>FR997738.1:0-1212589 GCA_905475445.1 Ochropleura plecta | reverse complement strand
TTGAGTCTCCGCTTATGTGGGTCCGAGTTTAAGTCATTAATAAAATCCATTTATCATATCGAAAGTGATAATCTAATGGATTCATTACAAGTTGGTATTATCTCAGTGGCCTACTATTCCTTGGATTTAATGAATAAACAAAATAATGGGAGCGGTCAATTCATCCATACACGTCACGTGAAAAAATAACGCAATTGACAAAGAAAAATTTAGAATCCGTTATCTTCTAAATCTTTGTGTATTAGTTGTTATCAGATAACGTTATATCAGCTGGCAAATTTCTGCATTATGTATTTTTTTAAAGTAGTGCGTGATGACGAACTTTAGTAAAAACACCCTAGTGTAAGTTTATTGACGATTGAAAGGGTTGAATATGTTCATCCCTTTCAATATCTATATTGGAACTCTTGTTGAACCTAGAACTGAGTATATGCACTCCTTGTGTCATGCTTCCCTGGAAGCTTCGATGGTTCAATGGTCTACGGTAGTTCAACCCGGTCTTGACCACGCCAGAATTAATTTTTTTTGAAATCCCTATTTACCTCACCTTCGTGACAAAACTTGTAAAATCTGCTTCTAGATCCAGAGAATTAGCATAAGGTTTATCTGTCAATGAATTTAAGAATCTTAAAATTCACCAGGGTAGCTCGTGAAAGATTATTTAATCCTGTTGGATGAGTTTTTCATGATATAGTCACTTTGTATTGTTTATTATAACTCTGTAAAGCCATATTAGTTACGGATGATCAACAGGCAACCTGACAGTGACCTGGACCTAGTATGGCCCAGAGGTTAAGGCCGCTCTTATGCATGAGGTTGTAGGATCTAATTCGGCCCGGTACCAATCAATTTCAATTCATATTTAATCTAATATATAAAATTCTCGTGTCACAATGTTCGTTCCCATACTCCTCCGAAATGGCTCAACCGATTCTTATGTTTTTTATGCATATTCAGTAAGTCTGAGTATCGGGTACTATCTATCTTTCATACTCCAAAATGAAAAGGGGACCTGAGCAGCGGGTGAAACCGCTGGGCACAGCTAGTTTTAAATAAATCTTGGACATCACAGACATCGGTGAACGAAAACATCGCGAGGAAACCTGGACCTATAATAAATATAAGTCTGACATCGCAAGCCTGTTTTGAGCAAGCGTGGTGATCAACGCTCTTATGCGAATGGGAAATCATCAAATAACTTCCCCCGCTCCGGGGGAAGTTATTTGACTGGCAAATGATTTGGCATTAAAATTTATAGTGCGTGCGTGTGTGTTTCTATAGTTTGTAGGTGTCTGGAATTATGTTTAAATATACACACGGAAAAATTACTTTCATTTTATATTAGTAAAGTTCATATTTTATGATCTCTTCTAATAATAATAGGTAACCTATGAAATTACCGTTTTGTATGAAAAAATTTAAACGAATTTTTTTCATGTATTTTTTATTTGTATTAATCGAAGTAATCACCCATGCAATCAATGCATCTTTGCCAACGCAGTGGCAGTTTATTGATGCCCTTCTTAAAGAAATCAGCTAGACGGGAGGCAACAAATTCTTCAAAGGCATTTTGTACTGCCTCTCGGGTATTGAATTTTTTTCCCGCCAAGAAGTTATCCAAATTCTGGAAAAAGTAGTAGTCTGTAGGCGCAAGGTCTGGTGAGTAGGGCGGATGACGGAGAGCTTCCAACCCCAGTTCTTGCAACTTGGAGACCTGCTGTGCCCAAATTTCCAGAACGGAAGCGAGCAAACCAATAACAGGTGGTGCGTTGGTTTGTAGTGTTAGCTCCGTAAACGTCGTTGATGTTGCGTGCCGCTTGTGCCGCGTTGCTGCCACGACGGTACTCATATTCCATAATTACTCGAATTTTTAACGTATCCATGATGACGAAAAAGATTGAAATGCGATAAAAATGTAACACTAATCAATAAACAAATGACTACTTTTGAAAAAAAAAACATGTTTTTAAAATAAAATTAATTTGAAATTAGAATTCTTAGCCAAACAAAAATTATTTTGATTTGAAATGGCCAGTACTGCAGAACGGCAATTTCATAGGTAAAGACCTAGTAATTTATTGTTTTAGGTTATTTTATCAGCAATTAATTATTATAAGTCTCGTGACTTATCTTAATACCTATTTTATTTTATTTATGTAAAATACGAAATGTATATATTTGAGAAGAACATAATTAACCCCGGATTGGCTAAGATCCAATTCCAGGTTCCATATAACAACACACCCACTTTTTTTAAATTTAAACGTAATTCAACATCAAGAACTTAACTTTGCTCACTTAAGACGGGATTTTGCAAAAATCCCTAACTAGTTGAAATAGGGTGGCAAAGTTTGTATGGGAACGCGATTCCTTGCCCGAATCGACTTACTAGGCATAGGCCTTTGTGTATTTGCATCATTCATCAGAATGATGCCATCTAATCGATTTCGAATACAGGGACTGCATTCGACAGCTTTCTAGGATGCGTGTCGAGAGCTTTGGTGTGTTGGTCTTTCATGTGATCTCAAGTGGCTTGCATATCCAACTGTGTATACTACACCGTGCGTCAATGGTACCATCTGAACTAATACACACACACATATTAACATGGATTTTAACACATAAATATGTATCAGTCTTGTTATATTTGATCAAACGCAATAGTTTCTTTCTGTATCCAAGTATTAAATATTTTGCAAATAACTATTCATTCGAACAACGCAACCGTTTTTTTAAGAAATATAGATGTTAGCATTTTTGCTAGTAATTTGAGTAAATCGATTTAACTAAAATATACACTAGCAGAGCCCACCGTTTTACCCGCTGCTCAGCTTCTAAATTTCGTAGCTTTTATTGTTGAAAAATGGTTAAGATCGGTTCAGTAGTTTCGGAGCATATTCGGTGCAAACAATGATAAATGATGATACCCAAATCTACTGAACCGGGTTCCTTTTAAACTTTTAATCGCAGCGATGACTGTGAAGTAAAATGCAATTATGTTAGATAACATAAATAACATTAGCCTACCCTACAAACCTACACGCCGTAACAACAATACTTGCATCAGCCGAAGTTCAAACACAACTCGAAGATGAAAGTGAAGAAATTAGACAGCGTGGATGCTAATACTTGAGTACACGGACGGCCGTGAACCGGTGTTGCACGAGAGATACACGAGAGAGCTGCAATGTTTGTTATCATAAGATAACCAGTTACTGGGTCACAAAACAACGATGGATTGACTGTATGAAGATGATATGGGTAAGTTCTTAGGTGACGACTACCAGAGGAGTATAGAAGACAAAATCCTGAACTTGTTCAAATAGGTTCCCTAGAGTAAAAAATATAACACGAAAGCATCTTAGGTAAAAAAAATAAGAAACTCAGCTCGGCTTGCCCCATTCTATTTGGGGTCGGCGCAACACGTTTTCTCCTTCCATTCTCTCCTATCAGACGTCACGGAATCATTTACTCCTTTCTCCTTCATAATCATTTCTTACACAATCCATCCATCTTTTCTTTGGCCTTCCTCTCGCTCTCCGTCCATCAACATTCAGATTCATGACTCTTTTAGTCACATGTGCTTCGTGCCTCCTCATCTATATCTATACTTATAATAAATCTTTAGAGAGGTCAATTCTGTACATGAAATATATTTCCAAAAAAACTATCAGGGGGTGATTAGTGATCGATACTGATGCCAAAAATGCAATCAGTAAAATTTTTGTCTGTCTGTCTGTCTGTCTGTCTTTCTGTCTGTCTGTCTGTCTGTCTGTCTGGATGTCTGTATGTTCGTTATAGAAACAAAAACTACTCGACGGATTTTAACGAAACTTGGTACAATTATTCTTCATACTCATGGGCAGGTTATAGTATACTTTTCATCACGCTACGATCAATAGGAGCAGAGCAGTGAAGGAAAATGTTGGGTAATCGGGAGAAGTTGGTTAAAGCTACACAGAAATCATGTATGACGGAAATGTTCTCCTTAAAATTATATGAAAAATATCCTACGACAGCATAGGTCTATCTTTTATGGTTGACTCACAATAACACGTGTAACTCCCGATAACTTAGCAGTTCGGAGCTATCTGATTATATTTGTCTACTCTTACGTTTATAACACTCCCACTCATCTCTAATTAAAAACAGTTAACATTATTACGTATTCAATAAAAAAAGAATCATATAAATCGGTATACAAACACCAAAGTTATGCATGAAATACGCTAATAAGCCATCGCGCGTGAATACTGAATCATGCTATAAGGATTATTTTTGTGTAATATTTGGCTGTTGATGCGAATAGACGTTCAGAGTGTTCGACCGTATTGACAGACAATGCTTTCAGCCCGAATTTTAGTCTTTAAATAATTTCTTTTTAGATTTCTTTTATTGTTATTTTATAAAATAGGTATTAGTTATTTTGGTAGTGTTTAAATATTCGTTCAAATTACAAATTATTCATAGTTTACATTTTATTTATTTTTAGGTGAAGTAGTAATAGGTACGCATAGATTTTAGAAACCGAGTTTCGGCTAATTTATGTTCAGTTTTTTTTTTATACTATATTGGTAAAAGCGTAGTTAATTATACTTATTATAGTTATAGGTAATATTAATTAAAGTATATATAGGTTTTTATTTTTAAGTGAAGTAGGTATACATAGGTAGATAGTATTGGACGGGTTCCCTCTATCTGGCAGAATCTTGATGCTCCGAAATTTATTTTTCATAACACACTTAGCATATTTTTCTTTAAACGAACATTTTAAAGGCATAAAAAATATTTGATATAATTATCGTTTGGCATAATGTTTAAAACTTCGAATTTACTATGGCATACTTTTAAGATGGCAGAATTACATTTAGTATAATTACGATTGGCAGAATTCAAATTTCGCATAATATCGTTTAGCATAATGTTCATTTAGAGCTATTATTATTTGGTATAATTTCACCTGGCATACCATCAGATGCCAGAAATGGCTAGGGTAGGTTAGGTCAAAACAGTGACCTGCTACGTGGTTAAATTTTTGTAAAAAAATGGGTAGGTTAGGTTAGGTTAAAACTGTGACCCCCTACGCCAGTAACGACTTGCATTAATAGAAAATGAGATTGTTTTTAGTAGTTTACCCGGAACTGAACTATTTACAATAGGATAATAATTACTTATGGAATTAAATGACATTTATTACAAATTCAATTAAATAATAGTTAAAATAAATGATATTATTTTAAAGAAATAAATAATTAAAATAAATGACAACAAATAATGATAAAGATGATTCTAACTATAAACTTTCTGCGATATGACAATTCTGCCATTTAATGATATCGATATGAAATATATGTCAAAAGACGATTCTGACTGTGAACTTTCTGCGAAATGATGTTTCTGCTTTTTGAATATTTTGGATATGAAACTTATGTCTAGAGATGATTCTGACTTACAAAATTATGAGTTTTGAATGTATGATAAATGAGTGTCTGCCAAACAATTTTCTGCGAAATAAAGTTTATGCTATCCGTTGTTATGCAAAATAAAATTATGACATAAAAAGTTCTGCTATAAAGGGTGGACCCAGTATTGGACAGGCGTTTTAGCTTTATTTTAATTTCTTTTTTTGTTACAAGTTGTACTTACCTACATATTTCTGGGTATAATTCTATTAGAATTATTTAGTTTTAGTACCTACTTTATTTGGTAATTAATAGGTTCTTATAGATAATAGGCATAATTAGATATATTAAAAAAAAACAATATATATATATATACTTAAATTATTTTCAGGTTAAATATAAATTCAAATTATTATTTTTTAATTTATTTAGCTGTAGTTTTATTTAGTTGTAGCTGTAGTGTATTTAGGATCAGTTTTATTATTTAAGTAGGCACTTTTTTAAGTGTAAGGTAGCTACAGTTAGGACCTCTAACGTAGCTTATTTCGTTAGGTAACTGAATAGGCATTCAGTTACCTTCGGTTATTTTCATAAATCCTTACTAATATTATAAAAGCGACAGTGAGTTTGTTTGTTCTTTCTTTCTTTTTTTTTAAAAACGTTGCCCCACACTAGGAATTTCTCCTGTATCGTGGGTGCGTTTACAAACATTCAATCTCACATACACAAACAGCCAGACCCGGAACAACTATTTGTAGGTCATACAAATATTCGTTCCGTGCGGGAATCGAACCCGCGACACACAGCGCAGCAGTCGATCGCTCAGCCACTGCGCCAACGGTGTCGTGTTTGTTACGGCTTCACGCCTAAATGACCGAACCGATTTTGATGCATTTTGGTACAGAGATAGTTGGGGCCCTGGTGTCGGAAATAGGCAAGTTTTTTTAAAGTGAGGAAAGGGGGAGAATGAGGGAAGAAAAGGGGAGAGAAAGATACATTTTTTCGGGTCATCACGCGGGTTAAAGTTAGCATTAGCACAAAGTAACTATGCCACGCGGACGAAGTCGCGGGCGGAAGCTAGTTACATATAAGATTAAAAGATAAAATAATAATAAAAAAAACAAACTCAAATAAAAGATTAATTAATAAAAAGGGTCATAATATTAGTAAAGGGACGGTGGATATCCAAGAACCGTTGTAGCACAAGTGTCGGACAAATACACGAAAGAGCTGTAATGTTTGTTATGATAAGATAAGTCGCTTCTGGGTTCTAAGTTCTCTTGCAGCCGTATTATTTAAACACGGAAACAAGTTACCGTCCGTAGAGAAAGATGGAAGAGTATGTCATAAGAATGATAGAAAACCGATACTTTGGCAGGAAGGGAGTCTATGGCTTAGAAATAAGAAATAACGCTATGAAAAGCACTAACGTAAAAGCGTATAAAACAAACATAAGCTACACACGAGTCCACAAAAACGATCCTCAAGCTTGAGAAAAATGTAATACAAGACAAAAAACTAAATAACAAACACACAACAACAAAAATACAAAGAAAAAGCAAAATTGTGATATTACGAAGGTGACAAACGAGTACAAAAACACGGTAGGCAAAAAGGTCAATGACACAATCAATCTTATCAGAAAGCCCAATACATAAAAACTAACGAATAGATTATAAACAGTGTTACAGGATTAAATAAAAAACCGGCCAAGAGCGTGTCGGGCCACGCTCAGTGTAGGGTTCCGTAGTTTCCCGTCCGTCACAATAAGTGTTCCCACTTATGAGTTTAAAGGTGGAGGAGGAAATTATTTTGTACAACTTTTTGTCTTTTTTGTACAAAAACTGTTGTGTCAATCAAGTTCAAAATGATTTTCCTAGAAAGTCCTTATAAAGTTCTACTTTTCAGATTTTTTTCATATTTTCTAAACTTATGGTTCAAAAGTTAGAGGGGGGGGGGGGACACATTGTTTTTTACTTTTGGAGCGATTATTTCCGAAATTATAGACATTATCAAAAAATGATTTTAGTAAACCCCTATTCATTTTTAAATACCTTTCCAACAATATATCACACGTTAGGGTTGAAATAAAAAAAAAATCACTTCCCACTTTACATATAGGGTGGCTACCCTAATAAAACATTTTTTCCAATTTTTATTTTACCACTTTGTCGGCGTGATTGATATACATATTGGTACCAAATTTCAGCTTTCTAGTGCTAACGGTCAGAGAGATTAAGCGAGGACGGACGGACGGACGGACTGACGGACGGACTGACAGACAGACATGGCGAAACTATAAGGGTTCCTAGTTGACTACGGAACCCTAAAAAAGATGGAAATGAAGATTGGAATTTCCTACTTCAGCATACCGAGAGGTATCGTAACAACACTTAAGAAACTATTTAGAGAGATTAATTAATACGTTTCCACAAGTACTGCAACAAGTATTTTAATACCTATATTCTATAAAAACACGAGATATCGCATACAGTATATAGTATTTCATTCAATTATCTCTGATAGCCGATAGAATCTCCCTGATTGAGATGCAAGAATAAGATAAAATATAAATGCTAAGATAACGAAATGCGATTAATTCCTCTGATATTATACGTGCACACGGACGTGGCTGATTATGGTAATAATAAGATGCAAGAATCTTATACATAATAATTGCACACGATGTTAGTAACGGCAGGGCAGGTTTTATCTGTTATATGCAAAGTTTGTGGCCGTAAGCTGGAGGTTTTAGAACCGCATTTTTCTACGAAATCTGGAGTGTATTTGTAACGTTTTAGTATAAGGTAAACGTAGTGAGTAAGATTTTGAGTATGAATGTGGATGGGTATTAAGGAATACCAAAGAAATGATGAACCGACTGTATGAAGGATGATATGGCTAAAAAAGAGGTAACTGCGGAGAAGATAACTATGGAAGAAGAATTGTATTTTAAGAAGAACACGATATTTATACGACATACCATCATGATCAGCCTAGCCGTTTGTGAACTATTTTGAGGTCGGTTACAATTCAAAACTTAGCCAAATTCCAGAATTTTACAGGGAGCTCCAGTTGCTAGGTAAAAGAGTATTTCTTTATAAGACTTTTGAAAATCATTTGAAGGAACCATGAACTAGTCGTGTCAACTCTAGCTGTGATATTAATTAAATTTTAATGACTTCTATAGTAACTTACAGGTCATACATAACCTGAACTAATGTTCACACTATAATCTTTGATTACAGATAATGGTGAACGCAGGTCGGGAGTCGGGTTGCTTCCTTTCCTGAAATATGGTGAGAGGGGCA
This sequence comes from Ochropleura plecta, assembly GCA_905475445.1. Lineage (NCBI taxonomy): Eukaryota > Metazoa > Arthropoda > Insecta > Lepidoptera > Noctuidae > Ochropleura > Ochropleura plecta. The sequence continues at coordinate 1,203,876 of FR997738.1, read as the reverse complement.
ATGGCTCATGTTTGCGTTATGCTCGTGAACGGTTGCTGCTTGTAGTGACTGGACGACTTGCTATCCTTTGTTGTGTTATTATTATTAATTCAATTTGAACCTTGGATTATATTTTTTTACTATGATGGCTTTAGTAAATCATTGACTTCCACTTCAGAGTTATAATATAACTCTACGAACATATTATGTTCGTAGCCCAACATTGCACATGTACGCGGTTTCACTCACTAGCTTGGAAGTTTTAATTTAGATATTTTTGATTTTGCTTGAGTATATTTTAAACTAGCTTTCGCCCGCGGCTTCGCTCGCGTTAAATTCAGTATAACACACCAAGCAGACCTGCAGTTTTTGCTCTTGCGCCTGATTGATTTGTAATAGCAACGCTAAGTTTTCCCTTTTCTTCCCTCGTTCTCCCTCATATCTCACTTTTTTTAAATAAAAATTAGCCTATGTCCGTTTCAAATTCATCAAAATCGGTTTAGCCATTAAAGCGTGAAGAGGTAACAAACAAACAAACAAACTCACTTTCGCTTTTATAATATTAGTAAGGATTCAATTTGAACCTTGGATTATATTTTTTTACTATGATGGCTTTAGTAAATCATTGACTTCCAGTTCAGAGTTATATGTTCGTAGCCCAACATTGCAGATGTACGCGGTTTGACTCACTAACTTGGAAGTTTTAATTTAGATATTTTTGATTTTGCTTGAGTATATTATAAATGTTTATTTATCTTTCAAATTCATTTATTGTTTGTCACAGGTTAAATATTTATTCTTTGAAACTTAATTACAAATAAGCTCGCTTACCTTTAAGGTATACAATATTAATACATGGCTGAACATTTCTATAACATTAATCATTTATTATCCTAACTCGACGTTAATCATTCTCCATCATCATGCATTAATATAAGTTGTTAATTCACACAGATGTAACAAATTAAATTATAGATTGATTTCATACTAATTTCATAATTCAATTATAAATTCAAATTATTACTACTTATTCATTGTTGTCATACAAATTAGAGTATACATTGAATCATTACAATCGCTTATCGGACGGTGAAGTCACAAGTATTTTTGTCATTAGAAAAGTCATTGATTGAGTCGTACGATTTAATTATCATGAAGTCCTGCTTTTTTAAAACAATGAATAAATAATACACTGATTTTTGCATACTGTTTCTCATTCTTCATCTCTCATCTCTTCATCATTCATCATCATCATTCATCTTATTTCATTCTGGTATATTGACGGGTACTAGCGGACATGTGGCAATTCAATTAAATGTGGTTGTATATCTAATGTATAAAATTCTCGTGTCGTTGTTACCAAACTCCTCGGAAAAGGCTGGGCCGATTTGTATGAAATTTTGTGTGCATATCGGGTAGGTCTGAGAATCAGTCAATATCTATTTTTCATACCCCTAAGGAGAAAAGGGACCTGAGCAGAAGGTGAAACTACTAGGCGCCGCTAGTTATTGTATAAAATCTGGTTCTTTAAACCTACCAGACAGTAGTGATGCTGGGGAGTTTGTTCCACTTTTTCATCCTAGTTAAAACACTAGGAAGCGGCAAAGAGTGGGTGTTTTGGGGGAATGTATTGTGTATTGACGTTCAAAAAGTGCTGACCTTAGGTTTAATGAATAAATTTTTGACTTTGATTTAATTTTGTAAAAGTTCCGTCTGATTAAAATAAACGAACTCTGGCTTACTTATATGATATATTTTCCTCAGACGTGTATGATAACTTAATACTATAAACATCCTTTTGTTCCCAGGCAGTGCGTTTTTAATGTTTCATTTAGTCTCGTTTCTTAATTCTCTCGAAAAACAACCCTATAGATATACAGTAAAGAGGTTGGTATCAGCTTTGGCGTGAAAATTACGCATGTTGAGCTGACAACGCGGTTCACATCGTAACCTATTTCAAAGTTAGTAGAATGTTTTTTATTGTTACGAAAGATCTACCAAATTGTAATTACTTCAAATTTTCTCGATTGCTTTTACTGACTGTTTTGGTCAAATAAAACAATACCATATTTGTATAGCTCGTATCACGCGCAAGTGTGCGTTCCTATCAACACTGCCTGCGCTCCACGGCGTTACCTGTAGCATTACCTTGCAGTTCATCGGCGTCCTATCTTCGTTCCCACACATTCGCACTAGCATTGCAACAATCCACTAAATATCACAATAACACCAATTCATTATTTTATTATATTTATCACTTGTATTACAATATTCACATAACACAGCCACTATAACACTCATGAGCACATACAATGACTTATCACACGATATGTTATCGATAGTTTTTGGGTATTGGTACTGACAAGGGATATTATCAGGTCGGTTTAGAAATTTGGTATACGTTGATGACGCGTTGCGGACGATACGTACGCTCGTTGGTAAGCATAGCACGCGACTGGCGGAGCGGTCGGTGTTATCGTTTGTAGGTCAACCGGTAGCCGCCATCAATGATTGTATGTTCAAACATTACGATACTGTCGTTTACTTAGACGACATGCTCCTGCTCGTGAAAGTCGGTAAACTAAACGGCGAGCGACTTGTGTGGTTTAGGATGCACTTTGAATGATGTATGTGTAAGTTACTTCATAAAAATGAAAATATGATTTTTCATTACCAGTCTGTCTTCGTCTTAACGATGATTAATCAAATAAATTGCATTTTGCTACTTCCTGTTCAGCGACTATTTCTTGAAATTAATTTGATCACTTCATTAATTTATTTTTGCTATTAGATATTCAAAGATTAAACATGTTGCTTTAAAATTAGCTTTATCTGATAATGTGGTCTCATGTATATTTATGAAAGATAGGCAATAAAAGAATTTAAATTATTCGTAGTCAATGACGATACGACGACACGAATTTAAAATGTAATGTCAGGAGAGACATTAAAACGTGTCTCAGGTGTCATTTACGTTGCATTTTTCATAGAATTGACAAAAACCTATGCTATAGAACCTGTGCATATTTCGGGATTGCCATTTAAAAACCAACCTCGCGTGATCATAGGCAGAGTAGTGGCACGTGGAGGTGTCAAACTCCCTTCTACTTCTGAGAGGTGCGCGTGAAATAGTACGTGCCGCCGTCCCAGAACTAATAATTACCTGCATTCAGTTAGACTGGTAGTCATTACTAACATAGTCAGTAATTCAAAGGCTACGCAGGCGATGCTCTTACAAGTAAATATAGTTATTTCATCCAATCGTTTACCAATCAGTTCGACGCCTTACCTAATAGATGAGGACATCCTCAGAAGTCAAAATAGAAACAGATGGTATATTCAAATGCAAATCATTATACTTTATGACGCGTTTTAATAAATAATTTATTAGTCAAGCTAGTTATATCAGAGGTAGTCGGTCAATCAGTGGAACTAGTGTTTTATGGACGAATTAATTCATTGGATTGATCAAAAAATGAAGATTTTATTGAATTATTAGATTTTACAATTCCAAAGGGAGTCGTTTGTCTTGGTATGGACATGTAATAAGGAGGGACAAAGCACATGTGACTAAAAAAGTGATGGATCTGAATATTGATGGGAAGGCCAAAAAAAATTTGGATGGATTGTGTAGGGAATGATATGAAGGAAAAAGGAGTAAATGATGCCGTGACGTCTGATAGGGGAGAATGGAAGAAGAAAACGTGTTGCGCCGATCACAAATAGAATGGGACAAGGGCAGGAAAATTATGACACTTTTTTTTCTTTAATTGAGAACATCAAGTCTTTGCGATGGGTAGGTATCATAGATAAAAAACTTCACCTGAAAATATACTAAATAGAGTTTGTATAATTAATTGATCATTCTTATAAATTTCTTTGGAAGAAGCTTTGAACAACAGTCTGTCTTCTCTTTCGGCAGTTATCTTCTCTTTCTACATCATTAATACTGAGGTGTCTGTCTTCTCATTTCTAGTCATAGAAATTATCAAACAGTTTTTTGCCTATCTTTCCGAATAATGTTTATGCCATGTTTTTTTATGCTTTTTTTATTAAGAAATATTTAAAAATGTAATTATATGTAAAAAGACAATAAATGAAAATAATAAAAATACGAAAAGTAGTTTGTGGGTTTTCACAACTACACCATTGATTCGATTATCCTGCAATTTTGAACACGTTGTCAGGTGTACAGTAACGGACATACGATTGATTATGCTTATTATATTGATGGATGATGATTGATAAATCATCCTGAAAAAAGTATCGTTCCCGAGAGACAACAAAAACTTATTTTGACATTAGATTAAAAGAAAACGTGTCTTTCGAAATTTCATCATCATCATTTTCCTGCCCTTGTCCAATGTCTTTCGAAATATGATAGAACCATATTATAACAAGCAGAGTACAACCCGAATTGATCGTCACATTCTAAATTAACGCGAGCAAAGCCGCAAGCAAAAACTAGTATTTATATTAATCGGTACTCATTAACTCCCACTGATCAAGGAATAGAGGAAAAACAAATTGTAATAAGAGGTTATCTGTAGAGCTACTGATAACGATGCCCCCGTGTCAGAGGTCGATATATGTTTATAAGTTCCAAGTATCCTTCCTATTTATTATAGAGAAAACAAAACAATATGATTAAGGTGAACTGCGAAGAAATCGTTAGTTTATGCATTTGTATGTTTTTGCAGATAAGTATAGTTTATATTGGCTTATATTACTTTTTTTGTTGCATGACAAATGCAACTACCTTGTGGTATTCTTTTTCTCAAGCCTAAGTGTAGTTCTATCAACGACAACGAAGACACAAATAATATAACATAAAGCTACAAACAAGCTTATATGTCAATGGTGTTGTATGTTTATCATACAGTTTGCTTTTTGTCTAATGTATACACCGTGTACAGAACTCAGTACTGTAGAGGTCTGATAACATTGATGAAACCTGTGATAGTACAGGTTGGTTTGCAAAAACATTCGAATACTCAAATTGTTTCAATAAAGATTTAAAAAGAATAGAAGGGCTTAGCCTTTTTTTCATAGTGTATGTTCGTGTAAATGATAGCGTGACGATTAACAGGGGAGAAAAAAAGCAAAAAACCGACCACAAATAACATGGGACAAGGGCAGGAAAATCCTGCCAGGGTTGCGAAAACGCACCCACGATACAGGAAAAATACCTAGTGTAGGGAAAAGTTAAAAAAACCGGCCAAGAGCGTGTCGGGCCACGCTTAGTGAAGGGTTCCGTAGTTTCCCATCCGTCAAAATAAGTGTTCCCACTTATGAGTTTAAAGGTGGAGGAGCGTGCAATGTTGCACGTTCCGCGGTAGGCGCTCCAACAGTTTTTGTACAAAAAAGACAAAAAGTTGTACGAAATACAACTTTTTGTCTTTTTTGTACAAAAACTGTTGTGTCAATCAAGTTCAAAATGATTTTCCTAGAAAGTCCTTATAAAGTTCTACTTTTCAGATGTTTTTCATATTTTCTAAACTTATGGTTCAAAAGTTAGAGGGGGGGGGACACATTGTTTTTTACTTTTGGAGCGATTATTTCCGAAATTATTGACATTATCAAAAAATGATTTTAGTAAACCCCTATTCATTTTTAAATACCTTTCCAACAATATATCACACGTTAGGGTTGAAATAAAAAAAAAAACACTTCCCACTTTACATATAGGGTGGCTACCCTAATAAAACATTTTTTTCCAATTTTTATTCTACCACTTTGTCGGCGTGATTGATATACATATTGGTACCAAATTTCAGCTTTCTAGTGCTAACGGTCACAGAGATTAAGCGAGGACGGACGGACGGACGGACGGACGGACGGACGGACATGGCGAAACTATAAGGGTTCCTAGTTGACTACGGAACCCTAAAAAATGAGCTAAAATATTGTCTTAAAGTATTTTATGTTCTTTATTATACTTTAATATAGTTCCTCTTAGTTTCCAGGGTATTATGTACCGACCATGTACGCAATACCACACTGCGCTCCAAAACACAAATGATTGACGTTACTCAAAAAGCCGCTAGGCCGCATGCACAATGCGCTGTGGACCACACCACGTGACACAGCCAGGAGACGTCACGGCAAACTTCGCAAGATATGGCGAGATGGCCTGGATTAAACCGACCAGTGGTCTACATTTGCCCGGGATCGCACTTGGATGGTCTGGCTGGATGTCATTTGGGAGAGGTACCCAGTAGAGGAGAAAGACGCAGGCTAGCAGTAAGAGTAACAATATGCACCGTGTAATAACTAAAGCGATCAGTCGCGGAGATCTAATCGTTTTTTATCACTTATCACTCATTTGATCGGATATCCGGAAGCCGTTGTGTTCGCCGAACAACGAACGAGACGGTTGTCGATTCACGCGAGGATCGCTTTGGTGAGAACACGGCCTAAACGTGTTTCTCCATCAATGTCATATAATTTTGTTACGTGCGTCGTTTAGATAATTAAAGCAATTAACATACAAGTATTCTCACTGCTACTGTTGCACAAAGTAAAGCTATATTTTTATTACATTTTATCGTTGGTAATAAGGCAGAGATATTAGTTTTGATAAATGTAGTTTCCATGGAGATTCCCAACACGTTTTTTTTAAGTACTACACTTTGCAATAAATAGTTGCTACGTTACTATAAATATATAAATAAAAACAGCCTTTAGATCATTATTTTTAACTGAGGGTAATCAATTTAAAGATATGTCAGCAAAGCAGAGGGCCTTACCAGGGACACCGCCTGCCGGGGTGAAGGGTTGTTCGAAAGAGATTCTGCGGCACCGGGCATAAAGGGCAATAGAAGGAACATTGTAGGGTTTTTGTGGGAAGTTATTTGATGATTTCCCATACGCATAAAAGAAATGATAATCCATTGCTGAATTAAAGCCACCTCCATCTTTTTCAATGGGTTTCAAGTTTCTACTTTTGACAATTTAAAAATGTCTCATCATCTGCCTAGCCTTTTCCCAACTATGTTGGGGTCGGCTTCCAGTCTAACCGGATGCAGCTGAATATCAGTATTTTACACGGAGCGACTGCTTATCTGACCTCCACAACCCAGTTAATACTGGGTAATACGATACCCCTTGGTAAGACTGGTTTTTTAATTTTAAAATGTCTGTAACTAGTTTATTTCAAATAAATGCAAATTATAGATCTATTGTATTCTCGACTTATGTATTTTTTTTGTTTTCACGTCAACCGCGATCTTTTCTAAAATTAGCTTACTACAAAAACAAAACTCGTTAAAAAAAAAACTCATATTTCACACGATATCAAAGCATCGAGATACACTGAAAACCTTCACCATTGCCCCTAAAGCGATAACCAAATAGTACAAGTACGTCAAGTGGACATATACTATGACGTCACAAGACACGTCGTATGCCACTGATAAAAGAACATCAGCTACCTAACGACTGACATCATCTCTTTCGTGCTATTGGATTTCGAACTCTAAAATACGCTCGGAAAATTGAAAATCCAATGGCGAGATTTTGTTCCAGAATTTATTCAAATTGGAGAAAATAGGTTTTTACACAACATTTTCGTGACTGATGTGATCTTACATTGTGACCTTTGAAGTAATTAAAGATTTTTTTAAAGGTCATTTTTATTTTTTGGTTTTTAGTAAGTTAACTAACACGACACTAATCTTAGTGTCGTGTTAGTTTATTGTATTTAATGAAGCGGTTAATAAACGTATGAGTATTTCTAACCAAATGAATGTATGCACTTGACAGAGGTAAAAGAAGTATGTTTGTGAGGAGCGTCGCATTTGTCGATGTTACTACCTGCTTTCATTAATAAAAGACATGAGTTTATTGTATGTATGCAACCTAAAGATACTTAGTCTACAATTAAAGAGATTTTTGTAAATTTTTAAGGTTCAAAGGGAAACACGGAACCTTTTAAGATCACTTTGTTGACCGTTTGTCACTCTGTTAAGACCCATTATCTCGGAAACGCGTAATAGTATCGAGTTGCAATTAAAACCATATACTCAAGTTTGTGGTCCCTTTGTGCTATGAAAATGAACCTTCTAAGTCTACGCAGTCAAAAGATATGGCCGTATATGTCGCAAGTTTGTACGGAACCGTCGATGCGCGAGTGTGACTCGCTTTTGGCCCGGATATTTTTTTTCCCTACAATAAGCCTTTATGGAAGATGCTCAAGTTCTTAAAATGACAGGGAAACCTCAAACGTTAAGTCATGAATTTTAGATCGAGAATTGGCTTAGCAACCGTCTTTAAAAAATAGAGAAAAACGAAACGCAAATCAAACAAAAACGAAATCGTGACAAATGAAAATTAAAGGTTAGATCGTCTACATAAAATCCGGTATAAGCATATTTTATTCTGTTCTATTCCGGTTTTCACGATCCACAAATCATAAACAACCACGTCTAACAAAACATACATTTCTATATATAACCAAATAAATTCACAACTTGTATACCACGCCCCCACACTCCCCCTTTTTTAATTAAATTATATATAATTTGCACTTTACTTACATAACACAAGCTAATGCACTCAACTCGACAAACATATAGAATAAACATAGTAATATAAAATATTTACAAATCCATTCAACAATATTTACCTTAGCGGAGATAATCGGTACATGAATAGTGATATCTCGCTCTTTCATATCGTGTTAGAATGAGATAGAGGTAGTTGTTGTGACGTAATAATTAGAGGTTGTTAGAACATTTATTAGGTGGAGGTGTGTACTGTGGACCTGAAATATTTGAGCCGTAAATCAACGTTCCATGATTATGGTATTTTTTTAATTTAGTTAGAACATAATAATATGTACATAATATGGCGATGGCCCGCGCTGATACGGCGAAATTCAAGTATTAATGAACTTCCTTACTAATATTATAAAAGCGAAAGTGAGTTTGTTTGTTTGTCTGTTACCTCTTCACGCTTTAATGGCTGCACCGATGTTAATGAATTTTGGTACAGAGATAGCTGGGAACCAAGAGACGGACATAGGCCAAAATTATTTTTTAAAAAAAAAGTGGGATGTGAGGGAGAAAGAGGGAAGAAAAGGGAAAACTTAGCGTTGCTATTACAAATCACTAAGGCGCGAGGGGAACTGTGTTACCCCGAATTTAACGCGAGCGAAGCCGCGGGCAAAAGCTAGTTAATGAATAAATTAGGCTCGCCTCTTATTCATTGCCCATTATTATTTTCTTGTCCTTCCATACTTCTCAATTACTTATCATCTTTACAAGGTGTTAAATAATAATAAACGCAAGACCTCCCATGACGTCTTTCGGACCACAAAACCGAACAACATTTCTAAGAGTTCTTGAAATTCAGAATATTTATTGGGCCTTAGTATGTATTGACGCGATCAGTTAATCAACATGTATGGGAAAACTATAACTTCCTAAAAGTCAAAGAACACTATTCAATTTTATGGTCTGAGAGACCTTTTTTTACTGATGTGAAATAATCAAATAAAACATCCAAGTTCCTTTTTTGCCCTTTGTGTTCCGGGGCCGTTTCGATCGATTCGGTATCTGTTTCGAACTACCCGCAACCCCGGCAGGCGGTGGCCCTAGCAACCCTTCTATTGCGCCTATTATTTTACATCCTGTATGACAAAATAATCTCACAAATACAAGTCAAAACAAACACTTGTAAAATCAGGTCAAATACGTACTTGAATACTCAAGACAACTAAAGAACTTTCTTCGACAACCTACGACAAAGTCACACAATAACTGAGTTTTGTTCGTCATGTGTGCGTTTACGCAACTGTGTCTACAAGAAGTGAAGTGCTGTGTTTGTAACTTGTTACGTTGGTACACTGTTTGAAGACAGTTTCGTATTATTTTATAATGGGGAATCAAACGCGTTGCTTTTTTTTAAATTGGATAATATAATCGGAAAGATACGATTGAACTCGATGAAATGACATAAATCATTATTATTCCGTATTGGGCTGTTGCGGTTTGTGGCGTTTTTATTCTCTCTTAGAAAGTATGGAGAGCTTGTTAAAGATTTATCTTATCAATTTGTTGGTTTTCATTCATAATTCCAAATAGTACTTACCTAAATTTTACAAAGCTATAATGTTTTTGCTTCTATTATATGTCGAAGCGCCGACGCATACATTTAAACTAACGCCATCTAACTTTGTTTTTGTGAACTAAATCGTTGTTCGTGTAGGAACGTCAAGTATTAACTTGGGGATGGTTAATGCGGAGTAATGACAGTGCTGAACGAAATTAAATGACCGAATGACGGTTTCATTCGGTTGCCATCTTGGAAGGTTGATGTGGAGCGGATAGCTTGACAGGAGGTCACTTCTTTTTGGACCTTGCACCGAGCGACACGGTTAGCCATTACTCCGCGCTAAACTTCCCGCGTTCCTGATTTAAATCTGTATCGATCATTGGCATCTTTAGTTATTTTGTTTTATTGATTTTGTGAAAGGACAATACAAGTGTAAACAAAAGTTTTGCGAGTATCATTTCGTGTCCTCCGCCATGATAATCTCGACCATCCTGCGACGAATCTCCGTCATATAAATGTTTATTTTATTAGCTTATAGTTAATTATATTGTGGTCTCCCATAAGTGAAGGAGTGCACCTATTTGTCGTCGTGATACTATTTGTCGTCCAGTATTTACGTTACATGATCTGTGTACATCTTTTGTTAGAGATCCTTAATCTATAAATAATAATTGAGCGGACAATGTAGCAATATCAAGCAAACCTTTCGTGGTCCACTACACTGATTCTCCAAGACCCGTCTGTGTCAATTTCTCAGCTGAATTAGTCTCGGTAGTCATGACAACACGCCTACAGGCGTGTAAAACACCCACCAAATCATATTCTTAGCTGCAATTGGCGATTCTTCGAATAGGATACCTCCTCGGTAGGTTTATGTTGTCATATACACAAACATCCTTATCAAACGCATATTTGCATTCCGCATAAATCAATGTTAATGATGTAAACCGGGTGGAACGGACACCAAAGCTAAAATGGTTAAACGTAACAAAAAAAAAATAATTGGAAAAAACTAAGTGTTCTGAACGCGTATGTACACACGACAGCACATCAACCTATACCAAACCATTTTAATTATAATAATTTAGAATAGGTTGACCTGCTGTCGTGTGTACCTATAGCAGTTTTGTAGGTAACATTATCTTTCAATGAATTGAGCTTAGTCATCCTCTAAGAATAGGACTGTCTTCCTTATCCCTTTGCAGTAAGGGTGATAGTCCGTTGTGTGTGTGTGTGTGTGTGTGTGTGCGACTGACCTGGTAGCCGTTCCACTGCTGCAGCAGGTGGTGGTGGCAGGCGGCGCAGGCGCGCACGGTGCCCTGCGCGTCCTTGGGCCGCGAGCGAGGCGGCCGCGGGTGCTGCTCGCCGAAGATTGGGAAGTACGCCTGCTTATTCTGGAATACATAACGTACATATTAGTGTGGCTACATCCTACTTATCCTACTTATAATATTACTAGCTTTTGCCCACGGTTTCACTCGCGTTTAATTCGAGGTAACTCAGTTCCCCTTTCCTGATTTGCGGGTACCTGCGTACCCGCAAATCAGGAAAGGGGACTTGTAGTTTTTGTCTTAGCGCCTTATTTATAGTGATAGCAAAGCTATGTTTTCCCTTTTCTTCCCTCTTTGATCTCCCTCATTTCTCACTTTTAAAAAAAAAAACCTAGCCTATGTCCATCTCCAGGGTCCCAACTATCTCTGTACCAAAAATTCATCAAAATCGGTTTAGCCATTTCGGCGTGAAGACGTAACAAACAAACTCACTTTCGCTTATATAATATTAGTATATAAACGCGAATGTTTGTGAGGATGTATGGATGTTTGTTATTCTTTGTTTTCACGATCATCACGGGGCGAAGCCGCGCTTAGCTTATAAATGCGAATGTTTATGTGTTTGTGAGGATAAATGGATTTATGGATGTTAGTTACTCTTTCACGTCAAAACGGCTGAACGGATCTTGTCAAATTTGGCACAGAGGTAGATTAAAGTCTGGTATACTTTTGGATGCTTGATACTTTTGTTTTCTATATCACGTGGGCGAAGCCGCGGGCGCCAGCTAATTTTTCATATACAGAAGTTACGTAATACGATGTCAAATGACATATAGTCATTGAGTCGTTAGCTATGATGCATTTACATGTAACGATTGAGGGTTAAGCGGCACTGATAGTGGACACTGTGCAATGTCCAATGATATTTTCGCTGTCAGGAAGATGCTGTTGGAAAAATTGTTTTGACTGTCCGTGAAATGTTATATAAACATAAAATAGCGACGGTCGATTTAATTATGACCAAATAGTGCACAATTACTGAAACCGTAAAGAACAAAAAAAAACGGCTAAGTGCGAGTTGGACTCGCAAATGAATGAATCTATAAAACGTGTTTGTTGTATGGTGTTTTAGTATATGTTATGTTGTTTTATAGCGCGACAAAAATACATCATCTGTGAAAATGTCAACTGTCTAAATATCACGGTTCATGACATATAGCCAAGTGACAGGAGCATAGACGGATGAACGGAAATACAGCGAAGTCGTACCGATAGGGGCCCATTTTACCCTATTTAACAAGACTGTACAAAAACTTCAGGTCCTCAAGTAAAGCTACCCAAAACAACGGTACTTTTTTTCACCGCTGTGCTAACGAGTGTGACACTATCAATAATATAATATTGACAGTAGTTAGTCTCGGAACTGAACCGCGCCTTCTGACCCGATAACAGCTCTCAGTGATATTAGCTATAAAGACCTCCAGCTGATTACTGGGGAGTAGGGGTTGGGTCTAAGGTTCATTATTAATAATAATAATAACAACTTGAGAGGTGGAAAGGGACACCCGGATGGAACGAAGTTATTATTTATTATGTACAAAAAAACCTGTATACACTCAACAAAAATAATTGTCGCGACACCACACTGTTCAATGCGAAATAGAAAGACGAAACGAAAATAACTGGCTTGCTTTCTATAAGAGAGAGAGACAGACAGAGAAACACGCGCACGCCGCACGGCTTACAACTATAGCAAAAAGTGTCGTTACAACTTTTGGTCTTAATTTTTTCCGTCTAACAACGAGCGATAAGGAACTTCGTTCCAAAAAACACTAAAAAGGCGGAATTTTTGCAAAAAAATAGATTTCTATTTCAACCTTTTTAGTTGTGGTATGATGACATATCGTCGATATACACTAAAAGAAGAAAAAAGACTTAATTGCTTTCTCATGAATGCCATTGTAAGAACTGGGCCAAATTGAAATGGGACTACACGGCAAGCACAAACTTTCAAATAAAAAAAATAATCGGTTCATCCAAAAAAAAGTTCTAAAACATAAAAAACTATCGAATTGAGAAGCTCCTCCTTTTTTTTGAAATCGGTTGCAAATAACATAAATGTGGTGGTGATTAGATCCGTCTTCCGCATAGCCTTTTCTCAACTGTTGCGGTCGAATTCCAGTCTTATTCGTTCAGTCCAAAATATGGCGACGAGTTCGGCACTTTCAGTAGCGCCCTTAATGCCGTGTGAACATACAGGACAGACATGACATCATGTTAAGTGTCACATTTTTGAAGATCGTGTGACATCAGCCAGAAGGTGCATTAGTCTCAAGTTTTTTGAGTATTCCACAATTTTTTTTTTTTTTCGATTTTGTTTCTCTATTTTTTTCTAATGTATTTATCATCTTTCAGTCACCTATTAGTTTAATCTTTATATTTGGCTTTGTTTATGTCACCTTTCAATAAGTCCTTAGTTGTGCTCACATTTTAATATCTGTTCTGAAACTATACGCGAGAACTTCTTACTGGCTTGCTATTCTGTATGGGTTTCTTTTATGTGAAGTTTTTTATTATAAGATCTAAATCCTCCTTGCGTAAAAAAAACTATATGCAAAAATTATAACTATCCTTACTAATATTATAAAAGCGAAAGTGAGTTTGTTTGTTGCGTCTTCACGCCTACATGTCAAAACCGATTTTGATGAATTTGATGGTACAGAGATAGTTGGGATTCTGGAGACGGACATAGGCTAATTAAAAAAAAGTGAGATGGGAAGAAAAGGGGAGAGAAAGATATTTTTTTTTTCAATCATCACTCGTGTTAAAGTTAGCGTTAGCCCAAAGTAACTATGCCACGCGGACGAAATCGCGGGCGGAGGCTAGTTATTGTATAATATTGAAAATCCGTTACTGATGAGCACCCGAACGTCTGTCAACCAATGGCAATTTCAATGGGTTAAGTGTGTATAGAGAAGGTTAATTTGAGTTGTAGCAGGACAATTATCGGAATTCGATGCTTAAAAATATCTTAGTACATTTGTCTTGCACGATATTACACGAAACCGTTCATCAAAAAACTTTTTTGCAAAAAATAAAACCGACTTCCAAAAAACTAAAAAGTGGAAAATAACTTTATTTCCGGAAGTCGGTGGCTTTTGTTGGTTTCGTTGACTTTTGTGCCACCGACTTCCGGAAATAAAGTTATTTTCCACTTTTTAGTTTTTTGGAAGTCGGTTTTATTTTTTGCAAAAAAGTTTTTTTATTTCAGCATTTTTAGTTATAGTATTTTTTTTTTCGGGTGGGAAATCATCTTATGACTTCCCCTGCTCTGGGCGGAGCGGGGCATGTCAGACTTTTACTGACTAAAACCCACCCATGTTCCTTCTATTGCCCTTTACGTTCCGGGGCCGCGGTATCTCTTTCGAACAACCCGCAACCCCGGCAGGCGGAAGCTCTGGCAAGCCCCTCTGCTTTGCTAACATCTCTTTGAGGCGCGCGTGAAACACGAACGCGCCGTCGACACGGCCTGTCGTCAATCGACGGACGGACGGTGAGCTACCCATTGCTCACCGTCCACAGGCCCGCATCTACGGTGGCCGGGAGTCGTCTCGCGGCGCCCGGCGCCCGGGGCGTCTCCCGCGGCGGCTGGGTTGGCTAGATGTTCTCTCCCTCAAACGCCCGGCCACCTCCTTTGCTAGCATTACTGCTTCGCAGAAGGAGATGACCGCTTCCCATTTCCTCTCGCTCCGGACCATGGCCTGAACCAGGGCCGGACGCGAGAGATCGCCGCCGCCGATCGCCTCCACGAGGGCACGGCGGTGCTCCGCCCAAGCTGGGCAGACCGCCACTGTGTGCTCCACCGTGTCCTCCGGGCGATCGTCACAATGGTGACACCCGGGCGTTTCCTCCCGCCCGATTATGTGCAGGAACCTCCCGAAACGTACGTGTCCGGTGAGGACCTGCGTCAGGCGGAAGGTGATGACGCCATGACGCCTCTCCAGCCACTACTCAAAGAGGGGACTTACCGCCACTATTGTGGCGTGCCCTGCACGGGGTTGCGACAGTCGCTCTCTCCATGCCACCATGAGATCGCACCGGTCTGTCCGCTGTCCGGTTTCCCCCCGGTGTAGTGCCTCCGCGCGCCACTTAAACAGGCGCGCGAGCACAATCGCCTTCAGATCCCACGGTGGCAATCCGGCAAGGAGGCTCGCTGCCTCGCCGGAGATCGTGCGGTAGCCCCGGATCAGCCTAATGGCTACCACCTTTTGGGTTTAGTTATAGTATTATGATATAATTCGCAAACACGGTTATTTTTAGCTTTTTAGTGCGTAGGTCCCGTCTTAAATACAAGCTTTAGTTCCACATCACGCTATAGTGTTAAATACTATCTAAATTATGCTTTAGTTTAAAACCAATTCAGAAATCATATGCATCATCGCCTAGGGGATACAGAGAATACTTGATCTGATCATTATGACTAGGTGAGGGGAGGGGAGGGGGTACGGGCACCCTGCTCCCACTCGCCTGCCTACCCTGGCGAAACCCATACTTATACATGTGATTGCAGCAATCACGGCAGATTTGCTGTCATTTATTGAAGAGTTCCGTTGTATATCACTGAAGATCTATCACCAAATTAAAATACAATCACCTCAAAAAACTGCGATGACCTTCCAAATCATAGTGCATAGCGTTTTTTGTTCATTTGTCTTCGACAACCTCTAAAATTATATCATCAACGTAGACGAAGTCAATCTAATACGCATTATTAAAGATAACTCAAAAACTACTGGCCGGATCTTGATATTTTTTTTATGGGACCAAACGACAACCACCAGCTTTTGAATAAAAAAAGAATCATCAAAATCGGTTTACCCAGACCAGAGTTATGAGGTAACAAACACAAAAAAAAAAAAAAAAAAAAAAAAAAAAAAAAATACAGTCGAATTGAGAACCTCCTCCTTTTTTGAAGTCGGTTAAAAATGCAACAAGTGACATTGACCAAAAATGTTACATCACAACATATAATTTGATTACGACGTATATGTTAATGCTATATAAATGCAATTACGATTTTTATTATCTAGCGTTGCTATGTACTTACTACAATTTTAGGTTATCATTGTTATGTAAACATGATGATTTTTTGTATTGACACATTGGTATATAATGGTCAAAGATCATTATTTTATAATGTTAATGTAACGATGGACCTCGGTGTGATAGTTGTCGATAGCTTGAGGTCAATAGTCTCTTCACAATGAGAATCACCTCAATATTCTTGATTGAACCACTTTGCATTAGTGAAATGTGATATTTTGCGGAAATATTTGTTATATTTTCTTTTTAAGGTTCAGTACCTTAAAAAGAAAAACGGGAACCCTTATTAGATGACTTTGTTGTCTCTCTGTCTGATTGTTTGTTTATCACTTTATCTCGGGAACGCGAGGAGGTATCGAGTTAAAATTATAACCATTTATTCAACTGTATAAGGTATCTGTGTTCCAAACTAAATATGTTTTGATGATGAACTGCATCAATGTTTGCATGCCGAAATGGTAGAATGTACAAGGATTCTCCGTAATTATTGTAACCACCTTATTGTAAATACCTACATTCAGAGCAAATAAATGAATATTCTATTCTATTCTATTCTAACTATGTGGTCCCTTTGTGCTGTGAAAAAATCAACCCTCTAAGTCTAGGCAGTCAATTAGATATTGCCATTTATGTCGCAAGTTTGTTTGAAACTCTAGGTGCGCGAGTTTGACTCGTTCTTGGCAGGTTTGTTTTATAGTCGTATGGTTGGTGTGTAATCGTGCGGGAATCGAACCCGCAATATAGTGGTGGAGCGATCGACTACTGCGCTGCGTGTCGCGGGTTCGATCGCCGCACGGAACAAATATTTGTATGGCCTACAGATAGTTGTTTCGGATCTGGCTGTGTGTGTATGTGAGTTTAAATGTTTGTAAACGCACCCCGCGATACAGGAGAAATTCCTAGTGTGGAGCAACTATGTCTTTAAAAAATTCGGCAGACCATCTAAACGGTGGACTGATGATATTTTCTAAAAATTAGGGCAAAACTGGATGACCCTTGCTAAAGTGAGAGATGTCTGGAAAGAGAAAGAAGAGGCATTTACCCGTACGGGCCCCACATCCCAGGAGCAAAAATAACCTAACTAACACTAGATTAAAAGTACTAACCCAACTAACAATCATTTTTTTTTATTAAAAAAAAACGTTGCCCTCACTAGGAATTTCTCCTGTATCGTGGTGGCTTTTACAAACATTTAAACTCACATACACAAACAGCCAAACCCGGTACAACTATCTGTAGGTTATACAAATATTTGTTCCGTACGGGGATCGGACCCGCGACACGTAGTGCAGCAGTCGATCGCTCAGCCACTGCGCCAATCGTGCCGTCATCATTTGAAATGTAATTAATAAGATGTGGAAATAAAAGACTAAAAATTCAAATATATTAGGTACTAGCTTTTGCCCGCGGCTTCGCTCGCGTTAAATTCGGTGTAACACAGTTCCCCTTTCCTGATTTGCAGGTACCTGCTACCTATAGTTTTTGCACTTGCGCCTTATTTATTGTAATAGCAAAGCTAAGTTTTGCATTTTCTTCCCTCGTTCTCCCTCATTTCTCACTTTAAAAAAAAATTGCCTATGTCCGTCTCCAGAGTCTCAACTATATACCAAAATTCATCAAAATCGGTTAAGCCATTTAGGCGTGAAGACGTAACAAACAAACAAACTCACTTTCGCTTTTATAATATTAGTAAGGATTACATCTCTGCCTAACTCTACAGAAATTACAAGTGTGATTGTTAAAAAGTTTCGTCAGACACCGTCTTAGTTGAAAGGCTAATAATATACAAACATAAATACGTGTGTAAGTAAACATCTGCACAAAGTGCACGGGTCACAGAAAACAGTGCGATAACACGTGCGTGGCTCACACGCATACCACCCTATGAGAAATTGTTATTTATAAAACTAGCATGTGACTAGATAACTATATATTTTACTGTTTATGTACACACAATACCGAGACAAGAAAATCTTACTAATGATTATCTTATAAATGCGAATGTTTGTTGCTCTTTCACGTCAAAACGGCTGAACGGATCTTGATGAAATTTGGCACAGAGGAGATTATAGTCTGGAATAACACATAGAATACTTTTTTTTCGATATCACGCGGGCGAAGCAGCGGGCGCCTGCTAGTCTAATTTATAAATTTCCTGTGTTGCGGTGTTTGATACCAAACTCCTCCAAAACAGCTGGATCGATTCGTATGAAATATTGTGTGCATATCGGGTAGGTTGTCAAAATGGAATACCCAATGCGTTGCTCATCTTTGAGTTAAGATCATTACTGATGTTATTTTAGTGTTATAAACTAGTTGTGCCCAGCAGTTTCACTCGCTGCTCAGGCAGGACACCTTCTCACTTAGGGGTATGAGAAAAAGATGTTGGCCGATTCTCAGATTTACCTGATATACACACACAATCCTTACTTCCCTATCCTTACTAATTTTATAAAAGCGAAAGTGAGTTTGTTTGTTTGTTACCTCTTTACGCTTTAATGGCTGAACCGATTTTGATGAATTTTGGTACAGAGATAGTTGGGAACCAGGAGACGGACATAGGCTAATTTTTATTTAAAAAAAAGTGGGATATAAGGGAGAACGAGGGAAGAAAAGGGAAAACTCGGCGTTGCTATTACAAATCAATAAGCCGCAAGGGGAACTGTGTTAATACCCCAAATTTAACGCGAGCGAAGCCGCGGGCAAAAGCTAGTTTCATATAAATCTGTCCAGTCGTTTCGGAGGAATTTGGTAACAAACTCCGTGACACGAGAATTTATCTATTAGATTGGATAATCTAATTGGGGTGTATGAAGTCTTGCGCGTTTTCCGTTAAGCTTTGTAAAAAGAATTTACGGAAATAAATCGATATGAAGATAATAAAATATCTGACCGAAAATCATGTGACAATGCGATGTTTTTGAAAATCATTATTATTGGTTTAATTGGAGCCAAAAATACCCTTATCACGATTGACCCAATTGACATGTGTACTATC
Source organism: Ochropleura plecta (assembly GCA_905475445.1). NCBI lineage: Eukaryota > Metazoa > Arthropoda > Insecta > Lepidoptera > Noctuidae > Ochropleura > Ochropleura plecta. Next base: position 1,184,469 of record FR997738.1, on the reverse strand, counting down.
AATCAAAACACCCACTTATTTATCAATGGAATAAGAACTATTTATAATTATGTAAACAGAGAGTTCGTTCATTTGTTTTTCGCGAACTATCCATCCTACTGGTTTTATCAATTTTATTTATTGACGTCGACCCCCCAGTATGTTTTTATTTTCCATATTTCTTTACTAGCTCCCTGCGACGGTTCGCGGTAAATTAATTTACCAAACTTAATGATCGTAAAAAAACGTATGTGTTGTTCTAGACTACAACCAACCTCTGTGCTAAATTTCATCAAGATCAATCAAGCCAAATCAAGTACAGCCGTTTTGACTTGAAAGAGAAACAAACATTCATACATCTTTCCATCCTCACAAACATTTGTATTTATATAATACTAGCTGTGCCCCGGCATGCGTTGCTATGCAATTTTCTACCTTTCTACCTACCCTACATACCCTACCTACCCTACATACCCTACCTACCCTATCTTTTAAGTTGGATCAAACTGCACACGGTATGCAAATTTAATCAAAATCGGTTAAGTAGATTATGAGTCCATCGCGGACAAACAACGTGACACGTGATTTATATATATTAAAGATTAGTAAGATAGTAGTATATTACTTCCCTATTTGAGACGGATTTTGTTAACAAAGGTTTTTATTTATTTCACGGAAGCCTTATCTTTTTTGGAAGATAAAAGTCTTAAGTTGGTTAATTACAAAAAAAATATATTTTCATTGCTCTCCTCTCAATTGTCCTAATGCTGGGTAAAGACCTGCCCTTTGTCCATCTATACCTTGTAGGTATGGTTGCTTTTGGCAGCCTTTCCCCCGTTTCTACTGTAGCCTTTGAAATTCCATGAATGTCACTGGATATTAAAACCGAGAAAAACCCGTTGAGCATGATTTATATAAATTCCCTCAACTTAGTATTCAGTTAGTAACTCATTTATTTTTTTATTATTTTTAAACCATTCACCACAACCCTCTCCCTTACTGTATTTATAAAAACTCTTATTTATTATATCCTGTTTGATTTCTGAGCAATTTGAAATTTATAACTTTGTATATTTATTTGTTCTTTTTCAAAATCCTTACTAATATTATAAAAGCGAAAGTGAGTTTGTTTGTTTGTTACCTCTTCACGCTTTAATGGCTAAACCGATTTTGATGAATTTTGGTACAGAGATAGTTGGGAACCAGGAGACGGACACAGGCTAATTTTTATTAAAAAAAAGTGGGATGTGAGGGAGAACGAGGGATGAAAAGGGAAAACTTTGCTATTACAAATCAATCAGGCGCAAGAGCAAAAACTGCAGGTCTGCTTGGTGTATTATACCGAATTTAACGCGAGCGAAGCCGCGGGCGAAAGCTAGTGATTTATAATTTCAAGTATCAGTAAAACGCTAATTGTAAGATCTGAGTTCTTCTAAATCGATGAGTTCTTGAATATGTAGCGCGAAGGACCAGCCAATTTTGCCTTAAAATCTTGGTCCTTCGAGCCGGATAACGCTAGTATTCAGGAAAATTCACAAACTACATAATTAAAGTATCTTAATTAGTAACCTAACCTTCACTACCCACGTAACCTTTAAAGCATTACTGCGTACAACAGTAATAGACGTAAATAAACTACAATGTAATTTACCACGTAGAACGGTGCGGTATCTTAACGCTGCTATAATAATAGGGGTCGGTAGTGCATCATCGTGATAACGGGCAAGTTTATCAATGTACTATTATTTACTTTATTGCACCCGATACGTAGGGGTCACTATTGTTGAGTATTTTTGTGTATTTATTACTCTACGTCGTCGTTAGATTGAACTACAAGTTATTTTACGACTTTTGATGTCTCGGTTCTAAGAATATTGGCGACGCTACGCGTATTACACTCGTAACATTTCTCACGGCCTGATTTTATTTTAAACTAGCGACCCACCCTAGCTTCGCACGTATTTCACTCCTCAACTTCTTTCTTTTCGACCGTACTATTAAAGGCATTTTTAAAATTATCAAACGTCTAATTAAACGAGCACATAGGACACTAACAAGTGGAACATGGTCGTGTGTCTTGTTGTTTTAATGTCATTCCAGTGTCGAAAAGAGACAGAGCTATACAGGGTGTCTAGCGCTATCTCTTTCCCACACTGGACTTAGATTTAAACTATTAACCTTGTGACACTTTTCTTTTATCCAAAAAAAAAAGTTGCCTTCTAGGAATTTCTCCTGTATCATGGGTGCGTATAAAAACATTTAAACTCACTTAACCCAGGAACTTCTCAATAAATTGGATCGTCTTCTTAATAATTGCATTCGCTTTGTGTTTGGCCTTCGTAAATATGATCACATCTCTCCTTCCGTACTCAGCTTAAATGGCTGCCTATACGACTCAGGAGGTCCCTCAGATCTCTCTGTATGCTGTACTCTGTCATGAATGATCCGTATGCTCCTGATTATTTAAAAACTTATTTTAAAGTGTTGGGCAGTTCTCACAGTCGTAACCTTCGGGCTTCCAAAAATCTTCTCCTCCAAATTCCTTTACACCGCACCGGTTTTATGTCCAAATCATACGTAATTTCGACAATCAAGCTCTGGAACGCACTACCCTTTGACATTAAAAAAGCTGAAAGTAAATTTACTTTTAAAAGAAAAGTTCGTAAGCACTATTTAGGTCCGTCTGCCAATTAAAAGTCATTGTAATTACTGTTAAAGTTCTCGTTTTTATTTATTTTTAAATGTATGTATTAGTTTATTTGATATGTATATGTGTATTAGTATATAAATATATGTTTTCGCAAAAATAGTTTTAGATATTTTATGTATTGTACCCTATCACAATGTTGTCGTATTTTACCCAAAGGTTGACTGGTAGAGAATGCCTTATGGTCTCCGCCTATGTACCACTATTGTACATGAAGTTTAAATAAATAAATAAAATACACAAACAGCCAGACCCGAAACAACTATCTGGAGGTCATACAGATATTTGTTCCGTGCGGGGATTGAACCCGCGACACGCAGCGCAGCAATCGATCGCTCAGCTACTGCGCCAACCGTGCCGTCAATGTCTTGATGGTATATCACCACAGATCCGAAGCAGCACACTCGATAGTGTTAAATGGGTCATTGATTTTTCTACAACATCAAGTCGCGTTTACAAAGCAAATCGTTACTTCTTTATATGTTTAATTCCTTTTAACAAAAAAAAACGCGGTTTGTTCAAATTCGATTTCGCTTTTCTAATTTATTTATTGATCTCACTCTATAAATTCTGCTGAATTTTTTTCTAAAAAGATGGATTGTGTAAGGAATGATATGAAAGAGAAAGGAGTAAATGATGCCGTGACGTCTGATAGGGGAGAATGGAAGAAAAAAAAACGTGTTACGTCGACCCCAAATAGAATGGGACAAGGGCAGGAAAATGATGACTATAAATTCTGCTGTCATCTATAACAAATATAAGAGCCCATATTGATACAGAACCTTTAAATAAAAACACGATTAAATGAAACATCATAACATGAGGGTAATAACTGTTCTCAGTAATTATAAGGTGCATTGTAGTGCATGGGTCAAGTTCTGCAATTAGAATAGTTATTAAAAAATACACGTACTTATTACTTTGTTGCTGGTAGTTTTATGAGTAATGCAGAATAGGTATTATTATTGTTAAAAAGAATTTTATATCAAACACATCACGTTTTATTCAGTCTTCTTACCAAGGAGTATTGTATTACCTAGTTGTTAAATGGGTTGTGGAGGTCAGATAGGAAGTATGTCCATATAACATACTGTAGTCAGCTGGAAACCGACACCAAACATAGTTAGTTTTGACGTGATAACGTCTTTAAAATCGTTTTAGTCGGGTGACATGTTCAGAAACTTGTGTCACACCAAAACCTCACAAGCGACATTTCATAAAGATGGTAGCGCCATCTGTTACTTGGCTCGAAAAAAAAACTTTAAATTAGTACTTAATTTCATTTTAGATGTCACTACTGGTGATAACTTATATCACCAATAAGACGTTATCACGTAAACATCTCGATCGTAAACCTACTTTACAAACAACCAATTTTTTTTTCAAACTTAGCAAACACCTAGGCAGATGATGACGTTCTAATTCTACGTAAACTTTTCATTTCTAAAATTTGCATGTACTTATTTTATTTTTCTACTGAAAGACCGAACAGGAACTTTATAAATTGGCAATCATAAGACTAAAATAAATGATTTTGGTGGGCGTAGCGATTCGATACCCTCTTTTAGTATGGTAAATCATCAAACAACTTGTACCGCTCTGGGCGGAGCGGGGGGAAGTGTCAGACTTTTACTCACTAAAATTCATCCATGTTCTTTTGCCCTTTGTGTTCCGATGTCGCGGTATCTCTTTTGAACAAGCCACAACCCCTGATGTGACACTCTTTTCCAAGGAAACTTATCGTATTACACCAAAACGGAATAAATGTGTGAACTATCATCATTACTCCGAATTATATTTTAACAAGCTTATGGCTGCAGCTTCGCTTGCGTATAGACTTAATTTCTAACAAATCCGTTCAACGTGTTTTCGCGATAGTCTAACAAACATCCATCGTCAATTTTCACAAACTTTCCCATTTATAACAGTAGTAATATTTCTTGCATAAACTAAGCTAAGAGAACTTGTCCCTCGCACTGTAGCTAGTGCCACGTCACATCCGATAGCCCGCGACCCGGACCACAAGGTCGGCGACAAGACAACGCCGCGATATTTTCCACTGCCGATAGCCTGTAGCCTGTATAGCCTGCCCGCGCTGCCCTCAGATAGCCTCTCGGAGATATATTCAATTTATTGGCTACACTCACTGCTGAGCGAGCGTTGATTGCTGACGTCACATGTTGTGGCCCAGTTCGGATGGGAACGGGGGCTGTTTTATGAACAAACTAGCTTTTGCCCGCGGCTTCGCTCGCGTTAAATTCGGGGTAACACAGTACCCCTTGCGCCTTATTGATTTGTAATAGCAACGCTAAGTTTTCCCTTTCCTCCCTCTTTCTCCCTTACATCCCACTTTTTTTATTTATAAAAATTAGCCTATGTCCGTCTCCTGGTTCCCAACTATCTCTGTACCAAAATTCATCAAAATCGGTGTAGCCATTAAAGCGTGAAGAGGTAACAAACAAACAAACTTCCTTTCGCTTTTATAATATTAGTAAGGATTAATTTTGCATCTCTGCACTTTTTAATAAGGGCGATTTTTAAGGAATGGGCATGATATAAGTTGCCCGTTTCAAATCGACTACTAATTCTTAGTTTGTTATTGAGCTAAAATTTTGAATACACCTTTTTGGTGACATAGTATTTTTATGACAGACTAGCTGGCGCCCGCGGCTTCGCCCGCGTGTTGATTTAAAATAAAGTATAATATGTGTTTGTTATTCCAGACTATAATCTAGCTCTGTGCCAAATTTCATTAAGATCCGTTCAGCCGTTTAGACGTGAAAGAGTAACAAACATCCATATATCCATCCATGATCACAAACATTCGCATTTATAATATTAGTAGGATATTATGACTCCAACCTACAGCTACGATCGCCTTCCCGGGAGAGAACTCCTAAACGTTTGAAAACACGGGCACTGAAAGTTATATCATCATCTGCCTAGCCTTTTCCCAACTATGTTGGGGTCGGCTTCCAGTCTAACCGGATGCAGTTGAATATCAGTATTTTACATGGAGCGACTGCCTATCTGACCTCCACAACCCAGTTAATTCTGGGTAATACGATACCCCTTGGTAAGACTGGTTGTCAGACTTTCGGTACACTGACTACCTGTAACGACTGTCAAAGATCTACAAATAACAGCCGGGACCAACGGCTTAACGTGCTTTCCGACGCACGGAGGAAACTCGGTATGTAACGGGTGGTCACCCATCCACAGACCAACCTAGGCAAGCGCGGCTTAACCTAAAGATCGACCCGAGCGGCTACTATTTATTTAGCCACGAGCTCCTGGGCACTGAAAGTTATATACGCGAGATAAATCTGCTTACAAAAACCAATAGCTTCATTTACATAAAATACTTACCCTACCATCTATATATATTCTGGAAATATGCAAATTTGTCTGAAAATATACGAACTTTTTTACAACCCGCGGTGATAAACATAGCGACCGCTCTGTTCGATACAAAAACATGTTAATGTTACCCTCTTCGCGCATGAAACTACATTCAAACAGCCCCTACGTAATGTCTATAAAAATATTTAATAAACTACCAGATGCAATGAAAAATGAAACTAGCGACAGAACTTTTACAAATAAACTTAAACAAATATTGATTAAAAAGCATATTACTCTATAAACGAATACTTAGATGACAAACAAATACATTTAACGCAAACAGACACTAAACATTATTAGCCGATAGATAGATACTATTATTATAAAGTGTGCTTTAATTTAATAAATACGAATAAATTTATTTTTAATCCTAACAATTATGTTCCTTTAAGTGATCTCAATTTTTATTTAATTTTTGTTATAATTTAGTTTTTTAATATTTTATTAGAATAAGTATAATTTAATAATTTTGTTGACTTCAATATGAATAATTTATTTATAATTTGGTAATTAATATTAAGAATTTGTTTAATTTGTTTGCTGTGCCCTACCTACAGGGTCCGTATTTGTACCTTAGCTTTAAGCCTATTTTAAGATCTTCAGACATAGAATGCAATAAAGATATGAATATGAATATTTATTTATTCATCAAATACTGCCACTTCGAATGTACCGACTCGAACAGTGTTGAAATCCCTTGGCGAAAATTTGTATACATATTATGGATTAATGTAAACCTAAAATAAAGCAAACAACAATCCACCGCGGGAGACGCCCCGGGCGTCGGGCGCCGCGAGACGACTCCCGGCCACCGTAGATGCGGGCCTGTGGACGGTGAGCAATGGGTAGCTCACCGTCCGTCCGTCAATTGACGACAGGCCGTGTCGACGGCGCGTTCGTGTTTCACGCGCGCCTCAAAGAGAGTCAGCAAAGCAGAGGGGCTTGCCAGAGCCTCCGCCTGCCGGGGTTGCGGGTTGTTCGAAAGAGATACCGCGGCCTCGGAACGTAAAGGGCAATAGAAGGAACATGGGTGGGTTTAGTCAGTATAAGTCTGACACTCCCCCCCGCTTCGCCCAGAGTGGGGGAAATTACTTGATGAATTCCCACCCCAAAAAAAGCAAACAAAAATGCTTTATTGTAATATAACAATACTAGGTACTTAAACCTTCTTTTATGAAGTATGTGAAGATTGCCCTTATTCGAAATAAACTAGTTATAAGCCAGTTTGACCCAACGCGGTTGATTCCGTATTTACTAATAATTACCGTATAAATAGAACGTAATTGAGATTTAATTAGTATTTTGTATGCATAGTCATTATAAACAATATAATGACTATGCATAGAAAATACTACGTGTATGTTTATTGATTAAATTATTCCACTGCAACATAAATATTTCGAACAAAAGAAAGGTTTCTTCTTAAAAACTGTAAAAGGAACGTGTTCGAACGTTTTTTTATACTATTGACAGATTTATATGAAACTAGCTTTTGCCCGCGGCTTCGCTCGCGTTAAATTCGGGGTAACACAGTTCCCCTTGCGCCTTATTGATTTGTAATAGCAACGCTAGGTTTTCCCTTTTCTTCCCTCTTTCTCCCCCCTCACAAACCACTATTTTTTAAAAAGTTAGCCTATGTCCGTCTCCTGGTTCCCAACTATCTCTGTACCAAAGTTCATCAAAATCGGTGTAGCCATTAAAGCGTGAAGAGGTAACAAACAAACACACACTCACTTTCGCTTTTATAATATTAGTAAGGATTATTGAAATTAAATTTCCTCATACAATTTTCCTCCTATACGCTATTAGAGTCTGAGTAAATATTGATGATACCTTTTTTTAACTAACAGCACTACCATGACAGATCATCATTATTTACCTGCCCTTGTCCCATTCTATTTGGGGTCGGCGCAGTACGTTGTTTTCTTCCATTCTCTCCTATCAGACGTCACGGCATCATTGCATCACTGCACTACCATGACAGATTAGAAATATAAGTTAAAAGAGAATGCAGTGGGTGGGTCCCTTTTAAATTTTGAAATACATAGAAGCGACTACTCACGCCATCTGTTAGTGGACGCCTTAACTACTTGCACAAGACATAATAATTCTACAGTGAAGCACAATCAATTTTAGTCTATCATTAAGCTAGTGAACCTATAGTTCATCACGGTATAGAGGGACAGGATGGAACAGGATACTTCATTCTCTATAGAAATCTGTGCGCTGTGGTGCGACGCGGGTGCTGCTCGTTAAGTGCGTTTATGATCATAATCATTAGCGAAGATACAAGCCCAACCGGAACTGGATCCAAACTTCAGAATCAAAATATTTTTATTTCACATAGGTCTACATGAGCACTTATAAAACGTCGAGAAAAGGTGCAGGGTTCGGGTTGGTCGATTCCTACGGAAAAGCCCCGGCAAGAAACTCCATGGTTACCCTTTTAAAATCCTTTGGTGTTACAATGTTGTCGTTACAGCGTTAGTACTTAAGCATGAGAGGATAGCGTATGACGACAATAAGTAATTGCTTACTTTACAAAACGTAAAATGAGATAGGAAGTTAACAAACGTTCAAAGTAACTTTAAAGCGACTCTATATTATTTTAGATTCAGGATTTTTGAAAAAATCTTGCTGCCCATCATATTTAGTTGACTAATCTAATCTTATGTATTATGAAGAGCAGGAAATACTCATAATATCGATCCTTTAGAATCTACTTGTTTCTCGTTTGTAGTAAACCTACAGTTACGATGCGTGGTTACGATGTGATGTCAAAATTGGCGCAGTGGCTGAGCGATCGACTGTTGCGCTGCGTGTCGCGGGTTCGATTCCCGCATGGAACAAATATTTGTATGGCTTACAGAAAGTTGCTCCGGGTCTGGCTGTTGGTATATGCGAGTTTAAGTGTTTGTTAACGCACCCACGATACAGGAGAAATTTCTAGTGGGGCAATGTTTAAAAAAAAACAATAGATCGTTGTCCCACAGCTGAGCAGACGCCTTCCCCTACATGCGCACGTAGTGTCCCCGCGCGAGTGAGGCAGCGCGGCGGCGCGTGCGCAGGCGGCTGGCTGGGTATTTTATCACTTGTCATCACGTATCAGCAAGATTAATTTTAATTATTTTAGTTAGCTTAGTTACTTTGGGCTAACGCTAACTTTAACCCGCGTGATGATCGAAAAAATAATCTTTCTCTCCCCTTTTCTTCCCTCTTTTTCCCCCTATACTCACGTTCTTTTTAGTCTATGTCCGTCTCCAGGGTCGTAACTATCTCTGTACCAAAATTCATAAGAATCGGTTTGGCCATTTAGGCATGAAGACATAAAAAACAAACTAACTCACTTTCGCTTTTATAATAATAGTAATGATTACGTGGATTTAATGATAAACTTATACCAATTTTCAGCTTAAAACGCGCTTGCCCAGGTTGATCCGTAAATGGATAACTAACTATCTATGATATTACGATCTATCCTCCATGCCTCCGAATTAACTTTGATCCCAGTTGTCATTTCCAAATCATTTAAAAAAAAACGTAGGCCCATGCTAGGAAATACTCCTGTATCGTGAATGCGTTTACAAACATTTAAACTCGCACATACCAACTGTCAGACCCGTAACAACTATCTGTAAGCCATACAAATATTTGTTCCATGCGGGAATCGCACCCGCGACACGCAACGTAGCAGTCGATCGCTCAGCCACTGCGCCAATCGTGCTGTCAAGCATTTTTATGTAAGTTTATTCAATCAAAAGAGACAAAACAGAAACAATCATCATCGGTGTGCCACGAACAAAGTAGCGCGTACGTATTACGTTGCTATTAGCAACTCTACGGGCGTACAGTCAACAGCACGTCCACGCACAAAATAACAGCGCCTTTATGTCGTAGGAGTAAAGACGATCTTCACAGTTCAACCGGCATACGGTTCAGCTGATTATACCCATTTTCCCATAAGACTGTAGCGGCTTGGTAACCGCGATTTGCTGAGTTGCATTTTTGACGTTATATCGGGACGCGAGCGGACGGCTCGCCAGTCGCTTACGGTACACCGCCCTGCCTCTACACATACCTAGTACGTAGTTAAATATAACGAAGTATTGTGGAACCTAAAATAAAGACATTTATTATGTTGAAGTCACTTGTCATTTAAGTATCTCCCAACATAGGGGAACACGCCCAATAAGACTATTAACTCACAAAATTATAGTTGGTCTGGTTGACTTCCGCGACAACGGTATTGATTGTGCAGCAGACATTGTAGTGCTAATATTTGCACAGACTTGGTATAGTTTGCACAGATGTGTGCACAGACGCGGATATGCCGCACGGAGTTTAGGGACCGCGGCGCATACAATACAAGTTTATATAAATACGTGACATGGCATGACATGGTATATGATGATTCATGTAGATTATTTTTGATAATTGTTCTGTCATCCAAAACCTTAGGTACCTTATTTTTTGTACAAATAAAGTCTCTTTTGTTTAAGGAAACTAAAGCATACTCGCGAATAAATGCGAATGTTTGTGAGAATGGATGTATGGATGTTTGTTACTCTTTCACGTCAAAACGGCTCAACGAATCTTGATGACATTTGGCTTAGAGGTAGATTATAGTCTGGTATAACACATAGGATCTTTGAAGCCGCGGGCGTTAGCTAGTCTGTAATATAATCTTCCCCAGACAACATCATCTTCTTATCCATTTTTACAATTTATTCTCTAGTTAGTTTCTTAACAAACTGCATGCAGTTGTACCCAGTACCAGGAAAAAGTATACGCCTTGGACAGTGGTAAGACTGGTGGTTATGCCATCAGTTCAGACAGAAAATACTAACAGCTTGATTTTCGAGTATACGTAATGGATGCTCACACATTCATGGACCAACTTAGGACTTCCGACGTACTTTCTTTAATTAGCATTGCTCAATATTGAATATTGACCCCTGTTTTCTGTCATCATTTAGTTATGTGTCCCATTCTTACGGACGGGACATCATCTAATAACTTCCGCCCAGGGCGGAGCGGCAGGTGTCAGATATTGCCTGACTAAAAACCCACCCATGTTCCTTCTTTTGCCGTTTATGTTCCGAGGCCGCGGTTTATCTTTCAAGAACCCGTAACCCCGGCAGGGTCATGTGACCGTCAAGTATTCTAATTTTGCATGAATATGACGCATATCTATTAGGGATAGATATGTTAGTCCATTGCGTTTATTCTATTTCGAGTTGCTTGCTTTGTGCAAATAAATGAATTTCTTACCAATGTAATCACATGGGTCGATCTTTGGGTTAAGCCGCGTTTGCCTAGGTTGGTTCGTGGATGGGTAACCATCCATTACATACTGTATTACGTCCGTGCTTCGAAAAGCACATTAAACTGTCGGTCACAGTTGTCCATTAGCAGGTTTTTGACCGTCCTTACAGGTAGTCGGTGTCCCGAAAGCCTGACAACCAGTCTTACCAAGGTGTATTGTATTACCAAGCACAAACTAGGTTGTGGAGGTCAGATAGGCAGTCGCTTTAAGCAAAATACAGGTTTATCTTTGGCTTTCTTTATCGTTTGGCACGACGGTTGGCGCAGTGGCTGAGTGATCGACTGTGTGTCGCGGTTTCGGTCCCCGCACGGAAAAAATATTTGCATGACCATTACAGGTAGTTATTTCTGGTCTGGCTGTTTGTGTATGTGAGTTTAAATATTTGTAAACGCACTCACGATACAGGAGAAATTCCCAATGTTTAAAAAAAACTGCGTCGGGTTAGTCTTGACATTTTCCTTAAATTTACGACAGACTTCTGGTGGTATTATTATTATTTGTGTGTAATAAAGCTTGTGTTATACATGCCGTAAGCTTTAATATTGTTGGTCTGTACTATATCATTAACAACTTTATGTAATTACCCATATTAGCAAATAAATGATTATGAATTATTATATACTAGCGACCCGCCCAGCGGTTTCACCCGCTGCTCACCTCCTAAGAGTCACAGCGTGAAGTATTATACATATAAACCTTCCTCTTGAATCACTCTACCTATTAAAAAAACCGCATCAACATCCGTTGCGTAGTTTTAAAGATTTAAGCATACATACAACATAGCAACAGACAGACAGCGACAGCGACTTTGTTTTATAGTATGTAGTGATTAGACTGGAAGCCATCCCGAACACAATTGGTGTGGGCTTGACATTCGCAAGTTACCGATTTATCCTTGGGCTCCTTGGTGTGCAGGTTGTAGAGCGTCCCTCGCTTGTACTCGTCGCCGCACACGTAGCACACCTCGGTCATGGAGTTCTTGTCCGGCATCGACAGGTCCAGGATGTCGCGGTCCGAGCTCGAGTTGGAGTTGCCCGAGTACACCGACACGGTTGACCTGGAATGTTACCACGATATCATTAGTTTTACTCAGATACTAGTGATAGAATATACAAGATATCTTTGTCAATTGTAGCCTATGTGTTATTATGATGTACAAGCTACAAGCTTTTGCCCGCGGCTTCGCTCGCGTTAAATTCGGGATAACACAGTTCCCCTTTCCTGATATGCAGGTACTTGCTACCTGTAGTTTTTGCCCTTGCGACTTATTTATTGTAATAGCAAAGCTAAGTTTTCCCTTTTCTTCCCTCTTTCTCCCTTATTTCTCAGTCTATTAAAAAAAATTGCCTATGTCCGTCTCCAGGGTTCCAACTATCTGTGTACCAAAATTCATCAAAATCGGTTAGGCCATTTAGGCGTGAAGACGTAACAAACAAACAAACTCACTTTCGCTTTTATAATATTAGTAATGATATTATTGTAAAGTTTCATTAAAATGCATGTGTAGTTCTTGCGTAAAGGCTAACAAACATCCATATATCTATACAAACTTTCGCGTTTATAGTATCAAAGTAGGATATGCAGGATGCAATTTGGTACAGCGACATCTGCCGTCGAAGGAGAGGAGGGTAAGAAGTTCTTGAATCAAGACCTAAAATTGGCAAGTAGGTCACAGTTGGTTCCATAATTTTTGCAGGGTAGATCGATGTTCTTTTGATAACCGACCCAAGGACGGAATAATCCTACATCAACATCGATACAAATGCTTGCACTGACTAGGCAATCTGTGTGGTGCTTTCTTAAGAAGACCATTTCAGACACTAATCTGCATAGCCCTGAATTAAGTTGACCAACATTTTTGTCTGGACCTTAAAAGAGACTATGACCTCTGAATTTGTATTGGTTGTTTCTTCTCAGAGTAGTCGGGTACGAAACACCGGCGTCATCTAGTTTTTTTTTTAAATAACGGCGTGTAAAAGTGTTTGCAGAAAACCTACTTGCAAAATAAACATCATTTATCATCTATCGACGTTGATGTTACCACTCTACGATCACAACAATCACTTCTTACCCTTTAAGGTTGTCAATCATTTTTGGACTAGACATCTTGGTACATCATCTTAGTACACTTTGTATGAACACGCATGAGTTGCTGCAATAACGATCGCAATGAATTCTACTACACTTTTGTCTGAATCACTGAACAATAATCGTCACAGTCAATAAAATAAGTTTAGTTTGATATGATTCTTAGTGATATTTATTCTCAGCGAAGTAAGGTTGCTGTTTGGTTACTGATGTCAGAAGCAAGTGGCTAGGCCGACAGTGCGCATGTTTCACACATACGCGAGGAGCAGCTCACTCCTTCCCCTCACGGGGGCTGTACTAGGTGGCTGTCGACGCTGGGGCGGTTATCGACACCGCAAATGTGACTTCCTTACCTCACATATAAGTGAGTAGGAGGTTTAGCAGCTAGACGCTCCCCAGAGCCAGTCCAACCACACGGCGGAGATGCTGCATGAGGGTTTAGAATAGTGTAGTGGTGTTACCTGACAGCGTCCAGGTAGCCGGCGGGCTCGGACGCGCCGGAGTGCTGCGAGCCCACGGAGATGACGGAGGGCTCGCGCGCGCGCAGGTCCAGCACGCCGCCGCCGCCGCCCGCGCCGCCCGCGCCCCCCGCCGCGCCGCTCAACCGCTGCGCAGAACATCACATATACACATATATACTTTATTCTAATTCATGCCTAACAGACCATTATCACATAACAGTTAAACTTACACACCCCAAATGGAATGGGGCACATGCAGTGAGATCATGAGATGATTATTATGACAATCTCGGAATCAAATTCAAGACACGTAAAAGCAGTAAAGGACACATATAATGTTACCCTTTTTGCAGAAAGGAAATCAATAAAATAACTTCCCCCACTCTAGGCGGAACGCGAGGGAGTGTCAGACTTGTACTGACTAAAACCCACCCATGTTCCTTCTATTGCCCTTTACATTCCGGGGCCGAGATATCTCTTTCGAACAACCCGCAACTCCGGCAGGATAATGTTACCCTGTCACTGAGTTATTAAACTCAGATATACAAAAAGACTGGTATTCAGCTCTATACACTTTGATTGAAAGCCGACCCTAAAATAATTAGGACATGGCAAGTCAGAAAAGAATTTAGTACCCTTCCCTGACAGGTCTATGCCTTCTCTTAACCAGAGATAGGTCAAAATAGGTTACAAGCCAATGGTCCAGGACTAACGAGTTCTCTCCGTGCTATCCTTCACAATTTTGACAGCAGTGGAGGTAATATAAATATCAACAAATCTATAATATAAAATGAATCGCAAAATGTGTTGGTAAGCGCATAACTCAACAACGCCTGGACCAATTTTACCAATTCTTGTTTTTAAAATATTCGTTGAACTCCAAGAATGGTTTTTACGGCGAGAAAAAATCGATAGGGTAGGTAGGGTAAGTAGGGTACAGCTAGTGTCAAATAAACTTACATTATTAAACTTATGCACATGATTCTGTTCTTTCTCCTCTTTTCTAAAGTTTTCTTGCGTAGGATGCGCGGGCGCGTCGAGCGGGTACAGCGGGCGGGACGTGGGGCGCGGAGAGGACGCTGCCTCCTCCCGCGTACCTTCACCTGAGAGGCCGAGGACTTGGGCTGCATACTCGCCTTGGAAGGACATGTCAGCTCCTGGAATGTTGAGAAAAGAAATTGGTTAGCTTTTGAGGTTTATAAATTGTTTGTAGTCTTAAAAGGAGGCTCTAGGTATGCTTTCAGCGCCGAAACTGAGCTATTATAGTGTCGTCCTGACTAGCAGGAATCTATGACGCGTCGCGTTCTCGTCGTGCGATGATAATGCTCAATGAACTCAATGAACATTGTCTGCATTCGTGTTGCGAGCTTCTATCTCTAAAGAAATGTGTATGTCTGAGCTTATTATGCGAAAAGAACGCATCGTGTCATCGTACGATCGATAGCCAATTATGACGACGCCTATTTGAAAGAATTTCTTCACAATTTTTTTTGTGTCTTTAGACGAGATTAATTAATTTAATATTTCCTGTTCAAAATCTATTAGGATTTATTATAGATAAATCGGTATCAGAAAGAAAATGGCATAATACTAGGTAACAAACTTATTTTCCAAATGAAACATCTTATTTTAAATGCTGGCAGACATGAAGCAGACCGGTATAATTTATAAATTATCATCGAAGACATAACTTAAATGATCACAAATTACACTCTCCTTTTAACCGCGAACCAATCAACTAAATGCCAGCCTTTACACACAAAACCAACCAATTACTATTAAGTTAACCAACTACAAGTCAATTATCATCCTACGATTACGTCCCTACACATTAACGTGTAGGTACAGTTAACAAAATAGTTTAGTGAACAGACAAGAAAATATTCTCGTCTGAAATTAAATGTTGTACCCACCAACCTTTTAAACGTTAACGTCTATTGAATAAACAAAACACATGTTAAGGCGCTGTACAAAGCAAACACTTCGTAAAACGTCTAGTTTTTCGTCGCAAAGTTAGCCGTATCTGTACATGCCACTAGCAAAAAAATAGTAATATAATAGTAATAGTAAAATAGTTCAATACATAAAGTAAAGGGTTACACAAAATAAGTTTACAAAAATGGTCTAGTACTACGAAAAAAAATGTTTAAAAAGACCAAGAAAAAAAAAATTTCGTCTCGAAATTCTCAATTTTTTCAGCGACAACCATCATATTTTTTATATCTATAACAAAGAAAATTGTATAGACTAAAGAGATATCTAAGATTTTTCAAACACGGAGCTGTATTTTTTTATATATTCAATAAAAACTGCAAAATGACCTACATTTTGGCGGACATGATATTCAAATAAAATCAAACACCGAAATATTTTCGACCTTATTTCTATTCTTTCGATGCAATACTGTCGTGTACTTGTGTCAGACCATGCCTAGTATGCAGCTAGAGTCACTTCCGTGAATACCTAAAGATTAGCTTATTGCCGCGCCATAATACAATTCATAGGATAGCCGTGGTCATATGCTACTTTGCTCTTAAGTTGATGATGATCCCTTACTTCAGGGGCCTAAGTCTGCTATTACAATAGTGTCAGTGTAATTTTGACAAGTTTGGTAATCTACTACATACTAAACTTGTCAAAATCAACCATTATGCGATCAGTGATCGACCATTCTGACACTATTGTAATAGCAGACTTAGGCCCCTGTTAGTTAGACTGTATTGATTTTAGGATTACGTACCTCAAAAGGAAAAAACGGACCCTTATAGTATCACTTTCTTTCCGCCTGCGTGTCTGACAAGTTTGGTAACAAAAACTGCGATACAATAATTTTATATATTAGAAAGAACATATATTCCACCTTTTTTGACTTCTTCGTTCTTAATTCAAATTTTGTAGGGCAATCTAAGCAAAAGTTTGTGTTCCATCTACCATTGTAATCAAACTATTTTTTCGAGTGTACGCTCCTACTCAGCTACATACTCATAGGTACGTACAGTCATTCATGCCTCGGGTGCGCTCGCGCTTGCGACCTCGGAGCAGTGGCAGTGAAAGTGCCACCGTAATCAGCTGACCGACTGAATCGAACTGACCTATGCGGGATGCTTGCAGTAGTCTAATTGTACACTTTTACTTTCAACGTGGGAATTTCGTACGATTGTTTGTTTAAGACACAGTCTACTACGTAGTGGGTCCCTTTTCATTACTAACCAAGGTAAAGGTAAACCAAGGTAATAAGGGGACTTTAATAAACGTCGCAAGCATTGGCGTTCTGGTCTTTATTTGGGAGACCTTTGTACTTTCAGAGGGCTTACAAAGCTCACTTCAAAACACGAAACGCCTATTAAAAATGGAGGTCCTCTTATTGTGTTATATTACGTAAGAATCACTTCTGTCATTCCCTTTTCTACTATGTGAGTTGAGTTGAGTTGAGTCTTGGCCATCAAATACTGATGCAATATATTCGTTTTATGCTCGAAGCAATCTCACAGACTGCAAGCAATAAACAAGTCACATTCCAGAATGTTCTAGTTATGTTCATAAACATGGTTTACATTTTAAATGGCTAAGGTGCTCAAACCTCTATAAGGCCGATGTAAACTTAAAGAAAGTTGGCCTAGGTCTCCCGCATGCCGTCTAATCCCTAGGCTTATGTTGTACACTGAAGCCGTGACACAGCGTCGAGACAGCTCGCAAGAGTCGCAAGAATAATGGCAGCACGATGCAATATCGACTGATTATCATTTTTAAGAATCAATCCCTCCATTTTGATTCCCGTTACGCCGACTCGTCCTCAAAACTCGTGATTCTTTTGTTTTTCGGATGGGAAATCATAAACGACAAGGGGATTAAGACTTGTTCTGACCAAAACCCATTCATGTTCTTTCTTTTGTTTTTTGTATTCCAAGACCACGGCCTCTCTAAGCTCGTAAATGTGACAACCAGTCTTACCAGAGATATCGTGTTTCCTGTTTTTCCAGACATGTAGTCGATGTGACACTGGAACAGTTGCATCCAGTTGGAAGTTAACCCCAGTATGAATAGGAAAAGGCTAGGTAGGTGAGTGTATAAGTGAAGCGAAGGAAGGTCAAAGAAAAGACGGATGAATTGTGAAAGGAATGACATAAAAAGAGAAAGGAGTAAATTATGCTGTGACGTCTGACAGGGGAGAATGGAAGAAGAAAACGTGTTGCGCCGACCCCTAGGACAGGAAAATTTTCATGTACGCCGAGCGAAATCTGTTCAGATACATCAATGATTAAGTCGTAAGTCCTTTTGAAGTTTTGTAACTCAATTTAGATTACAATCGGCTCGGTAATAAGTCTTGTTGTACGTGAAATCATGAATGAAAAATTACAACTACAAAACGAACTTGTATTTCTGCTTTTACCCGCATATTCTCAACCAAACTGCAGAGCGAGTAGCAGGTTTCTGGCGTCAAACTTTACTAGAACACGGCCGTAGGATAAGGCCACATAGGTCACTGGACCACCGGGGTAACACTCTTAAGGGCAAGCAATTATTATAATAACTGTAATTATTTTTATGTTCCACGAATCTGGGGAGAGAATGTCGGAGGAAAGGGCGAACGGATGGTGGATTCAAGATGATCCATTACTGTAGAATGTAATGAAGGATGCTTCGGATATGGTAATGGCGACATACTTTCTTGTTATTAAGATGTACGGAAGTAACAGCATCTTACACATTGCGATTTATGGCGATCAAATGTTTTGTTTTTTTAGTAACTGCCTCAACTAATCATAATGAACAAGTTTCTTCCCGCGTCATCGCTCTCTTAACAGTGGAAATTATCGTAAAGGATCGTCCTGAAAAGTCTTAAACACTCGGGGATTATGTAGTTTTCTATTGGTGAAGGAATTTTCGGAATCTGATCAATCATTTCGATGATTACCCTCTACACCCAAACATACTCATAATAATATTTTGTATTATTTGTTAAAATATCTATTTTAACCGGTATAGAGGTTGTTTAGAGTCATACCTGTTCATTTCCTGCCGGGGTTGCGGGTTGTTCGAAAGAGATACCGTGGCCCCGGAACGTAAAGGGTAATAGAAGGAACATGGGTGGGTTTTAGTCAATACACGTCTGACACTCCCCCCGCTCCGCCCAGAGCGGGCGAAGTTATTTGATGATTTCCAATGCGCAAATAAAAATAATACCTGTTCATTTTTGGAGCCCAAAAACGTACAAAGTAGTACGTACTCAAGACAACGCCAAATACAGACAAAATAAATACCAGACAAAACGAATACCAATACAAAAGATATAACAATTACCATTTAACCACATAAGCAGTATGTTTGCCTTACCAAATTCAATAACAACTTCACTGCAATTTTGCGACTGGATTTTTCCAACTGCAAACAATATAGCAGTGAAATTAGTTTAGCCATTTGTACAAGTCATGCGAATACCATAGAACAATGGTTTATTATAACTGTACAATAGTTCGGCTCTGTACTGAATAGGGACGTGTTTCCTATTGTTAGCACTAAAGTACGTTGTTTTATAACTAGGCTCTACCTAGCTTGAGCAAAGAACACTAGCTTAGGTGTTTTTGGGAGCTAGACAAGCTTGGTGTACCAACAATTCCTTGAAATAGGAAAACATACTGGGGGTCTAAAATGGATAAATGTCTACTAGCTATTGCCCGCGGCTTCACTCGCGTTAAATTCGGGGTAACACAGTTTCCCTTTCCTGATTTACATGTACCTGCTATCTGTAGTTTATACCCTCGCGCCTTATTTATTGTAATAGCAATGCTAAGTTTTCCCTTTTCTTCCCTCTTTCTCCCTTATATCTCAATCCTTTTTTTTTTAAATAGCCTATGTCCGTCTCCAGGGTCCCAACTATCTCTGTACTAAAATTCATCAAAATCGGTTTAGCCATTTAGGCGTGAATACGTAACAAACAAACTCACTTTCGCTTTTATAAGGATTATAAAGCTGCTTAAGCGGTAATTTTAGACCCCCAGTGTTGTTAATAAGATAAGCCCGCCAGATTATTCTCAGCCAATAACAACTCCTAAAACGCAGAACCTACATTGGCAACCACCAGAAAAATGAAGTTCGCGGGCCAATGAAGTTCGAACAGTCGCAGGGAAACGACCAAACTTGTGGATGCCACAGCGAAATGAATCAAAATAAAAGCTTAGTGGAAATTATTATTATTTACAAAGAGTTTACGAACAGGTTCTTGGAGTGCGACATGGTACAGACGCCAGCAGGTCAAGCTACCCGAAACTGTTAATTTTTCCCAATGAACCTTGAACCTAATACTTTAGAAATAAAGTCGAAAATCTATCAAAGAAATCTGACAGATTGTAGTAGCTTGATGTGCAGGCGTCTGTACATTTCTGGGTAACGCGCACACCGACACGTATGCCACATCCTAGGTAGACGTGACCAACGACAGACTGGCGCACCGAAGGTTCCGTACAGACTTGCAACATAAACAGCCATATCTTTTGACTGCATAGACTTAGAGGGTTGTATATGGTTTTAATTTCAACTCAATACCTCCACGCGTTCCCGAGATTAAGGGTATTGACAGACAAACAGACGGACAACAATGTGATCCAGTAATAAGGGTTCCGTTTTTTTTTTTTAAAGTAGCAATGCAGTATCAGCTTGATTAAATGGTATACCAGCTGTTTTATTTAGTAGGCAAACATCTTATTGACCCACTGAAAAGAAAATGGCATGAACAATACATT
Organism: Ochropleura plecta; assembly: GCA_905475445.1. NCBI lineage: Eukaryota > Metazoa > Arthropoda > Insecta > Lepidoptera > Noctuidae > Ochropleura > Ochropleura plecta. The sequence goes on along the minus strand of FR997738.1, from coordinate 1,163,763 downwards.
CGGTACTCATCATCATTACTCCCCTGTTTATGTAACAATTTATTTGGTGTCTGCGGAACATGTCTTCTTAAATACTATTCTATTAGGTTCTCGTCATTTCAGAAGTGACATCTATATAGGTACATGGTAATACCAAAATACCACTCCACGCATTTGAACTTTTTTGGATGAGAAAATTATCAAAGGATTTCTTAGGCTCTGGGCTGACATTTCTGAGTCAGACTCTACCGACTAAAACAAACCATAAACAAACAAATATCGTTTAAATCGTTTATAGCTAGTAAAATTTTGACTACACAAGGTTATAACATAAAAAGGCTGCTAAAAACTAAATGAGCGTCTAGACTTCTAAACTAGGTAAAGAACCTGTATCTTGGACCTATCCATGTTCCTTCTTTACAGGGCCGCGATATCTCTTTCGAATTAACTCTCAGCCCAGACAAATCGGAAAATCATCAATCAATCCAGAAAATCATCAAATAACTTCCCCCGCTCTGTGTGTCAGACTTGTATTGACTAAAACCCACCCATGTTCCTTCTATTGCCCTTTACGTTCCGGGGCCGCGGTATCTCTTTCGAACAACCCGCAACCCCGGCAGGAGGCATAGGCCCTGACTCTAAATCTGAACTTACCCTAAACCAAAGTTCTAAACTTAAGGAACTCGAAGTAACCTAGTAACAGTAGAATCACAGCATCGAATCTAGGAACAAAACGGAATAAGTAGGTAAGAAGTTCGCACACAAACTTGCCTGCTATTAATTAGTCTAAATAGACAATTACGAGTGGTGTTGTGTAGCTCGCAGTTCGCGAACGGAATAGTTCGTGGAACTCGAACTGTGGCTTAGTTTGTCTGTGTTTGGCACTTATTTGATCTAGTTACTCAGTTCACATTAGTTTTCAATTACATAACGAGAGTTACTTTTGCGAGAATGTGAGCTAATGTTAGTTAATTCATAAGGAAACTAACTGTCTTGCGCGGTTTCTAAGTTACTGCCCCGCTCCTGTGGGTAGTATCGTGATTTTGTATAGCCTATGTTACTTCCTGATAATGTAGCTTCCTGTTAGTGGAAAATGGTTAACATCGGTCCAATTTTGGAGCCTATTCGATACAAACAAACAAACATCTTTCTTTATAATATTAATTTATAATATTATGTTAAGTATAGATAAGAAATTAACATACAGACGAAGATTGCCTCATCATCGACGACATCTTTATGTTATTATCTCAAGTGGATTCGTAGCGCAACATGTTCTGTTTTTTCATAGACACAAAGATCGGGCTATAGATTCAAAATGTTCAAATCAAATCTCTATCAGAATTCAAACATAGAGAAATTATTTGTTCCGCCACTATGACCTGGCCAAAGTGTGTTAAAGCTATTGGTCTTTTATAAGGCAAGGCAGGACAGAAAGAAGGAATGCATCATATTTCGATAGAAAGATGAACCTCAAACCTCGGGCTGATCAAACCCGTCCAGAGAAAGTACGAAAATCAAATGTTGCATTTCATCAGCACACAGCTGGGTAAAGGCCTCTCCAAATGCACGTCACTCGACTAGATTCCAAGTCAAACGAAAAGCAAAAACCGACCTAAATCACCAAAACAACCAAACAAACTGAACTAATTTCGCAAATCCGAACTAAAGTGCTCCGAACTATCGCATTAGTCACATCGCGTCGTGTGAACAATACAAAGTTCAGTATGCAACGGCAACGACTAGAACCGGTCGGAGCCGCTTAGTGGAACTTCACTTTTATTTACAGAGACTAATTCGATGCAATCAGGGCTGTCCCTGCGCTGGTATGGATGGAGTTTCTATTTTCTTTAAGCTAACATTGCAAGCTGTTGGCCTGGACAGACATTAGGGGTGGAGATAACTTTTTAGTTGGAGTTTAATATGGTTCTGCTAGAATAACTGCTACATAAAACGTTTTGGACATCAAACGTTAATTTTATGGTTTCGCAAGTGCAACGGTCACTAGTTTTCACTGTTACTGTTTTAAAACGATGACAAACTTCATTATCATTATTACTTTTTGAACAAAAGTAGACCCAACATCGGTTTGGTTAGGCTGTTGTCAAAATACTTAAAAATCAAATCAAATCATTTATTTCAATTAGACCATTACAGGCACTTTTGAATGTCAAGAAACAAAATGAATCTACAGTCCCGGTCACAAGGCATAATAACTTGTGAAAGTACTGTAGTTGCTTAAATAACCTTTACAAAGACTTAAGAGCTTGGGTTTTTATTGTACGTTGAAGAAAATCCAGATAAGATATAATACATTTGCGTGTGAAGGGGAGAGAGTACACGACGGGTAGTCTTATACTAGCTAGTACCCTATACAGGAATGCTTCACCCCCAAAACATAAGATACCTCTCTATCCGTCGTATCAGTCGCGTGGCATCCTTAAGTGTCGAGCGGCGGCCAGTCGTATTTATATAACATCAAAGAGTTGGTACCCCGTCGTCTGGCCGGGCCAGTGATTCATATTTCATCAACGTTTGACATATGACATGTTCGCTACCAGTCCCCCCTTGCTCGCTTGCTAAATGGAAATTCCCGCTGAGGAAATTTTTAGGTGCAGTTTTTCTTTTACGGGAAATGTCCTAGACATTTCCGAAGTATTTGAAATGGGGCTCTGCTGTCAAATAAAATGATAGGATTCTGGAATTTTACCGATAGTTGAGCTGAAGTGAAAATCTTGTAGGTCGCTAAAAACGTCCAAGGCGCTAGACGTCGCGGAAGACCCAGCCGAAGACAGCGAGCGAGACTAAAGTATAATATTGTCTCTACACGGAGTTGAGTAGAAATAAGATCTGAAGAAAATTGATTGCAGATTTTGGAGGACGAGGCTAAAATAACAGCCGCTCGGTTCGATCTTTATGTAGCCGTGTTTGCCAAGGTTGATCGGTGGGGGGTGACCTTTTACATAACGAGCTTTCTCCGTGCCTCGAAAAGCATGTTTAGCCGGTGGTCCTGCGTATAATTTGTGGATCTTGGCAGTCCTTACGAGTAGTCAATGGCCCGAAAATCTGACAACCTTTCTTAACACGGGGTATCAAAATTAGGGCTCGCTTCTAGCGTGCTGCCAACCGCAGCGTCGATGCTGTCTTGAGGAAAAGCGTTTAGGCCCCGCTCTTTCAAATAACGGTTATGACTGAGCGACAGAAAAGGATAGGAGCATTGAAAAGTGTGATTCTGTGCTGCTAGATGAGGTTCAACCCTTTCCCAGTGTTTTGGAGGTCACATACGCAGTGGCTCCACATGAAACACTGGTATCCAGGTGTATGTTTTCCTAACGTAGTTGGGAAAAGGCTGATAATGAAATTGGTTGCACAAAAAGGCTGGCCTGATAAGTCCTGTCGGTCATAAGAACATTTAACTCTTTGTACGCCATTGTCACAATTATGTGACAAGCAAGCGCGTCCCTTGGACGCCACCGACAGAAATATGTGACAAAAATGTAGGTTAAATAAGTTTCCCAGCGTGGGGGCTCCCAAATTCCGGAAATTATCGTCATTTCCATTACTGTTGAGTGTAGTAGAACACTCCTTATTGATCTACTAGCTTATTGCCCGCGGCTTCGCTCGTGTTAAACACAGTTCCCATTTCCTGATTTGCAGGTACCTGCTACCTGTAGTTTTTGCCCATGCGCCTTATTGATTGTAATAGCAAAGCTAAGTTTTCCCTTTCTTTCCCTCTCTCTCTCTCTCATATCTCACATTTTTTGAAAAAAAAAAATAACCTATGTCCGCCTCCAGGGTCTCAAATATCTCTGTACCGAAATTCATCAAAATCGGTTTAGCCATCTAGGCGTGAAGATGTAACAAACAAACTCACTTTCGCTTTTTAATATCACCTATCTATCCTATACGTGCGTCACACAAGTCCTGTAATCCAGACGACATGACGGCTTGTTTACTCTATAGAACATCAAAGAGGTTATTACTATCGTGGGCTTAGGTCTGCACAGCGGTAAGAATTCGCAACCGTTTGACAGTCCCGCTGTCCCCGATGCTATGCATTTGTGTTTCAATACATACACACGTGTGTGTGTATGTATTCATATACATACGTGCGTGCGTGCATCATTTTGTTGAAATATCTATGAGCACATGGGGCATTTGAAAATGGTTAAACTAAATTTACCAAGCATCAAATACGCTTATGTCATCCGTAAAAAGAACAGAGGTTTTGTTTTTTGGGCATATTTAGTAGTGGTCGCATCGTGCGGCTTCGCTCGTTCGTCAAACTTTGTAAATAATGGGTGTAAAAGTACCATTAAAGAGTCAAAAGGTACTTGTTCTGCCGTATTATTTTGTTCGAGACCATACTTGGGAACCTTCTTGTTAACGAGATATTTGGGGCCTAGTTCCAACTTTCTCACTACTTTTTATGCCAAGTTTTTAATGTTATAACTTCACTTTAAATACGTTCTCGACCCCCGTACTATTCAATGCGTATATAAGCACAAAGTTTTGAGTGTGTTACCTTAAGTCTGACTGTAAAACCTGTTAAGACTGTCAAAGATCTACCGGGACCAATGGCTCAACATGCTTTCCGAGGCACGGTATGTAATGGGTGGGCCAACCAAGATCGACCCGTGCGGCAGTTACTATTTAGCCACGAGCAATAGTAAGTACAATAGTAAAGTTCTTTGCGAGGGTGACACGTAACAAAACAAGGCATTGTTTCAATGGTGGGGCGGTCACCACAATGGTGTACCACGAAACGGTAAGTAAACAAGTTACGACTTTACTAGCCTGGAATTCTGGTTGAAAACCTTTTTTTCGTCGGATGAGAAATCATCAAAAAATTACTCCTCAAGCTCTGGGTTCAACAGGCCGTGTCGACGGCGCGCGTGCCTCAATGAGATGTCAGTAAAGCAGAGGGGCTTTCCAGAGCCTCCGGCTGCCGGGGTTGCGGGTTGTTCGAAAGAGATATCGCGGCCAAGGAACATCAAGGGCAATAGAAGGAACATGGGTGGGTTTTCGCCAGTAAAAGTCTGACTCTCCCCCCCGCTTCGCCTAGAGCGGGGGAAGTTATTTGATGATTTCCCACCCCAAAAAAAAGCTCTGGGTCCAGCGTAAGGGAGTGTCAGACTTGTATTGACTGATCATCATTTGCAGCAAACCGCGAACACATAATACAAAGAGGGAATCCTAACGACTTTCATTTTGGATATGTTACCTGATTTTAGGCTAAACTGACACACCGCCTTAACTGTACGGGTTAGGTTAAAACCGTAACCAACCTAAAAGCGGAATCGCGGGAGTGGCCCGTGCGCAATTAACAGTACATCCAATTTGGTCGAAATATTATTGCTGTATTCGGGTTAGTATATCCTGACACGATAAACCAGAATGGCTAAGGCCTAGGACAAACTAGTTCGGCCTAAAATCAAGGGTGACAAACTAATTTGGCTTAAAGGGTGGGCGGGTAACAAATACACATAAGTTACGACTCTGAAATGTTGAAATTACTTTAAATATACTCATGATTTTGATAATTTATCAAAGTTCTAACAAAAGATTAATGCTCGCTTCAATTTTATCAATCCGTTAGGCGTATGACAGCGGAGCAAAGGATCTACGCAGGTGCTGATTTTAAATAGTGTTTTCTCGTGAATACGTCACCATTAATATACTACCCTCGAACAATAAACTCAAAAACAAAAAACCCCAGTTCATTTTAAAAACTTGATGTAAATAAAATTCTTAAACAAAAAGCTACGCCTCTGTACTCCGTATATACAGCATGCCCTAAAAAAGGACAGCAAAAAAAAATAGGACACTTTCCGTGCGTCTATCACGGCTTGGCTCAGCCGAGACAAAAGAGTGCCGTGGGAGGGCCCAGCCTCCCGGATAATCCGCCAGGGGGCGCTTTGTACGACACGACCCGTTTTGACAGTTAAAATAATGTTTGATAACAATTTTTAAGGACATTTTTCGCGGAATGTTTTTTTTTTCCTTCAAAAAACGTTGGATGTTACATTTTTATCTCGGCTCGTGGATCAGCTTTGTAAGAGAAACCATCTATTTAAATTAATCAACCTTTTAAGAATTTTCTTTTGATAATTCTTAAGATAAGTAAGTATTTTCTTTTGTCTTTGAAAATCAAAAGGGAGAGCAACAACATAAAACAAAAGTACTTTATTTTGTCCCTGACTCCTACAAAAAAATACCATGATTATGTAAACAAGGACACAATTTTACTGAAACGCCACTTTTTTAGATTACACTGGCTGTCAAATATTTCGGCTCGTATCTGCCCTTAACAACTGTCAACCCTGACAACTGGCTTAACGTACACTGTGGGACACGGAAACCAACCCATTTTAAAAACTCGCAACAGAAAAAAAATACAACAAATTTACTTGTTCCTTGTCCACAACACGGGCTTCGTCTCCTTTGTTTTAATATTATTTATCTGGCGAGGCGAGCCGAGGCGGAAAGGCGTTGGATTTACGACAGCCATTCGGAGTAAATCGGAATGCAACGTTGTTGTACGATTCGTAGTGACGCCGACTGATCCGATGCGTTTAATAGTCGAAGAGGTACATACGTTGTGAAGACATTGTGTTCCGAGTTATTTATTGCGGGAGAAGATTTAAAGATGTATCCATGCTCTGCTGAGTGTCTACGGAGTATGCTTAATACGACATTTGATTTTGTATCGGTTTTAGTGTCGTGGGAAAACTTCGTGTTTAGGTTTCTCTGTTTATTTAGAGATTGGCTTCGGAGCATAAAACTATATGCTCCGAAGTCTGCATAGCAACTACGGTCTTCTAAATATAATCTGATTCTGGAGCCTGTCTCAACACGTATCTGTGGTCCTTAACAAACCCTGTAACGTATACAATATACTATTATATACTTTTATATTTTTTCTGTTATCAATCCAAATGTGTGCCCTGCTACATGCTGCTACCCTACTATGACGTCTTAAAGCAGAACTTATTCCACTGAGGGAAAGAGACAGAGCTATACAGGGTGTCTAGCACCATCTCTTTCCCTCAGCGGAATAAGTTCTGCTTTAAGACGTCATAGTAGGCCTACTGTTATACTTTTTGGGGTCGATACCCACAGACGAAAAAAAAGTCCTTGGGTTTACTCTGTGCAACAGTCGTGCCCAAATTAATTATATTTCAACATTTTCAACAGAATTGATATAATGATCGCGCTTTCGAAGAATTAGTAACAGAACATATTTGCTAACGCTACTTCTCCTAAAAAATTTCATTATCAATTTATAATCACATGATTCTATTCTCTTCTATTAAGCAAGCAAGCGAGATTTAAAACTATTAAAATTACTAATAATAAACTACAAAAGGGCATTAAAAACTTATCTTCTAAATGTTTTAAAATGTCAGTGATAATTTGCCAAGAAGACTGGTAGCGTGGCAAAGCTTTATGGCAACACTAACACCCGTCTACATAAACAAGTCAAAGTGATTACTTGACCGAGTCATTTTTAAAACACGTTTTTTATTCTGTAGTTTAGTAATCACTTAAAGTTAGAACATTCAAAAGTAATAAATAATAGTTTTGCTTTGTTTAAGGTTTGCTTAAATTCTCGTCTATTGCATAAAAATTTTTGCATTAACTTAAAAAAGCCCTATATTTCATGGATTTTAAAATATAAAACCAACGCAAAGGTAATAAATTAAGATCAAAAAATTACTATAACTTGACTATAGATACGGGTGTTAATCTCTGGCCAAAGTGAACGTCATCCCTTGGGTAACGGGAACCGTCAACTGGGCGTTTGAAAAACTTCCTTAAAAGCTTAAAGTACAGTTTGCATTACACTCACCAATAAAAGGTTTCCCATCGAGCCTCTTCATCCAGTAAAACCTCTGGCTGTGGGGCTTGTTCTCGCGGTCGTACTGCTCCCATTGCTGGCGCAGGAAGGTGTAGCAGACGCAGCAGCAGCGGACGGTGCCGTCCTCGTCGCCCTCGGCGCGGTACCCGGCCGGGGGGGCGTGCGCGCCCAGGAACGGGAAGTATGGTTCCGTGCACTGTAGAGACGGAAATAGTTAAAAAATAATTTACGTAATTACTTCGGTGCCGTGAGGAACTCCCATATTATACTCTTTTGCAAATCTGGCAATCGTAAGGTTTGCTGTAAGAAAACCCTATTTTGGGTTAAGCTCGCCATTACACATTAGCTATATTGTAATTTGTGCCTTTCTAAACGTGTCCAGACTAGGAATGTCTTCTGTTTCATAGGTACGTTTACAAACATTTAAACTCACATACACAAACAGCCAGAACCGAACATCTATGTGTAGGTCTTACAAATATTTGTTCCCTTCGGGGATCGCACCCACGACACGCATTTATGTGTGCAATAAAGAATATGAATAGTGATTAATGAATACTGAGTATGCTGTTGGATTTGCAACGTTCTATGTATTTTGGGTCCAAAGGAGTTAATTCAATAGCAAGTTCAATGTGCTGCTTCGATCGTTAAAAAGGTGAAAGTTGATTTCGGTCATTATTTCATGAGATCGTAATCCCATGTTAAAAATCCTAAACGTGTTCATGTATTAATAAACTATGTGGGTGCTAATTTTATCCAAATCCGGCCAAAGGTTTTTGCGTGAAAAAGTAAAAAGAATCCATCCATCCTCACAAAGTATTGCACTTATAATATTAGTAGCATGATTTTATTGATATCGGATGATTTTGGGTTCTGTACCCAAAGGATAAAATTGGGGCCCTATTAATTAGACTTCGCTGTCGGCCCATCTGTTCATCTGTCACCAGGCAGTTGAAGAACAACAAATACTAAAAACCGGCTAATAGCGAGACAGACTCGCGCATCGAGGGTCCAAGGAGAAGCTAAATTTATATATTATTATTATACATATTATACTCGACGAGATGAAAAGCTGTTTACATAAATGGAAATATCTTTTTTTTATTAAGGACGCACCTTTACTCATTTCACATGATCAAGTTCAATCAAAGAGAAATAAATTGTTAAGCCAATTGACAACCAATATAAACAGTCCGTATATTCATAACATAGTAACTGTCATTCTTTATCAGTTGTATAACACTGACGTATCTTGTCAATTTGCCTAACAATCAATTCCCTGATAGTAACATAAAAAGAAAAAGAAATCTTACAACACTTAACCTAACTATCGATCGAGTACAATACATAAGTTATATGTTCAAGAAAACATTTGTTCCGCTGAATTATAACTATTATCTATTCACTTACCAATTGCATACGCGCGTTAAGAAGCGTACACACTCAAACAATTACTAGACAATATAACATAACATTAGGGTTCGGCAAAGGTGTATCACACCCACATTTCGTCAGTAATGTTATAAGAAGCAAACCTATTGACATTAAACGGGAACGAATCCAGGGTCCGTGAAGAGATCCCAGATGGAAAATCCCAACAACTACTATCCAAAAATTTGCCAAATTTTATCATAATCTACGTAGCTTTTTTCCACCAACGTTGGGGTCAACTCCCAGTCTATCTGGATGCAGTTCAATACAGTATTTCACAAGGAGACTGCCTCTCTGACATCCACAATACAGTTTCTGGTGAAGAAGATACCTCTTTGTAAGACTAGTTGTCAGTGTTTCGAAGTTTCTCCCCTGACAGTGACACTATAGACATCATCTTCCTGCCTTTGTCCCATTTTATTTCGTGTCGGCGCAACACCTTTGTTTTCTTTCAATCTCCCCTGTCAGTCGTCACGTCATCATTTACTCCTTGCTCCATCATAACATTCCACAGAGACACAATAGGCATCAGATGCAAATACTATCAAAGTATTTACAAATGACAGTTGACAGCAACGGCTTAACGTGCGTGACGTGGGCCAATAATATCGTAATTGGCAATACAAATAAAGGCATGAGAGAAACCATTTTTGTCCCAATTATTATAGGCCATTAACGGAATTACAGTTCTGTATAATTAAGTTTGGAAATTAAAAGCATTTATCATTCGTGAGTTTTTCGGCAACAACATTGTTAAATTTATTAAATGCATGAACTGTAACTTCAGCAGCATGAAATAAAGCCGGATTCCTGCAACAGCAAATGTACTTCTCTCAACTTGGCATGCTTAGATATACAATGGTTTAATCAGTCTATTACGAGCCCAATGGTGGTCCTTACGCTCAGTGCGGGTTAGTGCATGGTCCTAGGACATAGATACAGTTTCCTCACTATGTTTCCACTGCGTGCCTACATTTGTCAAACCACCATCAGTAAAGACTGCTAATGACGACGAAGCTGCTAAAATATTCATTTAGAATAATCTCGCAACACCTGGCCGTCATCGACGTCACGCCTCACTGCAACTTGCACAACGTTTTGTCATCCAGTGAAAACACGTCTTAACACACCGATCTATGTGGGAACAGTTATGGGAAAACACCATGAATTATTGCTACGCCTTACGCCGGTGATGCGTCGATTATTATATTATCTCACGGGAATATCGCATATCGGTGTTTACAGATGAGTTACTACCTATTAGAGGTTACATTGTGTTCTCCACCTATTGCTCAAGTTGTGGAGAACGCAGTATAAAGGCCAATGCGTAGTTATATGCATTGCATGGAATCAGCATCGCCTCCGACAAATTGGAAAACGTACTTAAAGGGAGGTTCATTAATGACTCTGGCCTGGTGAGAATGGGATGCTGTTCCACAAACGCTAGAGCACTTAATATTGTTATGACGCCAACTTCGCGACCCAGTTGTGTGAATCAGATTGATCAGGATTGAAACTCGATACGACAACGAGCAGTTTTAAGCACTGTGACATCATGGCTTAGAATTGGGAGAATTGGGAGGGAGATAAGAGAGAGAGAGAGAATATAGTGAGGGAGAGGGAGCACTCCTCACATCTGGGAAGACTATAGACATGAGTATATAGTTTTTATTTCAACTTGGTACCTCTACGCGTTCTTGAGATAAAGTCTCTTTACAGACAGACAGAACCTTAAAGGTGTAAATTTTAGCGTGGTAGTTGAAAGAGAATGTAAAAAAACAGGTGTTGCGCCGCAGGATGATGTTGATGATGATGATGCAGATCAAGTGTTAAATTAAGAGAAGATACAGATATAGAGATTTCAAAATATTTTTATGTGAATGTTTCGACAGCGCGAAAGCACAGATACAGTTACCAACACACCACGTGATGCGACTTTCCGAAATGCGCACGTGAGTCAAGTCATAAACACTCATACATATGAATGGGCGTCATAAAATGGACCAGACGAGACTACTGATCAATAAATTGATCCATTATTGGATAAGAATTAGGTCACATTATGCGGTAAGGAACATTAGCATAACTATAGTTCTTGTTAAAATGGATTTATTCTGATGTTATTATAATATTGTAATTTGATTTTATGTTCTTTCTTATGAATTGTGGAAATGTATTTTCTTTCAATATCTTTGTATAGAAGCTTTTTTTTTTTCAAAGGAATCCTTTAAGTATAAGCAGAGGTATTAACCTCTTTACTTTAATCTTTGTTCCTTACACACAATCCAGCCCATCCCAGTATAGATCTCACGTAGACACACACCGAATCATGAATAATTCAAAACCCGATACATCATACTCATTCAAAACCTATCCACTATTTGGATTAACCCTTCCATCGCCATCTTTTCCAATATTTTCTCTTTCTCATATCTTAGCACCTAGTAGGGTTAATCAGATGTGTACCATTTACACATTTCAGCAGTTTAGTTTAAGTTCTACGGACTAGGCGCCAATAGCAATAGGCTGGCCTATCGGCAAGGCTCAAGACTGGACTGAGAAATCACTGTTGAAAAATCCCTTTAGATTTTTTCCCAAACTGGGAATTTAATCCAAGACATCATGTGCTTAGCAAACGCTAAACCAACGAACTCAGTCAATCTTAGAAATCCAGTCTTATATTTCATCTTCATTAACATTATTGATGGTATTTATGAGGATTCGGAGATATTATGTTGGTGTTTATGGACGAACTGTGTAAAGGATTATTAGTAGAGAAAGGAACATAAGAGAAGGAGAGAAGGTCTGGTAAGACGACGAGCAAAAGAGAATTAAAGAAGAAGACATGCTGCTGCAACATGCTGCACTTGCGCCAAATAAAAGACGCCAAATTTAAGATAAGAGCATGAAAATTATGATGAGGAGAGCAGATCCCAAATAAAGATAGGATAATGCCAGAAGTAGAAGAATATTGTCGCTTTTATAAAATACCAGGAACACATGAGCACACCAACAATAACCGCAGGCACCCGGCCCGTGCGTTGGACGTAATTACGTGTCAAATGTCAATCGCTTTAGGCGCTTCATCAATTGCGATCCGGTTGGAACCAGCACAGAACCGAAACACATGACTACGCGAATCGGGTGACAATGTCGAACGTCAAGACATCGTTGCGAAATGATGGATGTGTATGATTTGTTGTTAAGGAAACCAAGTTTGTGTGTCGCGGGGAAAATATCGGAATATATCTTGAGTTATTTCGATAAGTAGGTCGGTGATTATGGATGTGTGTTGCTTTCATTTGACACGTGCAAATTCACATGGAAACTATTGGAATGCTGAAAGGTCTCTGTGGATCGGGTCTTCACAACTGTACATTATTATCTGTGTACAATGCTAAATGTACAGGAGTATTTGCAAATGAACCCAAAACAAGTTGCAAGTTTGGGCATTTAATTTCCTTTCGATTCTAGCAAGTCACCGTCCCAAATTGTCAACGTCAATAGCCACATTTGTGATTGTTTACTCTACTTACGTATTTGCATTATCAATACCTGATCGGCGCGCGATTCATGTTAAGCTTGTATTTAAGACTTGCACTTGTTTGGGTCATCTAAGAACCTACTCCCTCCTGACTCATTTGTGTCTAGAGGGCTCAGTTGTGCATCGAGAGGTCGCAGTGGATGATCCCTACCAGGTTTTCATACTAAGCAGTACAGTCAATTCACTTGTGTAGTTTAGCTTTGGGTTTCTGTAGACTCGCGTCCTATCGCCCGTACCACAAACCCAAGTTTCTAAGCGACCTCTTTCATGTTTTCTCTGCAGTAGCTGCCGGAACAAGCGCCGTTCGTTTGAGCATGAAGCGTGTAGTCGTTTAGTGAAGCTGATGAGTAAAGTCCTTTAAGGGCAATGAAGAGTGAAGCCTCACGAGCAATGCAACTCACGTGTTGCAACTGTTGTAACATAATGACGACGCTGCTACGTCACAGCATTCACTACGCTATAGTGCGTTGAAGCTGCGGCACCGCACCGAAGCCACCGAACGTCATTTTAATACACCGTGTGGTATATCCTTCTGATAGTTACCGACAACGCATGGCGTGGCATCTCTGCAAGTTGGTACAATATTACCTGCGTATCAGGCTTGACTCTGACGGTGTAGTGGTCGCTGAACCCGGCGCCGCCGCACACGAAGCACACGCGCACGTCGTCCTGCGCGGGCGCCGGCTTGTCGCGCGACGCACACGGCGACGCCGGCTTTGACGCCAGCGAACTTTTTATGTAGGCCTTGGCCTTCTCCATACCCGCCAGCTGATGGACAAAGAAAACTTGAAATTAGTCGAATTGATTACTAAGCCTTCTAAAATTGTGAACTAAACGTTTCCTATTAAAAGTTAGGGCTCATGCAGTTGGCGCATCGCGTTACCATGCGTACTGGATGGCAATAGCGCGGCGGCAGCATCATGGCCCTGATACCTTAAGCACTGCATCGGATGGGCATCACATCGTCTCATTGTTAACTGTTCATGGTTCAAGACGATAACGTTACGAAGCTTATTGGTATGTAAAAAACTGCAATGTTTTAAAGAAGACATTCGGAACACCTCCAAATGATTCCACATGATGCTTATTCAATGCCAATAACTATGTGTAATCAGTAGTTTCTTCATTGCAGAAAAAAACCTCACGAACCATTTGAGCGAAAATCGTGGAGAGATAACTACGAAACTGTAACTAGTTGATATGACACAAATAGAACCTAACATCATCATCTGCCTAGCTAGTCAAACCGGATGCAGTAGACTATCCGAACTTTAGATGGAGCGACTGCCTGCAAACCTAGATTAAATTAAAAAAGGAGATGAACCTATTTGTAGGTTCATCTCCCTTTCACAGTTCTAAAGATTCAAAATTCCAGCCAAAGTAACCAAACAAGATGAAAACAAAACACGTACTTAATTCATACTTTAATATCATTTTAAATCACCTCACATCGTATAGAAGTAACAGTGATTCTTCACCAGTGCCAAAACAGTGGTAAATATTTTGACGTCCCTTATAATGTGGGTCCCATCGTAGTGAAAGTATAATTACAAGACCTTCTTGGAATTCAAGCGAGCGAAACCACTGAAATTTTCCTTCTTAACGACATCCAGCTTTTGGAAAACAACCCTATTGCAGTTAAATATTCAGTTTGATTTAGAAGGGTAACAACTGCTGTTAATACGGCTAAAATAGCCGGAGATAGATGTGATATTCAAGATCTTTTTACTTTATTTTCAAATAACCTCATCCGAGTACGTATTTGCAATTAAATGTTTCTTGCTAGGGACGATATTTTTTATTTTTTTGCCGAAAAAGGAATGGACACTGGAAACCAGTTACAAATCAAGTATCCGAAATAACCGGATTATGACAGTCTTTCCATGCCCCCAACAAATTCCTTTACGTTGTCAATTTCAGGCCATTAAAGCCACTTCATTCAGCATGAGTGCGAACACTAATTAGGTACCAAGAATCACTACATTTTCATGAATTCCGTGTTCCGCCAGCATTTTCGAGAAAACCATAAATAGCTTTCCACTGCTCCACGATCAGTTATTCAAGACATCTATAGGTCGTGAAAATCTAATAGGAAAGTAAACTCTGGCGGTCTGCCAACGTTTACCAACAGAATTAAGGTAACACTCATGAATATCAAACAGGACACTTTTGTAAATAAACTTTTTGCTTAGTCGCCAAATGATATGGAAATTGAACGAAAACATTTATGCGTTTAAGCGTTTTTTTTTTGCGAGTTTAGCTGATTAGAATTGAAATGAAGTTCGAGATATGAATTTACGTGAAAATATTTAAGTTTCATTTGAGCTATCCAAACGGGTCATTCAATGAAAGCAGTGTGTTAGTCCAAGTGGATGGCTGGAGAACATTCAGAAGACTGCGGGTAAGAAATGATTGAAAAAAAGTCACCATGGAGTTACTTGCCGGTTCTTCTACATAGGTAACGACCAACCCGAACCGTGCACCTTTTCTAGACGTTTTAGTAATCCCCACATGAGGACTACTGACATGAAAAATAAAAATATTTTGATGTTGTTGAAACTCGAAGAATGGCGGATGAGACTCATCAGTGTCTAGTACCTTTGTTCTTTGGCAACCAAGACCGTGACCTATGAAATTTTATTAAATAAAAAGTTAAGTACTGTCTTCATGTTTTATTAATACACTAAAACCGAAACAGTAAAACTTTATGGGTACGACAGACATATTGATTTCCCTGAAACATTTACTTCAGACTACGCTCCACAATATAAGGTCTATAGTTTCCAATAATATGTCTTACTAGCTTTTGCCCGCGGCTACGCTCGCGTTAAATTCGGGGTAACACAGTACCCCTTTCCTGTTTTGCAGATACCTGCTACCTTTAAGTTTTGCCCATGCCCCTTATTTATTGTAATAGCAAAATTAAGTTTTCCCTTTTCTTCCCTCTTTTTCCCTCATTTTACGCTTTTTTTTTTTAAATTGCCTATGTCCGTCTCCAGGGTCTTAACTATCTCTGTACCTAAATTCATCAAAATCGGTTTAGCCATTTAGGCGTGAAGACGTAACAAACAAACAAACTCACTTTCGCTTTTATAATATTAGTAAGGATTGTTTAGATAGCAATTCGACGTATCTCAATGGTTATGACGTAATAGCAAATATGATAAGCAATCTCGGGTATCGCCGCCGATGTATGTCTTGGGACTCTTAACATGAGGGTAATGATCCCTAATGACGACAGCAGTAATCAGAACCACACTTCTATGAAGACCTACTTCAGTTTCCAGGAAAATGTAAGACCTATTCAGGTTATTTCTACCTCGATTTAAATATGCGACACTTGTATCTATGGTTTTTTGAAGTACTGGGTTGCAAATCACGATTCAAAATGGAATCCTGCCCAGAAAATCGACAAAACCTTCTAGACTAAATATCCTTGTAGCATCGGCACAATTCACAATAACATTAGATCTATTTGAGTCATCGAATGAACTTCAGAAACACTTATGAAGTTTGATTTTTGCTTCGATTTCACAGTACTTGTGTTTATAGGACCAATAAATAAAGTTACCCATCAATACTAATGCGCCATTTGCAATTTTTAAACTGCTCACGTCTTATAGTACGTGAGTTCAGGCGCGCTTGGAATTCTGCCCATTAATGAAGGATGACCTACAAATATCTTAGAAAAAGGGAAGGCTATGAAACTACGAGCGGCGAATAATAATAGTGAAATTAATTAAATTTATGACACAAAAGAATCATAATTAAAATGTGGACGCTATTTGGAACCCAATGAAGGTCCTCGCCTTAAATATTATTTTATTGGACTTGGTAATTGACAACCTTTATAAAATGATTAGCGTTATTTGCTTACGAACTTGTGATTATAGAAGGGTTTCAATTAATAAAACATTTGGAAGTTTTTTGGTCCTTCCCTCGTTAGCTTTTTTATGCTGAATTTTACTTTCGACAGAACCGTTTCATTCATCGGCTGAATTTCAACGGAGCACCAGTAAAAATAAACATCATCGCTTCCCTAATGGCATATATGCGTGAATACAGAAACCACCCTTTCCACGGGACTTTCTACCAAATTATAGGCCACGACCCTCTGCTATAGAAATTGGCGCCCAACCGCGATAATCACTGTACATTAATGAATATTTTATTACATATTACGACTAAGCGATCGTGTCGCGCGATTGCGCTAATGAGTCACGTAGGCTTTAGGTGTTTGGATATTATATGGCGACTGGTCGGCTGATGAACGCGACAAGTTATTTTGTTAGTGTATTTATCAGGTAACGTAAGTAAACTATTGCCGAAGGGATCACCTTAGCCTTTTCCCAACTTTGTTGGGGTCGGCTTCCAGTCTATCTGGATGCAGCTGAATACCAGCATTTTACAAAGCAACTGACCTCCATAACCACAACCCAGTCACTACTGGGTCATGCGATACCGCTTGGTAAAACTGGTTGTCAGACAAAGATCATATACAAAATGGGCGTCAGAAAATGTCCGGCAATATCGCACCACAGCGAAGATGGCAACACGGTAGTTATCAAACGCGTCTAGTTCAAAATACAAAGGTTTGGAAAGGAGACAGGGAAGCCTTGCCCTGTAATGACTGATGATCATTTAACTTTTCCTAAAAAATTAACTCATCATGAATTGAGGTTTTAAGATAAGATATTTGTATCTTAAAACTGAGGACCTCGACCAGACCTTCAAGATGTGGTTAGATTCAGAAAATCTACCCATGTTTTCACTCACACACGTTATTGCTTCTAAAATCTTCTGCCACTAAACCTTTCAGGATCATAACCATGACGCAAATCTCCATGTCAGCGCCATCCATACGTCATGATAAACATCCAATTCCATCCTATGCATCGATCGGCCTGACGTCGGCACAACACGAAAGTGCGAAAACACGATGACGTGTTCCTTTCATTGTGTGCTGGTGAGACACGTACAATGAACTGTGGTGCTGTCCTACTTCTTTTTGTTGGGGAAATTTAACTGTATTTGTTGTTAGACAATTTAAATAGTTAATATAACATGACGCTTGAAATCCCCAAAGAGGTGGAGGTGTAGGTATCTGTATCTGATAGTACACCCACATTTCGTTTGCCAGTTATGTTTTCAAGTCCCATGTAGCAAGCAATGCTATTCTAATCAACCGGACACAAACTCAAAGTAAAATGTAACGTAAGTTAAGTACTTACTAAAACTTATAGTTAAAGTTGTATGATCATACTGCCTCTTCAAACAAGTTTTAACGATCACTATGGGCGAATTTGACCAAAGAAGTTAATCATTTATACAGCTGTCAAGAGTTATACGAGTCATAATTGCACTATGAAAGGAATATTGACAATGAACGCCGTTTAGATGGCCAAATCGCGTTCCGTTTCATTAGTAAAATCCGCTCTAAAGCAGAACATGAAATAGATCGAGGGGACGAGTAGCACACATGGCATCTATAAACATGAAAGCATGCTCATCATGACCTTCCAAGTATTTCATTATTACCCATTTCACAGATCATTTCAGCGTTTTTGTTGGACCCAAATTTAGGAGAAAACGTTGAGGAATTAGAAACTAATTACACTTATTCAACTACTCGATATGTTCAGCTTCAAAAGTGGTTTTTTCTATGGACAACATTTTAATTGAGGTGGATAAGTGTGAATCAGCGTCAGGTGGTGGCTTTTTTTACGGATGGAAAATCATCAAATAACTTTTCCCGTTCTGGGCGGTGTCGGGAGTGTCAGACTTTTGCTGACTAAAACTTCTTTAGTTCCTTAAAAATGTTAATTTCAGACACAATAACACACTACTGCAGAAGGTTATGCTTAAAACGTCAATCCCGTATTACAAACTGATCAACAACTGTCTTCCTTAGTTACTTCAAACTAGCTCATCTCTTGTATCACAATATCCGAGGGTTTCACTCCCTGATCCCGATACACGAGAGTATATCGGTATGTATAGGAGCCCGAATTAGTCAACATGTACAAAATAAACCCGGAATCCTGATTAACACGAAGCCCCCAGGATTAGGTTAGGTTAAGTGTAACAATTTGAATGACACTGCACGAGGGGAGCTGTGTCCAAGGGCGATTAAACGTCACAAACAGTGCTCAAAATGGTGGGTATCTTTTATATAAAATCACGGCTGTTATCCCAAAGGATTAGGCGGAGGTAAAGGTCGCCAGTTATGTCTAGTTCCCATGTAAAAGGAACGAGCCTATTACAATCAAATGGACACAAATCCAGACTCCGTGGTTGCTTCTGCGAAATTCCTAATAAAAAAACACATTTCTCGGCTTAGGCAACGAATCCAGGACCTCAACAACAGTAATAACGGTTGGGACTATCATTCTCATGCCTTTATATCAATCAATTAAAACAACGATTACGTATTTCAAATCTCTATCTATACTAATATTATGAAGAAGTCAAGTTTGTATGTAGGGAACTACTAATACGATTCTGAACAATCTTTCAATGATGGGAAGCTACATTATCTCCGAGTGTCAAAGGTTCCCGTAGGCTAAATTCCGAACACAACGGGAGCCAATCCGCAAGCAAGAGCTTGTATTCAACATTAGGATTTAATTACAATCTATCAAGTTACTGAAGTATAATTACAACGGAGAAGTAAACATTTAAGGTTAATTAAGTAACATAATTAAAATTCAACTTAATTTCTTAGAACAAGAAACGAGTAATACCAACTAATTTTATCTTCTGAACAAATATTTGAGATATTAAATCTCATCATAATTCATAATAACTTCATTATATTTGTTTAAGATAAATTAGTTTCTTAGATCGCAAGACTCGCAAGTAGTGGAGGAAGCGAAGAGTTAACTCGATTTGTTTCGTGAATTCTCGGCGTAAATTAACTCGATTTCCTTGCTATCTTTCGTCTACAAAATAAATATTGTTGTACAATTTTGCCGAAATAATTCGGCTTGGAATTCAATTTGGAGGTATCGCTTAAAAAATATTTGTGGTTCATTCCGGTGTTGTTTTTCACATATTATTTCTTTCTGTAGTGGGTTGTGGGGGTTAGATAGGCAGTCGCTCCATGAAAAATACTTGTATTCAGCTTCATCCGGTTAGATTAGAAGCCGTCTTAGCCTACAGATGTTTCGGATCTGGCTAAACAGCCAGACCCGAAACAACTATCTGTACACAAACGTGTATGTGAGTTTAAATGTTTGTAAACGCATCCACGATACATGAGAAATTCCTAATGTGGGGCAGCGTTTAAAAAAAAATTAACTAAAATATAGTGTTATAGTATTTTATGTTCTTTTGTTATACCTACTACTTTTATAAACAACTGTAAGCGGATGGATAAAGGTTACCCTTTTTTTTCGGATGGGAAATCATCCAATGACTTCCCCCGCTCTTGGCGGAGCGGGAGGGGGGGGGCATGTTAGACTTGTACTGACTAAAACCCACCCATGTTCCTTCTATTGCCCTTTACATTCCGGGGCCGCGGTATCTCTTTCGAACAACCCGCAACCCCGGCAGGCGGAGGCTCTGGCAAGCCCCTCTGCTTTGCTGACATCTCTTAGAGGCGCGCTTGAAACACGAACGCGCCGTCGACACGGCCTGTCGTCAATCGACGGACAGACGGTGAGCTACCCATTGCTCACCGTCCACAGGCCCGTATCTACGGTGGCCGGGAGTCGTCACGCGGCGCCCGCCGCCCGGGGCGTCTCCCGCGGCGGCTGGGTTGGTTCGAGGTTCTCTCCCTCAAACGCCCGGCCACCTCTTTTGCTAGCATTACTGCTTCGCATAAGGTGGTGACCGCTTCCCATTCCCTCTCGGTCCGGACCATGGCCTGAACCAGGGCCGGACGCGAGAGATCGCCGCCGCCGATCGCCTCCACGAGGGATAAAGGTTACCCTTGCTTTTGATGTTCTGTGTTTTTAAATCATTTCCAAGGGAAATCGTATTATGGTGACAATATTTACAAACTACATATTTTCAGAAAATCTTCAGAAAAGTTAGGTGCGTAGTACCTGTAGTACTGACGTGCAAGTATGAATGTGAACGAAACAGAATGAGCATTTTAGAATCGTAGTATTTGGCGCTCTATAATTTCAACCTACCTCCATGAGAAAAATGCGAGAGAGACGAAGTCACAAAAAAGATGCTAAATGCCAATTTATCAACCAGTATCAATATTTGACATATACCCACTTCCTGCGCCAAACATATCATGTTATCCAACGGATAATTTTTAAAGGGTTTGAGTACGAAATTGTAACTTTGTACCCTATATTATGTTCCCAGTTTAGTCCTTAGAGACGCATGAAAGAAACTCCGGCCTGATAAGTTAAGATAACAATATCATAAACGTAGATTATAATGATTGAACGCATTTATTTGGTATCTATAAGCATAACGTCCTTCGCATTAATGACTGATAAAATCGACAAGGTCGCTTTTCCAACGACAAATTGATAAATGCAAGAATTGGCGCCCAACAGGGATTTAATTTTAACACATAAAATTACATTCAAAACTGACATCGCCAGACATTCCCCATCCCATTGCACCATCGTACGCACCTGTATTCCATACGTACAAACACACTACCAGGCTCGCAGATATGCAAACACGTCGCATCACAGTGACGGACGGACAATCCGATCGATACGTACGACTGACGTGCCGGGTCTAATTGCCGGCCCTTTGTGATACCGACGTAGTTATATAGGCTCGTCTGGACTGGTCCTATGTATGTATGTGTGTGTGATTTTTGGCTGACCCCTCCTGAGGGAGGTTTGGGGATATAGGATATTGTGCGAATACACGTACATTTTGATAACATGATATATCAAAATGAAAGCCGTAGTATCAGATTTTCGTGCGGCGCTGTTGCCTAAATCAATATTTTGACGAAGCCATTTTGCGAGCAGGATGTATAAAGGCTAAACATGGACTTTTGGACCACTAAACGCTCACAGTTTATGTTAGGACAACACTGATGTCATGATAACACGTAAAAGCAGTGGCCTCGGACGGAGGACTAAGAAATGAAGCTTCGTCCTAGCTAGTTACAGTACTAAATGAAATTCAAACAATTATATCAAGGCGTTAAAATCGAAAATAAACACCCATTCCCCGCAAGATTCTACAGATTGCTTCACAAATGTTGTTCCACAGATAATAGCGATTCTGATTACGTTACTTATCAGCTGTTGCCACAACCGGTTTGGTCCGGTTTGAAGCCGATGTTTATGTGTTTTTAATAGCATCTACCAATTGGCGTGCGGCAAGTAGACAATCGACATCAAGGACTATTGCCAGCCAATATTTGTTAAGCTTGAATCATCGGGCTGATAAAAAAATCGAAGCATTTTTATTAAATTTACTTTGCAAATAAACGCTGGAATGTTTAATGACAAACTTCATCACTGCAGTAATTAAATTTTTAATTATTTCCACGATTTAAATAACTGTCATCTATTCAATTAATTTCAAAATAAAATTAATGATGTATCAAGTAAAACGGTAATATTCAATATTAACATTAGCCATGAACACGTATCTATTAATGTTATTCAAAACACCTTCTTGAATATTCTATGAATCAGCTATTCAATTTGAATAGTAAATATTATATGAATCACTAATGGCTATTTATTTATTGTACAGTATCATAAAATCCGAGCACGATAAATGGGTTAACGTATTAAAGATAAACATCATGTTTAGCGAGTTTTAAATTTATCTTAATTGATATCTTTCATGTCGATCTCAAGATAAAATGGCTCGTTAGTACTTCTCTATATCTCGACAATCAAGCTGCTGTAGGGAAGAACCCGTCTCGGCAAATCCGCGATACAGTTTTATCAAGTTTATCTGATTTGATAAAAAATGTACTGAAAACGGACTCGCTCTTATTAAAATAAGAAAATATAATAATCATAGTTTCGAAAATACCAAATGTTGGGCGTAAGACAATGCCCGCCTCATGATCATTCTCCTGCCCTTCTCCCCTTTTAATTCTTTGATCAGCGCAGCATAAAATAATTAAATATTTTTTTTAGGGTTGAAATTTAATCCATTCAAGTCTGTGTGACTTTGTGTATTGAAATCCTTACTAATATTATAAAGCGAAAGTGAGTTTGTTTGTTTGTTACGTCTTCACGCCTACATGGCTAAACCGATTTTGATGAATTTTGGTACAGAGATAGTTGGTACCCTGGTGACGGACAAAGACTACCTTTTCTTTTTAAAAAGTTAGAATTGAGGGAGAAAGTGGGAAGAAAAGGGAAACTTAGCTTTGCTATTACAATAACTAAGGCGCTAGGGCAAAAACTACAAGAAGCAGGTACCTTCAAATCAGGAAAGGGGAACTGTGTTACCCCGAATTAAACGCGAGCGAAGACGCGGGCAAAAGCTAGTACTAAATAAGCTTGTGTTTGGCCGCAACTAAACCTGCTCACATTATAAGATCCCATAATAATTGCTTATTGCCTAAATTCTGACGATATTAGTAACTCAAATATATACAGCATATACAGAACTATCGCAGAAACCATTTCATGCCCACAAAACATAATCAGCCAGTGCTTGATAAGCATAGCATCCATTCACCACAATTTTCAGGTAATATGGACAACAGCAATAAGTCCAAGGAACGCACCGTTGGTTCAGAAAGGACAAGTAATCATTTCACATTTCAGGAGAGACCCCAGCGAGAAATGGCGTCATAACAACCGAATTGAATTGGTTTTGAAGCTAAATATTCGAGCAAATTAACTCGCCTATTCAATGTAGGTTTCTAAAGACTACTACAATGTTAATTGAGTAGGTACGTCAATGTTAGCTTCAGTGATTCCATTTGAAATTGAATTTGGTTCAGTAGTAATTTAGTTAGAATGGGATTTTATGAAAGAGTAGTACCTTGTTAAGATTCCACACCAGGCCTACTAAGAACACTTCATCATCTGCCAACTTGATAGGGGGTCGGCTTCCAGTCTTACCGGATGCAGGCTGAATACCAGAATTTTACTTAGAGTAACTGCCTACCTGACCTCCACAAGCCAGGTATAACTAGGATAAACGGTACCCCTGGGTAATACCGGTCGTCAGGATTTCGGGCCACTGACTACCTGTAACGACTGTCAAAGTTGTACAAATGAAAGCCGGGACCACCGGCTCAACGTGCTTTGGAAGGCACGGACAAAACTCTGTATGTAATGGGTCACCCATCTACAGACCAACGCCTTAGTTGACGACGCGCGCCTCAAAGAGATGTCAGCATAGCAGAGGGGCCTGCTTGGGCCACCGCCTGCCGCGGTAGGAAGTTGTTCGAAAGAGATACCGCGGCCCCGGAACATAGAGGGCAATAGAAGGAACATGGGTGGGTTTTAGTCAGTACAAATCTGACCCCCCCCCCCCCCCCGATCCGCCCATAGCAGGGGAAGCAAGCGGGGCTAAACATTGAAGATCGACCCGTATGGTGTACTTAACTATATAATCAACCTTTAACGGGCGCACCGCTGGGACATATTGGACCAACACCGTGCCGATTTACTCAAGATGTCTCTTTTCATCGTTCCCTTTACCATACTAACATCAATATGCAACATTTTAAGCTACATCAACTGTTACTATACCAGCAACCGACACAAATACAATTTCACAGAACGTATTTTTCAGTCTTTTACGGAGAACAATATGAGAGCATATTCTAAAGCTCTTGAAGAATATCCATTTAGAAATTCAACAGAACGAACAAAGCTTTTAGCAGTGTTAACACAAAAAGTACTTGGGACAAGGCCTTATACGATTGCACATACCGATATACATAGTGGAACATTATAAGTACTCAACCAAGCAAAAATATAAAAAAACTAGCTGTGCCCAGCGGTTTCACCCGCTGCTCACTTAGGGGTATTAAAAATAGATGTTGGCCGATTCTCAGACTTACTGAATATGCACACAAAATTTTGTTCAAATCGGTCCAGCCGTTTCGGAGGAGTATGGTAACTAACATTGTGACACGGGAATTTTATATATTAGAAGATATATATAGACACGTTTTTAATGTTGAGGTACAACTTCTAGGGGTCTACACCTCAAAAGGAAAAATCGGGACCCTTATAGGATAGGATCTCTATTGCCCGTCTGTCTGTCTGTCTGTCAAGACCCTCTATCTCGGAAACGCGTGGAGGTATCAAGTTGAAATTTTAAAATTTTAAAAGTCATGTTTGTGGTCCCTTGGAGCTGTAAATAATCACTCCTTTAAGTCTACGCAGTCAAGGAAAGGAACTCTAGGTGCGCAAGTCCGACTCGCACTTAGTCGGTTTTTCTCTAGTTGAAAGCTACTAAATAGCAAAGCATGAAATTGCTTTCCTGTAGCCCCACAAGCAGAAGTTCTTGGTTCTTTAAAAACAAAACCAACATCTTACTCTCGCCTTACTTTATACAAACCAATAACAAAATTGAAAATCGAAATTATTGACGGAACCCACGGTAGCCGAAAATCAACAATTTCGAACAAATATTTATTAAACATTAATGACTACGATTTGTATCAACCTCTCCCCGGGCGTACAGCGCACGCCGGCGCTAGGGGCAGCCCACCCCCGACACCCCAACCCGCTTCGCCGAAACGGTCTTTCGTTTGAATATTATTTTCTATAAAAACGTCCCTTTAATTCATATAGGGCTGGCAAACTTACCAACGGAGTTTTTAGTTAGTATTTCAAGTTTTATATAAAACTAGCTGGCTCCCGTGGCTTCGCCGGCGTGATAATCGAAAAAAGTACCCTATGCGTTATTCCAGACTATAATCTACCTCTGTGCCAAATTTCATCAAGACCCGTTCAGCGGTTTTAACGTGAAAGAGTAACTAACATCCATACATCCATCCTCACAAACATTCGCATTTATAATGTAGGACTAGCTGCACCCTGCGCTTTCACCGACATAGACTAGTACATTATACATCTAAAGCCTCCTCTTGAATCACTCTATATATTGCTAAAAACTGCATTAAAATCCGTTGAGCAGTTTCAAAGATCTAAGCGAACAGACAGCGGCAGCAACTTTATTTTATACTATGTAAAGATAAAACATGAAATACTAGTAGAGGAAATCCATTAAAATCCCAAATTGTCTACCGAAGTTTAGCAGCTTTCTAGGCAATTATTTTAACGCTTTTTATGGCAAAGTTCAAGAGGTGCCGGCATTAGAAGTGTCGACATTTAAAGAGCCGTAAGTAACATTAATGCTCGAAACTTGGAATCGAAGAATTAAAGGGCACCGGTAGTGTAAAGAGAAAATCTTGACAACGGAGTTTATCGGAGATCCACCATCTTTTGCGCTATCAGATGAACTGAAAGAATGACAAGTTAACCATTAATTAAATAAAGGAAGTTAGAACCACACTTCATTAATTTATGAATGCGTATCCTGTAAACCTTTTCGGTCAAGTAGGCTTCCTGAAAAATAATGGTTAGACTAAAAGCCGTTCTCAACATAGAAAAAACCTTGGCTATGATGATGGTCAATCACCCTAGATAGGTAGAACCAGAAGTACAGAATATCGAAAAGCCCATAATAAATATTTCTCAAGATTCAAAACCACTCAAATCTCGAAGCCACTCTGATCAATCTTATAGATAAAATCGAGGGCAAAATTTCGTGCTCAATTTTATTCTCCGCCAACCCTGACCACTTCGCTGTTATCCAAATACTTATATTAACCGAACTATCGAATCGAGTAGGCGGCAAGGTAAATAAAATATAAATTCAGTTAGAAGACCTTTCCTTTCTGTGGGCTCCATTGGTTCCTCGTATTTTGGATGTAAGCTACGGACTTAAGTATATATTTATATGTATTATAGATATGTTACTGGTGAGTTCTGTTTTCAAAGCTACGGAGGAAAGGTAGAATATGTTATTTATCCGTTTTAGCAAGCTGTAAGCTGAGAACGGAGTCTAAGTAATATATTTTCAGATTTTATTTACTAGCGCATGGAATTTAGTAACTGTCCCACGAGGTCGTATTCCCGGTTTAAAAAGTATACTTGTTAATCCAGGTTATAAACTATCCGTGTGCCAAAGTCCGCTCAGCCGTTTTTGAGTGAAAGAGTAACAAACATCCAGACATCCAGGCATACCAAATTTCGTAATTAAAATATTTAAAGTAGGAAGTAGAATATGCCGAATGGGCAAAAAGATGAAGATGTTAACATCGAAATTTTTGATGTCAAAATCTTATTTCTGGAAACACTTTGCCATAATGGTAAAAAGTGTTCATGTACATCATATCGTTTGATACGATATGATGTAGCACTTGCTTTATCAGATGACGAGGTGGTCGAAACTGAAAATGATAGATAGCAAAAGTAGACATATGACGTTGGACATATTGACTTTGATTTTCGAGTAGGATATTCGCTGGCATTAGCAAAGGGAGAAAGAAAAAAAGAGAGAGAGAGAGAGAGAGAGGCTGGCATTCTAAAACCCACCAGTGGGTGAAGTCGGGAAGAAGAAGGACAGAAGTAGTTAAATTTATTTTATTAACAGACTTAAAAAAAGAGAACATTCTCAATTCGACATCTAATGTTGGTCGATTTTCAAAATTCTTTTTTTAATATAAAATGTTATCTATATCGCTTGAGTATATTATGAGTTCTTTAATACATATTTTTTCTTCTAACGTATTTGGACGATATTCTAATATCTCATAAGTAGTAGCAATAAAAAATAAATTCTCAGTAAGAATTTGTTTGAGATACCATCATACCACAACTAAAATGGCTGAAATATATAAAAAAAAACAGCAAAAGTAGTGATGAAAAGTCTACTAAATTAAGAAACACAATCTCAGAATGTCTCAGTACAAAATAAACACGATTTAACTGCTCCATAGAAAATACAAGACTGAAAGACGTCTCCAACATTCTTGGAAAAGTAATCTTCTACTTATTCTATTCAAAGCAATGTAATCTTCTTATTTCAGATCACGCAAACAAATCAACAAATAAAACATTATATAACCGAGTTTTTTTTATTCATGTTTGTTTTCCAACGAACTAGCATTCATTATTAGTTTTTGTTGAGTATGAAATCGATTACAACTGAGACGTGTTATGACTCATGCCATTCAAAATGTCATTACAATTAGGTTGGTAGACATTTTGAACCAGACTAAGGTATTTTAAAAATAATCTTGTATACACTATTTCGTGCAGACAATAAAGTGATTTCATAAGTTTAAGTATCTAACGTTGCGGCGCGTTAGTGTTTCACGCGTGCCTCAAAGAGATGTCAGCAAAGCAGAGGGCCTGCCAGGGCCACTGTTTGCTGGGGTTGCAGGTTGTTCGAAAGAGATACCGCCGCCCCGGAACATAAAGGGTAAAAGAAGGAACATGTGTGGGTTTTAGTCAGTACGAGTCTCTCTCTCACTCCCTCGAGCTCCGCCCAAAGCGAGGGAAGTTATTTGATGATTCCCCAACCGCAAAAAAAAGTACCTACAATTACTATAAAGAAAATGAACGTATCATCACGCCTGTAGTCTCCGAAGGGTTAGACAGAGATTTCTCTAATCGTACACCTACATTTCACCAGTCTTTTTAAGTTTCCGTAACTCAAAAGGAAAAAACTAAACCCTTTTTTTTTCAAAAAAAACGTTGGCCCTTACTAGGAATTTCTCCTGTATCGTGGGTGCGTTTACAAACATTTAAACTCACATACACTAACAGCCAGACCCGAAACAACTATCTGTAGGCCACACAAATATTTGTTCCGTACGGGAATCAAACCCGCGACACGCAGCGCAGTAGTCGATCGCTCAACCACTTCGCTCGCGTTCGTCTGTCGTTATATTATATTGAATTACTTTGTTGTCCGTCTATCTGAATTTCAAGACCCTTTATCTCGGAAACGCGTGTAGGTATCGAGATGAAATTAGAACCATATACTCAAGACAGTGGTTCATTGGAGTTGTAAAAAAAATAACCCTCTAAGTATATGCAGTTAAAAGATATGGCTGTTGTTATGTCGCAAGTTTGTATGGTACCCTCGATGCACGAATCCGACTCGCATTAGGCTAACTGTGAATCAAATTAAAACAATGTGACCTATTATATGTTGCTGAAATGAACACTCCACACGAGAATAGAGCTTCAAAATCACAGACACAAAAAGAAAAAACAAAAATTGAAAACACAAAGCCATTGTATGAAACAAACTTATATCCAGTGATTGGAACTGTGTCCGATAAAATGGCGATAGGCACCGAATCGAGACTCAATATTGTTATCGAAGGGTGGGTGGACCCCTGCCTACCCACCGGGGGCTACCGCACCGGTACACAGTTAGGAACGTACAAATATTTAATTCACAGTGCTGTTAGTTCGTGTAAATGCTGAAATGGATGGATGTAGATAGTATCGATCCGCGTTTAGTAAAACATTCGACAGTTACACGATGTTTGATGAATGTTTTATATCTGGTTGAACGTTCGGCTGTAGTAGGCTTTGCCATACGATCGATATGGACTATGTCAGGAAGTTTAAAGGTAACTTACAGACAGAGTTGAACTTTATGACTGTGTCTGTTAGCGGAATTCGAGTAGCTGAATTTTGGACCAAACTTTGTTGCCGTCGATACTCCCTACTCTCTAGCCAGTAAAATTCTGACCCCCCCGCTCCGCCCAGAGCGGGGGAAGTTATTTGATGATTTCCCACCCCAAAAAAAAGACATCAGATCTACCTCATATTTTTTGCGGATGAGAAATCATCAAATAACTTTTTTCTTTTTTTTTGTCCTTTATGTTCCGTGGCCGTGCCACTCTTTCGAACAAGCCGCAGCCCCGGGTCACATCTATCTCTTTACTGAGTCTTGAGAGATCTAACTAGTTCGCAATCCCTCTTGTAGATCGGAATGTAAGGTCTCACCGATTCTGATTGTTAGTAAACGAAGACGGATGACTATGAAAACTTCTTGTTCTCCTTCATCCGTACCATCGTGCGACGGTACATCTTGTCAAAACACTCGGGCCCTTAGGTGTCTACGATAATAGTGGCGTCATCGTCGGTGGTACTACCTAAGGGCCTGCGCCCAGTGGTGGCATGGCTCGATAAGGCATTCTGATCTGACAAAGCATAATATTCCTTAACTGTAAGGAATGATAGTTGAAATTTCAATGATAAATCCTCGTAGCTTCAAAAACAAGTGCAATGCGATGCGGTGTTCACTTACATGATTGAAATTTGAACTTTAACTTTATAGTGTTACTAGCTTTTGCCCGCGGCTTCGCTCGCGTTAAATTCGGTATAACACAGTACCTGCTACCTGCAGTTTTTGCCCTTGCGCCTTATTGATTTGTAATAGCAACGCTAAGTTTTCCCTTTTCTTCCCTCTTTCTCCCTCATATCCCACTTTAAAAAAAAAAATAGCCTATGTCCATCTCCTGGTTCCCAACTATCTCTGTTCCCAAATTCGTCAAAATCGGTATAGCCATTAAAGCGTAAAGAGGTAACAAACAAACTCACCTTCGGTTTTATAATATTAGTAAGGATGGTATAGCGTCACCTTACCGTGCCGTACTGCCACTGGGCGCAAGCCCTAGTCACCTGGAAGAATCATCGAGCCATCAGAATGAACGCAAGTACGTTACAACGCGTACCCAATCGAACATATTTAGTATTTTGGTCACGTGAACACGTGTACGGTACGTAATCATTCTGCGGCGACTGATAAACGCATGACGTAGTTGCGCTTGCAAATCTGACATTCATTATGTTTAGATGGTGTTCGTTCGATACATTCCACTGTTAACGCGTACAGTGCGGCCGACGCACCTGTGCGTTTTACGAATTTCTACCAAGTGCGCGCGACGCGTATGTGCGTCTTTACAATTTACGTAACTTTGTTCGAGTGCGGCGCACCGCACCTGTGCGTCCATTGTTCATATCTATTGTTTCGAAAACATGTAAAATAAGGGTTTCTACACACTGCTGTAACACAAGTAATATTTTAGAACTACTTAGTTAGAAGTATCAGGGTGGAATAATATTCGTTCGTGTTACCTACCTGCCACAACTCGTGTCCGAGTCGTGGTTTTATGTAGCTTTATTGGCAATGGTTTGTGAGTGTGTAATAAAAACACAAGCTCTAATTTTATAATTTTATTATTTTTTTGTTTTTTTACCCACGCCTTTCCCTTTTGGCGTGGGTGTTTCGGTTTTTGGGAATGGCCGTTTGGCGGGCTGCTCTTTGATTAGCACAGCCCGCTTCGCCGCCTCCAGTAATTCCGCCAAGCCGCTGCTCCCAGGCTGCCCGCTGGCCACGGCGCCGCTTCCCCCGGGCCCACCGCAGTCAGCGGCAGTCGGAGGCAGCGACTCCGTCGGCACCCACTCGCTAGATCTCGTTCGGTCTTCGTTTTGCCTGACAAAAAGTTATAAAGATGTGATGAAACCTAATAGTTCTTAATTTTTATCGCAATAATAACTTGAAACAAACTACTTTTATACATAATAAACAGCTAAAAGTATTATAGTTAAAATTAGTAGGTACTTACAAAAATCCTTCTTCCATAATGAAAACCACGAACGAAACGACAAACAAAACCTCAATAAAATTAAGCTAACGGCTAAATTGAAATCGACAATGAATTATTTTTTTAGTTTATGGCCAGTCAATATCAGGCTATAGTCATCGCACCATACTGCCTAGTTCTAGTAGTAGTGTTAATATTCTGCGAATCTCCGACGTAATTTGATATTTGTAAAATAATACAGTAGAAAGTTTCCTTCCTAAAATATACATCCATTGCGCAGCCAAACAGTTACCGCAGAGATACGTCGGCCGTACCTACTGAATAGGGACGTAGGTAAAATTTCGAACTAAGTTCTGTGGTTTGGATAAAATCTGTTTATGAAAACTACGAAAAAATTGGCACAGGCTTCTGTATCCATGCCAAAAATAGTCCTAACTCCTAAGTGGTGTGTATTTAGGACCAACCAATATAAATAGGATCCTACCTTATAAGAAAGAAATAAAGAAAACTTGCTTTACACGCATATATTGAGGTCTAGTACCTACAAATTTAATTCAATATCCTTTATTATGACTTACCTATTGAAAGTATTTTACTTCCAATAGAAAAAGGCTAGGCAGATGATGATGTGTGAGTGACGGGAATTAGATAGACAGGGTAATGGCAATGAAATAAAAAAATACTTATAAAAGTTCATAGTTTATTGGGGGAGCCCTGGCGAGTCACTGTCAAGATCTAGCACCAGGGCTCCCCATAATCAACACGCTCCCACAACCAAATTTGCCACACGCTGCGCAGTGGCTCCGGGGCTTGTGCTGCTGGTGCAGGCCGGTGGAGTCCATTTCTGCAAAAAAAAAATATAAGCTCTAAACATCGGTACCTTGAAAACCAAAATAGGGTTTAGACGGATGTAATCCAGTGTTCCAAACAGAAATGACCGGTGAGAGTTTGGTTAACCTTTTTGGGGACGCTGGATAACCTCCCTCTAGAACATGCTTATAACATTACAATCAGAGGACAGGTAGGATATCTATGCTTTTAGAGATATTAGTATTTATTGTGACAGGAAATAGTATAGTATTGCGTTAAATTAAACTTGGAAAGTTTTGATTGGGTATAGAATAGGCATCAGCTTACTAGCTGACCACTAGTAATTTTATGCCCAATCCAAAGCTATTAGTTACTTGGTTTTGGTGTACAAATAATATACATAATTGTATGAACAATGCTTGCAAAGTTCAGAAAAATAGCACTGTTCAATTTTAACAAAATAATATTAGGGATTGGGGCACATCATGTATGTACAGTTGAGTAGGTATGTACTCACGTCATGTCTATGTACTCCCCGTCCTCCGGCCTGTACACCAGCAGCGGGTGAAGATTCTGCTCCAATCGCCGCATGCGATCCGGCACGTCGGCGATTGGTAGCAAAATTACACGAATCTATCGAATTAAAACAAATAATGAAATAATATTAACCTATAAATACTTTTGAATTATTTACTGTATGTATATCTAAAGAATCATAACGGTAGGTATATACCTCGTCCACCGAAGCCACTAGGCGACGCAGCGTGGTCGCCGCGTCCTGCTCCTGGGCCTGGTGCTCGTCGATCAATTCATATATTGGTCTGAAAATACATACATAATAATAAGTTCATAATGATTGCAATATTGTTAATACAATTACATATTTCATTGAGATGTTAATACTCACTCATTGCTGGCGGCTTCATCTTCTTCAGCACCAAGCCCACAACAAAAAACGCGGCGAAAGGCTGATCGCAACATTTTGCAGTATTTAATTTTCTTAATTTAAAAATCTAAAATTACTCTGTCTGAACAATGTTGAAGTTCGGTAATAAAATAAAGTTTTTAAATTTGACATTTAAAAACCTTGTCCTTGAACGAATGAATGAATGACAAAATAAAATAATGTTACCATATAATTATATTTTATTTGGTTTTGTCGAAGGATGGTAAGTCTCTTACTTTATTACAAAAAAAAAAAAATTAGATAAATATAATATGAAATGAGATGTGTGTGATTCTATACAAACGATGCCATTATTTGTGCTGATTTATTATTCAGACTGCGTTAGATAACAAAAATATTCCGACACCCTTTGTCTTAAGGCTCAAATTTAACTACAATAGATTTAGATACTATTGTACTAGGTTGCACTTTATTACTTTATTGTTGCCAAAATGCCGTGCAGCTGACATAAAAGCCATTTTAAACAAAAGGGTTCCGACTGCGTCAGGGCCCTTTTGTCTAAAATTATTCGAATTTACCCAAAATAGATTTATTAGATACTATTGTACTAGATATAGCACTGTATCACTATGCCGTGCACCTGATAAGATAATAAAATAACAAAAGATCGGAACCCTTTTGATTTATTGGACTACTAACCTATGCTGATTGTTTTAAATAATCATTTGCAACCAAAATTAAGTGTTATTAAGTCACTTCTGTTTTGGTTTCGTGCTGAACAGACGTACTCTCCGTGCTCTCGTTTCTCTTGCCTTCGATATTTTGACCACTGCTTTTTCTGGACCTCTGATTTGCCCCGCGATTACTTTGGCTTGTGATATTGGACTCTGATTTGCCCCGCGATTACTTTGGCTTGTGATATTGGACTCTGATTTGCCCCGTGATTACTTTGGCTTGTGAGATTGGACTCTGATTTGCCCCGTGATTACTTTGGCTTGTGTTTTGGATTCTGGATCCTTGTGATCAATTGTGGGTGTTTGTTTTTTTAACAAGAACTCTGCGTGACTAAGTGTGGTGTATCTTCGCGAACATTCGAGTTGTACATGGTAAGTCCAAAAGTTATTATTATGAGCTATCTTTTACTTAATTTACTTGAGATAACTGTGGGCAAGCGGCTTCTCTAGCACAAAAACTTAACCCTTTTCTTGTAGTCGGGTAAAAAGTGTCTGGTCTCCTGATACTTGTGAATCTTAAGCACTCATATATCCAGGTCCCGGAAATACATGTACTATGTAAAGTTGCCAACAGAGATAAGGTATACGATCGATATACATAGTTGATTTTTTTTATAAAAACCGATGAACGTATTCAACTCAAATTAAATTTGTTTAAAGAACTGTTTGTTTTCTATCATTATTTTATTAAAAAAAACATTTATTGTTAAGAAAATTAAAACTGTATCTGACGGGCCTGGTGCCTTATCTCCGTTGGCGACTGTACATGTTTCTAGTCTTCTGGTACTTGTGAATCTTTAGCAATTACAATTCCAGTCCTGAAACTACTTCAATATGTTTCTGCTCTCCTAGTACTTCTGAATCTTCAGCGTGCATTATTTTAGCCTGAAAATATATACTTTGACATGTTTTTGGCCTTGATATTTCTGTACTCTCCCTGGTTGAGAATCAGATACGCTTTCAATTCCTGCCCAATTATCTTTGTTGTTTCTGTTCTCCTGATAATTTTGAGTCTTTAATGCTCACAAAACCCGCCCAAAAATACTTTTACACATTTTTAAGATCTCTCTTACAATCCAAATAATGTTCCTTGTACTTGCCGACATATTTTTCGTCTCCCAGTGCTTGTGAATTTTCAGCGCTCACAATATTCTACCCTGGAAATATTTCAACATGTTTCTGGTCTCTTGGTACTTGTGATTCAGTATTGGCAGCAGCGGATCACAATTTCTACTTCACCCCAGTGTCTGTTACTTCTTGCCTATCTCTTCTTTTTTAACATCCAAACTTTCACAATATTATTAGTAGGATGATCTATTTGTGTACTAGTTATTGTTAGTACTTTTGGTATTGATTTTTCGGCACAAAATGTACGATAAAGCTTTGATTTTAGATGCCACGTACTCACGAAGACGTAAGACGTGACTTGCAACAA
The DNA here is from genome assembly GCA_905475445.1 of Ochropleura plecta. Lineage (NCBI taxonomy): Eukaryota > Metazoa > Arthropoda > Insecta > Lepidoptera > Noctuidae > Ochropleura > Ochropleura plecta. The sequence goes on along the minus strand of FR997738.1, from coordinate 1,128,503 downwards.
ATATTCGGAGAGGATCTTTCCGATGGACACGAGTCCAGCAGCTCTGACAGCGAAAGCGTCTCCACCAACGCGTCAGACAGGTACAGAATCCAAGACTTAATATCTAATTATAAAATCCTATCCTTATTTTAGTTTTAATTTCAAGCATTAAACGGTTTTTTAAATAGATATATTTTCTCCTTAACAGCTCAACAGTTTCCTTCGCGGATTTGAGTCCGGATGGAGAATGGACCGAAGAGACAGCAGTGGAAAATACTTTCCCATTTACTGGGACCCCCGAGATCAGAATCCCGGAAGCATCCACTAAAGGGCCCATTTATTATTTTAGACAAATATTCAAAATTGATTTCATGAACAGCCTAGCGGAAATGACCAACATGCATGCCCAAATTTTAATTTCTAGGCCACTGAAGCCAAATAGCCGTATGGCAAAGTGGAAACCTACTCATATAGGCGAATTGTGGACGTTTTTAGGAATCCTTTTTTTTATCGGCACCGCTAGGCTGAGTAGAATAGCTGACTACTGGAAAAAAAGTTACTTAGTCAAATTTAACGTAAATAAATATATGTCCAGGGACAGATTTCTTATCATTTTAAGGTGTTTATTTTTCAATGGTACTTATGAGCCTAGGTTAAATTACACAAAAATTGATTATTTATTAAATTATTTTAATGATGTGATGAGAGATTTAGTATATCCAGAAAGGGAACTAAGTATAGATGAATCCATGGTTGGATTTAGAGGGCGTGTAATGTTTCGCCAGTATATAAAAAATAAAAGGCACAAATATGGCATTAAATTATATGTTTTGGCCGATCCTAACGGACTAGTCCATAGGATTCATATGTACAAAGGTTCCCAAGACAATGAAGTTGGTGGTAAAGGACATGTCGATAAAGTTGTTTTTACACTTTTAAAAGATTACTTAAATAAAGGCCATTCCATTTACATGGACAATTTTTACAACAGTGTTCAGTTAGCAGAAAAGTTGTTGTTAAAAAAAACATACTGCACGGGAACTCTAGCTGGCAAAAGAAAGCGTAATCCGAAGGCCGTAGTAATAAAAAAACTTTTAAAAGGTGGTAGTATTTATAGATACAACGGAAAAGGTGTGTGTGTCTGTAAATGGAAAGACAAGAGAGATGTGCTCACTATTTCCACTGAGCATTCACCCCACTTGATGCCAGTGGAAAATAGGCGTGGTCGTTTGGTCAACAAACCAAATATAGTAATAAATTATAACAAATTTATGAAAGGTGTTGACCGACACGACCAAATGTTAGCTTATTATCCGAGTGAGCACAAATCGATGAGGTGGTACAAGAAAATTGGCATTCATATATTACAAATGTTGCTTCTAAATTCCTTTTTCATATATAAAAAAGGTACAAGCAGTACTTTTTCCTTAGACACATACAGGGAAAAAGTACTGCTTGAACTTCTTCCCCCAACAGCTGACACATTTGCGCCTCAAAAAGCAAGACACATGCCCAAAGAATTGACAAGAGGTGAAAATGGGTGTCTTAAAAGGCGTAAATGTGTTAGGTGCTGGGTAAAAGAAAAAAAAAGGAAAGACACCAAATTAGAATGCCCAGATTGTGACGTAGGTCTTTGTATTCCATGTTACGGACCACACCACGACGAAATGCCTGGACCATCAACACTTGTCTAAAAAAATTTGTAGTGCGGTTTAGGCTTGCTCCGCTAACTTGCACAACAAAAAAAATGCCAAATAAATTGAACGGAATTTGTTAAAACCGAAAGGTTCAAACCAAAAATTTGTAAAAGGCGTGTCTGAGAAGAGAATGCTAAGAGGGATGTGTGGTGTTACGCGAATGGATAAAGTAAGAAACGAGTACATAAGAGGAAGTCTGAAAGTAGTGCCGGTGACTGAAAAGTTGTGTGGTAATCGGTTGGTTTAGTAAAAAAGGTGGATGAAAAACGATTGCATGTAGCGGAGATGAGAATGTTGAGATGGATGTGTGGAGTGACAAGAATGGATAAAGTAAGGAATGAGTATATTAGAGGAAGTTTGAAAGTTGCGCCTGTTACAGAAAAAATGAAAGGGACTCGTTTGTCTTGGTATGGACATGTAATGAGGAGGGATGAAGCACATGTGACTAAAAGAGTGATGGATCTGAATGTTTATGGACGGAGAGCGTGAGGAAGGCCCACAGAGTACATTATTAGGCCAAAGAAAATATGGATGGATTGTGTAAGGAATGATATGAAGGAGAAAGGAGTGAATGATGCCGTGACGTCTGATAGGGGAGAATGGAAGAAGAAAACGTGTTGCGCCGATCCCAAATAGAATAGGACAAGGGCAGAAAAATGATGAGTAGAAGAGGAGGCCTAAAGAAACGATGCCGATGGATGGACTGTGTGAAAGATGATATGGCAAGAAAGGAGGTGTCCGATGAAATGACGAATAATAGAGGAGTATGGAAGAAGACATACGGCGCCGATCTCAAATAACTAGGGATAAGGGCAGGAGAATGATGATGATGAATTTGTAATTTGAAAAATTGATGGTTAATACCTCTCGATTTTGACAAATTCGCCAATTTATTTGGCTTTTTTTTCGTTTGGACAACTTGGCTGTGCAATCGTAACGCACACGTTGGCCGCGCGATTGTAACCTGGATGATTGCACGGCCATGGACAGCTCAGAAATTACTTAGGTTACAGATGTCATTCCTTTTGTCGATTGAAGACTGAATTTGTCAACAATTGTCGGAAAAGAATTCTAATCTCTAAATCATCATTTTACTGAATACTCACTTTGGAAGTAACGACTAACGATTACGCGGCCATACCTTCCAAGGTGAATACTTCGTTAAAAATTGATCTATAGCTAATAATTCTTTTTTTTACCATTGCTGACAAATTTCGTCTTCAATTAACAAAAAGAATCAGATCCCTAACCCAAGTAATTTCCGAAATCCCCATGGTTGCTCAATCCTCAGCGTTACGTTCGCGCTGTCAACATAAACTATGAATTGATTTTAGTATGTTTTCGATTTATGTCGATTTATTCTACCCAGACAACTTTCGGAGCGATTGTAACGCACACGCACAGGAATAACTGTACCTACAATATATATATAATAAATGATTTGATTTTAAATATTTATTAGTTTTATTTTATTACTTACCTACCTCCAAATACAATCAAATAGTAAGTCTAAGTTTGATATTATTGTAAGACAAATAATTTTAGTAAAAATCATGCATATTTCTTATTCATTCACTTCACTCATTTATTTAATGGCGTTTGTGGAAGGAGACACCACAATTTTGCCAATATCACGTAGGTCTATGGTAGACAATTTTATTTCATAATCATATAATCGTTTACTACTACATGGCAGCACTCGGTGTTCAATTCCATTCATTCATTCATTCACTCTTACACAAAGTATCGAATATGTTATGAGTAAATACAAATTCAAAAGAGAAAAAAAATAACAGGTAGCGCTTGATCCGTGGGGTTACGTTACGGTCTAGTATGAAACAACCTTTACATGTACAGTAATTGTTTTATGACTACCATAAAACTCGAAAATTTTCAAAATTTTCAAACGCACATAAGCGCCGTGCCGCACTCGGACAAAGTATTCGACGCCGCACTAATGCGTCCAGCCGCACTGCGTAGACTTTGTTCAACCGCACATATGCGTTCGTAGCACTACACGAAAGATTTGTTGAACGCGCATGAGCGTTTGCCGCACAGGGTTAGTGAGCTATTTCGTAGCATTTGCATAAATTTCGCTAATAGTTCAGCAGTCAATGCGTTAATAGGACCATTGTGTGTATGCCTTAACTAGCCGTGTCCGCAGCTCTGCTTGATGTTTTACCTATAGTTATTATGTGAATGTGAAAGTATATTTGTATATCCGTCTCATCGACTGAACACACACGACTAGCAGGTAGCACTGAGTCTTTAAGCAGGATCGTTTTAACGTCATTCAAATGTACGATGGATACCGAGCTACACAAGTCTATAGCCATCTCTTTCCTACACTAGAATAAGATTAAAACAAGAGCAAGTCAGACTTGCGCACCGAGGGTTCCACACTTCTGTCATAAACACCCATTTCTTTTGATTGCATAGACTTCGAGAGTTGATTTTTTGTTCACAGCACAAAGGGGCCACAGTCTTGAGCATATAGTTTTAATTTCAATTCGATATCTCCACGCTTTTCCGAGATAAAAAGGTCTTTACAGACGGCCAAAAAAGTTATCCAACAAGAGTTCCGATTTTCCTATTGAGCTTTAAGACAATATGGTAACACCACCCACACCCACAGGACGACATTCGGCACACATATAGCCCACGACTGTGGCTAGGATATAGGACACTTCTTATTCCAATAATACATTCCTGCGAGTTCCTGAGAAGCCACGGGCTAAAGTTCGCCCATTGTGTCACCCTATGTGAAATATTTCCTGTTATTAGTATGGTCTACACAATAATGAATATTCTATTCTTAAGTTAGTAAGATATAAAAACCTAGCCAGCTAAAGGCTGAAACTGCGTTAAACGGGCACCCGCGACAGACACCCGCCGCGTGTCTGCAAGCGTGGGTTCTGTGGGTATGTGAAGGACCCTGTCACACACAGGTGCTTAAAGAGTTCACTTTTGTATGAAACCGCGGGGGTGTCCGTTTAACGCAGTTTCAGCCCTAATACGTTAATTGTTTTTCGGTGATTAGATTAACTAACTGTAAAAGGCGCTCCCACAGCGGGAGCATTCGTAATATTCACATTTACAGGTCATAATCGCTTTTTATGTTCAAAATTATAGGAGCGCTTAAAGACATCTTGTGGCACAGCAGCAGCTAGGATGGCGATGAAGGAGGGAAGGAAGCCTTTAAAACCTGTAATGAGACACATCATATCATCATTTCACTATCCTTTTTCCATCTATGGTGGGGACGTTTCCAGTACAGCCGGAATTCCTACCAATATAGCTGAATACCAGTACGATGCATGAAACGATTGCCTGTCTTACCTTCATAACCGAATTAGTACTGGGTAATACGATCGATACCCTTTGGTAAGACTGGTTGACACTTTCGGGCCATTAACTGACTGAACTGATTACCTGTAACAGCTGACAAAGATCTGCAAATGACATCCGAGACAGCATAACGTGCTTTCCTAAGTACGGGGAAACTCGATACGGAATAAGTGGTCACCCATCCAAGAAACAACCTAGGCAGGGTTAGCCTATAATGAGACAGAAGGGGGTTATAATCCGGGGTTGCGGGTTGTTCGAAAGAGCCCCGGCCCCGGAGCGTAAACGCCAAAAGAAGGGACATGGGTAGGTTTACGTTATTAAAAGTCTGACACTCCCCCCGCTCTGCCCATAGCAAGGGAAGTTATTTGATGATTTACCATCCACAAAAAAGGGGTTATAATAAATTAGCATCACTACTTCCTACGTCGAGAAGAGGAATATAATATTTCATCTCTGTCTGTCCACTCTCACTATCACTTTCCCAACAAACAAAACACCATGTCGTCATCATATTTGGCAGCTATACGAACTATGATCAGAGACCATCACTTCCGGTGACGTCATCCTCTTTTCCCATAGTTTTATGGCTTACCAAACAAATATGACACAGGAAACAACACGACAGACCGTGAAGATTTATTCGCTTTCTAAAAAATAAGCACTTCCTCCTATCAGTGAGATAAAGAAAATCCCGACGTAATAAATAACGGTTTAAAAAAAAGTGATAAATAATCATGCGATTTCAGAAAGCATGCGTAAAACGACAATGAGAAAAGACGCCATCTTTGCAGTGTTTGCCAAAGCTTTGGGATTGACTCATCATCATCATCTTCCTGCACTGTTCCACTCTATTTGGGTATAAAGTGTCGGGAGGAGTGTTATTAGGTTTTTCATCAGGAATTTCTCAGTAGCAGCCATATTTTTATTTTAGCTCGGTTGGGGGCCTTTTTATCATCAACACGCGCAACACGTTATCTTATTCCACTGTCAGACATCACGGCATCATTTAATCCTTTCTCCTTCGTATCATTCCTTACACAATCCATCCATCTTTTATTTAATTGAACACCTTTTTATTTTTTGCAGTTAGGTAAGTCAATCAATATAATCATTACCTGCCTTGTCTTTTCTCAACTACTAAGTTAGGGGTAGCCCTAAACCGGTTGAAGCCTTGCAGTTAAATACTAGTACTTTACGCGGCACTTGTTAACTGACCACAGCCCAGCTACAGGGTAACAAGATATACCTTGGTAATTCAACAAATCCTATGTATGGACGGGACGGTTGGCGCATTGGCTGAGTGATCGACTGCTGGTCTACGTGTCGAGCGTTCGATCCTCGAACGGAACAAATATTTGAATGACCGACTGATAGTTTTTCCGGGTCTGGTTGTTTGTGTATGTGAGTTTTAATGTTTGTAAACGCACCCGCAATAAAGGAGAATTTCATAGTGAGACGCCAAAATTAAAAAAAAACAATAGTAAGGGTTGAGCTGACAAAAAAGTGTAATATACTCGTATTGGCGCACACTGCATACGATAAAATCACATAGCGTCCCCTAATCAAGTCAGACATCATCTGCCTAGCCTTTTCCCAACTATGTTGGCGTCAGCTTCCAGTCTTACCGGATGCAGCTGAATATCAGTATTTTACATGGAGCGACTGCCTATCTGACCTCCACAACCCAGTTAGAACTGGGTAATACGATACCCCTAATCAGGTCAGACATCTATTCATAATAATAATACCAGCCTATAACTGTCCCACAGTTGGGCAACGGCCTCTTCTCACACAGAGATGGTAGGAGCTTTAATCACCACGCGTGCTCAAGACGGGTTGGTGAATTCAGACCTATACGAATTATATTAGCCCAGGTTTCCACCCGATGTTTCCCTTCACCCATGTCTGTCATGTATCAGATAAACTTTAAAAAGTCACATTAGTACTTGCCCGGATTTGAACTCACAACCCCATGCATAACAAGCGAGGAACTTAACCTCTGGGCCATCACAACACGACATCATTTCTCCGATGATACTTCTCACAGCATTACATCATTCGGCACACAAATCGAATCAAACCCAAATTAAACATAACAACCTATTAACTTCTAATATGTGTTCAAATTAAAAACAGCTATCAAAACTATTACCGTTAGATGGACATAAAAACTAATAATATATACACATTATATATGACACGAATACTAATATCTTCGATATTTAAATTATTTGACTTTGATTTAATAATCACTAGTTTAATTAGGCTATGACATTTCGCGACCACAAAAAGTGGGTAAACTGCTGGTTTTTTTGGCTTATTGGACGATTCGCACGAATTTAACTCGCACAAAACGTGCGAATCGACTCCTTTAAAACATATTATTTTTTCTGTAGTCGATTCGCACGAATTTCATTTATTGGCGTGCGAATCGACACCCTCACAAATATGTAGTAGACTATTCGCACACATTTCATTTTAAGGTTTAAAAAAATTAAAGTACAGTCGTATTCAGCCATCACTGAAATAAAAACAAAAAATAATCGAAGTTTAAACAGCAGATATTTACTTGAAAGTAAGAAAGATCTGTATGGAATAAGTGATAATAATAATTACTTAAAACGTGGCATATCTACATTTTTACTAATACAAAACAATATAAACATGACCGCAAAATTCGCCTATTACAGAAAAAAATTAAAGAGAAAGCTATTATATGCTATCACGCTCACTCGGGTTGGTCATGGGTCTACATTTGGTTTAGTTTTGTATTGTAACTGTAGAAAGTACACGTGCCGGACGGTAATTTAAGATAATTATTGTGATGTGACACAGTGTTGTGTGCTGGAAGGTCATCAAAGTAATATAACTGATTATGTTATTCCTTCCTGTGATTTTGATTGTGATTAAAGCCAAATATCTATTTTTATAATTCTCGTAAGTTTATTTTTTAAACTGTTATATATAAATTAGAAGTAAGCATTTTATTATTGTTATGACTTGATTTATTATTGTTGATTTGTTAGTTGTATACATATAAAAGTTTAGTCACTTTTGTACGTTATTTTAAAAAAAAATCTGTGATTCAAATTGTGATTATAACCCTAGTTCTAGTTTTATGGATTAAAAGTTTTTATTATTGTCATTTATTTATTTACATACATATTTTTTATATTTTTACATATTTTTTTTATCAAAAACAAAAAAAAAAAACATTTAAAAATATAAAAATAGTAGCCCACCGGTATCGGGAACAGGGTCCAAGCTACCGGCGGTCAGGGCTCCAGAGAAAGGAACCTCCTAACAATACGAGCCGTGTCCAGGAGTACCGCTTTCTGTATCAAGCCCTTGATCCAGCTGCCTAACGAGAGCCTCCTCAGGTATTGGTCGAGGCTCTTGGCAATTAAGCCATTGGCAGATACGACTATCGGCACAATGATCGCTGAGTCCACATCCCACATGTCGACAACCTCGCGAGCCAAGTCAATATACTTGATTTGCTTATCTTTCTCGGCTTTCACGAGGTTCTCATCATGCGGGACTGTTATGTCAACAATCATTGCGCGCCGCTCTGATCGATCCACCACCACTATATCAGGCTTGTTGGCAACAACAGTCCTGTCAGTGATGATGGATCGATCCCAGTACAATGTGATATAGCCATGTTCGAGAACTGGGTCGGGCTCATACCTGTAGTACGGCACTTCCGATTCCACAAGGTTATATTTTAGAGCAAGTTGTTGATGGATAATCCTGGCTACAAGGTTGTGTCTATGCAAGTACTCTCCGTTAGCTAGACGAGAACAACCGGAGATAATGTGTCGAATTGATTCACCCGGACGGTGGCATGCCCGACATATGTCAACCGTGCCGTCCTTCACAATAAATCTCCGGTAGTTATTTGTCATCATAACTTCATCCATAATTGCACAGACAAAACATGTTTTTGTTGTACCAAATGTTCGTCAATAATAAATATAAGAAAAAGTTGTTAATTATATATATACCTACCTTATTAAAAAAGTAAATGTTTATGTAATGTAAAAAAAAATGAAAATTTTTGGTACTTTTATTTTTTATTACGCGGTTAGTGGAGTAGTAGTTTGTTAGTGACACTTATTTATTATTCTGTGATCGATATTTGCTCATTTTTAATCCTCAAACCACGAGCTTAGAAGATGTTTAGTACTTAGTTTTAATTATAATACAGATATTGTTGATTATAGATTGTGATTTTATTTTCTATCTATTACGAGTATAACATATTTGACCTTACTACTTCTGTGCTCAAGTGTACTTTATCTTAACTGCATTTCATATAAAAACAATGTGTGCGAATAGCCTACTACATATTTGTGAGGGTGTCGATTCGCACGCCAATAAATGAAATTCGTGCGAATCGACTACAGAAAAAATAATATGTTTTAAAGGAGTCGATTCGCACGTTTTGTGCGAGTTAAATTCGTGCGAATCGTCCAATAAGCCGTTTTTTTATGTCTCGTTTATTAAAGAAATTAGCTGTGCCCAGAATGCGTTGCATTCATACCTACACACTTACTACTCTACTTTTTTTTAAGAACCCTCTTCTGACATTAACCAACACAACAAAAAAAAATTAGCGAAATCGGTTCATCTGTTCTCGAGATTTGCGCATAGCAACAAAATCAGAGATTCATTTTTATATTATAGAAGACTAGCTTCCGCCCGCAACTTCGTCCGCGTCCTTCGTTCGGCATAGTTACTTTGGGCTAACGCTTACTTTTACCCGCGTGATGATCGAAAAAAATACGTTGCCCCACACTAGGAATTTCTCCTGTATAGTGAGTGCGTTTACAAACATTTAAACTCACATACACAAACAATCAGACCCGGAACAACTATCTGTAGGCCATCAAAATATTTGTTCCGTGTGCGAATCGAAGCCGCGACACGCAGCGCGGCAGTCGATCGCTCAGCCACTGCGTCAACCGCGTCGTCAATTGAACCATCATATACTGAAATTTTAAAAAGCAGGATGTTCTCGCAACCAGCACAGAGTCCCAACAAAACCAATAGAAAGACATACATAGAGGTCTAAACCTACCTTTCCTAACTAGCGAAATTACGACGAACCAAAAACATAAACAAGTCTGACTAACTCTTTCGGTAACACAAGCGTGAAGTTGTCCTTGTGCTGGTAAAATTTTCCACAATCCAACGTAAAAAACAAAGTCTCCACGTGCAAGACTCTCACGCCTACATCGTTGTTGAGTACCAACAAAAACTGGGGGAGAACTTGTAAACATTTTGTTCTAATTCCCGTTTCTCCTTACGGAATTAAAGGCGTGTTTATTAATTGGGTTTCATGGGCACAATTTCGAGTTTCGTAGGTATTGAAAAGTTTGCAAACTTGACTGTTTGACTTTCAGGGAAAGGTCGCTATGCAAAACATGACAGAATTTTTCTGTTGAAGAATTTTGCCTCTTCTAGCACAGATAACACTTTATCTAACTAGATAAAGTGTTACCACCTCCTTTATATGTTCTGTGGTGTTACCAATACCTAAGGCGACTCTCTTGTAAACTGTAAACTTACAAGAGAGTCGCCTTAGGTATTGGTCGCTGCTCTGAGTAATTAAACCATCGGCTGATACGACTATTGGCACAATGATCGCTGAGTCCATTTCTCAAATGTCGACAACCTGTAGTGTTGGTTTAGTTAATCAAAAATATAATTTTCAGCTTTCACGACGTTCTCGTCGTACGGGACGGGTAACATCATCATCATCAAATTAAAAGACGTTAAATATTGGAACCTGCCCTCCCCTAAGCGTTGTAACAGCGACTGATAGCAACGAAGTTATCACCTTTTATCTAAATCTTCCCATTCTCATATATAACACCAACTTTAAACTACAAGGTTAATTCAAATCGAGAGGGAATGGAAATCGGTCACCTGCGTCTGCGAAGCAATTATCTTAGCGAGGGAGGTGGCCGGGCGTTTGAGGAAGACTACCTAAATCCAACCCAGCCGCTACGGGTGCTGCGAAACGACTCCCGGTCGCCGTAGACGCGGGTCTCTGGACGTTGAGCAATGGGCAGCTTACCGACCGTCCGTCTATTGACGATGTCGTCGGCGAGCCTCAAAAAAATGTCAGCAAAGCAGGCCAGCCTGGGTCATTGCCTGCCGGGGTTGCGGGTTTTCGAAAGAGATACCGCGGCCTCGGAACACAAACGGCAAAAGAAGGAACATGGATGGTTTAAGTCAGTAAAGTTTGACACTCCCTTCCGCTCCACCCGGAGGAAAATTCCCATCCATAAGAAAAAAAAAGGTTATTTTAAATCATACTATTTAGATTTAACGGTACCTTGGTAACGCCATTCGATCGAAACGTGTTGCTTAGTAGGAGGGAAAAGTTTACAAACTTAATTGTTCAAGGACCTTCGGGGAAAGTTGGTGCTTGCCATTGAAAGTGGGTTAAAGGTCGAGCGGATACCGCGCAGTAATAATGAACGGAGGAGGCTGATACAAAATCTCGACGACTTAGTTTAGTTTTGATTTTGCTTTATTGAAAAGATAAATAAGAGAAGCTCGTGGCTAAATAATGATAGTCGCTCGGATCGATCTTTGAGTTAAGTCGTGCTTACCTACGTTGGTCCGTGGATGGGTGAACAACCATCACATTCGGAGTTTCCTGGCTGTCATTAGTGGATCATTGACAGTCGTCACAAATAGGTCCGAAAGTCTAACATCCGTATTACCAACAAGAGTATCACACCAACTCACACAATGTATGGTAGAGTTTTAAATAAAGATATTCGCAAGTATGTTATAGAACATGGAAGTTTTAAAGTATACTAGCTTTTGCCCGCGGCTTCGCTCGCGTTAAATTCGGGGTAACACAGTTCCTCTTGCGCCTTATTGATTTGTAATAGCAACGCTAAGTTTTCCCTTTTCTTCCCTCTTTCTCCCTCACATCCCACTTTTTTAAAATAAAAGTTAGCCTATGTCCATCTCCTGGTTCCCAACTATCTCTGTACCAAAATTCATCAAAATCGGTGTAGCCATTAAAGCGTGAAGAGGTAACAAACAAACAAACAAACAAACAAACAAACTCACTTTCGCTTTTATAATATTAGTAAGGATTCAATGTTTTTCTGCAAGGCCAAACACAATTCAGACAGACAGCACAAACTCGAGACCTCTTAACTTCCACAAATCATTGGCAGCTTTTTGCAAAACATTACAAAAACTATGTAGGTAGCTGTTAATCAATAGGGAAAACCTAACAGCCATCCGCTAAACCAAGAAGGTCGGATGTAAGTCACGGTATAAGTAACCTAGTAACTGGAGAGCAAATCTCACGATTAGCACTATCACGAGAGGGACACTCGTTAGGAGGCGCGTCCTCAATGCTATGTGACGTCAAGACAAATATTAGGTGTTAAAGAACGCTTTATTTTGATACGGCTGTATCCCCACATTTCATCGCGATAATCCAAGATAACGTCGTAAGCGATTGTGTACAACTATTTTATTGTTAAAAAAAAAACTGATTACTCTGACTAATCTTGAAACAAATACGTCATTGTTATCAACAAAGTTTACCATAAGTGTCGTTGCATCTAGCGGATTTCTTGTGCCGCCAAAAGGTCAAAATATGAACGCAAAACCAGGAAAAAGGATGTGGCAATACTTAGAAACTGATGGTCTTCAACTCAAATTAAATTTATTTAATGAACTGTTTGTTTTCTATCAAATAAATTCAAGTTTATTCGAAAACTTCTGCTTGAATGTACAAGAATCGCCGAAATCGGGCAATGACACTGGGTTCACTAGAGTTACTTGTGGAAGCCTTCAGAAACTCTGGAAGACTGATCTGCTTTTGGAAGGATGTGGGCTGGCTGGAGCAGCGGCCACCAAGGTATACGACATACACCCAATGGTCCCACTGGAAGGTCTAAGTGCAGAAATCCCCAAGAAGCGGGGTCCACATAAAAAAGAAAATTTCAACAGTAGGTACTACTACGACTGTAGATTTTTGATTAATTGTAATCTGACATAAACATGAAGACTACACACCACACGTCGTCGTAATTAATTACCCATATTAAGACGAGATATCAAGACGAACAGTTCCAAGTAATATTTTCCTGTCTTAATAAAAGATAGCAAATACATTACAATAGAACATTACCTTACAATAGGTACTAGAGGCGTGCCAGACAAGAGTTTTATTAGTACTTGTCATGTCAGAATGTATACAGGAACATGGATTAGGGCTAGCTATAGTCAAGTCAGTCTCAAACATTCTAGATATCCACCAACTATTGGATTATTGCTGTTTTGTCAAGTCAAGCAGAAGGAAATTTGTAGATTGATTATGCTTAATAGAGGTACATAGTTAGTTCTTATAAGTACCTAATTGTCAATAAACACGGTGATAGAAATACTGCAACAAATAAATCCATTGTGGTCTACCATCGTAATTAACCGCGCATATATAATGAGATTATTAAAATGATTGTAGTTTTAACTCCAATCATTTTAACATGATTACATATCCAATTATTCCAATAAATCTGTTAAAACAAACGTGGAATTATCACCAGATTTAAGCTTAAATACAATGTCATGGAAAATATTACACGATTGTGGTTCCAATGGCCGCTATTTGTCAATCAGTTGGAAATTAATGCGTCACTGCACTGCAGTAAAACGATGAATGTAACAACAATATCGAATTTACCTACTTGTCATTAATGTTATTGAAATAATAATTTGATTCAGGTCGAATATCTGAAATATAAATTATCATAATTTTGGATACAATTTGCATCGATGACGAAATTGTATATTGAGGTTTTATATTGCAGAATGACAAACTATAATAGTAAAAGTTACGTAGCTAACATGTTTCACAAACGATGGGACACATGTTATCGTGTCCTGATTACCCCTATGTTTACACATCACAGTCCACAGGAATAGACAGATGCTTGGAAGGGGCCAAACTCATATCGAACTCCTGAGTCGACTCAATTTCGAATATCATAGACACGCGTAGAAATTCATATTCTTAGACCTGTAAAATTCAAAACCACATACCAATTTACATGTCATAATTGACGGTTGATGAGTCCACCAAAATACCATAAGTGGATAATTCTTGTGAAGAAAATGAAAGAAAATGAGTGAATGACAACGTGACCGTTGGTAGAGAAGAATAGAAGACAAAAAGTGTTGGGCAGTCTTCAAGTAAAACGGGATAAGAGCAGTAAGTTAATGAAGTAAAATAGAATAAGTAGGATACTGCTACAGGCCTCAAACGTGCACTAGTGAGAAATTAGAAACGGAGAATCCCCCACACTCAAAGTTCAAGCAAAAACGATGAGAATGCAACTTAAATACAGATTTTTTATATTTTTTATAAACGTGGTCGAAGTATATTATTACTCCTAACAATTTGTGGTTCCCACTCGCTTTAACAAGTCAGCATAAAACCAGCCAATACTTTTCAAATATTTACTCAAACAACACAATACTTTTATTTTAAACCATCCGGCGCAGAACTGTAGTTCTCCGTAACATTCAACAATATTTTAAACGTTTTCAAAAACACTTGGATGGAGAATTCGTCACACGTAAAAGACATTGAACTTTTCTAAGTAAGAAACACGATATTCGTTGTTTTCGAAATAGTTTTGACGTGTGTGGTAAACTTTTAACGCAATCGTTTCAATGTTCCCAAGTGCGCGCAAGATGGTTGCTGCTAACGAAAGGAACGTTATCCCCAAAAAGTTTCGCATTTAGATCTATCAGTTTTTATTTCCGCATCGGATGTGTAAGATAACGTTTCGCCAAGTAATGTAGTGACTTAGCGTAGCAAAATCAATATTTCCGGATCCTCAATTAAGAATACACGCAATATATTTATTTAATTAACAACATGGTCGTCTGTCGGCTGAATTGTAAAAAGAACCGTTGACACGAGAAGAGGATAAAATTTGATAATGTACAGACAGACGCCTGCACATCAAGCTACTACAATCTGTCAGATTTCTTTGATAGATTTTCGACTTTATTTCTAAAGTATTAGGTTCAAGGTTCATTGGAAAAAATTGACAGTTTCGGGTAGCTTGACTTGCTGGCGTCTGTACGTTCCTATTAGTGAAAAAATGGTTTAATCGACCTAGTATTTATAAAGCCTATTCGATATTAAACAAACAAAAAATCTTTATATTGGTATATAGACCTTATCTTCTGGCCATCGCTTAAGACTACTCTGTCAACGTGTGAACGTGTTTTGGCTGATATGTCAATGATTGGTGAATTTGGTAGTTGTTCGTGCGCCTTATAAAGTTCAAATGATTTACTGAGCCAACTCATAATTCACGAAGATGCTTTCAGACGCATTTCTATTTAAGTTCGAAACATCAGTCCTCTTTACTTATGCTGTGCACCAAAGTGGACGTCAGTGTCAAAAGAAATATAGGTTTTCGAGTAATTCGAATGGCATCAGCTTATCTCGTCTAATGTTAATACAAGGTAATACACAGCTCTCTTGAAAGCAAAGCTATTGCTAGTGCTAGCAGTACTTCCAGACCTCTCACTCTTAATGAAAGTCTTAGTAATAAAAGCTTTCGAGTTCCGAACAGGATTGTATCCAAAAGGTCGCTACTTGAAATCCGACCTTTGAACTGTCATATTAGTAAGAATTATGGGAATATTAGTCATTTTTATTACACGTTGGTTTACGTGGGGCATATTTTACGACAATGTAAATTCTGGAGTAAAAATGTGGCCCACGGTTGTAAAAAGCCATTACGGACTAAGATATATTTTTAAATTGATTTTTTGCAGTGATAAAAATAGACGCGAGGCTTCCGCATACCTACAGTTCTACATACTGTGCGATTTTAGCGCCGTGCCTATTTAAATATTTGAAATATTACCACACCTGTCAAGCCTTGCGCTGAAATCATTCACGAAGAACCCATGTTTTATGCAAATAAATTATTTAAGATTTATGTTTTATGTATTAGCATTTTATAAAATCACGCATTTAATACTCGAAGTGTTTGGCAGAGTTTTTCCTAATATTACTCCAATATTTCGCCAGTAACCTTTATGTCCTAAGTCGGTATTAAAAAGGAAAAGAGATAAAGAATCATAATTTTAATAAAAAAAAAGACCTTCTACACACGTCTACACGTGATATAATAACGAATAACTGTTTACAAATTATGATAGGGAAGATCATAAGAACCCACGATCTAGATCGAAACCATAAAATTAGTCCCGTAATAAAAGGCGTCGTAAAAATGTTTTGACTTTTTATTGTTTACTGAACTAGTTCGGAAAATCACATAAAATGGTGATACAGAGAATCCACTTTTGACGCTGTTCATTCACCTCTGCCAAGTCAAGTGCTATAAGCTATGGAATCAGACGCAGTTTGGCGAAAACCCATGCGAAAAGATGCAAGCAAGTTTTCGCATCTATATTTTGACTACAATCAATACCAAACAATCAGTGATAACTAATATACGATATGAAGCATAGTTTCATTAATTTTTCCCTTGCTTACGCTCAGTAATGCGAATTTTGTTTTCACCAAAATAAAAAAAATTAAATAGCTTTCGCGTAAAGTGGATTTTCTGCTGCATTTTGTGGATACTGTCTTATTTTATTTATTATATTATCATTAACTGCTGTCAAAGGATCGCCGCGAAAAAAATGGGTATATATCAGACAATACATTAAGCTCGATTTCTTTCGCTCATTTTCGGCTGGTAATCGCCGAATTACCTACCTAAATTTCTTCAGTATTTCGTACTCCGGCGAGCGTTTGAAACAGATCCCAACAAATTTCGACATTCAAGAAGTATCTAAGCACGAAGTTACAATGTATTAAAACCGCAAGGAATTATTATAATGTTCTAGTAACGTGTTGCGGCTGAAGCCTTCCTCATAGACCGCTAAACCGAACGATCCCTAGTAAGTTATGTTGTACATTTACATACAACCACCAACGTAGGTAGGTAGGTAGGTACATACCTCGGTCATCGGTCGCAAAAACATATCATAATATTTCACATTCCGATCGTACGCGTCACGGTCCACGAAACAAAACAAACCAGGAACGCATATCTACAAAAACCATTTATCAAAGAACAGTACCATAAATCGCCGAAACCGTTTTGTAACGAACATTTTACTGCAGCCGATGCAGATATATCATGCATTCCCACACGAAATGTGTAAAAATTTATAAAATTGGCACACTTTACAACGAAGTGGCACGGAGGCTCGGCAGCGGTTTGGCAAGCAGACCTTGAGATCGAGGCTAACATGACGAAAACGACCAACAATGGGTGAACACTGCAAAAAAAATTGTTTTTGCAACTAGAGATTATGTAAAAAAAGATCTGCCTAGTCATTGTAACACGAAACTCTGTTCAATCAATTCTTTGTTCAGCATTAAATGGGTGGAACAAATTGGTGTATTCCATGCTTCCTGGGACCGTAACATGAAATATGGGAAGTGGTACAAAAAGCGTGGGTGTGTCCGCCTCCTAGATAGACTGTGACTTCGAAGCGACAATACAAGGTTTACTTAAAATGCAGTACGGACCAGACGCGAGCCTACACGACTTTAATGTTCCGAAAAGCGAGAAGTTTCAAATTTTCTTCAGTAATTTTGCATCACAATGTATTTATTAACGTTTTATAGAAAGCCGTACGACGCATGAAAACCGGGACCGCCCGCCGCGCAACTGTACAGTCTGTCAATCTTTAGATTGCTTTATACGAAGCGTGGCAAAGCTTAAATTCCGATTTCCGAACGACATAATATATTCCCGATAAACGCAATCTAGATTTTATCAGGAATCTAGAATGTGTTCCGTGTTCATTTCCTGCGAATGTGTGAGAGATATATCACTGTACCTCCCGGGAGGCCTTTTATTATCGTGATAAACTCATTTACTTTATCGCTCCTCAGTTCAAGGCCTTTTGCTCAATGATTGGTGTACAAAAATATTTGCAATAACTCTAACGAAACGATGAACAACTGAAATCTTAGACACGATCTGTGATTAAGCCCAATTCCCAAAGTCCACGCTTTGCCGAAAGCTCTAATCAATATTGTCTGAAGGAGAGGAAAATAAAACAATCACGGTCAATTCAGCGAACTCTTCAATAAATCTCTCTTAATTACATTAAAATCAAAAAGAAATCAGCGCTCAATGGTACGTAATTAACGCGGAAGTGAAAAACGACACAAATGTATTTCGATTGGGGCTGCCGAACGTTCGTATAAATGTGAAATCGTAAATTCGCAAACAGTTATATAATTCATTTTAAAATTAAAAGCCAACCGAGGGATAGAAACAATCGGATTTTAAAGCCCGCATCGGGTTGTATCGATTGAAATATATCGTATTACAATTTTATTCGCTGACCCAAATTTCAACGACCGCAAACGAAAACTACGCAGGTCCGTTGTGATTGGATATTGATTTATTTTAGACATTGTCTTAACAACGGCGTGTATACAGCATCATTGTGGTGTTTGTTTGTTTGGGGCTGCGCCCTCCCTGTTCGCATCTGAGAAACATTTCGTGGCTACTCGTCTGTGGCAAATGCACTTGAGGGCCATAAAGAAAATACACGCGTACAAAATGTCTCTGGTGTGCTTTTTATCTGAGGAATTTTGCGTCCGTTGTTTTTTGCGGTTCCGATAAAGACATCGTAAAAGCAGTGAAACGTTGAAATCAGCTTATTTGTTCTTCGGGAGATTACGTTTAAAAAGTGATTCAAAAAAGAAAGTAGCAATTCAGAGTTTTTAAAAACCGAAAATCTTTTTTTATGTGGTTTATATAACACCAAAATTAAACTTAATAACATTCTATATTAGAAAACAACACCTAGTTATGACGCAATCAGACCAGAAGAGCAACAAAACCTTTGTGATATAGAGTCTAATCGGAGCATACGCCACATTTGGAACATTGTCAAACCAAATCTGTTCCATTGTGTGCCAATCTGGGCCGCAATACCATGGGCACGACTGTCGACCTGTCAAAACTTGGTGTATCGAATCTGTACTTTTTCAATAGCATTTGTCGGACATAGACAGAAGTAAGAGTAACTCTGGGAAGATCAGATTACGGTCCAATGCTAGCTCGTATTTTATCTATTACTAGCTTTTGCCCGCGGCTTCGCTCGCGTTAAATTCGGTATAACACAGTACCTGCTACCTGCAGTTTTTGCCCTTGCGCCTTATTGTTTTTTAATAGCAACGCTAAGTTTTCCCTTTTCTTCCCTCGTTCTCCCTCATATCCTACTTTTTTTAATAATAATTAGCCGATTTTGATGAATTTTGGTACAGAGATAGTTGGAAACCAAGAGACGGCTCTTGGTTCCCAACTATCTCTGTACCAAAATCAGTTTAGCCATTAAAGCGTGAAGAGGTAACAAACAAACAAACTCACTTTCGCTTTTGTAATATTATAGTAAGGAAGTAAGGATTTCATTAAGATTACTTCCAGAAACAACTTCAAGCACATTTACATCTAACAGCTAAGAAAATATTGTAAAATACATGATGTTCAAAACAAAATATACAGTGTTGAAAGTTAAAGAATATGCAGCTGCGTTCTTGCTTTATTACTCCTAGCTGCCTGCCCTAGTCTGATACAAAACGTATCTAGAACGGCAATATTAATTGTTAACCTGCGTTGATCTATCGTAAAATCCGAGCCTTGTTAACAGACTATAATCGATCGATAATAATCGTAATATGCTTATGCCGCAGCAGCCCTGTATTTGCATCGAAACAACACGGAGCATGCGTTTAATCAAGCTGATTCAGAGTAAACACTGTTTGTACATCCGCAACGTGTTTGAATGCTCTCGGAATATCGCTGGATTACGGAGGAAGGTCATGGCGGAAATCGCTCTTTTTGTTTTAACTCGAGTTTAGAAAGGGTTTTGATGGATTACTAACATTTCACCAGTTATATATCTGAGGGATTGAATGAAATAGGGATTGATTGTGTTATTGCCACTAATCAAAATGAAGAGTTATTGGAAACGGCTGAGAATCATTAACCCCTAGTATGTCGGAAGTTCGGAACGTAGATCTACGCGAGAAACAATGCGTTTTTAATTGTGTCTGTAATTTCGACATACAAGCGGTTAAAATCATTTTAGGCAGCCACCAAAACGCTCGCCGTGCACTGCGCTGGGAAGTGTGTGTACGTGTCTTGTTATCTGTAAGAAGTGGCGGAACACACACCAGAACCTCAGCACAGAGCTCAAATCCAAATACCGGGACTATAAAACAACATAATGATAGCAAATTCCTAACTATAAATGACGAAGAGTATCTCCAACGAGTCACTCGTACGTAACTCGTAAGTAAAGAGCAAATAAGCCTGTTACTATAGCAGTATCAGTCTGTCTTGGGGAATCCAAAACTGAATACCTCAGACTCACTAAACAGACAAAATGTTTTGTACAAACACACATCGGTTAAGATGTATGCCACGAAATG
The DNA here is from genome assembly GCA_905475445.1 of Ochropleura plecta. Classification (NCBI taxonomy): domain Eukaryota; kingdom Metazoa; phylum Arthropoda; class Insecta; order Lepidoptera; family Noctuidae; genus Ochropleura; species Ochropleura plecta. The sequence goes on along the minus strand of FR997738.1, from coordinate 1,107,938 downwards.
GATCACATCAATAAATTTCCCACAAATGGTGCTAATTCACCCATTTAACTTTCAATTTCGACATCCAATCGAATAACTGCTAAACGTATTATCATATCCTCAATAAATAATACACAGAAATACGGGAAACATATTTTTTAGTATACTCTGAGTCATTTAGCAGGTGACACAAACATTTTACACATGAGACGATAAAACGGTAACATCATGATATTCGCAGAAACGAGAATAAAAACTTTATTGCTAAACAAATTAGAGCTTGTATCGTATTTTGGAAATCATATACCTAACAACTTTGATAGTGTGATAAAGACAATAACGGTCATGTCTGGTGTTCTAAATTCAGAGTTTTGTTTGGACCAAATTTAATAGGTAGGTAGAATAATAAAGTTATAGTGAGTAGTTTCGTCATCAAGTCACGAAGGACCACAAAACTTACCAGGCTTAAAAGACCACATTAACAATAGGACAAACATTATAGCGTAAGGTAGCATGTTTGAGAACGAAAAATATTTCTCATGAGCTCAATTGAAATAACAAAGTACTAAATTCGGACTCACGCACAAAGGGTTCCGTACCATTATCTATAAAAAATGGCAAAAAATCATATCACAATCAATTTTTTAGTCCTATTTGTTGTTATAGCGGCAACAGAAATACAACATCTGTAAAAATTTCAACTGTCTAACTGTCACAGTTCATGAGATACAGCCCGGTGACAGACGGACGGACATCGGAGTCTTAGTAATACGGGCCTGTTTTACACTTTTTGGGTACGGAACCCTAAACACGAGGTCTTTAAATTTATAATAGGAGAGCTAGGTACCAATAGCACATAAAAATGAGAGAGTCAAGTCGCGGGCCAGCCTATAGGTACTAGTAATTATGACGGGTTACATCAGAACCGGCGACGACACGACGGACACGAGACGTGGGCGTGTCGCGCTAACGACATTCGATAGGTTCGACAGATTGGTCGGGGTCGCCCCGGTCAGAGTTCAAAATCGCCGCGGTAAAGTGAATATTTGAATTTTTAATAAACGCAGATTAAAATTCATGACGATTTCGTTAATGGCGTCGCTATCAAGGGTCGACTATCGATACGGTAATGATTCGTTTTGAATGATGTTGAAGTGCTTAATAGGTTTTTAATTTATAAAAAGGAAAATAAACACCGTAATGCGTTTGGTACATTCGAGTTTACTTTTGGTTTTAGTGATCATGCTGCTATCCGACCGTTCTCTGCTATCTGCATTCAAAATCAAGTCATTGATCCAAACTAGGCTGATGATCAGCCCTTTCTGAACGTCATTCGACGCGCTAGTTTTTTAACCGACTGTGAAAGTATGTACAAAAAGACCAAAATAAAAGTAGAACTATTCAATTTGTTTTACCGAAAGGAGTAGGGAGAAATTCGTGACCCATGTGAATAATGTTTGTAATATTTTATTCATAATGAGGATAATACATGAACCGCATGGGTTATTTGCCCATTATCTAGGCAGTTCGCGTTTTTATGACACAGGATACCTTAACGAATGATGTTAATTAGCGACCGCCAAGTTACTGCTAGTACTAAGAACAGGAGAATGGCGGTATTCAGTACTCAATAAAGTACGTGTTTTGTTATTTTATTGGAAAGGGTATCCGGGTCTGTGCTCAGTGAGCAATGGGTAGCTCACCGGCTGTCCGTCTAGCGATGATAGGTAGATGTCGATGATGTGCTCGTGTTTCACGCGTGCCTCAAAGAGATGTCAACAAAGCAAAGGGCCTGCCAGGGCCACCGCCTGCCTGTTGTTCGAAAAAGATACCTCGGCCTTGGAACATAAACGAGAAGAGAAGGAACCTTGGTGGGTATTAGTCAGTAAAAGTCTGACAAGGGAAGTGTCAGACTTTTACCGCTCCGGAGCGGGAGAAGCTTTTATAATTTCCCATCCAAAAAAGGGCAAGAAAGGTAAAAAAGGGTATCCGGTAGAATCTGCCAAATTCGTTATCACCGAGTTATCAGACTAAACCGAAGCAATACTTTCTCTAACAAATACTCTTCCGAGATTTACTTTCAGTTTCGGCTAGAGTGGGATACCCGTAGCACTATGCTGTTTTACCAACCTCATCATTATATTCTACTAAAATTTCGAAGATTGACGCTATTATTTCCGAGATTGTCGCTAAACAAATCATGATATCAAATAATAATTTGTTGCTAAGTTTACCTGTTTACTGTATCTATAGTAAAGTTTTAAAAGCTTCATGTTTTTTGGACTTCCTATCTGGATCTATTATATTACCAAATGCAAAAAAATCGGTATGGAATTAAAAAGATAGGTATTATGTACTACTTCATATTTCTACAGCACTTACATTTCAATAATGTTATTCCTAAATAAAATATCTAAGTTCTCACGCAAGCTGTAGATAAACCTCTTACACCAGCACTGAAACATTATGAAAAGAACTTTACTACTTATTCAAGTTTTTATAGCATTAATACTTAGTTGCATATTTCATACGAGTTCCTCGAGTCTTAATCCGCATAGAATCCGCTACAGCTGGTTTGAGAGAGGATTATGCTATAAGTTTTGCAATTAATATTACTATGTTGGCCAGGCCTCTACTTTTGCTGATGGAAATATCATTTGGTTTTGTACATCCATTCATGGTATCCGTCCCAGTTTTCGGAAGACAGTCGAAGAGGGTAATTCAAATGCGAAATCTTGTATTGCTTTCGGGTTATTCTGCTCAGATGTATATTTAACGAAAATAATGCAACAATGGAGGATTATTTAATTAGGGTTTCGTTACTCAAAAGGAAAAACAGAACCCTTATAGGATCTTTTTATTGTCCGTCTGTCTGTCAAAACACTTTATCTCCGGAACGCGTGGAGGTATCGAGTTGAAATCAACCCTCTAAGTCTAGGCACTCAAAAGATGGGCGTTTATGTCGCAAGTTAGTACCGGTTTTTTTTATTACTTTTTGTTTCATTATAAAAATATTTAAAAATTGTAGAATAAGTGAATAAAAGAAACATTCCAATGCATCTCCATGAGACTGGATTCTCTCTCTGCATCAAAATCTATGATTCTTCATAAGTTTAGTCATCTGGTAGAGGCACAAAATCAAGTACCTAGTAACACCATACTGTACTCTTGCCACACCTTCATGACGCGTAACGCCTACTTAGATACGTTCCGTTCAATTAGCGCTTCAAGTAGGCGTCGAAATTATACTTTTATTACGCCATCTCGGTATGTAAAGAAGCCGAAATATCCAGCCCATTGGTTAGGAAGTAGTAAATCGAGAATTCTCATCTGAGGAGACAAAGGTGAAAAGTTTACGTTCAGGAGTTATTGCGCGTTTTCAGCTGTCCCTAAGCAGACTTTTACTTCAGTATGTAAGTCCTAAGGATGTAGCTAGTTGTGCTGGACAAGACAGGAGATGCGAGCAGGTCTGGCAAAACACACACAGGACACGAGAGGAAAAATCTGGGTCCCTAGAATGGAACGGGAAGCCAAAAATAAGCGGCCACCCTCAGAGGATTAAATATATGATACTGTCGACACCAACACAATTTTACATTTTATACAGCAACGTAAATACGTACTCACAACTACAAAACGAAGCGTTAGATCACTATTGATTGATCACGTCACACTATTCACAATGGGAACCGTAAATCTATAAATAAATAAATACTCTTTTGTAAATTTGTAATTCTTATATCGAGAAAGCAATGAGGGAACGTAACAAAACATGTCTCAAACAAATACTATGTCCAAGCATTCGTGAAATTAAATCCTATCGTTTCTATCACACTAATCCTTCTGTTCATTCAAGTGTGCTAAGATGCTTGTTACTCAATCGATCATAAACGGTTGACGAGATTTGGGTATAAATTGGGACACAAATAGACAATGGTAAGAATTAAGATATTATGGAACTTGCTTGATGTTCAAATTTCGCTGCAGTCTTTTTTATGTAGGTACTTGTTTATTTTTTTAATGGGTGTTATTTCCAGTAAAATGTCATGGTTTTTTAAGTTATCCCATATTACACACAGAAGGTATTGGCACAGAAGTTAAGTGCCTCTCCTCTTAAGCATGAGGTTGTGGGTTCAAAGCCGGCTAAGTACCAACGTGACTTTTTCAATTCTCGAGTTCTGTATGTAATTTCTCAAGTTTATCTAACACATCGCACACATTGGTGAAGGGAAACATTGTGAGGAAATCTTGACTAATATTTAAAGTCTGAAATTATTATTATTTGTATCTAATATCCCGTTTTGAACTAACCCCATTCCTCGCCCTTCTTTTGACGGTGTTTCTTTCTTAGCGACCCCGTTTAGCCGTCTCAAGGCTATCAACTTAAATATTAGTTTAAATAACTCAATTCCAGAATGACTCGTATTATTGAAAAAGTCACAAGAATACTTGGAAGATGTACCGCAAACTAAACTCTATGCGATAGAATTGAAGATCCGGAATTAATATTCAATATCTTATTACAATTGCATATTCGGAAATACGCAACATAACTAGGATGTAGGTGAAAGTGTGGGCAACTGTTAGTTCGGGATAAATCGAGATACAACAAAATTCGTGACTTATTATCCTGGTCGTGTCGATTAATCAATAACAAAAGTAAACACAATTCTATAAATACATGGTATGGTGGTCGATAGGCTATAATTCTGCGGTTTGTCACCACAAAACCACAATCATAGGGAGAGTTAATTACAGGATATCGGGTATTATATTATAAGCCTACGTATTCACTGTTCCCTTGGCAACCTTTACAAAACACGGGAGGATCTAGCTGACAACGGGTCCCTTTGACATAATACCTGTGTTGGCAAAATGCTTGATATTTTTGTAAAGGATGAACATAATACCTTAGTTGGTAACACGTTTCGAAGGCGTTGTCCGATCTACGGTATAATTTGTATTTATATTTTGGGACTTGTGCCTGGCACTCTATCTGCAACATATTGGTTTCCTGAAATTTTTGGAACTATGTTTTAAAGATTTATTTTCCGGATATTGTTTATGCATATTGAATTAGCCCTGCAAACGGGCCAGAAACTGCAGAAAAGCGATTACGCGAGTGCTTCAAGACCCTTAATCAAAGATGAGTGAGTCCCAGTTAACCTTGACAGACCCTCTATTCGCCAGAGGTGGACAACAACTACGAGGCGAGGGTTTCTAAAATAGAAAACAAATACTGTTACAAACTGGTAAAATAGAAAACAAATACTGTTACATACATTAAGGATCGAAATGACTCCAAAAACTCTCAAAAATACAAGCCCGTTTAAACAAACTAACTATACGTACTACAAACATAAGATATATGTGCCATTCTATCGTCTGTAACAGTTGGCACTGCACCTCGACTGCGGCTAAGATAATGAGCTAAACAAACGCCCATTCGCTGACGATACAATGTATCAATTGTGGGCGTGTCGTCATGACCGACATTCGATATATAAGTATGCAGATATGTGGATCTTACTGATTAGTTAAAGCCAAACGCGAGTTGGTTATATCGTTCAAGTTGCAGGATTAACTTGCACAAGAAACGCTGCGTAAAGAGGAAAATGGCAGTATAAACGGGAGGCCTGCTTATACCTAGCTATAATGAATGAAGAGCCATCCAGTAGCCATGGATTAAAAGGTTTTGGATAGCAGAAATATCTTGTATTAACAGTAGGGTTACTATGACATCTTATAGCAGTACTTATTCATGTTTAAAAAGGAGATGGTACAAGACACCCTGTATAGCTCTGTCTCTTTCCCTCCCTGGAATAAGTTCTGTTTTAAGACGTCATGGTAGGGTAGCAGGTGCCATCTTGTGATCCTATTTTTTCCAAACACTTTCATCATTGATTCTTCTAAAAACGCGAAAGGAACCTTTGAACGTGTTGTCATCCAGTTCGTCTTAAGTGACAAAGTTGATAATTTACAAAATGTTAAGTTTGGCCTGAATCGCCACAGTCTGGCGGAAAAATATTTATACAAAAGCACGTTTTCATAAAACCTTTGATCCTCGCCAAATTATGTGACAATACGCAGTACGTAAGTACGCGTTTGCCCAACGTACGAAGTTCGAGTATAACACACGTTATCTTTATTGAACATGTCCGAGCCTAAGAGATAGAGGGGGGCAAGTAGTGGGTAAGGTCGCGGCCATAAATAAACAAGCTGAACTATTGATATTTTTATCGATAATTATTACGGATACCCTGGAAAGTTTTTTTTCTTTATACAAACGTCAGCGTTTATTGGTAACCGGCCGCTTAGATAGTGGTGAACCTATCGGGTTATCTAGTTTAGAAAAACTTGCATGTTATATTCATACTAGCTTTTGCCCACGGCTTCGCTCGCGTTAAATTCGGGGTAACACAGTTCTCTTTTCCTAATTTACAGGTACCTGCTACCTGTAGTTTTTGCCCTTGCGCCTTATTTATTGTAATAGCAATGCTAAGTTTTCTTCTCCATTTTCTTCTCTCTTTCTCCCTCATATCTCAATCTTTTTTAAAAAAGCCTATGTCCGTTTCCAGGGTCCCAATTATCTGTGTACCAAAATTCATCAAAATTCGTTTAGCCATTTAGGCGTGAAGACGTAACAAACAAACTCACTTTCGCTTTTATAATATTAGTAAGGATTGTGCCTAAAATTTTCATTTCGATCATAAAGCCCAACATGAGCTCTTTAAAGTAACAAATAACATCCCCCAACCTTCAGTAACGTCTGACCCCACATACTCTTTCAATTACGACTCAAACATACCAAGCAATTCGTTTCTGACACTCAGTTCAACCGCCACTCCTTATTCAACCTCTGATCTCATTGAGAGCATGCATGTTTAAAATCTAATGACAACAATGTCGTAAGTCGTGATGTATGGACCCGAAGCCACACGACTGCGACAGATGGTTCCCTTGCAGATAACGTACCGGCCTTACATGGATAGACCATGTGCGAATTTGGAACAAATTGCGTCACCTTGACAACAGGATTGGTAGCAAAAGTCTTTTTTCATAAACTTTGGATTTAGTTTATTTAGGTTTTTAGAGACTTGGAATCGGCAAGAGTTTGTTCCGTCACTTCTTCCCAGTTAAAACCCTAGGCTGGTGTCTAATGGCTGGAAATCTGCAGCGTATTTTGAATAATTGACTTTAGATTTTGATTTTAGAGGGCATTCGGAAGAGTGCAAAATTGGAGATGGTGAACGTTTCTAAATGTTCAGAAACTTTACATCGAAATCAGTCTTTAAGGGCAGGTAGACCAAGCGAAATAGGCATTTAACGCTACCAAGAGTTGCCCGCGATTGTCGCAAAGCGAGCCGTGCGCTTGCGTCGCGGGAAGTGTCACATTACAGATAAGCAGCCAGTAGGTCAACTTGTTTTATTGGTTATGATTTGTAATAATCACACAATCACAATAAATTAATTTGAGTAGATATTTAATAAATAATAAACTCTAAACTATACTTATTAAGTTAATTGATTTTTTAGATTCTAGTTCGGTTGTTTCAAATGGTAACGCAAGGACGCAGTCGTGGGTGTCACGACACTTGTCAAAAAGATCGCGTCGGGTCGCGCGTTCGGGTTGCGCGTGAAACCACACATTTTTAAATCCGCGAGTGTTCGCTTGCCGCAAACTAAGCTGAATAGTACTCTAACGGCATTGGCCAAGAAAAATACAATTGTGTAAAAAATGATTTATGTTTTTTGTAATTTTGTCACTAAAAATATTGGTTATACGAGATAGGACAACATTATTCTAAGTACTTATCATACAGCGTGGCGCTTTAATGGCGACACTAACTTAAAACAGGGGTAGGGCTAGTGGCCATTAATCACTTAAACCACGATAGATTAAAATAAATCGTAAATTGAAAAAAAAAATTCATACAAACTAAATAATAAAAAAGTATCCACTATTGGAATCATTCTGTGCAAAAAAATATTCATGTAATTTCTTACCTAGCCGGCTTACGTTTACTCGAAGCAACAACGCTCGCGTAGCGCGCTGGCAACAGCGCATACGCGCCTACTAGGTACTCGAGATTTGGTCCGATCCTTTGACGGCAAAATATCAAAGAAATCGAGCGGTGCCAGTACCTACAGCGGAGTTGCGTAGTCACTCACTTTCACCTTCTCTTATTTACTACCACCATTATCACTTATCACTATTTTTATTTAGGTAAGTATTTAATTGTTTTTGTTTAAATTTTCTTATTTTCAATTAGACCACCATGTTGGCGGATACAAAGGGCTAAACGACGTTTCATGTTTTCCCGAACATTTGAAAATAAATTGTCGCGTAAAGCCATTTCCCTCACTTTCTCAAACGCGTTTATTATACGAAGTCGTAATTGTTCCACCGAGTCCACATTTTCCGCGTACACATCGTCTTTGATGCACCCCCAGAAAATAAAATCGAGTGGCGTGAGGTCTGGCGATCTTGCTGGCCACCTACGTGGTCCAAATCTCCCAATCCATTGCGCACCAAATGTGTCATTTAGCCACTGCCTGGATGTTAATACAGAATGTGCCGGTGCGCCATCTAATTAGTACCACATTCGTTGGTATCAGTGGACGTTGAGGTTATTTGTGTATTCCGACACCGTATCATTTAGTAAGTTAACAAACTTCTCTCCGGTCAAAGTGCCATCAATAAATACGGGCCCGATGATATCGTCACCGTGAATAGCTGCCCAAACATTTAATGAAAATCTGTACTGATGAGCTGACTCCCACCAAACGCGGGGGTTTTGGTTTTTTGGGTGCCCAGTGGTGCAGATTGTGCTGGTTCCACATGCCGTTTCTAGTGAACGTACTTTCGTCAGTCCAACAAATTTAGGAAAGAAAGTCACTGTCCTTTTCAATTTTATTTAATAACCACTGACAATTCAAACTCAAATAATTAATTTCGGATGAATCCATATATTGTTAGTATTAAAGTAACTTAGCCTTTTTTTTCGGGTGGGAAATCATCCAATGACTTCCCCCGCTCTGGGTGGAGCGGAGGGGCAAGTCAGACTTGTACTGACTAAAACCCACCCATGTTCCTTCTGTTGCCCTTTACGTTCCGGGGCCGCGGTATCTCTTTCGAACAACCCGCAACCCCGGCAAGTAACTTAGCCTAATGTTAGTATTACAATTAAATGTATATCAAAAGTAGTGAATCACACTCGTTATGTGGATAAGTGTGTCTGTCCAGTTATCTACCTTCGTAAGAGGGGAGAGTCCCACCGATCTAAAAACACATTCAGGATGCCATTGGAGGACGAGCGCAAGGGCGCCAACATGGAAGCGCTTCACTTCCGCATGATCGCGGCGAACCCGTCGACACCCGCGCATGCGAACATCCCTGACGCACTACATCGCCTCGACAACCCCAAAAGCACCCTGAATGCATTATTGTACTGGACGCGCAGGTCACTGTATGCCCGCTGGGTGTACATGGTCCACAGGCTGCACGTGTAAAACGACTGGCAGAAGGCCATAAACAGCGTTATTTTAACATCATCAGTAAACCTGCGGGCCAGCATGTTGCAACGGACAGCCAGCGACAATAATTTACCCTTATTAGTTTATCACGCGTTAACAGATAATGTACTTTTCTAAATTTGAATGGGTGCCATTTTTCCCGCTTTAATATCTTGTGGACGGTTCTGTGATGGACTTGAAAATGCCTAGCGCTCTGGCGGCGGCTAGTTTTAGGTTGATTTGTGAAATTTTGTAGCACATTTTCGGTTAACCGGATTGAGTATTGTCGTGTAGGCGGTCGACCTGCGGGTTGAGAGGAGACCTAGGATCCACTGGTTGGTTTTCACGTATGCGCTGAAGAGCTCCGACAATAGAGCGAGGATTAGTAGGGCATTTTCGTGAATTACCGTATCTCTCGCGATATGTCCTTATCGCTAGGGCGGCATTTTGATGACATTCTCCATAAATCAAGACCATATACGCATATTCAGCTGCCGTGCCGTGTAGTTCGGATGTGTATTAGCCATTTTTTTCCCAACAAATAAGCCATTTTTATTTCGATTCATTTTTGAACTGAAACACTAAAATAGAATAGTATTACAAAAAAAATGAGATTGTATCTAAGTGTACAATTGCCGAAACGGATCCTGAGAGCTGGCTTCAAGTTACGCAAAAGTCAAATATTTGGCGGGGAGTGTCAGTGATTGGCTCGCCGCGCCAGCGTGTCATAGACGTCACTCGTGATTCGTTGCCTGCGTTGCTGCATGTTTCTAACAACGAATACGATTGGCTCGACAATGTATGGAATACGGAAAGCGATTCCCACTCTGACGCCGCTCGCTCAAGATCCGTTTCGGCAATTGTAGGTAGGTATACTATACGAGCGACACAAAGCAGTGCAGTGCTATGCGCGATCAAGTACGGACGTGCATTCGCTGCTCGATACGAATTTCATATTCGCGTTTTGCGCGGCAGTAGCCGTTGCCCGATTTTCGCCACTATGAGTCAACAACTCATAGCCAACGAATGTTTGGCATTCATAAAACATGCCATTGACTACATGGACGAGGTCAGCATCCTGCAGATCTGCAAGTCCAGCTTCAACGAAGAGGAGATAAGCAGTGCCAAGCTGCTACTGTTCCAAGCTTTGGGCAAAGTTGACCAGATGCAGTCCCGACGGAGGGATGGTGGCCAGAGAAGTGTGCAAGACATCATCACCATGATGAAGAGCACAGACCCGGACGACGTACCCGCTTTCGTGGCGAAGGAGCTGCATAAGCTGCCCCCCGTCACATTCGACCACGTTGACGTCACCAGGTTGCTGAAAGACATAACATCCCTGAAAGCAAGCCTGGCCGAGATGAATACCAAGCAGGAGGTGTCGAATAACACCATAGATACACTACGTGGAGAAGTGGAGTTGTTGCGCAACGCTGTTTCAGAAAGTAGGGCGCCTATCACCTCTAGCTTGAATGTTCGGTGCGGAGCGCAAAATGCATCCATCAGCAGTTTTGAGTCGGCGAGTTGCAGTGCGTCACCCGCTGATAAGAATGCGTGCGTTGCATCTTGTTCCGCCGCTTACGACGCTGTTTCGACGCCGGTTGAAGTGGTGTCGCATGTAGGTACTTTGACCCCTAAACGTACCTACTCCGCTATTGTTGCCGCAAACAAATCTGCTGTGTCGCAAACAACACAGCAAGCAGGCAAAGCGAAAAAGGGTAAGCAGGAGTGCTTAAAGCCTCATAACGCAGACTTAAAACAACGAGGTCTGTTAAGGGGTTCCAGCGAAGAGGATGGTTTTATTAAGGTGGAAAAGAAGAAAAGGAAGAAGCCTCCTTGTCAGAACCAGTGCGGTACCGCGCTGGCAGGATCCAACACGCTGCTGCGTCCAGCATTACCCACGACGCAGCTGTACGTGTCGAGATTGCTTCACACCACGGCAGCTGAGGACATCGTGGAGTATGTACGTGTGAAGACAAACTGGACTTTGAGAGTCATGCAGTTGGAGTCGCGCCATGACATTAATTTTAAGTCGTTTGTGGTGCGGGTGCCGACTAGTCAATTGGACACCTTCCTCAAAGGAGAGTTTTGGCCGAAGGGTGTCGTGTATCGACGTTTTCGTGGAAGGATACCGAACTCGCAGCGAAACACGAAGCCGTCACCTCGTGTGCAATAGTTTTTTAATTTCATAAAATATGTATTAGTTTATAAATTTATGCTTATTTGTGTATAGTATGTATGGGCCTTCGATGCCTGAAATAAATTGATTTATTATTATTATTATTATTAAAGCAGACAGAAACAGAAGCCACGGACACGATATTTCAAAGACGTAGTATGAAAAGTGAAGCATATAAAAATGAGATTGACTTCTGTACCTATCTGTGTTGTGCCGGCGCACGGTGGGCTGAAAATCGGCTTTCATAGACTTAGGGATTTCAATTTGCAAGTGCTTGTTTTTATGCCGGATATCGCTTCTATTAGTCATTATTATGTACAAAAATGACACCCGAGTTAATTCTGCTCAAAACCGAAGGAAATATAATTTTTTTACGAAAAATTTGTATGAAGCTAGTATGAAAAATCGAATTATCTCCTAAACGGCATGTTTAACCGTAATATCCTTAGAGATGGTCATAGTGCTAATTATTTATGATTTTTTGGTTGACGATTGGACAAAAATTTTAATGCCGTTTTTTTTTTAAAAATCGTCAAAATATTTTTATTTGTTGTTACGTATGAAACGATTCCTTTTGGTGTTTATGTTGAAGAACACGGACTTTTAACTACACATAACATAAAATAGCATCACTCCTATATTTCCGAAGGAGTTGGCAGAGGTTTATAGTACACCCACACGTAGCCAACTATGTTTGAGCTAGATATTTATCAACACAAAATGAGTTTTAAAACTTTTCATACAACCAAATTACCAATTGTCTTCTAATGAGTCCAAAAAGAAGTGATTAAGTAACTACACTGATTAGGTCTTCTAATGAGTCTTAATAGGTGATTTAATGATTTTCAATATCTCACGACAATGGATTATATTTAACATTTCCTGATAAGTAAGCTAATTTGTTAATTAGCAGTGCTATGAGTTCTAAGAATAGTTAGTGACAATTATAGATTTTCATTAGCTAATGAGGAGATAACTAATGAGGGTAGTTACCTAATTATTGTCGTTTTGCAATAAAAGGGCTAAAGTTTTGTTTTATAATTTAATTTGTTCACAACTGTGTAACTGCTAACACTAAATCTGCGACTATAAAATCTTAAAATGGAAAGTTTAATGACCAATTTAGACTTGTTTGTTCTCCTACGAAGTGAGAGTACTTCATTTGATCATGAAGTATTGTTTAGTGCAGTTGTATCCCGCATAGGCGATTGCCTGTCTGACGAAGATTATGTTGTTCTCAAAGAATTTTGTCGGAGATTTACGCGAGCCGCTTTACAAAGGTGGGAGAAATCCAACCGATTCCTTGATAATTTCAGGAGAAAGTACGAGAATTGGTTGGGAGCAAATATTGATTGGCCGAGTTTTGTGCAAACTTTAGTTAATCAAGAACCAAGTGTTGATGAGATACCAAGAGCGCCCTCAGTCTCTCCAGAACCGTCGACATCAACGTCCATTGGAACAATGACGAAAAGATCCCGTAAACCATTCGAAGACCTGGGAAGTAAACAAAAAAAGAGAAGATCTGATGAACACACAGGCGAAGGTTCCAGTGAATTGGCATATGCAGCTGCAGCACGTTTAAAAGAAGAAGGGCATGGAGATATCGCCTCTGTCATCGAATACATGATGAAAAATCCTGAAGCAGCCGCTAAATTAAATGAAACGCTTAAGAAACCAGCGAAAACAATCATATTTACGCCAGAAAAGGCGCTTGGATTGCTTCTTTCGCTAAAACTCTCAAAGTGGCAATATATTACGTTGCGTGAGGCTGCCATTCGAGAAGGTGCTAAAGATATTTATCCATCTTACTATAAAGTGCAACAAACTAAGCTTGATTGCTACCCTCCGAAGCAATCAGTGACAGTTACTGATTCATCGGCTAGGATTACACTTCAAGCTTTACTTGATATCACGGTTACAAGAATCCTTCAAAGCCTTTCTAACGAAGAGCATAACAAGCAGTTGAAGCTGATATCCAAGTGGGGATTTGACGGTGCTTCTAACCAAAGCCGATACAAGCAGAAAATTGAGGGTGAGGAAGATGATTCAAGCATTTTCATGACCTCCTTGGTGCCACTAAAACTGACAGATGGAGACAACATTTTATGGACGAACCCAAAACCATGCTCAGTTTTGTATTGTCGTCCAGTTCAGTTTACTTTTGTAAAGGAGAGTGAAGCAGTTGTCCTTGGGCTGAAAAAACAAATGGATGAAGAAATTGAGGCCCTTATCCCCACAGAGTGCAATAATAATAATAGGGTGACTCATCAACTAATGATGACGATGATCGACGCTAAAGTCTGTACTTACCTTTCTGAAGCTAGATCAAATGCATCGTGCTACCTGTGCTTAGCAAAGCCTACAGAAATGAACCGCTTAGATGCTGTAACATCAAAAATTGTGTGTTCGGACCTGTATGAGTTTGGCTTGTCATCCCTACACGCCCGTATAAATTGTATGGAATGTCTGTTACACATTGCATACAGACTGGACTTCAAACGGTGGGCAGCGAGAAGTGATGAGCACAAAGAAATGCTACAGACAAGAAAGAAAATAATTCAAAATAAATTCAAAGATGAGCTCAATCTGTTGATTGATATAGTAAAACAAGGCTCGGGAACCACCAATGACGGGAATACTGCAAGCAAATTCTTTGAGTTTCCTAATAAAACCGCAGCTATAACCGGTTTGGATGAAGACCTCATCAAAAGATTTGCTGTAATTTTACAAGCAATTACATCTGGAGAGCAGATCGATATAATAAAATTTAGAGATTATGCTCGCAAAACAGCAGATTAGTACGTATTACTATACGACTGGTACTACATGTCGTCAACCGTTCATAAGTTACTAATCCATGGGGCTGACATAATCGAGAAAAATAATATTGTGCCGATTGGGACTCTCTCGGAAGAAGCCTCAGAGTCTCGAAACAAAGATTTTAGGAGGTTTCGAGAACATAATTCGCGGAAAAGAAGCAGGCAGGATTCCAATCAAGACATTTTAAATATGCTTGTTGTTTCTTCGGACCCTTTGCTAAGTGCACAAAGGCCTAAGTTAGATGCCAAGAAAAAGCAGAGCTTTTTTGCTGAAACTCTCGACTTAATTCAATTTCAGGAAACTGAGTTCGAATTTTTGGATATATCCAATCTGGATGCTGACTCAGAATTGGAGTCTGACAACGAGAGTGATAAGGAAAATTTGTAAAAAAGATATATATGTACATATTTGTAAATTTGTATTTGAGTGTGTTTGGGTTTTTTTGTAATATTTAATGATATGTTTTATTTTTTTTATTTATTTTACTTTATTTTACGAATGCTTAGTATTAATTCCTTAAATTAACTTATTTTGTATAAAATATAACTTCATATGTTACTTCAATATAAATCTTTTTTTTATTTAAATTAATATAAATGTGTCAAAAACAGCAATTTTTTTATTTTATTTTTCTTGTTTCGTGTGTTCTTAATATTTGGGTTAATAACATATCGAACTTTTTAACTTAGACACTAAAAGGGATCGTTTTACATGTAAAAATAAATAAAAATATTTTGACGATTTTTAAAAAAAAAACGGCATTAAATTTTTCGTCCAATCGCCAACCAAAAAATCATAAATAATTAGCACTATGACCATCTCCAAGGATATTACGGTTAAACATGCCGTTTAGGAGATAATTCGATTTTTCATACTAGCTTCATACAAATTTTTCGTAAAAAAATTATATTTCCTTCGTTTTTGGGTAGAATTAACTCGGGTGTCATTTTTGTACATAGTAATGACTAATAGAAGCGATATCCGGCATAAAAACAAGCACTTACAAATTGAAATCCCTAAGTCTATGAAAGCCGATTTTCAGCCCACCGTGCACGGTGGGCTGAAAATAATAGGTAGTATGAAAAATCGAATTATCTCCTAAACGGCATGTTTAACCGTAATATCCTTGGAGATGGTCATAGTGCTAATTATTTATGATTTTTTGGTTGGCGATTGGACGAAAAATTTAATGCCGTTTTTTTTTTAAAAATCGTCAAAATATTTTTATTTATTTTTACATGTAAAACGATCCCTTTTAGTGTCTAAGTTAAAAAGTTCGATATGTTATTAACCCAAATATTAAGAACACACGAAACAAGAAAAATAAAATAAAAAAATTGCTGTTTTTGACACATTTATATTAATTTAAATAAAAAAAGATTTATATTGAAGTAACATATGAAGTTATATTTTATACAAAATAAGTTAATTTAAGGAATTAATACTAAGCATTCGTAAAATAAAGTAAAATAAATAAAAAAAATAAAACATATCATTAAATATTACAAAAAAACCCAAACACACTCAAATACAAATTTACAAATATGTACATATATATCTTTTTTACAAATTTTCCTTATCACTCTCGTTGTCAGACTCCAATTCTGAGTCAGCATCCAGATTGGATATATCCAAAAATTCGAACTCAGTTTCCTGAAATTGAATTAAGTCGAGAGTTTCAGCAAAAAAGCTCTGCTTTTTCTTGGCATCTAACTTAGGCCTTTGTGCACTTAGCAAAGGGTCCGAAGAAACAACAAGCATATTTAAAATGTCTTGATTGGAATCCTGCCTGCTTCTTTTCCGCGAATGATGTTCTCGAAACCTCCTAAAATCTTTGTTTCGAGACTCTGAGGCTTCTTCCGAGAGAGTCCCAATCGGCACAATATTATTTTTCTCGATTATGTCAGCCCCATGGATTAGTAACTTATGAACGGTTGACGACATGTAGTACCAGTCGTATAGTAATACGTACTTTTCTGCTGTTTTGCGAGCATAATCTCTAAATTTTATTATATCGATCTGCTCTCCAGATGTAATTGCTTGTAAAATTACAGCAAATCTTTTGATGAGGTCTTCATCCAAACCGGTTATAGCTGCGGATTTATTAGGAAACTCAAAGAATTTTCTTGCAGTATTCCCGTCATTGGTGGTTCCCGAGCCTTGTTTTACTATATCAATCAACAGATTGAGCTCATCTTTGAATTTATTTTGAATTATTTTCTTTCTTGTCTGTAGCATTTCTTTGTGCTCATCACTTCTCGCTGCCCACCGTTTGAAGTCCAGTCTGTATGCAATGTGTAACAGACATTCCATACAATTTATACGGGCGTGTAGGGATGACAAGCCAAACTCATACAGGTCCGAACACACAATTTTTGATGTTACAGCATCTAAGCGGTTCATTTCTGTAGGCTTTGCTAAGCACAGGTAGCACGATGCATTTGATCTAGCTTCAGAAAGGTAAGTACAGACTTTAGCGTCGATCATCGTCATCATTAGTTGATGAGTCACCCTATTATTATTATTGCACTCTGTGGGGATAAGGGCCTCAATTTCTTCATCCATTTGTTTTTTCAGCCCAAGGACAACTGCTTCACTCTCCTTTACAAAAGTAAACTGAACTGGACGACAATACAAAACTGAGCATGGTTTTGGGTTCGTCCATAAAATGTTGTCTCCATCTGTCAGTTTTAGTGGCACCAAGGAGGTCATGAAAATGCTTGAATCATCTTCCTCACCCTCAATTTTCTGCTTGTATCGGCTTTGGTTAGAAGCACCGTCAAATCCCCACTTGGATATCAGCTTCAACTGCTTGTTATGCTCTTCGTTAGAAAGGCTTTGAAGGATTCTTGTAACCGTGATATCAAGTAAAGCTTGAAGTGTAATCCTAGCCGATGAATCAGTAACTGTCACTGATTGCTTCGGAGGGTAGCAATCAAGCTTAGTTTGTTGCACTTTATAGTAAGATGGATAAATATCTTTAGCACCTTCTCGAATGGCAGCCTCACGCAACGTAATATATTGCCACTTTGAGAGTTTTAGCGAAAGAAGCAATCCAAGCGCCTTTTCTGGCGTAAATATGATTGTTTTCGCTGGTTTCTTAAGCGTTTCATTTAATTTAGCGGCTGCTTCAGGATTTTTCATCATGTATTCGATGACAGAGGCGATATCTCCATGCCCTTCTTCTTTTAAACGTGCTGCAGCTGCATATGCCAATTCACTGGAACCTTCGCCTGTGTGTTCATCAGATCTTCTCTTTTTTTGTTTACTTCCCAGGTCTTCGAATGGTTTACGGGATCTTTTCGTCATTGTTCCAATGGACGTTGATGTCGACGGTTCTGGAGAGACTGAGGGCGCTCTTGGTATCTCATCAACACTTGGTTCTTGATTAACTAAAGTTTGCACAAAACTCGGCCAATCAATATTTGCTCCCAACCAATTCTCGTACTTTCTCCTGAAATTATCAAGGAATCGGTTGGATTTCTCCCACCTTTGTAAAGCGGCTCGCGTAAATCTCCGACAAAATTCTTTGAGAACAACATAATCTTCGTCAGACAGGCAATCGCCTATGCGGGATACAACTGCACTAAACAATACTTCATGATCAAATGAAGTACTCTCACTTCGTAGAAGAACAAACAAGTCTAAATTGGTCATTAAACTTTCCATTTTAAGATTTTATAGTCGCAGATTTAGTGTTAGCAGTTACACAGTTGTGAACAAATTAAATTATAAAACAAAACTTTAGCCCTTTTATTGCAAAACGACAATAATTAGGTAACTACCCTCATTAGTTATCTCCTCATTAGCTAATGAAAATCTATAATTGTCACTAACTATTCTTAGAACTCATAGCACTGCTAATTAACAAATTAGCTTACTTATCAGGAAATGTTAAATATAATCCATTGTCGTGAGATATTGAAAATCATTAAATCACCTATTAAGACTCATTAGAAGACCTAATCAGTGTAGTTACTTAATCACTTCTTTTTGGACTCATTAGAAGACAATTGGTAATTTGGTTGTATGAAAAGTTTTAAAACTCATTTTGTGTTGATAAATATCTAGCTCAAACATAGTTGGCTACGTGTGGGTGTACTATAAACCTCTGCCAACTCCTTCGGAAATATAGGAGTGATGCTATTTTATGTTATGTGTAGTTAAAAGTCCGTGTTCTTCAACATAAACACCAAAAGGAATCGTTTCATACGTAAAAACAAATAAAAATATTTTGACGATTTTTAAAAAAAAAACGGCATTAAAATTTTTGTCCAATCGTCAACCAAAAAATCATAAATAATTAGCACTATGACTATCTCTAAGGATATTACGGTTAAACATGCCGTTTAGGAGATAATTCGATTTTTCATACTAGCTTCATACAAATTTTTCGTAAAAAGATTATATTTCCTTCGGTTTTGAGCAGAATTAACTCGGGTGTCATTTTTGTACATAATAATGACTAATAGAAGCGATATCCGGCATAAAAACAAGCACTTGCAAATTGAAATCCCTAAGTCTATGAAAGCCGATTTTCAGCCCACCGTGCGGCGATGTCACGCGACATCAAAGGCATTTCGCTACCTACTGTTGGGAAATAATAAATTTCGTAAAACTGTAACAGCCAGAGTCAATAGGAATAAATGAATAAAAATTAAAACTTATCATATTATTTCTTTCGCGATTTTTTTTGCCTTCAACCGTGATTTAGCCCTAATTTTATTTTCTTTTATTTGCCATTTCCACCAAACAAAACACAAATATAATAATTATCTTAAAATACAAATTATTATTATAAAATACAAATTATTTACACAATGAAAAAATCTAAATTATGTTATTTTTAAGTACAATATTATTTTAGTTCGAATTAATATTATTTACGGAAGAGAAGCGAAGCGCGCGCGCAAAAATTTGGCACAGGTCTTTCCTCGGTAACGTCCCACGGGACACTGGCAAGCGACGCGTGGATCGAAATTAACATGAAATAATCGATTTAAAAAAAATGACTATTTAATGAAAAAAACGATCGGATAGAATCGATTCTAAAATGAATTACCTTTATATTGATATCATTTATAAAATATGGAGTATTATAGTACTCGTTTAAAATGAAATTTACTTGTAAAAAAACTGCAAATCGAAGTTACTTCAGCATTTTTTTCTATCGAGAAAATTTTTGTGCATCGTGTATTGAACGGGTACATGGTAAAGAGTATGTAATGTATTCTAAATATATATTTTTTTCAGATCCAAAATGTTATGATTTCCCTATCAAAAATGAATTCTAAAACTGGCAAAACCAGGAATACATAGCCTTAAGCTCCAGTCTATCAAAGCGATTGAACAGCATCGACACTGCGATTTTCTGTAGAAGTCCTCATTTGAATTTTACCTTTACTATTACCAGATTTTGTTTTAGGTAGACTAAGTTACACAACCACGCGTGCGTAAGCACGCGTGGTTGTGTAACTTAGTGGATTTTGTACATTATGGCTGTAAAGCCATAATGTACAAAATCCGTGCGAGCCTCATACAAAGTAGACCAGTCGTGATGTGTGATGGCGCATGAGCACGATTCAGGCAGATGCCCCGCTTTCTGATAAGATACCAGCGATACTTGTAACAATATTAGTACGATAAGGCCACCCATCAAATTACACAGGAAACGTATTACGTTGGAATTGGTTTGTTCTTTTCGTTTGCGTCATCATCTGCCTAGCCTTATCCTAAATATATTGGTCTCGGTTTCCGTTTCAGCCGGATGCAGTTAAATACTAGTACTGCACAAGGGGTGCCTGTCTATCTTATTTCTGTAGATTTACTCCATTGTAAAACGATC
The DNA here is from genome assembly GCA_905475445.1 of Ochropleura plecta. Classification (NCBI taxonomy): domain Eukaryota; kingdom Metazoa; phylum Arthropoda; class Insecta; order Lepidoptera; family Noctuidae; genus Ochropleura; species Ochropleura plecta. The sequence goes on along the minus strand of FR997738.1, from coordinate 1,087,599 downwards.
TGGTTTGGCTAGGCTAGACCACCTAAGCTCGTCATAATCTTCATTGCAGTTCAAGGTTATTTTTTAGCCACTCTGTATCAAATTTGATAGCGACGACACGGTTGACGCAGTGGCTGAGCGATCGCCTGCTGCACTGCGTGTCACGGGTTCGATTCCCCCACGGAACAAATTTGTATGGCTTACAGATAGTTGTTCCGGATCTGGCTGTTTGTGTATGAGAGTTTAAATGTTTGTAAACGCACCCACGATACAGGATAAATTCCTAGTATGGAGCAGCAACGTTTATTTAACACTCCTTTATGGGGCAGTAGTGTAAAAAAAAAAACAATTTAAGAAATAGACCGCTACCCCTATCTAATCTAAGCTATCTTTCTAAACAATATCAATCCCAAGATTTTATTAATGCAAGCTAAAGCAAATATTTTATAAATACGATCACGTTATTGCATCAAACCGTTGAGCTCAGATTGAAAGAATTGAAAATACTGAATACATTGTCTACCAGTAATACATGACAATACCTCTTTTCATTCAACAAGCTCAGATGTTAACATAATATATTATATAAGTTGAGAGACAACAATAATCATAAGTGATTTTTTCTATGACATGACCAAGGTGTGAGGTATTGCTGTTTAAAACGGTATGAATGAGAGCCAACCAGGGCGTGCCACACGCTTGCCGATACGGTATTATATCAGATTCTGGCTTAAAATCTTAAAGTTACTATTATCCTTACTAATATTATAAAAGCGAAAGTGAGTTTGTTTGTTTGTTTGTTTGTTTGTTACCTCTTCACGCTTTAATGGCTAAACCGATTTGGATGAATTTTCGTACAGAGATAGTTGGGAACCAGGAGACGGACATAGGCTAATTTTTATTTTAAAAAAGTAGGATATAAGGGAGAACGAGGGAAGAAAAGGGAAAACTTAGCGTTGCTATTACAAATACATCAGGCGCAAGAGCAAAAACTGCAGGTCTGCTTGGTGTGTTATACCGAATTTAACGCGAGCGAAGCCGCGGGCGAAAGCTAGTTGTCATATAAATACGATACGCACGTCAAATATTTAATGGTTCGATTAGTAATCCAGTCAATAAAACGCAATTGAAGTCTCTTATCACAAACTACTGATATTTGGCGCCAATTTAGACCAAAAATCGACTAAATGGCGATGCCGTATTAACAAAAAAAAAAAACGTTTTGTCCTTCTGTTTGTTCCGGTTAGATTGGTTTTGGTGGGATTTTTATTAGCAGATAATTGGAGTTCTAAGGAGTAAATAAGGCTAGGTACTTTTATTTTAGAATGTAATTATCCGATCCAAATAGGGAATTAATATTCATCTAATCATTTCTGCAACAACTAGTTTACAAAAATAACGCAATAAAGAATTGCAGTTTTGGAAGGCTTTGCTGCTCTTTTCAGCATTTATTCAGAACAGCTCCGTATCAAACTTTTCCAGGTAAAGGAAAGTCATACAGGACAAAAGAACAACTATCCAAGTCAGTACCTATAATAAATATGATACACATATATTACATTATTTTATTGGTGTAGTACGTCAATGGAAACCTATTGTCCTAAATAGATAGCGAGGATGTATGTGCATCGTAACGAGGAGCTATGATGAGCTATGACTGTCAATGTTACCTACGTCATTCGATAAGCTAGGCTAGGCTAGCTAGGCTTACCTGAGAAGGGGTTGGTCGCTAGCAAACGTCACTGCTGGGGTGATGAACACGATTGTGTCCCTAAGGAAAGTGATAAATAGTAAAAGTGTCATATCGCATTATCTAGATCTAAACGGAGACAATTCAAATATCGTGAATATTTAGTTACCCTAGCATTCGAATGTTCGGTGATCATGCAAAACTATCTAACTTAACACAATTTACACATAGTGACAACAAGCAATTTAAGATCTAAAATAAACTTGTTGTTTTAACTTCCCATACTCATCATCTGCCTAGCCTTGTCTCAACTATGTTGGGCTCGGCTTCCAGTCTTACCGGATGCAGCTGAATACCAGTATTTTACATGGAGCGACTACCTATGCCTCCACAACTGGGTAATATAATGGGCAATACTACTAATTGGCTGGTTGTCAAACTTTTTTTTTTTTTTTTATCTTGGGACAACTCATTCACGGCTATCTGATCCCAAGCTAAGCAGAGCTTGTGTTATGATAACCAGACAACTGATATACATACTTACTTATATAATTCATAAATACATGTATTATAGATAAATCACACCCAGACACAGAACAAACAATCATGCTCATCACACAAAGTTTGTCCTGGGTGGGAATCGCACCCACGACCTCCGGCTCAGCTTTCAGGGCCACTAACCACTAGACCAACAGGCCCGTGCCACTACTACATCCTTATGTAGCAATACGTTTCGTGCCAATGTGGGGAATATCGACAAGGTATGGGTGATAGCCCGCAGTACGTTTGAACTACAGGTAGAAGGAGGGGGATGGATGGTGTGGCTTCAAATCGAATCTAGTCATTAGATAGTAACCTGAAATGCTAAATTCTAGCTACTGCCTAGATTTAACTCCTCAAGGCTAGACTAGTGTTCTCTTGACGATAGTCATTGAATTAAGCTGTTTGTTTGTCTAGACGGCCTTCAGATGCTCGGGGAAGATCTCAATGAGAATTGGACAGATTATGAAGCATGACACAAAAGGAGGCGGGGGGGTATTACAATGGCTGGAACTTGGTTGTCAATATAGGTACATCGTGACGGTTTTTATAACAATGACTTAGTTTTTCTGTCCCATGTTTGTTGAAGTTATCATCATACATCATCCACTGCGCAAGAGCAATTAAATCGGTTCTTTTTAAAAGAAACATGAGTCAAGTACTGAATCGCACGAGTGCCTACTTCAATGTGAAAGTACTATATTAAAACACATGATTAATACGATTAAACAGTTTTAAAGATTACTATTATAAATGTTTTACACTTTAATTTGAAGTACCGTGTACAGTCAGCAGAAAAGATAAGTAACCAGGCAGGTTAGATACAGTTCAAAAGTTTCTTAAAAATCCATGAATGTTTCCGGATAAAGTTAAATTTATTTGATAGAAAAAATCGGCCAAGTGCGAGTCAGACTCGCGCACTGAGGGTTCCGTATAAACTTGCGACATAAACGGCCGGATAACTTTTAAGTGCGTAGACTTATTACATAGGGTCCACTGAGTTGAGTATATGGTTTTAATTTCTACTCGATATCTCTAAACGTTCCCGAGGTAAAGGGTCGTGACAGACATGCAGACGGACAACAAAGTGATCCAGTAAGGGTTCCGTTTTTTCTTCGCCAACAGAACAACAGTTCGTCGAATAAATAATTAAATTTGAGTTATAAACGTCCACCAGTTTCTAAGAAAAAATCATTGTATCTGACGACCCTGGTTATTTCCGATTTTTCCGACTGTACATTCCTAGATACCTAAGCGTACGGTGGTGAAGAGCTGATGTGTGGAGAAATTCAGAATATAAAAAAAAATTGTATTATTGTACTGGAGTTGTAAAATATTATCATTTTCACTGCTACGTGATATTTTCATCGTATTCTTAGATGTGTATTACTGGATAAAATATATTATATTGATAGGTACTATAAAATGATAAATCCATGCATTGGCTAGTGTTACCACTTTTATAAGCTCGGAACTGAAAACACAGATATTTTAGGGTCTCAATTGTTCCACTGCTGGGCCTCCCCTTTCTCCTTCCAAGCCCCTCTATTCTGTGCGATATCTGGCCATATTCGCGAAATTACTGTTAGATAAATGAAGATGTATTTTTAGGCTTGTCCCGTATCTAATAGCACGTATTTCCATGCTCCTGTCCTTTTTTGTCGCCTAGAATCTACATCTGTTAGAGCAAGAGACAGAGCATGATGCTGCCTTGTGCAATAACAACCCACTATACTAAACAAAATGCGATCTCATTGTGCTAAATGAAGCGCAAGTCCTTAGTTACTAAATTCACTTCCACTACCGTGTATACATTTACGTTTTTTGATAAAAAAGCGTTTGCGAGCACTGAAGATAATATTTTATCACTAACTGTGCCTATGCATTGCAATGCACCTTTTACTACCCTACCTACCTAGTCCTATGTCCGTCTCCGGTTTCTAAGCTACCTCCCCACCAATTTCAGCCAAATCGATTCAGCCGTTCTTGAGTTATGATTAGTGTAACTAACACGACTTTCTTTTATGATATAGATGTCTGACCCCGGCTATAACTAAACGTTTTTGCCATGCAGAAATAAGCAATTCAGACGTCTAATAGTAAACCTCTTTTGCCAGCAATAGTTTAGGAAATAGTGTTGGACTTCGCTGAAGTAAAGTCCGTCGTGTCTTATACGACGCAAACATAACTAAAATAAGTACGTAACGCCGCTTATCTCCGTATGACTTGACCCATAACCTCGCATTTCGCAACGGCCGGCCCTCGCTATCGTACATAATAGAATTAATTCATAAATCATGCTAGTAAGCGCATGAATGGCGGTCAACACACTCTCAATGAATTGCGTTTCAAACTGGTTACTTAGATACTTATTCTGTGCCTGAATGCCTGTTGGGCTATGAATCTCTCAACTACGAATTAATGCGTCACTTTCGCTGTTTAAAACTCTATGTGAATATAGCTACTCTATAGGCATAGGTTAAATATTAAAATCTCTTTGCAGTTAAAACTTAAAGGCCATGCAATGCTCGCTTTTGAACGCTAACCAAATATATGCCATCAATAAACATCGTAATCTACGCGCAATAACCAATTGTTGACATTATATAAGTACTTGAACAATACCACAACAATACTTAAATAGTATTGAGTAAATTGCTTTCCGATTAAAAACGATTGTTCTCATTGTGATTTTTCATAATCGATTATTTCTCCCGCGGTTCTACTAGCTCCACCACACGAAGGATTTCGTCCGCTAATCCGTCAGTGTCGGGCGGTTGATGAATCGGCCCATTCTCTGTATTACACCCGATATCGGTACAAGGTAGACGTATTAGATCGCTGATGCTGTGATACATTTAAGTTAATGGCTGATACATTGATAACAAACGCTTTGCTAATAGGTTTATTATGCGAGTCAAGTAGTAGATCTGCTTTCCGGTAGCCTGGGAGGTATATTAATATAAATAGAATACTATTTATCATGACACCATACAAAATCCAGGTATGAAAAGTAGACATTTTAGACAGGGTTTCACAATGGGCTGTCATCGCTAACAGCGATCTTTTCAAAACTACTGCAAGTAGTCTTTTTTTGTGGACGGGAACTGTAGTGTATGTAGATAAACTTATGATTTGTCTCGAGCGCATACGTCACAAGGCGAGAGCTGAGTGGGAGTCAGTCGTTGTCCGAACGTCAGCCCGTGAGCACGTGGTGGTGCGTTGCCGAGCCAAACACCAGATTATAGTGTAGCCACTACATTTGGCGACGAGGATAAATCAATAAAACGAAAAAAAAAAAGACAGTGGTGCCTGCAGTGAAATAATACTTAGTATGGTGTAGAGAAATATTAGAAAGTGCGTTTACACAACACTTTTAGTTTAGTCTCATATACATTTACCAAAATAACTTATTTACCTTAAATTATTATATTTTAGACTATTAAGTTATTTGATTACTTAACAGCCGTTATGATTCGAATATTCGAAATAATTTCATAAATAACGGAGGCGACAACATAGCCTTATAAAATAACTCACTTGTTTACGCTGAGATGTGCTATAACTCATTACATTGGAACGCACCAGCACTGATAACACGTTTTAAGAACGATTAACTTGGTTATTTTATTAGTAATTAGTAACTATTGCTAAAGTGATCATAATTGAGGTTAATTGTAAAAAAATACATAAAAAGTGATTAGTGGATTTTCGAAGTGTGAAGTGTGAAGTGGATCCTCGAAGGGTAAGGCAGAGGTGTACCTAACAAGTAACTTTTTAGATTCCGCCGGCTACGTTAAGTCGGAAGATGTGTGATTCTGTTATTTTGACAAAACATCATTCTTATATTTCTCGAAGAGAAAGGCAGAGGTGTTTGATTGGTGGTTATTTTGAATTAATTTCAAACACAATCAAGCAAGTAAGCTGGCTTAGTGCCTGGTCATTTAATTGACACAAAAGAAATGACAAAGTTATTTTGCATTTTCATAAAGCAGTATACTTAAACATTTATACTGATCATTTAATTGATATCAACATAATGAGATAGAAGCAGCATAGCTGGTCATACAATTGACAACGTTTGACATTATTCAGAGGAAATAATATATCCTCAACAGCATTATAAATTGTATATAATGGTCATTAAATTGACGTGATAAAAGAGCAGATATTTCTGATCATTAAATTGATATTGAACTAACAATAAACTGGCTGGTTCCAGATATAACATTAACATGTCGTAACTGATGCTTGAGAAGTTCGACTGCGAAGGAGAACCTTCGGTTGGAGCCAGACGTTATTTATCTCGATGTTTCTGGTATTGTAAGTGCAAGAAGAAAAGGGCAAGCTTAATGGATTTTGGCGGTTTAGAACTGCAACAAATATTTTATAATATTCCTGATGTATCTGCCACAGATGGAGCAGACGTCTTCCAGATTGCAATCGATGAACTTGATACTTACTTTACTCCCAAACAGAGCAAAGTTTATGAAAGACATTAGGCCTTTACGGGGCTGTTCGTTAATTCAAGAATTACTCTTGAATTATAGTGAAGTAAAAGTTAACGTTTTCATGCTGCGTTGAGGGTTGATAGAGAAGAAGTTATAGATCAACGGCTTATCGTTGCAAATTGTGGATGTCAATAAGTAGAAATCCATCAGTCAGTGTACACTGAAGATAATCCTCTATGTTCTCTGATGTAGCTATAAAGTCGCAGTTTATATTGCTGTTTGTTGCTCGTATTTGCCACCTGACTGTGTGCCAGTATTATTTCATAATTATGGCTCGTTTAGCTTATACTCGTACAAAAGGTCTGTGGGATGCGGTCACTTTAGCTACACAGTGCGCTGTGAAAGGTACTCTAGTCAGGTTCATTTATAGAACTTGTATGTCTGTAGTTTCCATATGAATATTAGTAGTCATCAAGTTTGTGTTAACAATAAGAGTGAAACTAGAGTGTCCATGGAGTTTTTGTCCATTCCTCTTTAAAGAGAACTACGCTTTGGAACGTTTAGTGACTTGAGTTAGTGACTTGATCAAGTGGTGGTTTTAAATAATACCAACAAATTACATATTATAGAAAGAGTCTCTCATACATGAAAGGAGGAAGGAAATATAAATAATTAAATATAATAATCACATAAATAATAAACAAGATATGTAAATACTATTTAACAATTTTGCAATTTTTAAATTGGAATAAGTTTGATATAGTGAAGAGGCCTGCTTATTAACGAATAAATAAATTAGTTCACAGGGTACTGAGTTGCAAGTAGGTACTAACTTTAATGTGGGACTAATGTAAATGTAATATACTATATTAATTATTATACTATATTAATTAGTATGACATTTATAAAAAAGTAAATAATTAGTTAAACTTATCAAATATATACATATAAGTTTTATGTAACAACAACACACCTTAATGTATGTTGTTTGTATTAAATTTATCCAGAGTGGTGATGGCCTAGTCCGACCAAGGTCGTGGGTTCGAAACCAGGCAGGCTTTATGTGTTGTCACTCATCACCAATGCTCTTTAAACGGTAAAGGAAAACCTCGCGAGGAAACCGCCATATCCTAGAACCAATGCTACAAAGGCATGCGACATATACCATACACTGTTTTAGTACGGTAGATTACGAGCATCATAAATTGGGCGCATTGGCTATCCATTAAATTGGGTGCAATGGCTATCCATTAAATTGGGCGCATTGGCTATCCATGAAATTGGACGCATTGGCTATCCATTAAATTGGACGCATTGGCTATCCATTAAATTGGGTGCAATGGCTATCCATTAAATTGGGCGCATTGGCTATCCATTAAATTGGGAGCAATGGCTATCCATTAAATTGGGAGCAATGGCTATCCATTAAATTGGGAGCATTGGCTATCCATTAAATTGGACGCATTGGCTATCCATTAAATTGGACGCATTGGCTATCCATTAAATTGGACGCATTGGCTATCCATTAAATTGGGAGCATTGGCTATCCATTAAATTGGACGCATGGCTATCCATTCGCGCATTCTTGTGGCTCGGAAGTTCGAATTTTACCAGTTTAAAATAGTAATACAAGTGCGGAAATAAAAATATATCAACGAACAGAGTTTAACGCAAAAATAGGAGAGCTTCAGGATACAAATGAAAAGTGTATAAAGTATTGGATAAAAATTACTAGACATCAAATTGTCTCATCATTTCAGGCTTATAAGCCTAGTATACCACCACCGTAGACATTTGATTTTCAAGCAGAAAAAAAAAAGTAATAGAGATATTTTCCAAATTAGTTAGAGGCCACTGAAAAATAATATCGAAAAAAAAATAACTAAAAAGTAAAAAGGAGGAGAAGAAGAAGGAAAAGCAAAAGGAGATTTTCTATAACTCCCAGGAGTAGGAAAGTGTTATGATGTTTGAGGGAGTCGACGGATTCAATGTTGCGAAGGATTGAATTGGACTGGATATGGGAGTGGTGCACACAAGCCTCAGGCTTGGTGCCTCTAAAGGAAAAAGTGTCACAACTGTATTTATTATGAGATCGGGCGTTACTAGGGTTATTATTAGAGGTTTGTCTGTCCGAAGAAATTATGGCAGTCAGTGGCTAAATCGTGGAAGCCGCTCGAATCTATCTCTGGGTTGGGCCGCGCTTGCCGGGGGTGGTCTGTGGATGGATGACCGCCCGTCACGTTTAGTTGTGGTCCCGACAGGGGTGTCGTGTCGTATTGCCCAGTACTAGCTGAGTTGTAGAGGCGCTCCGAGTGAGATGCTGGTGTTCGGTTGCATCCGGTGATTTTAAGTCGGCTCCAACATGGCTGGGAAAGGGCTAGGCAGATAATGAAATAAATTACTACCGAGGATATTGAAAATTAAAATAAACTCATAATGACGGAATCTACTAGATATGTATTGAAGTACACAAAGTAATTATAATAAAAAAAGTAGTACAATGTATTGATAGAAGATAACATGTGATGTTAGAGGAGTAAACTGATGATAGTTATTGATTTACGTTGTAGTTCTCAATTTAAATTAGTTATTTGACAAAGTTTGGAATTATCTGAAAACGAATAAAACAAGAAGTTGCAAAACAAAAGAACAAAACAAAACATTCTTGGGTTTAAGGTTTTGAAACTTCTGTCACAGAATAGGGTATTTTACTCTATATGAAAGAAATTCTAAAAATACACAATTCAGATAGCTTAGGCAATAAGCAAGGAAGTAAGGAAAACTAGAACTAAACTTAGGCAATAAGTAAGGAAAACTATTATTTATGAGGGAGCAAAACTTTATAACTCTTTACCAAAAGACATAAAAAGTACACAATCGTTATTACTATTTAAAAAGCAACTTAAGTGCCACATTTAAAAAAAAAACCATTTAAGCAAGATAAAAATTACAATATTACTACTTTGCCTATAGTGTGAACCAGCCCTAATATTTCAAGCACATAAACAAAGGATACAAGTCACCGCTATAACGCGCTGCACGGCGGTAGACAATAAATAACTTAAGCAATTACCTTCATAATACATACTAATTGTTAAGTCTACAAGCATCTGCTACTCCTGGACAACAAACATGTTTATATAATCAATACTTTAGTATTTATTTCTGTACAAGTGATTTGTAATCTTTAGAAATAAATGAATTCAAACCGTAAACCGTAAAATGTTAGATTTAGTTAATAAAATAACTAAATCAATTTTAAAATTGATTTCAAAGTTTTCACTTTTTAGTCTGTTGTTTTACTAAGCGAAACAGTGTCCGCCAAAGAGTGTGTCCGCCATGATTATTATTTCATACGGTAATGTAAACAAAAAGTGACAACTGTCAACTGAGCAACGTTTGTTATTTTTGTATTAAAAAAAACTTTACATTTTATTTTTATTGAAATAATAGTAATAATACCATGGCGACGGTTTCGTAAAAATAAGACAGTACAAATTTACCAAGAATAAAATATACACATTTGTTTACATGACCAACTGACGTCATGACCACAGAGTAACATGGCGTCAAGAGTTTTTGTGATTTTACGCGCGAAAATTGAAATTGTAAAATTGAAATGCAGTTACACCCCACATACTGTGTATGAAAAAACTGGGGGAGATATTGAAGTGCAAAAAAAAAAAAAGTATTAACAGGACAAGTATTAAGAAGAAACGTACTACATTTAAAGAAAATTGAAGGTCAATGAAAAGGTTAAACGAGAAAAAAAAATAGAAATTTAATCCACAAGCTCCACCTCCGCCAAATAATAAAGACTGATTCAATAAACATTTTGGGGAGGAGATGGAAGGTGGTAAATTAATGATTGTATCAAAATAATTAGTTATAAATTGCAAATTATGTAGTCATTCTTTAAGTTGATCAAAAATGATACAATCTATACCAAACCGACTGTTGGTAACTTGAGAAATACTTTATAATGCAAAGCATAAGTATATTATCTATACGTCAAGATTAATATAAATCAATACAGGTAGTATTCTTATTTAAATTCAATAAAGTAAAATAAGGAAGGGATGTAGTGTATGTAGATAAACTTATGATTTGTCTCGAGCGCATACGTCACAAGGCGAGAGCTGAGTGGGAGTCAGTCGTTGTCCGAACGTCAGCCCGTGAGCACGTGGTGGTGCGTTGCCGAGCCAAACACCAGATTATAGTGTAGCCACTACAGGAACTCATATTATTTTCCCCCGCTCTAGGCGGAGCGAGGAGAGCGTCAGACTTAACACCCACTCATGTTCCTTCTTTTGCCCTTTATGTTCTGGGGCCGCGGTATTTCTTTCGAACAACCCGCAACCCCGGACTGCAAGTAGCCTGTTATGCACTGTTTACATAATAACATATATTCTACAATGAAAAGCCTTTTGCAGGCTCACGTTTGGCAATTTTATTATGCACCTAATGGGGCGATACCCTACCATGACGTCTAAAGCAGTACATTTTCCAGTATGGGAAAAGAATCAGAGCTATACAGCATGTCTAGCGCCTTCTTATTCTTGCACTGGAATTATTATACTTTAAGACGTCATAGTAACCCTACCAGTTGTGTTACTGTGGAGTTTTGCCGGAGTTTTTTACATCGGGGAAATTATTAAAAAGTGGACATTTTGTTGGCCTGTCTTAGATATTAATTTGATGTTCAGAACGTGCTGATTTAGGGCTAAATTGAATATTAAATTACTTATATTGATGAAGCATGGTGTTTTTTTTATAGATGGGTAATCATCAAATAACAAGGGGAACTGTCAGAATTTTACTGGCTATAACCCACCCATGTTCCTTCTCTTGCCCTTTATGTTCCGGGGTTGCGGGATGTTCGAAAGAGATACCGGTACGGCACGGTACGTCTTGGCTAGGCAAACGTGTACCATTATTGGACGAATTTCATCGCTGGTAAAAGCTAAAATTCAGGATAAAAATATTTGAAAATTTAGCCGAGTCAGACACGAGCCATTTCTGGCATTTTTCCTAAAATACCGTAAGTAAATTCTTAACATGATAATATTTCAAAGTTAATGGAGCAAGAAAAAAACGTAAAGCGAAGCTTTTACACGGGGTTCGTGACCTTTTCAAAGGCATTACGGCTTAAGTATTTTCATCAAGACATTTATTACTTAAAAGATTTCTTTAGACCACTTAGGTCTAGTGGTCGGAAGCGAAGCACGTGGTAGAAGCGCGACAGCCGAGCATAAGGTCCTTGGTGCGATTTTTCCATCAGGAATTTCTCAGTAGCATCCACAGTCTGGATTTGTGTTTGGTTTTTGGCAATTGACTTGATTTACCCGAACGCGAAGTGCGGCCTTGTTACTTCGCGACGGTGCACTCACAACTCCAATACGGCGCTAAGCTATGTGGACGTGCTGCCGACTGGCTGCGCGCCTTCCGAATGCAGAAGCGAGCCGTGCGGGCCATCGTCGGGATACCGCAGGACATGTCCGCTAGACCGCACTTTATTAGATTAGGCATCCTCACGCTACCTGCTATAATTATTTATCAGGTCGCCCTGTAGACAAGGCTGAAAGTGATTAAAGGAAATCCAGACTGTTTTTAAACCAACGCTTCTGTAGTCTAATTAGCGTCATAATCTTTCTATTGCAGGGGCACAGATTCCTCCGTGTGGAGGAGTAGGCCACGTAATCACCATGCATGCTTACTACTGTTTGGTGAAAGAACTTAGGTTTATAAACTGACTAGCTTTCGCCCGCGGCTTCGCTCGCGTTAAATTCGGTATAACACACCAAACAGACCTGCAGTTTTTGCTCTTGCGCCTGATGGATTTGTAATAGCAACGCTAAGTTTTCTCTTTTCTTCCCTCGTTCTCCCTCATATCCCACTTTTTTTTAATAAAAATTAGCCTATGTCCGTCTCCTGGTTCCCAACTATCTCTGTACCAAAATTCATCAAAATCGGTTTAGCCATTAAAGCGTGAAGAGGTAACAAACAAACAAACAAACAAACAAACAAACAAACAAACTCACTTTCGCTTTTATAATATTAGTAAGGATTCAGAATGATCGTGATAAGTTAGCTGACTAAGAAAGTTCATTGTTCAACGGACAGGTGTACCGTGTAGCGAATAACATCTGTAGGACAATCCCCTCTTTTAATAATAAAACCTTTACACATAGGTTTTTCTTTAGCAATGCTTTAGGCATAAATGTAAAGTATATCCAGTCATAAAACAGGGCAGATATTTAAAACTACCTGTACTAATCTAATCCTTACTAATATTAAAAAAGCGAAAGTGAGTTTGTTTGTTTGTTATGTCTTCACGCCTGGCTAAACCGATTTTGATGAATTTTGGTACAGAGATAGTTGAGACCCTGGAGACGGACATAGGCTATTTAAAAAAAATAGATTAAGTGAGAAATGAGGGAGAAAGAGGGAAGAAAAGGGAAAACTTAGCTTTGCTATTACAATAAATAAGGCAGCAGCTACCTGCAAATCAGGAAAGAGGAACTGTGTTACCCCGAATTTAACGAGCGAGCGAAGCCGCGGGCAAAAGCTAGTATGAAATATTTATGACAAATATTCAGAAACCTCGCCATGTCGAGTGCGACATTTCCAACGAGTTTGATCGATCTTGATAAACGGCTACACGTAAAATACGTGGGGACCTACACCGCGGTCGATACGAGCGAATTTTGTAACGAAAAAGTTTAAGAGGATCAAAATCCTATCATACTTGAATGAAATATCAATTAAATTGCTTTGAGGATGGTATTGAGTGATTTTATTCAATTACTGTGTATTAAATCTTTGGGGACTCACCCAAAAAATGAGTTCTCGTTAAGGTCTTTCTTTAAACAAGACAGAAGGCTATGTAGAACAGATAGGCAGTCGCTCCATGTAAATTACTAGTATTCAGCTATATCCAATTAGGCCAGAAGTCGACTCAAACATGATTAGTTGAGCAAACTCTAAACTAAGCAGATGATGAATAACAAGCCCGGACATATTTGCTCGCAATTATGATATCAAAATTTCCCCAGATATAACAGACGAGCGATTGAATACGGGTTTAGTTCTACAGTTTCTGAATTAAACTGGCGTGTATTCATCATGCTATCTCGATTAGCGATCCGATCAGTCATGTCCTAGGCGTTAGCGAAATTTCAATCTAGCTTCACTAACACAAGCTTGCCTGGTTTGTATATTTTACTCTAGTTAGTTTGGTGTTATCTGAAAACTATTGATGCACAAAATTTCATGCAGCTTAACTACGCAGTGTTTACCTTAATTCCTTTTATTTTACACATATTATATTTTATATATTTTACACAAGTGGCTTAATAAATGTAATTTTTACAGTTTAAAAGATTTTATGGATGTGAGATGTTGATTCCTTTTGTCAAAATAGAATTTTGCATGCTATGTTATAATCTAAGCGAAACATGTTGAGCTACTGTAATAATATTAACATCAATGTATACCACGTTTTACGCAAATACATTATTTACTTACTTACTTTCATTATTATGTTAAGTTATAACCTAACAAAAATCACAATCAATATCTCGTCTCATAAGACAAGACAATATACAATACATCACAGATATAAGAAAATATATCACCTTTAACCGTATGTAGCCCATCAGCTGTCTCTAATTCTTTCCACCACAATTCATTATAATACAAGCCACTGCTTGCTCAACATTTTGTATTTTTTCTGCGTCTAGTAGCTTATCGTAAAAAATCTCGAACATTAAGTAAATGAGTTGATTTAAGTAGGCGTCTACAAGATTAGTTAATCTTAATGTTTGTTTGCTGAACAAAAAACTTCGAAAAAAGTGCAGCGCAGCGCTACGTTAAGTACAAAAAAAATGGTTTTACTTTGACCCCTTTCAAATTCAAAAAAAGGTACCATCAGTACCTTCCGTATGAATGATTTCAATTAACACATAGAATAGGTTGACACGATAGGAGAAGTCTGGTGGTTCAGAAGTTATTGACAGTCAATAAAGAAGAAACAACTGCACTTGCTAAATTTAAAAATCCCTTGAAATCGTTAGTATAAGACTGGAAACTCAACAGCCTTTTGCACATTTGCTGGTAAAAACTTTGAATCCAAATTTGTTATAGATTAATATTATTATATTTTTTATTACCGAACAGGTTTAATTAACTGCAAATAAAATAAACCGAAATGTAAATTACATTTTCAGCGGGCGGTTTCACGAAATTATAACGAGGATTATGTTTCATGCGTGAATTTGGAATGGTTTGGTTATTTGGTAATGTAATTTTTATTTACGCAGTTATTGCTATCCGTGGCGAGTTCTCGGCCTTAAAATACAGTTAATACTGGCATAAAAGTTTAAGCCACTTAAGAGCCATTTCACAAAATGATTGCGCTCGAGTTTAGGCAAAAGAGTGCGTCATTGTTTATGTGTGCGTAGCGAGCCACACACGTGCAATATAAACAGTGTAACACGAGAGCAATCTTGAGCCGTAATCGTAATATGATTTGGTAAATTTTATTTTAGTATTGTATTAGTATTTATATGTTATTGTAATTTAGACTGATGTTCAAATTGATATTTTGACAAATTATATGCAAATATTTTCAAAATAACTATAGGGTTCGATTTCCCAAAGAACATAGATTATTTCTGAATAATTTTATTTTTATAATTACTATGTATTTGAACCAAAAAACACGTAAAAAAAACAAAATAAAAGTTAAAAATTGGTCTAAGAATTTATTTTTTTACTAATTAATGGTAATATAATTCAGGAATCTATTTCATTAAACGACGATTTAAATATATGTCTGAACCTGTATGTATTTTGTTTAGTTTCATTTATAAGTATTATTGATAGATTTAGGACTCAGAAGTAGACTCTGCGGCAATTTTTCAGTAAAATGGTTGTGGGAGATGTGTCATTATAAATTAAACAAACCGATTTTAGTAAATGTGTTACATTAAACGACACTATAAACGATTAATCTATATTTTGTATTCATTCAATAAATTCTAGATATTACTTAGATGGTAATAGAGAAGCTCAAAGTCTTAAAAATTTGGGCGAAAATGTGAAATGGCTCTTAAGATGCTCGTGATAAGTGTTAAAATAGTGATAAAAAACCAATCATTTCCTACAAAATTCAAC
Source organism: Ochropleura plecta (assembly GCA_905475445.1). Classification (NCBI taxonomy): domain Eukaryota; kingdom Metazoa; phylum Arthropoda; class Insecta; order Lepidoptera; family Noctuidae; genus Ochropleura; species Ochropleura plecta. Next base: position 1,071,762 of record FR997738.1, on the reverse strand, counting down.
ATTTGTGGGTTGAATTTATATTGATAAAAATATTGTCTTGCCTTAAGTATACTAAAAAAAAATATCGATTGATTAAACCCCATGGATCAATGGCGATATTAAGGCCAGGTGCACCAACCCCGCAGGTGTGTTTACCCCTCTAGTTTTCATTATTTATCTTCAATCAACTGTAGAGGGATATTATACTTTATTATTTTTAATGCTATAATGACAGCCTAAGTATTTGAAAGCCTATAATGATGATTGAGGATGCTTCGACGGGAGAATGCATGAATTTCTCTTATAAGGATCGCGAAAGGGTCGTAGGTTTTTAAAGGACCGTATAAAATTCAAATTCATGTGCGTTCAAATTGGGTTTCCTTATTAAGTTTTTTGAGTTAAAAAACTTAGTTTACAAGAGAGGTCATCAATATAGCTACAGCTAGAACTTATAGTTTTGAAAAAAATATTTAATGTGTATAGAATTCTGGGGTCGCGTCTGTCTCATTATTTAAATAGTACATGACGAAATCTATACTGGCTTAAACGTCCACCATAAGCCAATATGGCGGATTATTTTTTTTTCGATTGCTTTTAAAATGTCAGAACTTTTAATATTTGTTGACTAAAATATTAAATCGTCGTTTATGTCGATTGGCGTAGCTATGGCAATAATACATTGATGTTATTAAACCAACATTTAATAAAAAATAAATATTATTCACATGCAAATAACCTCAATGTCCTCCACCTCAATATTTTTAATAACTCAATCAAGACATCTACATGCTCATGTTGATACAGCGAATTCCAGCCAAAATTACAATGAAAGACAGAAAGGCTTCATCCTTTCGTGTCAATGACACTTTCGTTCGTAGCTACTGGATATAAAAGGCCTACCCTTAATTTTTTTGCGGTGACGTCAGAGGTAAGGTACTATTTTGTAGAGCTATGCTGACACTCGTAGCTAACATTTTTCACTTTACATCAAGTCGTGAGTGTTTTAAAAGGAAACTTAATAGATCTCAAACACGTAGTTATGAGAATACTAGGGGTCATAAGTGTCTACTACTGACAAAATTTTCACGTATAACGTTTTAGGAAATCATTTACTCAAGAGGGAAACGCTAGGGTAGCCCACGAAATTCAGGTTTTCTATCATTTTTGCAATTTGCTGGTCAATGCCACGTTGTATGTTGAACAAATATGATTAAAACGTATTTATTAACAGAATTGTTGTAATTAAAATCATCTGTACAACCCTCTTAATTCATTTAACCCCATTGAATGACTATTTCTATCGCGAATCATATTTTAATCGAAAACAACTTGACACTGACCATAAAATTTAAAAAATTACAGAAAATTTTAATTTCGCGAGTTACCTTATCGCATCGTCGCGTCGTTAAGTACTGTAACCGAAAACTTTCAAATGTTGCAACTTTCGAGTTAGGTACTACGGTAAAACCTAAGATAAAATCTCAGCGAAAACAAGGTATCCCCTAGGGTTACAGAGGGCAGACGTCGGCCACTTATAAAAGCAGTAGCTTGCCATAACATGATGGATGGAAGAACCGGTCCTAGCCTGCTAATGATCACACGACCAGTTCTTTTAAAAGGAGCGAACCCTGGCAGGATTCGACGAACGGTAGGGTGGCGTGTCAATGACCCATGCACCAAATTATCTGTAATATCATCGTAGTTTTTTACCAGATATTTTTGGAGCTAGCAATCGAGCCAGAAACGGTTGAAGTTCTGTTTTTTAATCGGCAGGATTGCCATCATACCTCCGTTTTATATATATTAAAATGGGTTGTGTTAGTGGTGATACTTTTAAATAAATGTCCGGCGCAATTCGGGCCGTGGCGGCGGCGGCGAGCCGCGCTATCACTTCGCAAAATTTTTGCTACGGCACATTTCGAGAGTTTTAATGTAGACTAAAATCCTTCTTTTTGTATGGTTAGTGCCTAACATAGTGCCAGTTTTTATAAAGTCCATGGGTCTGACTTAGCTTTACATACCGCCGACACAAGTCTCTCAGGCATAATCCTGATCTACGACGCACTGATGGATCAGTGACTAAAGAACTCGGTATTCATGAAGTAAGAAAAAAAAAATGGTGATTGTGTAAATATTTGCTGACTAACGTCAACAGTTACACAACCATACAACCTACTTTTAGCAAAGCTTTCGCGAATTTAAATTGAAAATTAAAACGTGGCGCATCATGCAATTATCAAACTGTTTACCACTGCTTATTGTAGTGACAAGGTGTTTGTTTTAGCATATCGTAATTTAAATAATTTATTGTTTGAAAACATTATAATCACGACTGTGATGTATGTAAATACGATACGTGTATGTATAAACGTTCGCGGTACGTGCGTCCGCGTGATACGTCAACGGTGCGTCCGTTAGGGGTATCGCACGAATATCTATTAGACAACCGTGTATGTGTTCATGCTGATTTAGCAGCATGACCACATTCTTCTTCGTTCCCTCCACGCTGTGGAGTCTACAAGTCAAAAACGACTATACTATAAAGAGTCGGAATGAAAGACAGCATTTGCCTCGTTTCGGATCATACAACGCGACTCGATACTGCAATGTACTCTTTTATTGTATTGACATTATTTCAGACCAGCTCCAGCCAATAGTTTGTGTAGTCACGTTAGTGACTGACTACACAAACTATTGGCCATGTGAGCAATCAAAGTGTGTTGGTAAGCAATCTTCAGCAGTGTGGACCACTCGGCAAATGCTGCCTCCCTAATCGCTTCTGCCACCTTGAGCTCGTTTTTCGTCAATTCAGCCAGGTATTATTAGACGCGTGGTGTCAGAATCATACTCAAAGTTTGATAAGGTTCATAATCAGTAAATCTTAGTCTGCTGCTGTGATTGGTTGCCCAAAATAATAATCAACCAATCACGAAAGCTGCGATGAGATTTAACTACAATTGAAATTCAATAGGCTCTCAATACGTTTGAGAAGGCGACTATTCTGTCGATACGAAGTGGGAACAATGAGTTTAGGAAGCAGGTGGTTACCAGATACTAAACCAAGTTAAAATGTGACTTTTCTTTGTCCTGTATTAATAAGGAACGTGGTTCCATTTAAGCGCCTCTGGAGGCAAGACTCGTAGTAGCCGTATTATGACGTTGATGTTCTATCTTCCATTTTGCTGCTGCCTTTCAACGATCACAGGATATAATAACTAAGAAATTAAATTAGATACATAGATTAAAATGAACAGCAATGACGGATTATCCCTAAAAAAGAATAATCGTGCCATGAAAGAACTATGGAATTAGAGACTTCTAGAGAGAGAGAAAGAAACAAGTTTCCAGCCAAAACCAGCGAGCGGCCGAAGAGTCTTTCTACGGCAAATAAAATTCTAGTTTCATTAACAATTTCACGCCCGTTTTCTTGTCATAAGCAGACTTCCACGCACACAATAGATATCTTTATACACTTTATAGCTATCAGTCACGTTTTGAAAACAATAAAATATTAAAACATACCGTCCGCGCCTGACATAAGTAATGATGAATGATCAACTTGAGCCATTGCACATAAATTGTGATTATTAAAATATGTGTTACTACTTATTGTAATGTTGATTGAGAATGGGATGTCCCGAGTCAAGTAGTATGCTTGCAATCATTACTTTTTTAACGACGGCACGATTGGCGCAGTTGTTAAGCATCCGACTGCTGCACCGCGTTTCGCGACTACAATTCCCGCACGGAACAAATATTTGTGTTACCGACAGGTAGTTGTTCTGGGTCTGGCCGTTTGTGTACGTAAATTTAAATGTTTGTAAACGCACCCACGACACAGGAGTAATTCCTAGAGTAGGGCAAGGTTCAAAAAAACTGGAGAAACGAGTAATGAACTTTTTAGCATGTTGTTTTCGCAGTCATTGAGCGCAATGGCATACCTGAGCGAGTATTGTTTGATCTCCATTATTATTGATGCCATTACGAAAATGGTTCGTCCCGCGGTAAAGATATTAGCCAGTCAGCAAGGATGGCCTCATTGTCGACTGACTGTCGGACAGTATTTATATCGGCATCGTCACTTTGCATGGCATTGTTACTTTAGAATTTTGCCCAATATTCTGTGATTAGTATTCAATAGGACCGGTCGATGTGCCGACGTTTAGGGGAAACCTATGACCACCAGTAGACGTTTTTCGGCCTAAATAATGATGAAGTAGCCGCCTGCAGCAAAGCATAATGACGCAGCAATGGGTCTCACAAGGACCGAAACCTAGGTACAATGCGAAGTCGTGGCTAGCTGTGGCGTCGTGTACCGCCGTCCAGCGTGGAATTGTACTGAAAATTGACGATGCAATTCCAGAATTGCATCGTCAATTTTCTGGATCTATTCGGGCCAATGAAAAATTCTGAAAAATGAATAGATCCAGTATATTCTGTGATTTGTCTTGATCGTAGCATGATAAGATTTCATATAAGACAACCTTTGTGGCCATAGACCTAGCAGACGAGTATAACTTCGGTAATCGTCGACAACGTATGTCGCTCGTCTGTAACGCCTAGCAGTACGTTATAATTTCAGGCCATGTATTTTGGAACAATGAGGAAGGCTTTACAAGTTACAACATATTATGTACATTGACAACAAAACAACATGCTGCAACCAACGGCATAACAAACAACATTGACAAAAGGAAACTGTTATCCTGCGCGGTTTCGTATCATACAACATACAAAAACTCACGACTTTTTCCTATGGGGGTGGGCAAAAGTTACAGATAGGTAGGACTGTTACATATGGATGGTTAACTGTCAAGAACTCAACTGACATAAATTAATATCTTTTGTCTTTGTCTTTAAAAAAAAACGTTGCTCCACACTAGGAATTTTCCTGTATCGTGGGTGCGTTTTACAAACATTCAAATTCACATACACAAACAGCCAGACCCGAAACAACTATCTGCAGGTCTTACAAGTATTTGTTCCGTACGGGAATCGAACCCGCGACACGCAGCGCAGCAGTCGATCGCTCTGCCACTGCGCAAACCGTGCCGTCAACTATGGTTTTACTTTTCAAAAAAAAAACCATCCCATGAAAATCCCTCCTATAGAGATTCGCAATATTTCGGGTATTTTTATATCTTTCCAATACCTACAAAATATGTGCAAGAAAAATATGGGAACAGCTACTTTGTTGCGCCTACTGTAAAATTTTGACGTTTTGTGTTAGAAGGAGGGCTCTTGACGGTTAACCGTTGATATTCCTTATCTCGTATCCTTGTTTGTACAGCATCAGTGTTGTATAAATAGACAATACATGGTAGTTATGTTCTTAGGAGGTTTTTCATGATAAAATCTATTAATGAACTATAAGAAGAAAATTTGTTGGGCTGACCTCTAATAAAATTATAGTGATGAGTTTTTAGAATAGAACAGAACCAAAAATCAAATGGATAGGAACAGAAAAGGTGAGAATACTAAGGTTTGTGGCCTGTTCTAGTGGCTTATAAAGACATGGAAGAAGGAATGGGCTAAGCTTTCCATTGCCGGCCGTTGAGTTGGGGGTTGATATTTTTTTTACAGAAAGGTTAAATTATTATAAGAACACACGTGAAGTCTCAAGATGCGGAGACGCGTACTTTTTGAGAAAAAAATGTTGAAAATAAATATTTTTGCAGTATTTATATCAATTCCTACCACAGATTATATAGAATTCTCGCTATTGAACGTTTCGTTTTACCAACGGTTAAGTTGTCTTACGTTTGGTTTGCGGCTGAGGCTGGTCGCCCAAGGCGACCAACAAGCCGCAGCTGCAGCTTATTTTTACTTTATAGGAGAAACTGATTGCAATCTGAACTTTAGGGCACCCCGACTCGGATAGGTTAGGTTAGAAGGGCATGGCGGGGTCGTGTGAGCGAGCGAAGCGAGCGAATAGACCCCGCCATCCCCTTCGTAGTTATTTTTTTATAAACCACCCAGAAGTAAGAGCCCCGTTCGCGGGGCTCCCGTCGACCAAACCCACCCTCGACCATGCATAAAATATTTTAGGGTTTGGCTTGGCTGGTAGGTAGTTATGAAACGTGCAATTTATAATTTTTAACTTACTAAAACCGCTATTTACAACTGCCTCTTTAAATCAGTGCCATTTTTTTTGATGAAGGGGGATTCCCCCTTCTGTAGGGGGAGAGCCCCTTTCTCCCCTAAGGGCTCCACCATGGTTTTTTACACTTACTATTAATTTTAATTCATAAAATGGGAAAAATTTTCTCCGACTTCAAAATTAAAAAAACTCGAAAAGTGGGGGGCTCCGCAACTTTTCCCTTTAAGGGGGGGTAGTAACCACCCCGTCCCCATCCCCCTACCCCCCTCCCCACCCTTAATTCGACGGACGTCAATGGAAAGTCGTACCAAGGAATGTGATACTGAACACAAGTGAATAGGGTAGGAGTATAAGGATGATTCTTGCAATGTTTAGAGAAACCTGATTCTGAGGGTGGTTGATCTATCATGGAATCTAATATGGAAATATTGATAATGACTCTGGTGAGATTTTTGGTCAAAATTGTGGATCTTGTTATAACGTGGTTTGTGGTTCCTTTTTCTGATATTCAATCAAAACATTTTATTTAATTAATTATTTTGACATGGCAACAACTCATTATATGTGTTAAACTATTTTTTTTTTTTATTAGTAAATCGGGCAGAGGTTAAAAGGTTTAATACCTTGGATTAATCAAGTCAGTGCTTTAAGGCATATTATAATAGAGTAACAAACGTGGGTTGGCAACAATTTTAGACAATATTTCAGATTGATAAAAATAGAACTTCAAGGAGAATAGAATTATTATTTTGTGTTCCTGACAACAACTCAAATGCGAAAATTCTGAATTTGGCAAACAAAATAGAAAGTTTCTAACAATTAAAGTTCAAAACATTATCATAAGAATACCAGCAGTGAAAGCTAAATACAAAGGACTCATGTGTGGCCTAGTTACTTGTTAGTATGTCCCTCATTATCTATTAAACTATTTGGGGTACTGAAATATGGAATTTAGAAGTAATATAAGTATTTTTTGTCATCATTGGATATTGTAAAAGTAAATAACACACACTTATAACGGTGAATCGTCACACTGTTCGTTTTAAATCGACAAGTATGACGACGAAAATAATTGTTTTTACATGTACACGAAAACTGTCATCGTAGATAACGATGTTTGGTAATGTACTCAACGTTTTAAATGCACACCGAAGGCCTGCTTTGCCGAATTATTACTAAAACATCTGGTAAATGACTAACAAATGTAAAAACATATATTTGCATGATTTTATCGGTTTGAACGGTAAAAATACTAGCCTGTGGAGGAAAACAAGGCGGTATTGGCGTGAGAACCTAACAGCTGTGGCGGGCGAAGCGCCGGCGAGCCGCCGGTTCGCTCAACAGCCACGCCACTGAAAACCCTATATAGGCAAATAGGTTACAACACTGACGAAATTTTTCAAACCATCTTTATTCGGCCGTTTTAAACTATATTAACATAAAAAATTAACACACTTACGTGATAACACAGATATCATCCAACAACAAGCGTCATAGCGATCCAAAAACTTGTATCACTGCATAAATAATCACAATTCAACAAGGAACATTATGTACCATCCAACGTAAGATTACACAAACTACTTTAAAACATTAATAACTCATAATATATTGCACAAAAACTTCCTCCAGGCACATACACAAAACACTGATAATATTTATAACGATATTATCACAAATATAAACGAAATATCACAAACGGATATCACTTTACTACTTGTCCTTGCGTTCACATAAATTGGCAGCCATCTTGCGTTCATATGAGCAGGGAGAAATGTTACCAGTGTATGACTTTGTTTTCCCACCCAACTTAAGGTATTTTTTTGTGATAAATAATTTGTTAGACTTATTTACACTTTATTATAATTATAATATTTAAGTGTATAATGTCATTGTTTTATCAATTTTGTTACTTAAAAAGTGGCTTAGTAATTAATAGAATGTTCGGTTCACTCGTTCAGTAACTATGAGTTTGAAGGTGATATTGTTAGCCATCCCATGCGGCTGGGCAAAGGTGTAATGTGATCCTCTAGTCAACCTTGTCCCAACATCCTAGTCTGAAACACGATTGTTAGATATTCATTGTATTTGTAAATTGGTTGGTAACAAAAATGAGGTCAGTATTTTCTGTCAGATTATTTCGACTGAAAAGAAACATCGATTTTTTGATGTTCTTACGCGTTGTTTCTTTAACGGGGCAGGTTTTTGTATCCGAGAATTTTATTAAAGTTTAAAATGCTGGAACTTTTCACTGGAGCATGACTGATATAACTAAAATAATTATATCGTTGCAGAACAAAACAAATCGTTGTGCCGTATTGATTCATTTTTATATTTAAAACACTACAAGGGTGTGCCAAAACAATGAAAATGTTGAGTTTTGAGAGTAACAACTGGTTTTAGTTGTTACTTTGCGGAAATCCCTGGCATAGATATAACATAACTGGCATAGGTACCTACTCTACACCCAAATTAGACTTGAAACGTGTTTCACCCCTTCATGGTGTACAGTAGGGTTCCTAAAGACACCCTTAGAAACATATTTTTGTGCACGGACAGGAGCTGTTAAGTTCTTCTTACATCCATGCATGAATGATTTTCGTGAAAATAAAACTAAATATTTTGTTTTAATATTCGCATTTACTGACAGATTATTTTTCCAAGCATTTTGGGCAAATTTGTAGAGTTGGCAACACTGAAATTCCACAGATATTTAAAGTTTTACTTGTTCTGGCTTTGGAATCTAGATATACAGCCAACGCCAATATATTTGAAATCCATGACAGCTCACATTAGAAACAATAACATTATTTTTGTAAATAATAGTGTTTCGAAACATAAATAAAATTAGTTTTCATAAAAAAAAACTTTTAAAAAAGATCGTTGTTTTTCGTTTTCAGAAAGTTTTTTTTTAACTTTCTGAAAACGAAATACTACAGCATTTTAGATAAATGAGGCAACATCATTCATCATGTCAATGTCAATTATTTATTAATCAAAAACATGACATCTAGGTATTTGTTTTATTTACAATTTTAGTCCCAGTCCCTCTATATTATTATACTCTTTGGTCCCAGTACTCCCAAACTGAAGCCCGAACTGTAAATGTAGAACCCAAAGGTTTTCTAATAAAAAAAATATTTATGTGATACTCATACACAGTAATTATTTTTTACCTTCAAAACTCACATTATCATGGATATGAACAAGATTTTGACATAAGTCTCATAGAACTTATGTCAAAATACTACCATCCGTATTCCGTAAGCAAAACGACTCGTTTTTGTTTATTGGAACGGGGCTTTAGAGGTCTACAAATCTATACTAAAACTATTATCGAAAACTATTAACGCTAGGTGGGGAAGCATAGATATTATAATATCGGTATGCTTGATATTCATCTACCTACACACTAATAGAATAGAATAGAATAGAAAGATGTTTATTTCCCTGGTTCATATGTTACATTATGTCCACAAGTCGGTGGTGTATCCGGCCTGTGGGTGTGTCAGCTACTTACAGTCTACCTATGTTTGTCTGAAAGAGATCTATATAAGTGTCGTGTAGTGTGTGCTGTGTGATTGTTAATGTGTACTAAAATAAATTTATATAAATTTATGATGTTGTTCTTTACCTATTTCCCTACACTATTTACAGCTAATTACAATTTATGGGGACGTGGAGCGGTCGTTCGTTTGCTGAGCAGCCGACTCCTGTCTGTTTTTGGTACATAGTCGATTTCACCTAGTCTAGTATTAGTTAGGAGGGGGTTGTGTTGTCCGTGTCCGAGGTAAGCGTCACCAGGGGTCTCTAGATCTTCGATATTCATTTCGCGGAGTCGGCGCAGCATGTCCTCGTTTAGGTCTTGTGCACGGAGATGCCATGGATCCCAGTCGAGAATATCCCAGAGTAATGAGGTTTCAAGGCGTCTTGGGAATTGTCCGCTAGTCTTTAGAGCTATTCGATATTGGCGTTCAATTTTAAGCAAGTTGCTCTTACTGTAACGGGAAAGTAGTTGAACCACGCCATAATCCAATATTGGAAGAAGACAGGCCTGAACGACCGCAAGTTTCACAGTCGTAGCTGTCTTGGCGTGCCAGCCTATGATAGGAGCTAGCGCGCCGCGTGCTCGTCGCGCCTTCTGCACGACGTGATCCGTCTGCTTCCCCATGGTCATGGTCTTGTCTAGGTGTACGCCAAGATAAATTATGCTGTTTTTATATTCAATTACCTCGTTTTTAATACGAATGGAACTGCGGTAATTTCTCTTGTGAGTAAACATTATACACTCTGTTTTGTCTACGTTGCACTTTAGTCCCCAACGAAGATAGTACTCGATGACTGTGTCGGCGGCCCAGCCCGCGCGTTGTGTCGCACAGTTCGGGTCGGGAGACCTGTTAAGTATGCACAGGTCATCGGCGTATTGGGAGAGCTTAAGTCCACGGATACGGTCCCTTTGATCCCAGACGTCATGTACGTACATATTGAAAATGACCGGACCCAGGATAGAGCCCTGGGGTACCCCGTGTGAAACCGGTTTTTTGTCGCCGTTGGTGGTTCTGAAGCGTCCGTAAATTTTGCGGCCGCTCAGATAATTCTCTATTAGTTTAATGATGTTGTTCGGGACGTCAGCTGTTTGAAGCTTTTTCGTCAGACCTTTGTGGTTTATTGAGTCGAAAGCCTTCGACAGATCCGTCAGGACCATGGCCACACTTTCTTTTGCTTCTAGCGCGTCCGTGATGAGCTTGCCGGTGCGAAGGATTTGTGTGCCTGTTCCTCTGTTCTTTGTAAAGCCATGTTGGTACGGCGGTTGCAGTCTGTCAGCCGTCTGTCTCAGGCGCGACAAGAGCAGGCGTTCATGCAGTTTACCCATGATGTTTAAGAGAGTGATGGGTCGGTACGATTTGGCATCTCGGTGATTTTTCCCTGCTTTATGAAGAAAAACGCACTCCCCGATTTTCCATCTGTTGGGAAAATAACCTGTCAGTAGCAGGTAGTCAGCTATGACTTTGTACCTGACGAGAAAGGGGTCGCCTCCAAGTTTGAGGGCGTCGGCTTTGATTTTGTCCGGGCCAGGTGCCTTCTTATTTTTAAAGCGTCTCAGCGCGAACCCGATTTCCTCTATGGAGGTAGGGTCAAGAGGTTGGAACGGTGTGGTATTCTCTACGCTCTTATCTTCGTTGTTTATCTCGGCTTCTGTAACTATCGCTGCGTCCACCAAGGCGTCAATGGTTTCTTTTTCACTGTTGCAACCCTCAATGTGGGGGAGTCGCGGAATTGGAGCCTTGAGGTCACGTTGGATTTGCCACATCTGGGTTCTGTTGTTCTGTGGATTGTTTATTATCCGGGTCCATTTTTCACTGCTATATTCCGCGAGTGCTTGCTGGACCTGGCGTTTCAGGCGATTATAGGTTCTTCTTTGTTCCGTTATTCTGTCTTGGTTGAACCGTAGACGCCATGTTTTACTTTTGGCCTGGTTCCTTTTGTCGATCAATTCATTAATCTCTTCTGGGAGTTGATCTCTTCTGTTGTTTTCATGTAGTGGCGCATACTCGTCTAAAGTTTCTGTGATGGCTTTTTCTAGTTGCAGTATGTACTCCTCGCATTCTGCGTCGTTTGTGATTTCCTTTGGCAGGTGCGTAGTTTTATCCCATAGGGTTTGATGGAATTTTTGTCTGGATTCATCGTTGTTTGCAATAGCGCGGGTATTTCTTACCAGTGTTTTCTCTCTGTCCACCAGTACACTTAAGTCTAGTAGCCAAGGCATATGATCGGAGCCAACCGATGTTAGTTGTCGGCATGTTATGGTGTCGAAAGCTTGTGCATCTTGCGAGAAAATTGCTGCATCGAGAATACCATAGCCTGCACTATTGGGTCGCGAGGGTAGGCCCGTGTGGTGTATAGTGCAGACGTTAGAGTTACAGAGGTCGCGAACGAGTATTCCCGCGCCTTCGTCTCTCGTCTGGTTGAGGGCAGTCATTTTAAGGTTGAGGTCCCCGATGGTGATGTTTGGAGCTTCAGTTATGATGTCTTCAAGCTCATCATTTACCAAAGTGGTGTCGAAGTGCTGTGATCTGTGCGGTATGTATATCCCCTTAATTTTTAGGGAGTCTCCGGTCAGATGATCATAAGTGAGGTTGATAGCGACGCCTTCGATGTGGCGATCACTTTCTTCGGTACCGGGGGTTACGTATGTCTGACTCCAGCGTATTCCTCGCATCACATACATGGCTGTAGTTAGATGTGGCGCAATTGAGTGCGTGATCTTATCGTAGTTAAGGAGATTCATGCGGATTTTAGAAAAATCTACCCGGCACTCGTTGACTACTATTATATGTGGTTTGTAGCGATCGGCTAGGGCTTTTAGCTCGAGGAATTTACCTTTCAATCCTTGCGCATTAAGGTGTAATATGCGCAATTTATGGTATTGATTTCTCGGATTATTTGTTGAGAATTTTTATCAGGATTTCGTGTTGTAGTTGTAGCTGGTGTAATATTTGTTTCATAGTTGTTTGTAGCTCTTGCCCTGGGGGCTCCACGCTGTTTTCTTTTTTTGATGTTTGTTCATTTAGTTGCATTGGTGGCTGTTGCTGTGTTTGTAATTGGGGTGCCTGTTTGGACAACGGTGGGAATTGTGAAGTGGAGGCTATGTTCGCGTACGAGACGTTTTCTCGACGGTATGTCAGTGTTACACATCTCCGTTCAGCTGCTTCTCGTTTTTTCCTTTCTTTTTCTTCATGTTGTGCTAATTGACGGTCCACCGCCTTCTGGAACTTCTCACATTTGGCTTGGTTGGCCCCATGACCCGGTTTTTTGCATGCTGTGCATATTTCGATATCTATGCCTTCATCGTTTTGGATTGTGGACGTGGGGTGTTTCTCCTGACCGTGGCATGCCGATGTCGCATGCGTGAATAGGAAACATTTCTTACATTGTACTATTCTTCTGGGGTTATCTTTGTATTTCTGAGGTTTCATGCTGAAGGCTCCGAAGTACGCATGCTTTGTTGTCTTCATAAGCGTGGCAATTTCATCGTATGAGTGGGCACCATCAAAAATAAATAATTGTAGGTTACCTTTAAGTGTTCTCATTTTGATCGGTCTCACGCCGATGCACCTTTCCATTTCCTCAAGGCATGCTTCGTTCGTCTCATCGTAGATGCTCGTAACGAGTACAACCTTCGTCTGACGGATTTGCTGGGCTTTAGGGACGCGTGCTACGAAGCGAAGTCCGTCATCAAGTTTCCTAAACTCTTCTATAATTATTTTCCTCATGTCCGCGGTATAAACACGGACCGTGATGGTTCTTTTGTTATTAGCCATAACGTTTCTTGCGCCATGCTCTGTGGTTATTTTTCTAATTTTGTTAAGGTATTCCGGATCGTTGATATTCATCTACCTACACACTAACAGAGGAATTGCTGAAAGTTATTACCGTGATTAGCAGGACTCAACGCCTAACTCAAACTGGGCCTCAACTTTAGTCATTGATAAACGGTTCACTGGCCCCTCGTTTGTGTGGCAAAGATAGTTTTGCCCTACAAATTATGTCTTACAGACTATTGTCTGATCACTAAACCGTTTGTTGTAAATTGGTATTGATATCGCTCTGGCTCTGGCTATTACTTGCGCCTTACAGTGTTTGGCGGGCAATCCCATATATAGAAGTCTTTGCTAAAATAATCTCTGCAGTATGCTCAGCAACAGCTTGCTTAAAATAGAACCAGTCCAATATAATTGTCAAGGAGCCTTCGGAGCATAAAGAAGGACTTACTTTGAACTTCTATCTCCTCCAATTATGAAAGTGCTTCAAAACATTTTAGTCTGGTACTTAACACAACTTCACAGGTCTATTTTAGTAGTACTTGGGAGTAAGCTTTTTTCTATTGTGGAAGGGAAACAGGGAAATCATCAAATAACTTTGCCTGCTCTAAGGGGGGGGGGGGAGTGTCAGATGTGTACTGGCTAAAACCCACCCATGTTTTATTTTACTGCCCTTTAAGTTCCGGGGCTAAGTTATCTGTTTCGAATAACCCGCAACATGGGAGGAAGGTTAACATTTACAATGAAGCAATAGTTGGGTAACCCATAGACATAAAATTTTGTACCATTTGAGGAATACTAAATAGTTTGTTGTCCAGGGAATACTATAAAAGGTGCACAGGAAAACAAAAGTTGAGATAATTCATATGAAGATTTCTAAATATTACTTTGTAACCTAGCTAAGCTAGGAGCTCGTAGCTAAATAATAGCAGCAGCTCGGGTCGATCTTTAGGTTAAGCCGCGCTTGCCTAGGTTGGTCTGTGGATGGGTGACGACCCGTTACATACCGAGTTTCCTCCGTGCCTCGGAAAGCACGTTAAGCAGTTGGTCCCGGCTGTCATTCGAAGATCTTTGACAGTCGTTACAGGTAGTGTTCCAAAAGTCTGACAACCAGTCCTTACCAAGGGGTATCGTATTACTCAGCACTAACTGGGTCGTGGAGGTCAGATAGGCAGTCTCTCCATGTAATACTGATATTCAGCTGCATCCGGTTAGACTGGAAGCCGACTCCAACATAGTTGGGAAGAGGCTAAGCAGAAGATGACTTTTTAACCTAGCTATTGAATATTGAATGACTAGGTGGTATGCTCTAATTTGATTTGCTGGAACCCCAACTTACCATCCCTCCCTCTCCCTTAATTATATCTGCCAATACAAATAGATGAAATTGAAGCACTCATTTGTATTTTTAATCAAAACATCAGGTTATTTATTTGGATTTCCAACAGAGGATGCACAAATAACATGATTACAAAGAAAATATAAATAGGAGCTGATTACTGTGCTCCTCCAATTAATAGGAAACCACAGCATTCACTTAAAAACTAGTTACAAAAAAAATACTAGTTATTTCTGAATGTGTACATGAAAGTATATAACTGGCACTTAAAACATAAAAACCTGCCAAGTACAAGTTGCACTCCACACTGAGGGCTATAGGATTGTGCATTTTCCTTTACAGGTCTGGAACTCAAAAAAATATTTTTTTGCCTGTTTGTTCTGGCTTACCTCCGAACTGGATGGAAGGATTTTGACAGGAGATACCTGATGTTTTATGGAGTAACATAGGCTCTTTATTTGAAAAAAAGTCAATTACCTATATGTATATATTTTCTTTTTATTAAATTCCACACAGACAAAGTGGCGGGTAACTAGTCTTGGAATATAATTCTAAAGAGGTCAATAAGGTGACAAATCATTAAAATAATAAACCTGATCTATGGATTTTATACACAATATAAAAGCACGTTTTGACAGCACATTTGGCTTAGTGGCTGAGTGATCGGCTCCTACGCTGCGCCTGCGTGTCGTGGGTTCGATTCCCGCACAAAATGTATATTTGCACCACCTACAGGTAGTTGTCCCGGGTCTGGCTATTAGTGTACATATGTGAGTTTAAATGTTTTTAACGCATCCACGATACAGGAGAGATTCCTAGTGAGTAGTGTGGGGAGATGTTTTATTTAAAAGAAAAGAATACAATCATTACATAACACAAATATAATTTATACAAGCTTTACAGCCATTATTAGATCAAAATATTTATAGCATCAATGAGCAGTATCGGCTTGTGTCAGTACACTGCTAGACATAGGCCTCTTCCAAAGCGCGCCCCTTAGTCTGATCTTCGGCTACACACATGCTGGTGCTGCTCCTGCTATCCTCCTGCTCCTGTATACAAATTACAATTACCAAAAATAGATGTAAGTACTAAAAAGTCCAACAGAGGGATTCCTAAAGGTGCAACACTGAAAGAGCATAACACCAAGTAATAGAGATTTATTTTCTGTATGATTTTGTGGTGAGAGTCAAGATGGCGGGTGTACCATAGCAAACTAAATTGTACTAATTACCAAAAAAACCGGCCAAGAGCGTGTCGGGCCACGCTCAGTGTAGGGTTCCGTAGTTTCCCGTCCGTCACAAGTGTTCCCACTTATGAGTTTAAAGGTGGAGGAGGAAATTATTTTGTACAACTTTTTGTCTTTTTTGTACAAAAACTGTTGTGTCAATCAAGTTCAAAATGATTTTCCTAGAAAGTCCTTATAAAGTTCTACTTTTCGGATTTTTTTCATATTTTCTTAACTTATGGTTCAAAAGTTAGAGGGGGGGGGGACACATTGTTTTTTACTTTTGGAGCGATTATTTCCGAAATTATAGACATTATCAAAAAATGATTTTAGTAAACCCCTATTCATTTTTAAATACCTTTCCAACAATATATCACACGTTAGGGTTGAAATTAAAAAAAAAATCACTTCCCACTTTACATATAGGGTGGCTACCCTAATAAAACATTTTTTTCCAATTTTTATTTTACCACTTTGTCGGCGTGATTGATATCCATATTGGTACCTAATTTCAGCTTTCTAGTGCTAACGGTCACAGAGATTAAGCGAGGACGGACGGACGGACGGACAGACAGACATGGCGAAACTATAAGGGTTCCTAGTTGACTACGGAACCCTAAAAAATGTACCTAAAATGTACTATTTAGTACCTAGGTCAAAAAAAATTGTACCTCTTTCACAACGAAATTATTTAGAAAATAAGGTACACCCGCCATATTGACAGTCAAGATGGCGGGTGTACTATAATGTTTTATTATTTAACCATTACGCATTAAATATAATTACACCAAAAAATTGTACCTAAAAAGTACCTCAATTAATAGAAAACATACAATTGAAAAGTAAATAGTTTCTGAGAAATAAAACAAACGTATTTTGTATAAAACTAAACACTATAAATATCATGATATTATTGATATAGATTTTTTTTGGAGGTCAGATAGGCAGTCGCTCCATGTAAAATACTGGTGTTCAGCTGCATCAGGTTAGACTGGAAGCCGACCCTAATATAGTTGGGAAAAGGCTAGGCAGATGATGACATTTATATTTAAAGGATATTTTTAAATTATGAATAATATGCACGACAATAATTATTAATAGTTACTAGCAATAAAATATTAGTATTATCTGTATATTTTAGTTATTAGCAACCTTCCGCAACTAACAACCAGCTTCTCGTAAATTTTTGTCAAATATTTGTGGCGTTGACGTTCAGGGCAAGCCAGCGCTTGTCATATTATTATATTATGTGACGATGGCGTTCAAAAGGCTAATTATATTTTTTCCAATAGGGGTAGGAAGAACGCCAGGCAAGGCACTTGGTACGATCCCTACTATACACCTTTCGCCATTAAAAAAAAAACATAAATGATCGTTGTCACTTGCATAATGCATGGTCAACTATCAGTACTATTACTAGTAGCTGGCAGTACCATTCATTTAATGTTCCATGTTCTCAATTCGAATCCGAGTCTGCGCCTATTTGGTAAAAGAGGTGACAGACATAATTAAAATATTAGAAATAGGCACCAATTTGTTCAGCCAGGCTTCAGGAGGCTCGCTAAAGTAGACGCGTATTATATAGGGTATATCTATATAGGTATAGGTGCTAAAATCAAATTCTACAAAGTACCTATTGTTGAACTGAGTGAGAGCGATACTGTGTAAACAAGCATATTAGTTTGATGATTATAATGCTGACAAAAATGTTTGGCTCAATGCTGATCCAGCTCCACAAGGATAAGCGCATAAATTGATGGCATTTTATAGCATTTTTAGAGCTGCTTAAGATTGATTGTCAACAATCTTTGCATTGTACAGATTCAATTTCTTAGCATTAAATAATCGTATAGCCCGAATTGTGTGAATACTATGTACTACAAAATCATTTTCTGGAAACCTATGTCTTTTCTTGACTTTAATTTGCCCTGGCGGTTGAGAGCATATCATACTCACTTAGATGTCTCGCTGATGGTGGCGTGTGTCATTTAGTTCTGTTCATGAATGTTGCTTTAGTCCATGCGTTATGTTCGTGATGATGATTGGGCGCTGTCAGTTGTGACTGGTCCTCTCTCAGTTGCCACGGCTTATTTGAATTAATAACGAGTACCTTTTTAATTTTCGAATTGTCGTTTTATTATGGACAGTTTTAATGTGCACGTCTTACTACATCGTTCTCACATAATTTACTCTCAACATGAATGATGTTACTAAGATTTTGTAACAATATTCTGATTTAAAGAGTGTCCATAGAGTATCTTGCCCATTCTTCTCCGTAGGGTTAGTGCGAGTCCACACGGCGCGTTGCGTCAGCGTTGCGTCGACGCAGCGCTGCCGTTGCGTTGTTTTACATACAAATAACCAAGGTGTTCACACGGCGCGCTGCGTCGTCGCAACGCACACATGACGGACAGCAGCCCCCGAGACGAAGCGGGAGGGGGTGTACTCATTGCGGCGCCGGCGACGGAGAGGCAGCGCTCAGTTGCTTGTGCGTTGATAGGGAGGATACACGCAAGCACATTTAATTTTTTACCTACGTACTTTTGTATTCAGTTTTATTTGCAGGGTAAAATGAGTACCTACCATTGAAGAAATTGATATGGATTATTATGCTAGACGTCTTTTCCGATCCATGCTTTCCTATAGACTGACTGCGATGTTTTTACAAAAATGCTTGCCGCAACTGTGCGTCACCGCTGCGTCGACCGAACGTTAAGACTGCGTCATAGTAACGCTGCGATGGCGCAGCGCCCGTGTGGCCGGCTATGCGTCAAAATATTTGCGTTGCGACGACGCAACGCAACGCAACGCGCCGTGTGGACTGGCTCTTATTCTCTAAAAATATAGCGTCGAGCGCTGCCGCACTGTGAAGTTTCATAGAGTCGTCGGGTCAGCGCTGCGCTTGACGTACATACTTAGAAAATAGCCCTACTGTTCAAGATCGAGGGTGACAAGAACGCCTATTTCACCTATTTGTAACAATCTCGAAATCGAAAATTGGATTCTAATACTACAGGTGAATGCTCTGGTCACGGAGCCTTTACTTTTACGTGTTTATGTATTAACTTATCACATACACACGTAAATTAACTGTGTTGTGGTGAAACTGTATTCAAACTTTTCTCGTATGTTCGATCAAATGATTTGATAGTGTGGTGGGCTATGTACTTTACGTGTTTCGAAGGTACAGCAATAAATAAAACAACGCAGTATTAGTATGTTTACTTAACATGTATTTTATTTTTTTCCCATATGTTAACTTAGAGACCACAGGTCTTACAAATATTTAACTTATAATCGAACTTAAATCAACGTTACAACGAACATAAGTTACCAAATGATGAACAGGCAAGTTTAAATTTAAGTTTAATTAAAATGCACTTTTTTCTGAACGAGTTTTCTTGAAAACATACATCATAATTATCACAAAATATTAAACTAGACCTTCTAAAACGAAGGTGATTAAAAATGATTTTTACGGGTACTTTTTTTTGTATTTTTCTCATAATATCAACTTAGATTTAGCCAATAATAAATGTATTAATGATTTTAAATCTAAGAAATAAGTACCAGGTTATCATAATGTGAGTTGGAATGGCTGTACATTCCTGAAATGCATTTGTCAGATGGAGTCAAATATTAGTGACTAGACAATCACACACACACACACACAGAAGGGCACTTGTTCAGTCTCGCGGCGCTGTAGGCTGCGGGGAATCATTTCGCGTAGAAAATCATCGTCATCTTGATCCAATTCGTTCGGGCGCGGTACTCATTTCACTAGACCGGGACTCTTTGGGTAGTCGCACGGCAGAAATATGTGCATCAACTTCTCTATCTCGCCGCGGCAGAGGGGGCAGCGGTTACACCTGGAAACACAGGACAGAGAAATTAATAAATATGTTTCGAAAAGCGAAACGCTATCAATTTGGCCTGGCTGTGATTTAAAAGTATGGCATGTTAATCATAGAATAGCGCCCAAAGATTGACCTTGAAGTTGAAAAGTTTGTTCTTGTTTAGATTTCATAAGAGTTTATTCTATTTTAAACATTTTACTATAAAGTTTACGCCTACAGCTGCTCTTATAAAATTGAATTGGTGTAAAGTTTTAATGTCTTAAAGTGGTATTACAGAATTTTGTTTAATACAACTGAAATAGTCAATTGTCAGCACCGTATATTGTTTGACTGCTTTAACAAAGTTTCAGTGTAAACACATAAATACATATAAAGTGGGTGTCATGTACATACCTCGGAGCGCAGTCTCCGCAGCACACGACATGTCGGCACGGCAGGAACAGGGTGTCGATGGGCGCGTCCATGCACGCGCGGCACGCCAGCGCCTCCGCGCGGCACCCGCCGCTGTGAGAACGAGACCGGGGCTCCTGCGGACAAACAAACGGACTGGTTAATACAAGAAAGCAAATTCATGTGTTGGAATAGACTAGGAAGACTATAATCAGCTATCGACAAACAAAGAGCAGGTAGTTACCTTGTATTCAGCCCCCTCGTTGGACCTCCTGCGCGCGCGCGGCTCGTGCGCGGCCGCGGCCTGCGCGTGCGCATGCGCGGCGCGGCGCGCGCGGTCGTGCACCTCGCGGCACGTGCGGCGGATGTCGAACACGTAGCGACGGCCCAGAGTCGTGGAGTCGTTGAAGATCGACGCTATTGTGCCCTGCAAGAAAAGAAAAGGGCTTGTTAGTGATGTCGTTGATGTAAAAGAAATGAAAAGCGGAATTTGATTTGACGGCACGGTTGGCGCAGTGGCTGAGCGATCGACTGCTGCGCTGCGTGCCGTGTGTTCGATTCCCGCACGGAATAAAAATTTGTATGACCTACAGGTAGTTGTTTCGGGTCTGGCTGTTTGTGTATGTGAGTTTAAATGTTTGTAAATGCACCCACGATACATGAGAAATTCCTAGTGTGGGGCAACGTTTTCAACGTTGTCAACGCAAAAAAATGATATGATCTAAAATAACTTGAAACTAGGAAAGGTAGAAGAAGACTACAGCAGGAGTTAAGCGGTATGTGTAAGGGGTTCGTTTCCCGAAAGCAATGCTTTTTTATGTAAGTTGTTCAATAATACATTATTGTATGTATAGCAGTTCTGACTATTGAAACCCTACAATATGAATCCAATATAATACATATAGGAACATACCTACATGAGTTTATACATATATGTTCAATCATGAACAAAATTCTTCTAACACTTCTGACCTAGGTATCAACCGCCATAATCTCAATTGATCCGCAAACAGATTACACATGATTGTAGTTATAAGGATATCCTATTGCGTAAGGTGTCCTGTGTGAACTGGGAATGAGGTTACTTGTGTTCAAGAGCCGGGGAGGCATTGAACGCAGATGACGAGATGTCATGAATTCGGTCTCCATCCGTAGCTACTGGATTTTTATTTTTAAATTTAAACGGTGGTACTAATGGTTTTTTATAAAACAATAAGATTAAACTTCTTTTTTTTATTCACATGGACCAAATCCATTGTCATAAATAATTGTTTCATGTAAGTTTTTAACGATCATTAATTGTAATACTTATTCTCACGCGAAGTAAGTACTTTAAACTACTTTGTAAGGAGTTCAAATAGATCTAAGCGTTCACAGGACAGACAATGATAATTGTGTGATTGAAAAACCCATTACGCTGGTACAAATAAAAAAAACAGCTTTGAAAAAGGTGGGTGGTAAATTACGCAAAAGACAGGGTGTTAAAACGCAGCTTAGGAGAAGCCAAGGAGAAGACTGAAAAACACTGAGTTGGTTTTTGACATTAAAAGTGGGATAAATAATTTCAAAACAATACATTAATTTAACAATATTATCTCATCCTGGCCACCCGAAAAACAAGCAAGTCACAATCGCGAATACCTATTTAATTACATATCCCGAAGCTGTATCGTTGACTGGTCCAAAGTCCATTATGGCAACACTAAAACGATTGTTGTGTCAACGTATACTGGGAGGTCATGAGACGCTCCCGTGTCTATTGGGTAGTACAAAGTCCACATGTGTTTTGGTCAGGGACCGGCCGGATACTCGTTGAAAGGGTTTATGAAGGGGTTTTTTTAAGCGCTTCAAAAAAAAACCCTATGATACATGTTACACCTTCGAACGGGTGTAGTTAACCCGTTACGAACGGGTTACCCTTTCAACACCCTGTAACACTGTAACAGGGTAAGCCATTCCAGCTCAAGACATTGTAATATGTACTGTTTACAATCAATATTAGTTTGAAAATTGCATAACCACGACCGCACGTGACATCGTACCGTGCCCGGCGGTCCGCCAATCTTGCGTGTACCGACTTGCCGATCGACTTATAAACATGGAATAATAACTCTTATCTATATGATCTTATAGTTCAATTTTGCTCGTCACACATGCTAAACATTGTAATAATATTTATTTTTTCGTGTCTATACTTGTTTATTTTCATCATTCGTCATTTGATTCGGAACTCGGACGGAACTACGGAAGTAAAAGCAATTTAGCAGTGTTTATGTTTAAGTGTGTGTTGTAGCTTCCCTATTATACCTATTACAACAAGAATTGTCTTTCTGTGAAAATGCCACAGCCGAGGCGAGATGCTGTGCATCGTTATTATGTGTTTGATGCATCAAATAACACAAGCAAATGTAATCTATGTGGAAATGCCATTAAGGTAAGATTTTATATTTGTTACTACGCCTCATCTTATATAAAAAATAGCATTAACTTAGTGTTAATCCAATAATTATCGTAGATATTAATACCTTCTTACTTTCTAAAATAGGTAGCTAATTAGATATGTACATGGGTATAAATGAACGTGGCCCGACCACTTAACGTAGGTCTTGATTTATTCAATTTTTTTTTTAACTACATAGTATGTAAACATAATAAAATAATAATAATACCAGCCTGTTACTGTCCCACTGCAGGGCAAAGGCCTCTTCTCGTACAGAGAAGGCTCGAGCATTGATCACCACGCTTGCTCAAGGCGGATTGGCGATTTCAAACTTATATTAACTATAAGTCCAGATTTCCTCACGATGTTTTCCTTCACCGATGTCAATGATGTCTAAGATAAACTAAGGGTCAACTCACACCGAGACGCGACGCGACGCGACGTGACACAACGATACTGCAAATGTGTATCTTTTCGTGTAGTAAATAAAGTTAGATTTTGAGTAGCTATTAAAACGCCGCGTGGCCGGCGGCGGCGCCACGCTGCGTCGCGCTGCATTGCGAATGTTGTATCTTTTCGTGTTGTAAATAGAGTTAGATTTTGAGTAGCTCTATTGAAACGAGCGCGCAGCGTCACGTCTCGGTCTGAGCTGACCCTTAGAAAGTCGAAATGTCGTGATGTATGTAAACATGTTTTTAATTAATTACTCGTTTTTGTTCTAGGGCAAGCATACGACCAATTTAAAAAATCATATTTCAGCGAAACATGTGCAAGAATACCTACTTATAACTAATATAAATAAGGAAAATCAACAGCACCAACCAAGTACATCTCGACATTCTACAACATCAGACCAAGTAATAAACAAATGTGTGAAATTAGTTACAGTACATGGGCGACCTCTTGCATTAATACAAGATAAAGCTTTTCAAGATATAATTAATATAGCTGTTCCTTCTAATATTCAAACTAAACACATAAATATAAAAGTAATAAAGGGAATTATACCGGAAAAAGCATACCAAATAAAATCAAAAATTGCGTCAGAAATTAGAAATAATTTAATAAGCCTTAAACTTGATTCAGCTTCATATTTGGATAAAAATTTCTTGGGCATTAATTTACAATATATAAAAGAAGGCCAGATAAAAGTTAGAAATTTAGCTGTTTTGGAAATTTTAGAACGACAAACTGGCGAATTCCTAAAAGAAAAGGTTTTAGAGGTCTTAAATGATTTTATGATACCGACGGCTCAAATATATGCAATTACTACTGACAACGGCAGTAATTTTAAAAGAATGTCAAGATTGTTAACAGCTCATTGCTCTACAATAACAGGAGATAATAATACTGACATGAATAGCGATTGTGAGATTGAGGATGAAAATGATGGTGATGATGATAATGATAATATTGGACTTGAAACGGATACACCATTGGAATTAAACGTTGATGTATTTATTAACGCAATGAGAAATGAATTCAAACCACGTATTATGCTCTGTGCGGCACACACACTGCAACTCGCAGTTAAAGACGCTATTGCTGGCAATTTACAAGTACAACTTTGTATTGAACTTGCAAGAAAGGCGGTAAAAGTTTTACGACGCCCAACTATGAAAAACTTTATAAAATCAAAATATTTAAACAAACCTATCATTGATTGTCCTACTAGATGGTCCTCCACTTACCAAATGTTAGTGCGATTGGTTTCACTAAAAGATATATGCGACAGCCAGTCTGAGCTATCGGACATTTTCTCAGACGACTTCTGGACACAAATTACAGAAGTTCTCACGTGCCTTAAGCCTATCAATGGGGCGACAGAAGCTTTACAGCGAGAACAGCTAACAATTGGCGATTTTTACATAACATGGCTGAATTGCAAAGCCAAGCTTGAATCGATTCCAAGCGTATTTGCTAATGAATTAATAAATTATATGAAATTACGGGAAAGAACATTATTAAATACAGATTTAGTCTTGGAAAATTTGTACATAGATGGTCGTCTTAATGTATTGTTATCAGACCAAGATAGCCTAAAAGCTCAAAAATTATTATCTGAAACATATAAACAGCTACAAAGCCTAAAATCGCTTGACGCTGAAACTCGAGAAGTGATATGCACTACAGTTTCCACTAGCCGGCATGATAGTGACAATTCTAGTCATGATAATGATGTTTTGGAAAAACGTTTACAAGAAGCTGAGGCACTTCGTGGTCTGCCCGGAAGAACTTCACTCGATAGTTTTGAAGGAATGCTCCAAAAATTGAGATATGAACCGAGAGTGCCCCTGGATAAAAATATATTAGCTTACTGGTCCAGTAAAGATGTGCCTAAAAACCCTACTTTGTTAAATGTCGCTAATTGCGTGTTAGCTGCTCCAGCAACACAGGTATCCGTGGAAAGGCTTTTTTCTTCCGTAAAATTTATCCTTAATCCACTAAGGAGCAATATTAGCAGCAGCTTATTACAAGACATCATGTTAATCCGTTCCAATCATGACTTATTTACTTAATTAATATAATGTTTATTATACCTACATAATATAATTATAATCAGCTGTGAATGGCTGTGATTCGCTATCATTCATTCACCATTATTGACAAATGTGATTTCAAAATTATTGTAAGACTGATTAGGTAGTGTTTATTTAACAAATTTTCATCATTATTTAAAAGCTGACCAAATAAATGAAAGACTGATTAGTGATTATGTAACAAATTTTAATTATTATTGAAATGCTGACAAAATAAATGAAAGAGTGATTAGTGATTGTGTAACAAATTTTAATTATTATTGAAATGCTGACAAAATAAATGAAAGACTGATTAGTGATTATGTAACAAATTTTAATTAAGTATTATTGAAATGCTGACAAAATAAATGAAAGAGTGATTAGTGATTATGTAACAGATTTTAATCATTATTTAAATGCTTATGCTTCAGTTTTTCGACGTAGCTCAGTATGTTAATGTAGGCGTGTGATCTCATACATGGAGGCAAAAACTGAAGCTCTCCTATAAGTAAATTCCCAAAATAATAATTTCTTTTATCTAGCTCCTTGTCAAAAAAACAGTGAATACATTTTTCATCATTATCTGTAACGTTCTCACGTGATTCTTCGACTTTTTTCCTCTTCTGATTACTGTTTTCACTATAATCATTCTGAAATTCGCAAGTTTCTTTGTTTTCATTTATTGTCGCCTCGGGTACATGTTTCCTTTTATTTATGATAATTGTACTTTTTATTAAAGATTGTGATTCGTTATCTGTGCCATTACTGCCGTACTCAGCAAAACCCGAACCTGAAAAGTAGTATCTATTTAATTTAGTTCGTTACTTTTTCACTAATATGATAATAAAAAATATTATTTTTTAAGCTTTTTTTTAATACTCCTCCCAAGAGTATAGCACCGCTCGATAGCGAAAGACTGTCCCCCAGTGCCCCATACACGACATCAGGATAGTGCGCAGAGTTATATCAACTTTATACAACTAGCGCCCTCATGAGCCATGTATGTGGCACCAAGTCAAAGGCCTTCTTACAATCTATCCAGCATGTCCTTCTTCCTTTCGTTAACGGCGAACCTGTTAGCTAATGGCCATATCAATGAGGAGCAGCTCCTTAGTATCGCGGGACCCGTTTCTACATCTATTTTGAGAAGTGGACATGGTGGTGGCTTGTTTGCTAATTTTGGATACCTACTGGAATTTCTTGCCCATTCTTCTTCATACGAGCCTACCTTTCCGAATGGGAGAAGAATCACTTGTATTTTCTTATTTTTAATGTTTTACGTTCAAAAGTGGCTTAAAAGGGCCTAATTGAAATAAATAATTTAACGTTGCTTTTGAAAATTTTAGCTCTCAAAATGGATGTAAGAACTTTATAGACTATGGGAAGACACGTTTTTGATCTATAGGTTTTGGTTTCCGCAGTAGTACCTGCTGCTGGTTGAGCAGGTGGGATATTCCTCTCATTGGCAATTCTAGTAGCGACTCTGACTCTAAGGCTGACTGGAAAAGTTCCGCCAAGCGATCATGCAATCTTTGCAACCATTTGATCTAAAATATATGCAGCCCTTCCGGCCCTGGCCTTCCGGCCCTGGAGGTTTCCACTTAGGCAACGAATGGACTGCGCGTGTGACACCTTCGGGTATAGGTACCACTACCACCTATGTAGGCATAGGTACTTACCAGCATGACGCTTGATCGGTTGGTGTATCGCTCCGCCCGCTTCTTAAACCTACGTATGCGGCTTGCCCATGCATACCTACACTTTTTGCTTTAAGGAGTCGATGCGCTCCATGACGCGGGAGATATAGTAATATAGGTACTATTATTATTATTTAAAATAGTTTGGAGAATGTTTTAGTATTTTTTTTTTAGGACTAAACAAAATACAAATACACCTAACTACAGATGTGTTTTAAACGTTTTTATTAAAAACACATACACACTTTTAAAATATAAAATATGTTGGAAAAAAATAGCTAATAGTTATGGTTAAGGGTTTTAACTACAGTAGATACGGCTACTTACAAACTTGTTACACGGCGTCCTGTCGGGCGGCGCTTCTCTTCACAACCGCTATAGTGTTTGCATCGAACCAAATATGCTATACCTACTCAGTTTATCCTATTCATTCTTAACGATTACTTACCATCATTGCCGCCTGTGCTAGTAATCGCATTTGGGAACTCGTCTTGATTCTCCGTAAAGAGCGGCTGACTATATTCTTGGAATTGTACATCATCATCAGTATCGCTAGCGTCACCTGAAACACAATCAATCATATTGGTAATTAAGTAATAATATAAGTACTAAATAAGTAGTAGCCTAGTAGGTACAAGACTGTGATTCACTTCACTTGTAACTTAACATAATAAAAATAATTACTTAACAAATATAATTATACATGTCATTGTCATAATATTAACATTAATTTAACTCAGTACTTTAAATGATAATCGCTTACCTGTTGTACTCATCTTAATAAAATTGTTAGTTCGCTTAAATGTCACGCGTCACTTGTTGTCGAATTCGTAAATCGTAATTTAACTAAATAAAAATAGTAAGGCAATAACGCGCCGCACGGGTGCAAGTATCCCCCCACCTACATGCAGCTCATGTTTATTAGGTAATCCAGGGTAACACGAAAAAAATCTTTTCGAGAAGGTAACTTCTTCAAAGCCTTAAGTCATTGAAGGGGTTAACCCCTTCACGTGGTTACCTTAATAAAGGTGTTAACCATTTCGCTGGGTTTCGAGGATGTAACTCGAACAAAAGGTAACACTGCGATATGAGTTACCCCACGTACGGGTTACCCTGTCCAAAGGCTTAACTCTTAAGCGGGGTTGTCCGGTCCCTGGTTTTGGTCAGTGTTACTATTGCTGGGAGTAATTTATGTAATGTAGATTCTAGGTATGTTTGACATTGGCTGTTATTAGGCTACGGTTCTAGGAGAAATCAATAAAATCGAGAAACTTTTACGTTACAATGTCCAGAAGGGTATAGTAGAGGTGTATCTTTGATAGGTTATCAAAATCCTATGTCATAGGAGACAAACTAAATGCCATAACCAAATTCCAGATTTTAGGTTGTTAATGAGAAGTACCTAATGTAAAAACCCAATAACGAAAATTATTTTATTATTTTGATCACTTGCCTGTGTTTTCCCAATTATGTTGGGGTCGATTTCTAGTCTAACCGAGCCCAACTATTAAATTATTATTAATTTAATATTTTTATGTGCTAAATAAAATCATTACCATTATTTTTTGACTTTACTGCAGTAGGATAAAAATTGGATGACTTGAATATACATATATGTTTGTAAAACCTCATTTGTTATGAAAATGATGTCGGAAAATGCACAGGAATTTTTCCTACAACTTCCTAAGTAGGGTAAACTATGAGAACAATTCGATGTTATTGTAATTAACTAATAAATAAATAATAATACAATAACATTATCTTTACCGCAAACATATAAATTAAATAACTAATAATTCTCTATAACATCTTATGAGTATGACAGACAGTTATACAATTAAATTAAATAATAATTCTGTATTATAAAATGACGAATTGTTATTCTCGTTGTGTGACACAAATAAATATAATAATATGTAAATAATACTTGCAAAGGTCCGATTGAATCTAATAAGTAGTATTGGTTAAATGGGTATTCTCAACAAGCTTGGTAACTGAAAGGTTGGTTACGTGACTACTAGCATGAACATATAATACATACAGTCTTGCTTCATTTCATCATGTTAAAGTTACATTATTTGGGTATTATAGTAACAGTGGGATAAAGTTTACAACAAACCAACCATGTGATTCTGACAGCCTAATGCAATTTCCCATTATTTGGGCACAAATCTATACTCCAGACTTGAAACACCATTAACACTTATCCCATGCTATCAAGCACCAGTGCGAGAGACAATTAGACCAACAAGTCCGTGGTACATGAAGGGTTTATTAAGAACTAGCTGGCACCCGCGGCTTTGCCGGCGTGATATCGAAAAAAAAGTATCCTACGTGTTATTCCAGACTATAATCTACCTCTGTGCCAAATTTCATCAAGATCCGTTCAGCCGCTTTTACGTGAAAGAGTAACAAACAACCATACATCCTCACAAACATGAATCGCATTTATAATATTACTAGCTTTTGCCCGCGGCTTCGCTCGCGTTAAATTCGGGGTAACACAGTTCCCCTTGCGCCTTATTGATTTGTAATAGCAACGCTAAGTTTTCCCTTTTCTTCCCTCTTTCTCCCTCACATCACACTTTTTTTTTTTTTTTTAAATAGCCTGTGTCCGTCTTCTAGTTCCCAACTATCTCTGTAGGTACCAAAATTCATCAAAATCGGTTTAGCCATTTAGGCGTGAAGACGTAACAAACAAACAAACTCACTTTCGTTTTTATAATATTAGTAAGGATAAGGATAGTAGGATTATGATATTAGTAGGATATTGAAAGCTGAACGACCTCATGTATAAAATGCGAAGTCTTTATAATGTACCACACTTTCACTCCCTCATCCATCAAGTCTTTGAAGGCCGTAAGGACATCTTGCTGTGGGGATTTCACCTTTCGTAAACTTAACATAAAGTAGCTCACCTTAAGATCCCTAATAAACTGCTCCGTAACATCGGTGCGAACAGTCTCGCAGCAGTAGAACGCGTGCTTCTCCGTCACGGCGCGGTACACAGCAGCCGCCTGACCAGATGTGGCCATCTTCACGTGGAGAGTGGCTTCGTTGCCCTCGTCGGTCACGTACGACATCTGGAAGTTGCGCCGGAATGGCTGTGCGCGGTGGATCGCGGTGTAGACAATGCTGGAAGAAGAGAAAAGGCCGTTTAGAGAAAGATGTTAAGGGGTAAGATAGGCCCTAGCTTCCTTTTGGAAACCGACCGTGTTGAGGACACAGTAGGTATTTTTGGACTTGGGGCTTTGAATCTCTTGATATTTCCCCCCTCCGCGGTGTCACGGTCAACGGACGTGTTATTGTGCTCTCGTAGTGTTTAAATTGTAAATCAGTGGAAAAAGTGATTATCCGAAGGAAAAAAATATAACACCATAAACCTAAGTGAGCAAGTGACAAACTGTGTGAAAAATTATAGTGCAATAACAAGTATATTATCTCCAAAACACGAATAAAACTTTTTAACGAACCACACATTTTTTAAAATCGTACTAATTTTGAACTTTGGACTCATTAGTGAACACAAAGGATACGAGCCACAGCGAAACATCTAAAGAATATATACATCTATATCTTATCTACAGTATTTTGCTTGAGATCGTATTTTTGAGCGATATTGTAACGTTGTGGTGTAGCACTGCGGTTTAGGCCGCACATCGGTGTTCGTGCGTCTCAAGTTCGAATCCTTCTTCGACTTTTTGAACTTTTTGTATTTTTATTCGTTGAGAATACTTTACAAACATACAGGAAAGCTTGAATACGTCTTATTTTATTTAAGATTGTTTATAAAACTGTTTAAACATATAATACAAACTGCTTAGAACAAAAGCGCAGCCTAACAATGATGTCATCTTTGAAGCGCACTCCACCAGCATCTCCGGCCGTAATAAATAGGCAGTCTCCTGTTCTTCATCAATCTGAACCGAACATAAGTAAGCTTGGGGAGTCGGATGGGGCCTCCATGGACACAAATATAACCGTGCGCAATAAAAGGAAGTGGGACGATCAAGAAAATATTTTCAAAATTAACGAGTTCAAGGACGAGATATCGAACTTATTTAAAGACCTTAGAAAGGAGCAAACATCGTATCACACGAACATTGCGGCGTCGTTGCTAGAAATAAAGAACCAATACAGCAAACTTCAAGAGTACGTTGATTTTTCTGTTGCAAAATATGACGATATGTTGAAAAAGGTCCAGGAATTTGAAGTTGAGAGAAAGGAAAATCGGGATTATATTTGTAGACTTGAGGAAAGAATCGATCAGCTGGAAAAACACTCAAAGATAACCAGTCTAGAAATCAAAAATGTCCCTAAAACTGCCGATGAATCAAAACTAGACCTGGCAAACGCAGTGAAAAATATCGGTAATGTTCTTGATACCACTATTGTTCAATCGGATATAAAGGATGTTTATAGAATAAACTCCAAGAATTCCATGAATAACACTATCATAGTCGATTTTACAACGGTTATGCTCAAATCAAAATTACTTCAATCGGTCAGGACTTTCAATAAAAAGAACAACAACGACAAACTTAATACTACGCACCTACGTGTCAACGGCCCCAAGGTACCTATTTATATATCTGACAACTTGCCCTCAAAAACCCGAAAGATACACTTCATGGCAAGAGACTTCGCTGCTCAGCATAAATACAAACACTGCTGGACGGCATACGGTAAAGTTTACCTGCGCAAAGAAGACGGAGCGCAACGTATCGTAGTGAATTCTGAGAAAGACTTAGCCAGGATATCTCAAAGTTGACTATGTAATTTTAACATCATAGTCACAAAACCCTGCATGTTCATTTTTTATATTTTTAATTGTTCCTTCTGTTATTACTTAGTTTTAATCACAAAAATCGGAATACCTAAATTTAACTGGTTTTATGTATTTTGCCACTTAATGTTACAATTAGTTGGTTTTTACAAAACACTTGTTAACGTACACACATCCAAACAATCACATTTTCACAAAAATACACACTCATACTCATATATACCGTACTCAAACAAACTATTTACAAAACCTACACACTTGGGATCAAGACAGGTACCTGTTTTTAGTGGTGGTTCTCGCATTTCTTTGGAATACTGGCGTGACTTATATGTCACTGGAATAATAGAAAGTTTAAGAATTCTATACTATGTATTTGCAGTTACAAACCATCTCATTCGATAATTCAAATAATATTAATATTTTGCTAGAGAATTTGGATAACATTACTTTCTCAAATGCGACAACATGCAACCCTGATCAGTGTACCAAACTGTTACCCACCAACTCCTGTTTAACTGTTCTGTCACAAAACATTCGTAGTTTAAATGCTAATTATTCGGGGCTTTTAACTCTATTACAAAGAATTGCAGTACCTAGTGACGTTATTGTTCTTTCAGAATGTTGGTTGTCTCGCAACCCCATTATTCCGATTCTGGATGGATATAGTTCTCATAAGTCATCTAAAACGTTCAATCAGAATGACGGAGTAATCGTATTTGTCAATAATTCGTTAGCTAATGTGAAAGTTACAGAGCCCGTCGTTTCCGATGCCAACTGTCTGACAGTCACGATTGGATCCGACATAGCCATAATTGCTATCTACAGGCCTTATGCATTTAAAAATCTCTCAAAATTCATACAATCTTTGGATAGTGTACTCTGTGAAGTTAAATCGGTTAGAAACATTGTAATTATAGGGGACATAAATATTGATATTGCCCGTAATAATAAGGATGCGTATTCACTGGACTATTTGGACTTACTCTCCCACCACGGACTTATTCCTGGACACACATTGCCCACTCACGGATCTACTTGTCTCGACCATGCCAATATAAAAACAGCTCTCGCTAGCACAGTTTTGGTGCTAGAGTCAACCGTCACAGATCACTTTGCAGTTTTACTTTCTTTGTCATTAAATGGGATCAAAACATTAGACTCTCACCAAAACACAAAAATAAATGACGAAGAGCTTAGTAATGACATTTGCAATACGAGTTTTGACTCTGTCTATGCAACAAAGGATCCTAATTTGGCTACTGAATGTTTAATTGAACCAATTCGCCTGGCTATATCTAAGAACACTAAAACTATCTCTATCTCACGTAGACGCAAGCCGATTAAACCTTGGATTACCCAAGGATTACTGAAATGTATGCGGCATAGAGACAATCTATATAAGAAGTTAAATAAAGATCCATCAAACGAAATTCTTGTGGTGTCCTACAGAAGGTATCGTAATTTCTGCACAAACCTACTACGAAAAGCAAAAAGAGATTACGAGAGATTAGAATTTGAAAAAGCAGGTAGAAACTCTAAACAGCTTTGGCGTGTAATTAAGAATGTCACAAGCATAGGTCAACAAAAGTCAACAGCCCATGATCTCATAGCAGATAATAACGATAAGCAAAGCACTTTAAATAAAATTAATGACTATTTTGCTAATGTAGGGAAACGCCTAGCTGATAAAATACATAGAGACCCAAAGTCTTTCTCGCTGCCCGACCCCCAGAGGGAATCGTTTGTTTTGCTTAAGACAAATGAGCTGGAAGTGGAACGCATAATTCTTTCACTTAAAAATGATTCTGCAGTCGGCTGGGATGGTATTTCTTCTGGATTTTTAAAACGACATAAAAAAGTTATCATTCCTCCCCTGACTTATATTTGTAACCTGTGCCTTGATACTGGAGTCTTTCCTGACCTGTTCAAAAAGGCACTTCTTCACCCCATTTTTAAATCTGGAGATCGTGACTGTGTCGAAAATTATAGACCCATATCTGTTCTTCCTGCAATGTCCAAGGTACTGGAAAGGATAATTAATTCAAGGCTGGTTGCATTTATGGAATCTCGCAAACTATTGTCGATTAACCAATTTGGTTTTAGAAAAAAACTGTCTACTGCTGACGCTGTTCATAAACTGGTTAATCACATTGCTAAAAACCTTGATATCGGTAAGAAATGCGTTGCGTTGTTCCTAGATTTAGCGAAGGCATTCGACACGGTCTCGATTCCCATCTTAATATCTAAGCTCGAGTGTCTAGGTATTCGAGGTACCCAACTTTCACTGTTTCAGAGCTACCTCACAAATAGAACACAATGTGTGAAAATTGGAACCCACACTAGCTCCGATTTAAACTTTACATTCGGTGTACCACAAGGCAGTATTCTTGGTCCCAGCTTATTTTTAATTTACATGAATGACTTGTGTTGCCTTAGCCTAGAAAACGGTTCAATTTTCTCGTATGCGGATGATACAGCACTTGTATTTGCATCTGATAGTTGGGAGGACACATACCGTCATGCACAGAAGGGTTTTGACATGGTCAGTGAATGGCTTAGAAACAATCTGCTCACACTGAATATCCCGAAAACAAAAATATTAAATTTTACTATTCGCAATACTAATGTACCAGCAGCTACTTCACTATATGTTGCTTCCCAGTTGACTCATTCAAATGGTATTAGCGACGGAAATGGCACTCATGATCACAGTCTCTGCAAAATCGAACGAGTCTCATCGATTAAGTATCTTGGTATTGTGATTGACTGCAACCTTACTTTTAAAGATTACATAATACACCTCTCAAATAGGGTTCGCAAGTTAATCTACATTTTTAAACAACTACGCCAGTCAGCTGATGCTGTTGTCATGAAAATGACCTATCAAGCACTGTGCCAATCAGTTCTGGTATATTGTATCTCCTCCTGGGGCGGTGCGGCGAAATCCCACTATATTCAGATCGAACGCGCACAGAGGGCTGTGCTTAAGGTGTGTTGTTTTAAGCCAAGACTTTATTCCACCGTTAAGCTCTATGAATATTGTCAAGTTCTAACCGTTAGACAATTGTTCGTTTTGGCCACTGCTACCAAACAACACGCTATAACCAACTACTCTCAGGAAACCAATCGCCGCAACAATCTTGTAGCTAGAGCTACTCCTCTTAAAACCTCTTTTAGTCATAGATTTTTTATTTTCCTTGGTCCTTATCTTTACAATAAATTGCACCGAATTCTTGCCCTTCACTCTATGAACAAATATAATTTTAAAATCGCTCTACAAACCTGGCTCCAAAGCCAAACATACACTGCCACAGAAGCTCTCTTTGACGTATTAGTCTAATCACACAAATCACAAACCACCATCACTATCACACATACACACACCCCAACACCCCTCAAACACAATAGTACACACATGACAACCTACATAACTACACATTTTGTTTTATTAATTTTTTTCTAATTGTTTTTTTTACTTATATTTCTCATGTGCTTACTAAACTCACTTATTTATTTGAAACTTGTATTACTTGCTATTTAAATTTAAGCTACTAGTTGTGTTATCCGGAACAGGTGGGGACCTGGTGACCTGTACTACAGGTGTACTACCTACCACAGGCACCAGCGATCCACAACCAAAAATTGTCAGCTAATGGTTCTTTGCGTTAATATTGTCTGTATTTTTGGCTTGTGGTGAGAAATAAACATTATATTATTATTATATATTATATTATAATTACGATGCTGCATGAGCAGTTAGATCAGCAGTCCTCGTGTAAGTCATGCTTTGTTTCAGTACCTTAGTTTCTTTCAGTAATTACAAACAGTCATTAAGATAATTTTACTGCGTGCCCCAATTCGGTAGCGCAAATTATTTTGCTGCTATGAGTGAAGATAAAACAATTAACAAGTGATAAGACAAAAAGAACAAAGAATTCACACACAGATCGAGAAATTTCTTCGTAAAGAAACTACAACACGTACAATGGAGGAGTCTTCTATCTTATCTTACCAAATATTTGTATCAGAAATTCAGAACAATGATTATTATGTTAAAATAAACGGATGGAAGCAACCTACCTACGTTATTATTTAATTTATCTTGTAAATTACTGTATACTGAGTAATTGAGTAGAAATTATTGTACTATCGGGTCGTGTTTATTTAACAAAATGGGTCAGAGTTATTTTATTGAACGTGACAAATTACCCTCTCCTTAGAGACGTAAGGAGAAGGTCATTTTCCATAATTATAAAAGGATCTATTATAGTCGCGCCATCATGTTTGGCTTGTGCAATTCATGTTTTCTTGGACATTTCTGTGAGCTGAGTCAGCGAATGAATATCGATGATAGATGTTTTAATGAATTGCACAATAGATCTAGTTTTATTTGTTTAGTTTGCTATATATTTGAAAACAAGAATAAGTGTTCGTCATTTGTTTTTTTTTATGTCAACTGTCTAGTACCTACACCGGAATAGACAAAAACTATGTGTAAAAGGCACGTTTTTGGTTAATAACTAAATTCTGCGCGTGTGCAGCTTGCTGGTCGAACAAAACATTTATGTGTGTCAGTATATGTTCTTATTTAATTTCGAAATATTAATAACAAAGGTGATTTTGCGAAAATATAACATCCGATGAAGTAAAGTTTGTTTTAATATGCTGAGTAAATATTTTTCCAATTTTCTTAGTCGTATTTAGGTTCGTGATGTCATTTTAATGTATTCAAGAGCCCAAAACAGAAGCGAACGTCCCCATTGTCTTGACCTGTTCGTTACTGACTAACTTTTACGAATAATAAGTAGAGTTTACAGTCGAAACGCATTCGTTTTATAACGCTTTTATTATTTGAAATTAGCTTTGTTTTAAAGTTTAGCAAAAAGAAAATGTTTTCAAGGACAATAACGCAGAATTTGTGATGCACGGTATATGTATAATGAGCGAGTTATTTTCGTACCTAATAACTTTCACTTTGTCCCATACATAACTACAAAAAAAAAAACAAGGATAAAGAAAAGACACCAACCTTTGCTTCTCGACTCCGATCTCATGATCTCCATTGCACGCTGGTCTGTACACAACAATGCC
This sequence comes from Ochropleura plecta, assembly GCA_905475445.1. Lineage (NCBI taxonomy): Eukaryota > Metazoa > Arthropoda > Insecta > Lepidoptera > Noctuidae > Ochropleura > Ochropleura plecta. The sequence goes on along the minus strand of FR997738.1, from coordinate 1,035,014 downwards.
ATGAGGTCCAACTCCCACACAAGTGCTCAATCTGCATCCACAACCTCCGCCACTCTGTCCTGACGTCAGACATCCGACTGTGGCTCCCCCATCAATCTCCTGCTCATCCCTCGCCCTAGGCTCCTCAGCCTGCTGCCGGTGATACAGCAAGTGACTGTACAAGTTGTGAGCATTGTTGTTAATCGTCACAGGCTTGCAGAAGAACAACTCCTCCCCAAACGACTCCAATTTCGAGATCTCTTTCAATAATCTGTACTCCGCCTGCGAAGCTCCCATCCCGGTAATCTCGCAGTGATATTCAATAATTTTGTCGACATGGTCTTCTGGTCGCTCGCCTTGCGGGCCGATTTTGTCGCATTCTTCGTAAATGTGCGCCGGAGGGAGATCGGGTTCGCAGTCCCCTGTTTCCGCTTGAGCAATGTAAGCGATGATCCTTCGGGCCACTTCTAGGTCAGCAACGACTAATCTTCCTTCAGTAAGGTCCAGTTTAGCATGCAGATAGAACTGATGGCGGGTGGGTTCGTTGATGAGCAGATGTGGGGGCACCCAGAACTTGACACGAAGTTCGAGACGCCTGCTGGGGATGCGATGCGGGTCGAGGGGGTTGCGCAAATTCAGCCACCTGCTGGGACCGGAGACTGGGGATACGCGGAGGCCGAAGTAGTCCGCTTCGGCGCCGATCTCCAGTTTCTCGCATACCTGGAACAAAGGGCATTTACGTCAGTTTCTTTGTCAACTTGGAAATGCGTGTTACATAAAATTCGCAACAATTCAGTACTACTTTTACGAAAAAAGAAAGTGAGATTAACACATAGCGATACCTAAATAACAGACCTACATCCATATGACCTAAAACAGGATTTACACCGTTAATTAGATTGCCAACTTTCGCAACACAATATTTAGTATTTGCCAAATAATTACATAGTACGGCGGAGTATACAGAGACTAGTCCACCAACCAATTTGGTAATGTTATGAAGTGAAAGTTAGCAACCAAAAAACCTATTATTAGGAGCTATTTATCAATGTTGAACACGTCTGGTTGCTGTAGGCTTTAAGGGGCCTCTTCACGATAACGTTTGTACAAGGTATTATGTCAGAAATCTGTCTGAGTTTTGGCCTATTGCCAATAACAGGATGTCTCACTCCGTCGACAAGGCCTGCTTGCTTTGGACAACTCTCCAGAATTTTCGTCATTTTCATTTGTTCAGCAGTTTTGTTTGGTATACTGTTTTATAAAACTTATTTGCATATCCGCTATAATTTATGTCTGTTTGGGCCAGTCAAGTAGATTCCAAGTATTTCATTACCATATTTATTTTTATGCAGCAGTTAACTGCGCATATAGAGTCAACAATAACGAATAGTTAGCAAAGGTATGGAGTGTTTACTTATTGTTAATTGCGCGTTATTGTAAGTATGTGTGCACTCACATTGTTATTGCAATTAACACTAAAATAGGTAAATCCTTAGGCTGTTAAGGGAGTCACAAAAATAAATTATGTTCGTGTCAGGGTATAAATCCACGCTAAAATTGCATGTTTGTTGCATTTGAACCACAGTTGTTGATAACAGTTGCATGGTTACTGCAGTTCGCCAAATGTTTTTACTACAATCAAAGCAGAAGTGTGAAAATAATTCCATAATTAGTTACAGAACTTTGCTGATAATGATAAATATTGCATGGTAACTACATTTAGTTTAATATTGGTCACACGCTAGCTTCCATTCCAGATAGCAAACATGCAGTATGCGGGTAGGTCGAAATCGCAACGATACGGCGATAATCACTTAATTGATGATTTTATGGTACTTCTAGGGATCTAGAAGCAGAACTAACAAATGAATTTTCTATGCTTTGAGGCAATGCATATCTTTAAAGTTTAGTCATTATTTTACTCACATCATTATTTACCAATCCTTCTTTAACCCTTTCGATTATGAAAATATTGTGGATCTTGTCCAATTTGCTGTTATTAAATACATAGACAGAATACATAATGCTCCTTATTGAGTGTTTTAATGTAATCTAATCAGTGTTACGTAATCGCAAGCACAAGTAGCTTTTATTGAGTTATAATATGGAGATATATTATAAGCTTGACATGGTTGCAAAATCGAGGGTAGATGTTAAATCTTTTAAGTATCTGTCATCGATCTACCCTCATTTCTGTTTAAAGATCTGTCTATGTTTATTTAATTAGAAACATTCGTGAGTAGAATTAAGTCATTAGTAATTTATTTCTTGACTCGACTAATAAAAGTAAAGATTGTATCATTTTATCTGATCCAATCAACACCGAACGAGTATTCCCACTTATTCCTAACATTGATGTGTCCAAAGTCCGACTCCCAATTAAGAGTCCAACATTTTACGAACCCGTGCATCCTTCTGTCATACTAAATCAATTGTAAACTCGCCTACAGTAATTTGTATCCAGGCATTCTCATTGACACCTTATCTGCGGCATCACGTTGCGAACTCCTGCGCAGTCGTGTAGTAAATATTTGTCATACGATCTCTCATGTTTACGTATCAAGAATAATGTATCGTAGATTAGTTTCCTTACATGTTTGGTGGACGCATAAAAACAAGTTGAGGTAGTCTAGGTATTATGATTATGATTACACTGCATATTTAATAATTGATTGTCTTTTGTTTAAGAGCTGCTGATGGACATTGTGTTCGTCTAAAAACAAGAAATTGAAGATACGATTTTCTATTTTTGTTATTTAGCCTGGGTTGTCCCACAATTGGGCAAAGGTCTCTTCCAATTGTTTCCACAAATCAAATCTTATTTATGATTAATTTCCATATATTTGTTAGTAACAATGTTTTTAGCCTAGACGTGTTAGTAAAAGTACAATAATAAATGATAACAACAAGATTTAAATATTAAATTAATGAAATAAATATCAATAAATAAAAAAAAAACATTCAAATTACTTAGTCAGGCGCTTGCTCTCGCGCATAAGCATATTCTGTGCGAAACCAGGACCGAGCCTTGTCGATCTCCACCGATTTTTCGTTTTTTTTTTATGCACAGAAATTGATGTACTTACTTAATCTTTATTTTAGGTTGTACATATCATAACACCAATGCTCCCATTTGACTTAGATTGAAAATTTTCCTCCATGCACATTGATACAATAAGATGCGATCTGATAAATTCCTTTATCTAACATGTTGGTATCACGCCTGCATCTCGTGTCATTAACGTCATTCCTTGTTTAGTTATTTAAATAGGAATTATTATGGCATATTGCTTGCTCGTGATGGTTTATTTAATCAGGAAATCTTGTGAACAATATTTGCACTGTGTGTTTGAATAACAAATCTGATTTTCCAGATTTAGCGTTGTTTGTAGCTTGGACAGACTAATGGAATATACACAAAAGTTTTTCATATTTGGCTTCATTTTGATCTGTACTTATATGGTTTGACCACTATGTGGTTTTCGATGAAGAAAATTCCGTGGTTTTGCTATTAATCCACCCTGACTAATAACTTCATATTTTAATAGAAGTTATTTTTAAAGGGAACTCCCTATTACATACTCAGGTCACGTATGCATTCAAAATAATAATAGTACTTCTAGACCCTACATGTTCCTTTAATTAAAACTACAGTTGCTACTTACAAGGATCGTAAAAAAGCAATTTGCGTAATGCCCGGTACCGTTGGGAAAGCACACGTGTTGGGCATTCCGTGAAATTGCTGGGCCAATTACCCTGGAAGTAATAGCTCCGCCTGATCAGACTATCGGATACCTGTTTTGGTTAAATTCGATTACATAAACATGGCTGGAGGAAAGTACATAAATCCAAACAAAACATTTGCAACTTTGATACTTTTAATGTTCGTTTCAGTTAAAATATTTAACTAGAAATACACGTTTTGGGACAATATGTCTAGCTAGTAGAATTCCACCTTTTAAATTGTGTGGGTTCAGTCAAGGCTAGTCCGAAGTCCACTGCCTACGTAATTATACGATTAAACACGCCCTATTAGTTACATATACAATTCAGGAACCAATTAAAACCTATTCTAGGTACTCTTTAATGTATAACAATGGGTATATAAAATTTATTTCTACACATTTGAATACCACGAACGTTAAAATATTCGCATAACAAGTGACTCACGTTTTTCATACCTATTAACTTTTGTTATTTACTTTGCTTTTAATGAACATAAGTTTAATATTCTAGATCTGTAGCTATTGAATAAGGCCCCATTTCTGTGTTTACTGGCAGCGATAAAGTGGACTTAATAGAACAGTATGAGGAAACCGTAACGTTAGCGGTATTCTATGGTAGCTGTTCCCATGAAGGTAGAACTTCCCTTTGAAAGCCGTTCATAGATACCTAACATGGCGTTAGGCGTCCACGTCCTGCCTCCATGTCTTGCCTCTATATCGCACTAGTGACATTTCAACCAATTAGTCCAGATCCAGTCTTAGTCGTCCAGGTAAATCAAGCAAGGATAACTGCTATCCAATTCATCTTAGAATTTTGGACAGATATGTCTGGTGTAGGATTCAGTACCTAGTTCCTGTTCTCAGTTCCCGTCAATTTAGTTAGTTCTTTCAACCATGTTGCCTGTATCAAGTGTCTGATCTTACGCATCACATCTGTCGTGTGTAGAATTACTTCCGTGAGTTTTTGCCGTCTATGCATCGCTCTGGTAAGTTTTACTTGCTTTCAATCATAGTATGGAATTTTCCATAGATTATTAGATTAGATGCATTTCTCTTTTGATAAAATTACGGAAAATTTTCGGGTCACCGAGTCTCCAGCTAACTTTCACAAGTGATTTAATATTATCGGAGGTTGTAATGTCATAAGTCTTATATTATAACTGGTCTATAATTTGGACAAACAAAAAATTATATTCTCTTAGTTATTCACAACATTATTTGTTATCATTTAACACACATATTTTCGTCGTATCAAAATAAAAGAGCATCAACCTCGTGTAATGATAACGAGTACAAGTGCCCTTTCTTTTACACTGACACCCAAAACCCAACTGTATACATTACAAGCAAAGTGCAATTCTGTAATGAATGTTAATATTTATAAAATATTGATAAAAAAAAAATGTGGAACTGTTATGGACACTATTTCCGTTATGTCCGTTACACATTCATCGTATCCTGCTGCCCTTCTAAACATAACTTTGGACCCTCTCTCAACATTACCATATTCACCCTTCCCGTCCCATATTAGTTAGGGGCAGCGGAACACGTTTTTTTTCTTTAATTCTCTCCTGCCAAACGTCATGGTATCATTTACTCCTATATAATATTTCTACACTAAAGAGCGAGCGGTTCAGTCGTCCAACATATACGATCTTATGAGTGGCTCTGACTACCTGTGCAGGCGGTTTGATGTGCTCATGATATGTAGGAGAAACTATGCTTTTCTGTGCCACGAGCTGTCAAGGATGACGCTATGTATGCGTGTGTAACGCGTGCACTCATAATCTTTAGATCTATAGTTATTCAGACAAAGAAGAAAAGGGCATTGGATTGGTATTCCAATAACTTGCTGGAGGTATGCAGGTGTGTGGGAATCACTTCAAACTGCTTACTTGTAGGGTTTTAAAATTGTTACTTGCTCGCCCATTTCTTGCGAGTACCATCGGAACCCGTTTTCTTCAATCGTATATGTTACCGAACGAAAAGACAGGTAGCTCGGATACAAAGGCAGGCACATTGTTATTCTCTTCTTGTTATTTGGGACGAGATAGCAATATAATCAACCAGCAACCTCACTCCAGTTATCTGGGCATTACGGATTTCTATGAAAGCCAACAGATTATATTTGGCAGGACACGAACGCTAATCTGTTTGGTCGACTTGTCTGTCGATTGGTTGGGTTCATAAACGAAAGTTTGGCCACTGAGCTCGATCAGTTGGGCGATCGATCGACCGTTGCGCGCACGCAGGCCGTGCGTGATTCTGTTGAGACAGCATTGGCGTTAGAGGGAGAGAGCAAGAAAACATCTGGGTTGGCCGTTTTCTGATTCAATGTTTTTGCTCTTCTATTTTTGTTTCGACTACAGTGCCAAGAGAAAAAGGATTTTGATTTTGCACTACATCTTCAATAGCGTTCTAACCTGACCTATTTCGGCGAAAATATCTTGTTTATTTTCTTGTTGATAGTTGTATGAGTGAGAGTGGGGATATTCTTTAGCAACTTTGCATGTTTTTGACGTGATAACGTCTTTAAAATCGTTTTAGTCGGGTGACATGTTCAGAAACTTGTGTCACACCAAAACCTCACAAGCGACATTTCATAAAGATGGTAGCGCCATCTGTTACTTGGCTCGAAAAAAAAACTTTAAATTAGTACTTAATTTCATTTTAGATGTCACTACTGGTGATAACTTATATCACCAATAAGACGTTATCACGTAAACATCTCGATCGTAAACCTACTTTACAAACAACCAATTTTTTAACAAACAATATAATAGATTTCAAACAAAGATACGAGCTTCAGATTCGGTATTCGTAATGTAACTCGTGGTTCGGTAATGATATCTTTGTTGATGTATTTTATCTGGCGCATATTGTGCAACATTAGCTTCCTTATGGGCTTGATATTTAAAAATGTAATCCAAAAATACAAAACCACGGTTTAATCTTGATTAAGCTAAGCGCGTTTCCTTTGTTTCCCAAACATCATTGTCTGCCAAGGTCCTTCCTCTTCTCTATCTTTGTTACATCGTCTGTCTAATAGTTTGGAGTACCTAGTTAGTTAGCAATTCAATAGTACCAAAACTTAAACGATTAGCCCTGCTAATGGCCACGTAATTTCCAAATAGATTTGGTCATTATGTCACCGGCAATTAGGCTTATCGTACTTATATTACTCGTCGTCCAGTGTTAGTGATGCGTTTTGGCTTTCAACCAAGAGTTGGTTGATGTTGTGAGTCTTTGTTCCAAAGTTGCCATCTTGAATGCCGGCTTCCCTAATGGGCACAAACTATATGTGGGGCCAATGCCCTTTCAACGTCATTGCCGCTTTTACTTCACATGACAGCTCAATGTCACTCAAAATCAAGTCCTTTTTCTTGGAGGAAGACAAAGTTAGCTTTTGCCCGCGGCTTCGCTCGCGTTAAATTCGGGGTAACACAGTTCCCCTTTACTGATTTACAGTTACCTGCTACCTGCAGTTTTTGCTCTTGCGCCTTATTGATTTGTAATAGCAATGCTAAGTTTTTCCTTTTCTTCCCTCTATCTCCCTCATATCCCACTTTTCTAAACAAAAAATAGCCTATGTCGGTCTCCTGGGTCCCAACTATCTCTGTACCAAAATCGGTTTAGCCATTAAGGCGTGAAGAGGTAACAAACAAACAAACTCACTTTCGCTTTTATAATATTAGTAAGGAAGTAAGGATAGGTTTCTTGTATTAATTTCCTTATTAGTGGTTTTATAAGGGAAATCCAGCAATTAATGAAAGTCTAATAATAATAGCGTAATTTTAACTAGGCACCCTTCAATTTCCTTATAGTTATCCAATGTTATTGCCTAGGTACGAAGTCCATTACATTGAGGAAATACCGCTGACAAAATGATATATTTAATTGGTGGGTATTGTATTTAATAAATACTTAGGTGTCTTCAGGCTTATTACACAAGTGCAAAGAACTAATAGGCTAACTACAAACCCCATACCTCCTTTAAACTTAATCCTTTTCATGCCTGTCTCAGCCTAAAATGTCAAGACCTCATTTCCACATAGGGCTGTGTCCTGCCAACTTTTTTTCAATAAAACCTGGTTTGAACCCAACCAGTTCTTGCCATTATGAGGTCGACGGCCTTCGAGGATGCAACGCACATGTCTCGCTTCTGAACCACTCCCAGCTACGCCAGATTAGATTCCCTTTGTCATAATAGCTTCGCAAAAAGAGGGGTTTGTTCATAATAAAAAGAAAACAGGAATTTCTATGCAAATACGGGTGAGAGCATAAACAAAACGCATCTGTCAAATTTAAATTAGGAAAGTCGTTAAAAGCGACTCCGTTCGAAAGTTCAAATGTCGAGTCGAGACCCTTGGCGACTCGAGTCTCAAGAGCACATCTTTTTTTTATTTAATTTTGTAATGAATTTAGCTCTGATCTTTATTTAACTGTAAAGCTGGTTTCAGAACAAATGTTTACGCTTTTGTTTGTCATATCTCGTGTCAAAGTAACAGTAGGCTCGTAGTCATTAAGTTTATGTGACGGAAGTGTCTGGTAACACTTCCTGTTTCAAAGCACTTGCACACTTGAATAGTTGAAATTAAAACGATTTTTAACAAGTCAAGTTTCATTTTTCTTAGCAAGCACACCAAACGAAAATATTTTATCTTAAGGAAAACCAACATGTTTTCTATGTTTTTCGTCTGAAAACAAAGCAAGATATTTTTTGAAAACAAAAACGCAAATACAAGTTCTTATCAACAAGCAAACACGTGGTAATAAAATAAGAATTAATTTATGATTCTTTTTTAAATGTCAACAAAGTAATCCAGCTATGTAAATTAAGCTTTATACAGAAAGCATCTAAGTGCTAAATCCTCTGGTATATAAAGTAGACAAGTTTTACCAGTAAGCTGGGAGCCATATTAGATTATGACGTAATGTGTGTGAGCGTGGATTATAAAACGCAAGGGCAAGTAGTGGAAGACTTACAAGTATTTTATCTTATAGAGTAGAGCATGAAATACTAAACAAAGCAACGAGGAAGACAACGCAATGCGTAAACAAGCGCATAAAGACTATTTTAAGTGGACAATAGTATATTTAGACGATGAGTAAAGCTGTTGTACTGAAATTCGTAATATTCTAAACATGAACTTCTGGCTTTAGAGACTGCTGCTACGAAGAGTTTTTTTTAACTCTGAACAAGATAAAATAAACAAAAGCTGGATACGCTTATTTAAACAAAGGCTGGAAGCAGCAGATTCCATAGAAAGAAATGCCCCAGCTAGAGCAACAGACACGTCTCAACCAGACAAAGTAGGTACTCGTAACAAGTTAAGACCAAAAGTAAAATAATGTGGGACTATACTATAATAATATAAGCATAAATAGGTAGTCCAGGCAGGGTCGCCGGCGACAATAGAAACCTTGGACACTTCCACGCAGTGATTGTAACGTCTAGACGAATTCATGGACTTTACGTCGAATTTAAGATACAAGTTTTGAATACTACACTCGCGTGCAAGTAAATCGACTCAAGCCTCAAGTGCGCATAAAAAGTGATATAACTTAACAATGACTTATTTTACTTCTATATAATGTTTTACATATTTAAAGCCTAGTAATTAGGCTTTAAAATGGCGTAAGTTGCATTAAAATCGATTCAGTAGTTAAGTAAAAAAGGTTTATGTCAATGACATTGTTAAAAACATTGAAAATTCATACAATTTCACAATATGAGGTTATTGTGTATAAATGAAACAAAATGTGTCTAAGAAAAAGAAATTATTCGTGTCAATATTTGGTATTCCCCCCTCTAGCCCTGATCACTGCTCTCATGCGAGTCTTCATAGACCTAATCAACTTTTTCATTGATGATTGTGGTATTCGACCCCACTCTTCTACCAACGCAGTCTTGAGCTCATTTGTGTTTGTAGGAGCTGGATTCCTCGCTCTAACTTTCCTTTTGAGCTCGTCCCATATGTGCTTAATGGGATTTAAATAAGGGCTGAGCGCTGGCCAATCCATAGTGTCAATTCCAACTTCGTTGAGGAACTCACGTGTGGCCCGAGCAGTGTGACATCGGGCATTGTCATGCATCAAGATGAAATTACCCCCAATAAAGTCTTGATAAGGGACAACTTGATCCAGTAGAACATCTTCAATTCAAAATCACTGGTCAGACTTCCTCGACGGCCTCCTCCAGGAACGAAAACAAGTTCCGTTTTTCCTCTAAGGAAATTCCAGCCCACATCTTGCAAGAACCGCCACCATACGCAACAGTTTCAGCAAAGCAGCATTGTGAAAACCGTTCACCGGGACGCCGGTACACCCGGCCTTTCCTGTCACTGCCATGGAGACACATCCTCGTCTCATCAGTGAACAGGACTGACTGCCATTGCTCTATGCTCCAATCCAAGTGTTCTCGAGCAAAGTGAAGACGTGCTTGCAGTGAGCTGTGGTCAACTTCGGGCCTGTAGCGGGTCGGTTTGGAGTAAGGTTGGTTTCCTTCAACCTTCTTCTAACTGTCCATTGACTGACAGACACCCCGCGAACTTGACGTAGCTCCTGCTGCACATCTACACCGGTAAGGTGTCGATTTCGGAGAGAGGTCTAGACCAAAAACCGATCGTCACGCTCCGAGGTGCACCGTTGTCGGCTGGTATTAGGCCTCCGAGTGAAGGCACTAGTCTCTTGAAACCTTCTGTACACTCTCGAGACACTAGACTGACTCATATTCAACCGACGAGCGACTTCTCGCTGGTTCAACCCTTCTTGCAACAGGGCAACAGCTTGAGCGGCTTCTTCAGGTGTAGTGTCCATAATTTTCTTCAAACAACGGCTTCAATTTGCAGAGAAGTGTTCAGGTCAACGTCTGGTGAGTGACTGATAAGAAAAAAATGATTACAGGGGTTTTATAGAGGGTTCTGTCGCGCAAGTAGTGTGTAGACCACGGAGCAATTTATGAGAGTTTGCGTTCAGTTGCATTCTAAAAACAAGTGTTTATTTAAATTATTGAAATAATGCTACCATTTTAAAGCCTAATTACTAGGCTTTAAATATGTAAAACATTATATAGAAGTAAAATAAGTCATTGTTAAGTTATATCACTTTTTATGCGCACTTGAGGCTTGAGTCTGTAGCGTATAATAAATACCGACACGCTTAGTGGTAGGGCGAGCGGTGGCGGGAGCGCGCTCAGTCTTATTAATAGACTGAGCGCTCACTCGCTTCTGGTCCGCCGTGCTAGTAAGACGTGCTCATTGGAGACAGACTGTTGTTTAATTTAACATACCTAACACCCTAATAGTGTAACCTGTACAAGTGGCGACCCTGCCAGGATTACATAAGTGTAAGGTATGTACCAAAATTCAAAACATATTGTGAATAAAGAGGTAAATCAGTGACTAATCAGTTTTTATTCATTGAGATGTTCCATGTAGCCCATAACTGGGTTTTAAAATGAATTAATTACTTACTTTTAATCTGGGTACGTAATTATTAAATTGTTACGTAATTATTGAAATAAAATAACGAATTTAAATATAATTTTGGTTATGACACAATAATTAAAACGATTGGCTTATTTAGCTTACGTATGCTATTATTTTAGAAACCAGCATTTTAATTAATTTACGTAATTTGTGTGCTTTGAGATCACAAAAGGAATATTTCAAGATAAATCTGATTTTGTTACTTGGTTGGTACCTAAATAGTCGTTATTGACTAATCGAAGTACCTGTACATCAAAATATACCACAAATGAAAGTCGTTGACAGAACAAAACTATCAAAGGTGTTAATTTATAATTTGAATGTCAGTGTTTTCGAAGTAGCTATTGTTACAATACACGATTTCATAAATATTATGAATAATAATAAATTATTTATTGGCATAAACAAGTTAATACATATTTGTGAATCACTGGTGCCTGTGGTGGGTATTGAAACACCTGTATCACCGGTCACCGGGTATTATATTATAAAATCTTATTCATTAGACAAACTTTATGAGAACTTATGGCTTACTTACCTGTATACAGTATAACACTAAATATGTTTTTCTTTTATATAATTTTTACATACACAACAATATAGTTACAATAACTTGATAAGTGTGAGTGTAACTGATATTAAATAACTCACTGTAGTTTATTATGTTATTTTACTTTTGTTCTGTCAACAAAAACGTGGTTATTAGAGGTAGTTTGGGTAACCAAACAGTACCTAAATGGTCTTGTAAAATAAGATCAAGGGAAGTTCGATGAAAATCGGAACGGTACCTATAAAGGAAGTAATTCCTTAGAGAGGTAGTTTGGGTAACCAAACAGTACCTAAATGGTCTTGTAAAATAAGATCAAGGGAAGTTCGATGAAAATCGGAACGGTACCTATAAAGGAAGTCATTCCTTATAGAGGTAGTTTGGGTAACCAAACAGTACCTAAATGGTCTTGTAAAATAAGATCAAGGGAAGTTCGATGAAAATCGGAACGGTACCTATAAAGGAAGTAATTCCTTAGAGAGGTAGTTTGGGTAACCAAACAGTACCTAAATGGTCTTGTAAAATAAGATCAAGGGAAGTTCGATGAAAATCGGAACGGTACCTATAAAGGAAATAATTCTTTCAAGAGGTAGTTTGGGTAACCAAACAGTACCTAAATGATCTTGTGAAATAAGATCAAGGGAAGTTCGATGAAAATCGGAACGGTACCTATAATGGAAGTAATTCCGTCGAAAAAAAAAAAAAAAAAAAAAACAATGTCGACGGTCCCTGCGTGCATGAGGACATGTCGAAAATGGCATTTTATTATTGTATCATCGGCTTTAGATTATAAATTATCTATGCCTACATGCTGAACTTGTTTTTATTCAATAAAGCAAACTAACAACCTTGCACAATTCAACTTACTTACAAATAAGCAGTAGAGGTACTCATTATAGATGGTTGTTAACACAGAACTGATTCACTCTGTTCCCCCCGTACTAGTATAAACTGTATTACGGTGGAACAGTTTTCCTCGCTATGTTATTATAATTATGGTAGCAGACTTGTGACAAAATAATTACTTATTAGTTGAAATAATTAATACATACGATTTTTATTTAACTTATTTACCGTGTTTTAGAAATCGTATAAGACGTATAAAAAGTATTATAAATACAACGAATAAGTGTCGTATAAATGGTCATCTATAAGTTTTTCAAAAAAAAAAAAACGTGGAAAAAATAAAATACCTATGTACGTAGGAACCGTCGAAATACACCTACCGCCACTAGACTCGAGCGTGCGCCTGAGTTGTACTTGATCGCTACTAATGTAGCAACGTCAAAAAAAAAAAAAAAAAAAACGGAACGGATTGCGATGTTCGCATCTGTGTACATATGATATGAGAGCCAATCGAGCTATCATTAGGGAAAAGCATCCTTTGCCCACTATGGAACGAAGCGACGAGGCCGAACATAGCACAGGCTTACAAAATATGTCTTACGGGTTTTAAAAGATAACAATGTTCTGCTAAACGAATCAAAACGCGCTTAATAAAAACCCTTTAAAATAAAAGCTCTGGATTGTTCAAACTGAATTATACACAAATTTAACGTTATTCATTTTGAAACTTTCATGCATTAGAAAAAAGGAAAATTAATGACTGAATTAACGTTTTAAATAATGCGCTAGGCATGTGAACGTCGTGGGAATTTAAAAATGTACTTTGTTTATTGTATTTTCTTTTGAAAACATGGCGTCGGTAATTACTAAGCGAAGGCTATGTTTTTATCAAAGTAAAGTAAGATAGCTGATTGTCTAGTCAATAAACTGTTTTAGTTGACATAAAATCACGCGTATAATCTCTGGAGGGTTAAGCAGAGGTCAAACTCAAAGCATTTATTACGATTAGACCTTTACAGGCATATTGAATGTTATGAAAATAAAAAGGATTGTGCTACAGTCCCAATCACGAGACATAGTAGCTTGTGAAAAAATTAAATACTGTAGTTGCCATTCCAAAGCGCAGATCTCTGTGGAGATGAATGGGCAGAGGGCTCCGTGAACGCTCTTTTAAATCATAATATTTTTACAAAATCATGGATATATCATTCATGTTGAGATTATGCATACATGTGAGAACGATGTACAAAAACGAGCACATTAAGAGCGTCCAGAGTAAAAGCAAAAACAAGAGTTTAATAGATGAATGAACGAATTAATTTAAACAAAACCGTGGCGGCTAATAGTCGACTGTCAGTGCCCGTTCATGAACGTGACGGCAGCCCCGTTCAACCATTTTGAAGGGAACTAAATGACCCGATACTGATAGAATCGTTGCGAGTGCCAACAGTAATTGGAAGGTACAAAGCTTCTTAGGGCTAGTATATTATGTAGGAAAATGGATCCCTTATTCAGCTTCATAGACCGAATCCTTGCGCGAACTTTTAAGACTAAAACTAGGCAAAGATACGGATATCATCTCTTATTGGCACGATACACAAACACAAGCTTTTGATGATGATAATAGGGTAGATGACACCACCAATCATTTGACATACTTTTTATGAGCTGTCAAAACGCGATTCCCCCATAGATTTTGTATGGGACTCGCAAACGATGACGTCACTAAGTTGTCAAGTCAATGACGCAACTATTTATTGATTTAAAAGCAACTAAAAATCGAATTTTAAAGTTATTTTGAAATTAATGCAGTTCTCAGGTCTAGAATAACGTGTTCTTTCAGAAAAATTGTGTCTTTAAATTATTGGTTAATGGTGTCAGCTACCCAATTATTTATACTTGGTAGTTGATCAATATCATCCTGTAGCAATTACTTTGCGTGAATAAAGGCAAGCCTGTGAGGGAGATTCAGAGCTAAAGTAGTCAGGAATGAAATATAGAACAATAGTTGGGCGAATTGTATATCCATTAAATTGGACGAATTGGCTATCCATTAAATTGGACGCATTGGCTATCCATTAAATTGGACGCATGGCTATCCATTGGCGCATTCTTGTGGCCAAAGCCACCCGGGCATTGTAGCCATGAAAATGAGACTACGTTCCAAAGTGGACAGTGATGGTGAACATTGTAGAGATTACTTTGGATAAGCCAAACCAAAAAGGTGAACTGACATCCAAATTCAAATTAGGTCACAATTGCAAAGGCGTTTCACAGGGCAATATTTTAGGCCCACCCTTTTTTATATATATCAATGACCTGACAAAAGTAACTGATGATCCTTGCGTAGTCTTTGCAGACGATATGTCCGTAACCATTCCTAAAAATGAAGTAAACTTTAAATGAGGAAATCAATAGTAATGTGAGCAAAGTAATAACTAAGAAAAAAAAAAGAAACTTTAACCTCTAGAGCCCCAGCGGCACAAAAACGTGCCAGTAAACAAGTATTACCGTTGAGCCCCGCTGGCACAAATTCGTGCCACCAAACCTCGATCGATTGAAAACTGTATTTGTAGTAAAGACAAGTCTTAAAATCAGATTACACATACGATAAGAATCCGCCCGGCGGTGCTTGACGGATAGTTGACGTAAATAATGGGGGTCCTTGAGAGGTTAAACCCAACATAGAAAAACCTAATATGTCCAATTTTGTAACAATAATTGGAATAAAATAAATTTGAACATCAATTATAAAGATAAAAGTATACAACAATCAGATAGTATGACTTTTCTTGGGACAGATCTAGATCATAAATGTTCCTGGATTAGTCATATTGACAAGATATGTGAAAAGCTCAGAAAAAAAAGAGGGGGAAAGAAAAGGGAATGTTTAGCTTTGCTATTACAATAAATAAGGCGCAAGGGTAAACACTAGTATGTGTGTGGCAGCTGTATGTAGCATGGTCGCGAGTGTCCAGTGCCCGAAATCTATATTTATCAGCACCAAATGGAAAGACATTCAATATAGTTTACAGTAGCGTCCTAAAATAATGCTGTTACTCACATTTATTATTCAAGTACAAATATTATTAGTAAATTAAAGTACATATATTAGGCTAGTAGTAGATATAAACAAATGAAAACCTTTAACATAGACTCTGCACACTCCAAGCTTAAAGAGGTATTTTCTTGGTTAGGTGCACCCGTAAGCGTTACCGCTGATCATGGTCGGCAGTTTGTTAGTTCAATTTGAAAGTTTTTGTAAAGAATTTGGTATCCAGTTGTTCCAAACAGAAATTTCCAAATGTCGAAGTTAAGAGGCAGAACTGTTTGATTCTTTATAAGCAATTTATTGTGAATGAGTGGACATTGTTGGCCTTGTAGATTCTTAGACGCTTGTTAACTTATTATTTTATTTTGCGTTTTATAAAGCAAGCAATGACTTATTGCCTGGCCTACGCTGTCCTCTCATATCTAAGTACTAACGCTGTAACAACCACATTGTAAAACCAAATGATTTTAAAAGAGTGACTATGGAGTTTCTTGCCGGTTCTTCTCCATAGGAAACGACCAACCCGAACCGTGCACCTTTTCTCGAATGTTATTTATAAGTGCCCATGTAGGCCAATGTGACATAAAAATATTTTGATTTTGACTAAAAACATAGATTCTGCAAAGAAAAGAAAATGCAGATAGCAAGAGGAAAGCAACAGAATCTAGGAAAGATATTGGGAAAAAAGTATATGTTGAGAATACAATAAAGAAAACAAGTTATCCACCACATTCAAGGATACGACACACATTGGTGAATAAATAGTGGACAGCGGTTGCGCAGAAATATAGTAAAGAAAGTGGGAAGTTTGACCAAATAAGGATAATAAGCTTTCAGAAAATAGCGATACCGCCTGTAACAACGTGTGTGACGAAAATGAATAAGTGATTGTTTAACGGAATATTATTAAAATTATTTGATGATTATTCTTGAAATAAACTCATTTGTATGTTATTATATTTATACGAAATTATGCTATTTTTAAAATTTTGTAAAAGGTAGATGTAGCGTATAATAAATACCGACACGCTTAGTGGTAGGGCGAGCGGTGGCGGGAGCGCGCTCAGTCTTATTAATAGACTGAGCGCTCACTCGCTTCTGGTCCGCCGTGCTAGTAAGACGTGCTCATTGGAGACAGACTGTTGTTTAATTTAACATACCTAACACCCTAATAGTGTAACCTGTACAGAGTCGATTTACTTGCACGCGAGTGTATTATCAGAAGACATAATGGTTATAAAGAATCTAAGAGCTCCATGGTTGATTAAATCAGAATTACTATAAGGCACGATAATAAAGAATACTTAAAGATGCACTTGAATGAGTGGAAACTGCTAAGGAAATGCAAAATCTAGTCTCAAATCGGTTTTAAATTTGTCAAAAAGTTACTTCATTGCTCAAATAACGACTTTCAACAATATGATGGGGCCAGCACTAGGAGCAATTCAACTTGTATTTTTTGCGCAAATTTCATCACATGAGATTTTTTTGCTTACAGAATGTCTGTGGACTTTGATACGAGGCGTGTGGGTAAGTAAGATAGGCTATTGTGTAAGAAGTACAGCTGCCCAGTGCCATAACAATTTGACAAACAGAAAGACATTGTGATTGTTACGATGTTTCAATAACTCTCTGATGCGTAGTTTTCATTATAGGTAGATAAATAATAATCTTTCAAAAACATGTTTATACTCGTAATCGAAAATTATCTTTCTTTCATCCATAAAACTTTATACTTATGAATAACAAAAATTAAGATTAATTGATAATCAGTGTTATCATTGATTTACGAACGGGTATTAAGTTATCCTAGGTCTTAAAGTATATTGCATCAATCAATGACGTCAAGAATAGATTACTGTCATCGATCAATTTATAAATACCCCACACAAAGCTGTCACACTTGCATATGTCGGATTAAAAATATTATTCATCGAAGCGAAGGACATTATATTGCTAACAACATAGTTTTCACAATCCTTACAAAGATAGAAAACACTAGAAAATATTATCATCATGGATATTTATAATTTCTATTCTGTCTTGTTTCCCACGGCTTTTTGGTACAGAATGAGAATTAAATGACAATCATGTTACCATGTGGCAAACTGGCATAAAGTTCTTGTTGATTTGACCATCGAGAACACCTAATACAAACAGTCTCTATGTACCTGCGAATTAATAGTGCACATTGTATGATGTCTTAGCTCATATTTGGAGTGAGTAAATATTGATAACCGGCCTTAAAAAGGACACTCATTATATCCATGTAAGTGTAGAATATAAGGAAAGATACATTAAGTACATAGGTGCATCAGATATGACACCAAGTTTTTAGAGAGTCAATATTTGGATACTGAAGAAACTGTCTATCAGCAACTTTGTAGAGTATCAACGATGACAGTTGGTGCTGGTGAACTTAAGCCAGTACACATAACATTATCTAACGCAAAATCATTATTAAACAGAGTTAACAAGAAAGCCGAGTGCACTCAAATGCAAAATGCCATAACACAAATCACATAAATCTTTATGTTCTAACATTTGTTTTGGTCAATAGAACCTGATTGAACAAAACAATTCAGTATTGCGAACCGATAAAAGGCGTGATCAATACACAAATGCCAAATACTGCGCGTTATTTCTGTTACGGACCGGTTTTGAAGGAAAAAACAACATAAAACCTGACATTGTTATCGCTTTTGAGTATTAAGTGATCATATTGTTTTGTATTTCAGTCGTAATATCTTAATAAATGTTGTTACTTTCGTGAATCTGGTAACTTTCGAAACCTTGCAGCAGATGGCAAGAAGATTAAAATAATTGGAATAAAACAAAGAAGACATCGAAGCCAATGATGATGATTCCAGTTTTTTAGCAATGCAGACTTACAAATACTAAGTTGTTAGAAAATTAATTCCAGCCACAGTAACTGCAGGTGAAATCAGACTTAGTGCGCAATCCTTCAAAATGTACGGAACGGATTTTAATACTACTTTCACTGTAGTACATGCCTGCACAGCTATATCACGTACTAGCTGAAGGGATACTGGCAGCTTGCCATCCTTGGCGAATCATTTAAGTTGATAGAATGTGAGAAGAACAGATTGCAATACTTATTGAAACAGGTCAATAATGAAGATTTAAAGAGACTTTATTTCTAGCTTTCCTGTAGTTTCATGTATTGCTATTTATACCTCTTATACTCGTTAGCTTTATACTTTTTAGGAATTAGAAGGTTCATGTTAAATTCGCCATGTTGGAAATAATTTGTATATTTTGTCTTGTTAATACTATATTTAATACTATATATAAATATCCATGATGATAATATTTTCTAGTGTTTTCTATCTTTGTAAGGATTGTGAAAACTATGTTGTTAGCAATATAATGTCCTTCGCTTCGATGAATAATATTTTTAATCCGACATATGCAAGTGTGACAGCTTTGTGTGGGGTATTTATAAATTGATCGATGACAGTAATCTATTCTTGACGTCATTGATTGATGCAATATACTTTAAGACCTAGGATAACTTAATACCCGTTCGTAAATCAATGATAACACTGATTATCAATTAATCTTAATTTTTGTTATTCATAAGTATAAAGTTTTATGGATGAAAGAAAGATAATTTTCGATTACGAGTATAAACATGTTTTTGAAAGATTATTATTTATCTACCTATAATGAAAACTACGCATCAGAGAGTTATTGAAACATCGTAACAATCACAATGTCTTTCTGTTTGTCAAATTGTTATGGCACTGGGCAGCTGTACTTCTTACACAATAGCCTATCTTACTTACCCACACGCCTCGTATCAAAGTCCACAGACATTCTGTAAGCAAAAAAATCTCATGTGATGAAATTTGCGCAAAAAATACAAGTTGAATTGCTCCTAGTGCTGGCCCCATCATATTGTTGAAAGTCGTTATTTGAGCAATGAAGTAACTTTTTGACAAATTTAAAACCGATTTGAGACTAGATTTTGCATTTCCTTAGCAGTTTCCACTCATTCAAGTGCATCTTTAAGTATTCTTTATTATCGTGCCTTATAGTAATTCTGATTTAATCAACCATGGAGCTCTTAGATTCTTTATAACCATTATGTCTTCTGATAATACACTCGCGTGCAAGTAAATCGACTCTGTACAGGTTACACTATTAGGGTGTTAGGTATGTTAAATTAAACAACAGTCTGTCTCCAATGAGCACGTCTTACTAGCACGGCGGACCAGAAGCGAGTGAGCGCTCAGTCTATTAATAAGACTGAGCGCGCTCCCGCCACCGCTCGCCCTACCACTAAGCGTGTCGGTATTTATTATACGCTACATCTACCTTTTACAAAATTTTAAAAATAGCATAATTTCGTATAAATATAATAACATACAAATGAGTTTATTTCAAGAATAATCATCAAATAATTTTAATAATATTCCGTTAAACAATCACTTATTCATTTTCGTCACACACGTTGTTACAGGCGGTATCGCTATTTTCTGAAAGCTTATTATCCTTATTTGGTCAAACTTCCCACTTTCTTTACTATATTTCTGCGCAACCGCTGTCCACTATTTATTCACCAATGTGTGTCGTATCCTTGAATGTGGTGGATAACTTGTTTTCTTTATTGTATTCTCAACATATACTTTTTTCCCAATATCTTTCCTAGATTCTGTTGCTTTCCTCTTGCTATCTGCATTTTCTTTTCTTTGCAGAATCTATGTTTTTAGTCAAAATCAAAATATTTTTATGTCACATTGGCCTACATGGGCACTTATAAATAACATTCGAGAAAAGGTGCACGGTTCGGGTTGGTCGTTTCCTATGGAGAAGAACCGGCAAGAAACTCCATAGTCACTCTTTTAAAATCATTTGGTTTTACAATGTGGTTGTTACAGCGTTAGTACTTAGATATGAGAGGACAGCGTAGGCCAGGCAATAAGTCATTGCTTGCTTTATAAAACGCAAAATAAAATAATAAGTTAACAAGCGTCTAAGAATCTACAAGGCCAACAATGTCCACTCATTCACAATAAATTGCTTATAAAGAATCAAACAGTTCTGCCTCTTAACTTCGACATTTGGAAATTTCTGTTTGGAACAACTGGATTCTTTTTTTTTTCTTAGTTATTACTTTGCTCACATTACTATTGATTTCCTCATTTAAAGTTTACTTCATTTTTAGGAATGGTTACGGACATATCGTCTGCAAAGACTACGCAAGGATCATCAGTTACTTTTGTCAGGTCATTGATATATATAAAAAAGGGTGGGCCTAAAATATTGCCCTGTGAAACGCCTTTGCAATTGTGACCTAATTTGAATTTGGATGTCAGTTCACCTTTTTGGTTTGGCTTATCCAAAGTAATCTCTACAATGTTCACCATCACTGTCCACTTTGGAACGTAGTCTCATTTTCATGGCTACAATGCCCGGGTGGCTTTGGCCACAAGAATGCGCCAATGGATAGCCATGCGTCCAATTTAATGGATAGCCAATGCGTCCAATTTAATGGATAGCCAATTCGTCCAATTTAATGGATATACAATTCGCCCAACTATTGTTCTATATTTCATTCCTGACTACTTTAGCTCTGAATCTCCCTCACAGGCTTGCCTTTATTCACGCAAAGTAATTGCTACAGGATGATATTGATCAACTACCAAGTATAAATAATTGGGTAGCTGACACCATTAACCAATAATTTAAAGACACAATTTTTCTGAAAGAACACGTTATTCTAGACCTGAGAACTGCATTAATTTCAAAATAACTTTAAAATTCGATTTTTAGTTGCTTTTAAATCAATAAATAGTTGCGTCATTGACTTGACAACTTAGTGACGTCATCGTTTGCGAGTCCCATACAAAATCTATGGGGGAATCGCGTTTTGACAGCTCATAAAAAGTATGTCAAATGATTGGTGGTGTCATCTACCCTATTATCATCATCAAAAGCTTGTGTTTGTGTATCGTGCCAATAAGAGATGATATCCGTATCTTTGCCTAGTTTTAGTCTTAAAAGTTCGCGCAAGGATTCGGTCTATGAAGCTGAATAAGGGATCCATTTTCCTACATAATATACTAGCCCTAAGAAGCTTTGTACCTTCCAATTACTGTTGGCACTCGCAACGATTCTATCAGTATCGGGTCATTTAGTTCCCTTCAAAATGGTTGAACGGGGCTGCCGTCACGTTCATGAACGGGCACTGACAGTCGACTATTAGCCGCCACGGTTTTGTTTAAATTAATTCGTTCATTCATCTATTAAACTCTTGTTTTTGCTTTTACTCTGGACGCTCTTAATGTGCTCGTTTTTGTACATCGTTCTCACATGTATGCATAATCTCAACATGAATGATATATCCATGATTTTGTAAAAATATTATGATTTAAAAGAGCGTTCACGGAGCCCTCTGCCCATTCATCTCCACAGAGATCTGCGCTTTGGAATGGCAACTACAGTATTTAATTTTTTCACAAGCTACTATGTCTCGTGATTGGGACTGTAGCACAATCCTTTTTATTTTCATAACATTCAATATGCCTGTAAAGGTCTAATCGTAATAAATGCTTTGAGTTTGACCTCTGCTTAACCCTCCAGAGATTATACGCGTGATTTTATGTCAACTAAAACAGTTTATTGACTAGACAATCAGCTATCTTACTTTACTTTGATAAAAACATAGCCTTCGCTTAGTAATTACCGACGCCATGTTTTCAAAAGAAAATACAATAAACAAAGTACATTTTTAAATTCCCACGACGTTCACATGCCTAGCGCATTATTTAAAACGTTAATTCAGTCATTAATTTTCCTTTTTTCTAATGCATGAAAGTTTCAAAATGAATAACGTTAAATTTGTGTATAATTCAGTTTGAACAATCCAGAGCTTTTATTTTAAAGGGTTTTTATTAAGCGCGTTTTGATTCGTTTAGCAGAACATATATATATATATATCTAATAAGTACAACAAGTGATACATGAATCACAGCCAACACTAATTAGCAATTTTAAAACATGCAGTACAATTTCATTTTCAACAATTTATCATTTCGAACTGAACTGAACTTTATTTCTACCTCACTAAAGAATGTATCTCCCTGAAAGATAAAAAGAACCGTACATCAGAAACATCGGGTACAAACTCCATCGGTTATATTTAACTTTGTCTCACCACGTGGTGGCTTATTAATCACTAAACTAAAGAGGTTAATTGCATGATCTGTTATTTATTAAATCTTTTACTTTATATGAGGATATATATAAGGATTTAAAAGGATATACGTAAGGATTTAAAGTATTTTAAAAGGAGATTCAAAGTATTTTAAAGGTAGATTGCGATATTGTTAGCCTAGCATCCTAAGCGCCATTTTAATAGAGCGTAAAACCTAGAACTGCGTGCCAAAATAAGATCAAGATTATTTTTTGTGGGTTTATAACATTATTGTTGGACATTGTTCTAATAAGTGCACTTGAAGGCAAAAAAACATAAATCTTAAGATTCGGTATAAAAACAACACAAAGTTGCAACATTCTAACAAGGCATGAAGACTACGATAAAGTTAAAATTGCGATTTTCCTGTAGACTGTAATTAAAAGTAAGTAATATAGTCGTCGCCGGAAAGACTATTGTGTTTGGAAAAATTTACATAAGTAACTCTGTTTTAATAAACACTCACGTTTCGATACTCGTGTTTTTGGATAGCCAAATTACTTTCAAAAATAATATTATGCATCATCATTAATCGAATGGACAATCGACAGCAATGAAATATTCAGTAGTCTTTGTATGAAAAATTTAACAAAACGGTTATTTCTCTAAGCTGAATTTCTGATTCCTAGGAATCAGGTTAAATAACAATTAAGCAACTTCTGAAGAAGTTAATGAAGGTGAATCTTTTGACCTAGCAACATTGCAAAATTTGCACTTCGCACTCATCAAAACTCAAATTGGCCTACTTAGCTTTAACAACTAATTTCAACCAACAATTTAGACCAAATAGTTGGCGCAAACGTTTTGCTTCTAATGTTGAACTTTCCAATTGGTATGGTGGACTTTGTTCCCTGACGTCATCAACGGCCTCCGTTGTGTAACAGTCTCATTGTTTGTCACAATATCCTCTAGTAGCTTATGTTTCCCTGGTCCTGTTATTGGTTTACATATATCGTGAACAATAAGGACTGTTTATGTGTTAGCTATCATTGGATTCTTGTCCCTTACTTTCACTTCAATGATGGACGAAAATATCTCTTCACATCACGGATATTTCCAGAAGTCGTGGTTTTGTTTTATTGTAATTTATTCTAGTGGTTTGCAAAAACGAATGGAGTCATCCTTTCATTACCAATTCTGTAAAGTCTTTACTTGCTTCCGAAATTATAATTTAAACACATGCGATATCTCTCAAGTCTGAAGAGGTTTTCTGTTCTTCATTGTTTAGAATGTAATGTATTCCAATAATTCAATTATTACTAGCGTGTATCTTTGTTCGACAACAAAGGTATGATTAATTGCCCCGACACGAATACAGAGCGAACATTGTAATCCGAAAACAATGCTCCATAGCCCGATGTGCCGTGACACTTCAATTAAATGGGATACTTACATATCAACCAGATACGCACATACAGACTTGAAAATATTAAAGGGTGAACAGAATACAATGGCTTTCAATTCCAACAACTTTTTATCACAACCGCACTAAAACATTCGCCACATCTGTTTGCAATTGTTGGTTTGGTCCAGAATCCAGATGTGACAAGGATATATGATACATTACTCAACCCATGTGCATTTGCTAAAAACCCATTACAAGATCCAGATTGATGGTTCTAAATGGTTGGAAGCCTCTTGAGATGCAATTGAACTTTGTTCTAAATTTGAAACTGGACAACCTAAAGAGGTCTCGGGATGAATCACGTTCCTGCAATATTTTTATTTTTTTTCTTCTTTCAAAAAGCCATCTCACAGAAAACCACTGATTATAGAGCATTAGCACCGGTAAAAATGAGGCCGTTCGAGTATGCGAAGATAATAGCAATGTGAGCCAAGGTTTGCAATCACGGCGCTGCAACGTGCACCCGTTTGCTGCCACGATGTTAATTACCTGACCTTAAGAATTAATAAACGTAGCTGGAATCCGGGTTCTAATATAGGTAGGTATAGGAAAATTACTTGCTATAAATAAAGCTTATAAGACTGGAATTGCAAATGTGGCTCTTGTAGCTACCAATGTAGCTTTTCGTTATTTGGACGATCTGTCATGCCGATGTCTTATACGGAATACTCAACGTTATGAAGAAACTTGTTCTTCGTACGTCTTCACTAAGATTTAGAAGATGTATACCATAATATCTAAAATGTCAAGGCATCTTTACGTAACACAAATCAGTTAAAATTAATAATCATGCTTACTGAATATTCAAGTACAATCATAATGCAGGACATTATCTAGGTGAAATGTTTTGAGTGCATGATTGATAGAAATTAAATGTAAATGGATCGATCTGTTTTTGCATAGGTACTGATGTTTTTGAAAACAAAATTGGTTTGACTGATTAGGGCAGTATAATCAGTGATTATCAAAAATCTTAGTACTTAGTGATTTTAAAAGACTTCTGTAATCGATTTATAAGCAGGATAAGTAAAACATCGTTCGATTCTAAGTCTATCGATTATCTAACCGCGCACTTAATAAAAAAATTGTTGACAATCTTGGTGAAGTGGGTGTGGTGGTGTAATCAATCAAACATTCTAATATTCATTTTTATCTGATTAAAATTTAATTGGTATGTAAGTCATCATCATCTTCCTGCCCTTGTCCCATTCTATTTGGGGTCGGCGCAACACGTTTTCTTCTTCCATTCTCCCCTATCAGACGTCACGGCATCATTTACTCCTTTCTCCTTCATATCATTCCTTACACAATCCATCCATCTTTTCTTTGGCCTTCCTTTCGCTCTCCGTCCTTCAACATTCAGATCTATCACTCTTTTAGTCACATGTGCTTCGTAGCCTATGTAAGTATGATCATTAAAAACCTAATTGTCACTCCAAAATTAATTTACTTACCTATAATCGTATAATTGTGTCATTATATATAAGATGGACACGTGGGAAAACCCTTTGATCAAAATTTCTCAGTAAATTTGATGACGTGCGTAATTAAGATTGTTTAAACAGTTCCTGGTCAAAGTACTCTTCGGTCTATAATTTCTTATGAGTCTCACCAGCTTTTATGTACATTAGATAATTATTCAAAAACCAAGTTGATTCATGCAGTTTGCAAACGACAGTGCGTGACAATGCTTTATTAAGTCCAACTTGATTGAGATAATTATAGCAGTACTTATAATAGACGCACTAGAGCATAAATATCATTGAATATAACAATGCATTTAATATACTAATAACATGCCCATTAGTGTCATGAAAACATGTTTTTAATGATCATATAAATAGGTATCCCTTCATCACATGCCACTTCGCTTATCATTTCTAAACAAAACTAGCCACTTTATATAAAATATTGGCATGTTATTGCCGTCATTAATAATTACTAAGTAACTAAGATACAATAAACGTCACTAAACATTAAACAATTTACATTGACCTCTGATAGCCTTACTTCCTAAGATCTCTTAGAACTTAGCTGGTAATCTATAATTACCTACTGCAGATAATATTTGCACAACTGGAGTTAACTAAATTTTTTATATCGATTACATATTTCAGATAACATTTGGTAGAGATATCAAAGATCAATAGGGTATCGCAAAAAGTGTTAAAAAAAGTCGTTTTTTTTTTGAGAATTTCGTCATCTAATTTCTGATAATGAACTGATTGGCACGACAATTTAGTTGCATTATAATTAAGACTATTAAGATAAGAAACACTTTTTGAAATGTTACATAACAACTTGAAAAAAATTCAAGGACATTTTGCGTTTACGTAAAATCTTTCAGGACATCTTGAATCTTCATCTTCTGCTTTCCTGCCTAGCTGTAATCCATAGCTAGTTGCCACACAAATATTGGATTCACTAACGGCTGCCCTACCTGACCATGACTCAAGGGTTTACCTCTATCTATTTGTATTTGTATTATCAGTACTATAATGATAAATTTGACTGTATTATCAGTTTGACCTTACAAATCATATTATGAAATTTAGACGATTTTACTATTATATCAGGGTGTTTCCACTGAATAAAATGTAGATTCAAGGATAACATATCTAACGAACTCTTTGTGATTGCGCGGTGTTAACAAAACATAGTATTTTCATGCTTGTTTACATTATAATATCCGTCTTCAACACTTTCCAATATTCTTTTAGATGACTTCTAAATAAAACTGGTTTTGGGTAGGTATAATGTTTGATGTGCGAATCTAACGGCGTAGTTTGGATAACCTTCAAAAGTTATTACAATTTAAATGTGGTCACTTTGTTTTATAAACATTATTCAAGCCTTGAGCTGGGTTGCGGGTTGTTCGAAAGAGATACCGCGGCCCCGGAACGTAAAGGGCAATAGAAGGAACATGGGTGGGTTTTAGTCAGTACAAGTCTGACACTCCCCCCGCTCAGTCCTGAGTGGGGGAACTTATTTGATGATTTCACACCCCAAAAAAAAAGCCTGCCCGAGCTGGTTTAGAGCGCAAGTAATAGGCGATAATTTTCCAAATTTATTTTGCATTGATGGGTAATGATTGCTCTTGATTTTTATACCAGACATCCGTGTCAAAGTTACAGAACTACGATCTATTTATTCACACGTTAATTAATCAAATGCGTAGTAGGTAAAGACGAAATTGTTGGTAGATTTGTGGTAATTTCCATAGCTTAGTCTTTTTCCAGCAAGCTACTAATAATTTATTCATGTCTGATCTTTATCAGCGCCTGGATACTAGCACTAAATGGGTAATTTATAACGTCCCGTATTAACAACTTATCCGATTTTAATCAGTCTGTACTCTGTACACACTTAATCGCCGTATCAATAAAATTATCGTTCATTGCTTGTACTGATAAAAACCGGATGTCATGCCTATATGCATCTAAAAACAAAGTCATTTAAATGTCACGACTTTAGAGGGCAAAGGTTTCTCCAGATATCTTATCAAATGTACTGACAAAAAATTATGTGTTCACTGAACTCCTTTATCACCAAAAACTAGAGATCGGAATAGAAATGATAACCTAGAATTAGAATCATTGTTCTAGAAGGACTTTGTAAAGATTATACAAAAGCTTATGATAGTGTTGTGAATATAAAATGTTTGGTTTCTTTATGAGCACGTGGTGGTCGCGTGCAGTTTCCACCTCGGTAACGTCCGTAGGCGAACCGGTTAGCTGGTGGGGAGTGCATACGTGATCGCCACTGCGTTTAACTGAAGCTACTTAGCGGGGTTACGCTAGGCGCTGTACTGGGTTCCGCTATTGTTCATATTGTGAAGTTAATTCAAGTCAAGTGACAAACGTGACAATATTAAAAGCACAGTCAAAATGGTTAAAACAGTATCGCTAAATAAAAGTAGAACATAAAAACGCCTGCGATAAGTAATTATGTCAAATATTTGAGTACTTTACAAGTCTAAATTTTGCCAAACACCCATGTGCAAATTAGGGCGATTATCACACGAAAACATCGTGAACCGAATAAATCGATGTGGTACAAGAACGAATTTCTCAATACGTCAACTGCACAAAAAGATATCTATAACCGTTGTATCCATCAATTAAACAAAATGTAGTGTTACAAGTGTTACAACCTCATTGGCAAAGTTCAAAAGGCGCAACGTGGTTGCTAGCAAGTGGGTCGGCCAGTTGAACTCGGCTTTTGAAATGTTTACCGAAGACACTATGTAGTTATAATAAAACTTTTATTTATCCACCGATGTTTAGGACACGCAAGTTAATTTTGTCGAGTTATTTTGACAGTATAATTATTTATCATTTCATGGTTATCAAATTAAATTTTTACAACTCCCTTAAAACTCAGCCCGGTTTAAGTATCAAAAGTTAAAATTCCTTTTACATTAGGTTGAAAATAATTTCTTAGTAAATCAATATAACCTACAGAAATAACAGTCATTAAAATTAAGATATGGTATTCCAACCGCTTTAAATCGTATCCTCAAGCTAGTAAGAACAAGAACCAATCCGGCTTACGAGTGGTCTTTGACACGCAATACCAAAAGTCGATTATAAGCTGTCCTACCTGGAACAGTAATTATTTGACAGTTACATAGTGTAGAGTATATCTCGACATTAAAAATTCTTCGAATTCTGAAGGATTTTCAGGTCATTTCGGTAATCTTTAAAGAAAAGCTAACGATGATAACACTATTTAACATTATTTCAATGTGTTGCCACGCCCAAGTTTTTTTTTTCTTTACAACTCGTCTCATGCTTAAAAATAAACACTCATTACGATAATGACGTATGCACCGTTTAGTTTTTCATCATTTGTTTCAGAACTAGTAGCTATGAATAATTGCCGTTTCAATAGGTAATCAGAAAGTCGTTAGTATTTTCAGAAACTTTGTATTTTTACGGTATTTGTGTAATGAACCGCTCTATTGTAATTACAGCCCTGAAAATGTCCCATAGTTATAACAATACTTGATTCTAAATGCACTTAAATCTTGATGTTGAGATGATTTATTCAATGATCCATATTTACTTTCGAGTTAGAGACATTTTCTTTTAATCATTACTATATGTGCCGGTGCAATTGCATCTGGTATTGGCAATGCCATCTTCTCGCATACTAGTGCATTTTACATGCCAAAAGAATCTTTTAATTATTTGATTTTGAAGGCCCAGAGTAACCGAATTATCTCCTATCTTTGGTTTTGCTTGAACCTTTGATCGTTCAAGACAAGCGCCAGATTGTAAATCAAATGTTCTTCTTCATTGTGACATAATTCGATGTGTTGAGTCTATTTGCACGGGCCAGTCATTCAAAACCTTGTGCTGAATTTCAGGAACAACGCGAGACTAAAGTACAATCAGTACAATGTTGTAGCGTCTCGTTTTCGTTACGTGGGAGATCCCACGAACCGTCTGTTCACGCTCAGGCCGCGTGCTTCATTGGAAACCGTCCAAACTTTCTGGTAAACTCAGTGATTGAACTTGAGATCTGTTCTCACTCAGTTTATGTTGTATGCGGAAAAATATTTACACAAAGCTTCTTAATACGACTTGCGGTATTCGAAGGTGTGCAGTGATTGAATGGATACTGATAGTCTGATTTTTCTGGGAGATTTTCCTCTAAGGTTAGACACAGCGAAATTTAACTATCTCTTTCATTATTTTAATTGGTTTGGTAAATAAAGGAATACGTAATTGTCTTAGTAATCTTGTTTTACATCCATCTCTCTCTTTATTCATTAGTTGAACAACATTTTCTACCGTAGTAACAGCCCGTGTGGATAACAGTTTCGTATCAATAAAACACAATTTTAAAAATAAAACTTCACTGACAGGGTTTCGAAAAATATTTGAATATTGGCGCAAGTCCAAGATATTTTTCCCTATTCGGTGTTGCCCGCTTAGTCAGATTTTTTAACCTTCTATTTATGAAACAAGGTTATGCGCTGTTCGGTAGGTCAAATAAGTTTTTTGGTAAATAACGAATCGCTTTGTTTGGGTAAATATTCAAGCCAGATACTGATATGGTTAGTAATTGTTTGGGATTGAGTAAAATTGACAATCGATGTTGAATTCCCCATTTTGAAAACAACAGTTCGCAGTGAACGTAAATAACTGTAGGTAACACGTAGATTGAAAATATTAATACGGATACATGACATATGAAATTCAACCTACATTCTGAACAGTCAAAGAACATTTTCTGTGTCAAATTATCTAACATTTTAATTGCGTCTTCCAACTTTTCAGAGAATTTCCAAACACCCTTATCTCATACATCTTCACGAAAGTATAATTATTTAAACACTTCAGCGAAGGTGACCCGAATTGTAAAACCGTCAGTTTTTTGTAGCATCTATCCAATCCATTATGAGTAGTACCTAGCAACCGGTTGTGGCCCGATCAAAGGTCGGACTTTAACCGCCAGAGGCACCGCAAGAGGCAAAATGGACGCTAGTACAACAGCAAGTAACTACTAAGGATATGTTAAAAAGTTTTTATGTGGAAGTGACTAAGAAGTACCTAGTAACTGGCTTGTTTGACAAAATATGGCTTTTAGTAAAAACCCATAATCTTTGACAGTACTTTTTTTTTGCAGTAGCAAAATTTGCATATTGGACACAGTTGCTCAGATTAGGTAGGTAGCTAATAATTTATTAAAGTAAATACACAAAACCTCAGATTATTTTCATAGAGATAAATAAATCCAATGAAGCATCGGACGAAACGGTAGTAGCTCTTGCTTGCAAAGTTTTCGCAAATTCAATTTTTATCGCTCGTTGAGTCGTTGCTATCCGGTTTATATTGATAACTTCTCTATCTTGCGACGTCACATTATTAGGGATTATGTATCAGCGAAAATAAATAGAAATGAAAGGATTTTGTGTAATCTTAGATTATTGAACTAGGCAGTGCGTTCTGCGCAGTTTCATATCAATGTCGAATGAAATTTTATTGCGCATTTGAACCTTTTTCTTTTACCTTGACGAATGCTGTGCTATGGCGTTTACTAGATTTACCTTCGAAACACTGTTATTCACAGTAATATTGAGCTTTGTAATCCTTAAATAAATATGAATACTTAGGTAAATAAAAATATTTTTCTGCATTCTAAAGGACAGTCCTTTGTTTCTTCGAATGCAGAAAAATATTTTTATTTCTATAATTAGGTATACAAAGGATTGCCTTTTTTTTCTTTCGCTGAGTTGTTATTGATAGTCTATTTTTACATATATTTCGATGTTTAACATAAACAGAGAGGTTTTCTTTACACATTTTTGCGCAAACAAGATAAAAGCTATCTTGTGCTGATTCTTTTATTACCTGCCTGTTTTCTTGATAGCAAGGTATCTATGCCTTTCATAATATTTAGCACACTAAGTAAAATTATAATTTCAATGAAGGTATAATAACTGTCCCTCACCATATTAAAAATAAGTTTAAACTGGTGCGTGAACAAAACGTAATTAGTTCTTTGTTACCTGTTACTTCCAATTCGCAATGGCAGCACAGATCAGGTTTTTCTAATATAATATATAAGTAACCTACTATATGTAGGAAGGCGTGGCGTGGAACCGGTGTCAGGTGTAATAATTTGAATAGAATATAGAATAGGTGACTTCAAGATGGCCGTCGTGTTTTGCGCGCGAAATCCCGTCGCTGTAGAGGACAGCTATAAAATGCGTAATCTATTCACGCCGGCGCTTATTGCTATGTAAATGTTAATGTAAAGTCGGTAAACGGTCTGGCTTGGACTTACTTTGTGTTTTTAGCACAATATTTACTTGTAGATTTTAGCCCTGGTATTTCCATCCACCTATAACATATATTTTCATAGCAAGCTCCTGAAGTAACCGAAAATGCCACAGATACTAAGATGTTCAAACTGTTACATGATTAGCTGAAGCTGAAAGTTCCGAGGATGTGTTACAGAGACTTAATATTAACGGGTTTGCCAAGATATTTCGCATAGGTATCAATAACTCACTAGGTAGCTTTGAATAAATCTGACTACCTACAAAATTACATACCTACATTATGACGGTAGAAATACTAAAAGAACTAGGTAAGTACTTACAATCACCAATAGTTAACTAAATGGCTTTTGACGGGCCTGTTGGTCTAGTGGTTAGTGGCCCTGACTGCTGAGCCGGAGGTCGTGGGTTCGATTCCCACCCAGGACAAACTTTGTGTGATGAGCATGATTGTTTGTTCTGTGTCTGGGTGTGATTTATCTAAAATATGTATGTATTTATAAATTATATAAGTATGTATATCAGTTGTCTGGTTACCATAACACAAGCTCTGCTTAGCTTGGGATCAGATAGCCCTGTGTGAGTTGTCCCAAGATATTTATTTATTTATTTTATTTTTAATAATAAGCCGGATTTACAAGAAAACGTTAATTTGCAAAGCAAATTGAAAACTGCTTTAGAAGTACTTGATTTCAATGTTAAAGGGTCACTTTTATACGTCGTCGTCGGGCGCATCTTAATTTTAGCTATGATGCATTTTTAACAGACGAAAAACGTGAAAAAATCTTGCATTGGCGCCAATACTTCGTATTGTATTTAAGGAATATTTTGTCATTTTCAACAGGCCATTTAGTTAACTATTGGTGATTGTAAGTACTTACCTAGTTCTTTTAGTATTTCTACCGTCATAATGTAGGTATGTAATTTTGTAGGTAGTCAGATTTATTCAAAGCTACCTAGTGAGTTATTGATACCTATGCGAAATATCTTGGCAAACCCGTTAATATTAAGTCTCTGTAACACATCCTCGGAACTTTCAGCTTCAGCTAATCATGTAACAGTTTGAACATCTTAGTATCTGTGGCATTTTCGGTTACTTCAGGAGCTTGCTATGAAAATATATGTTATAGGTGGATGGAAATACCAGGGCTAAAATCTACAAGTAAATATTGTGCTAAAAACACAAAGTAAGTCCAAGCCAGACCGTTTACCGACTTTACATTAACATTTACATAGCAATAAGCGCCGGCGTGAATAGATTACGCATTTTATAGCTGTCCTCTACAGCGACGGGATTTCGCGCGCAAAACACGACGGCCATCTTGAAGTCACCTATTCTATATTCTATTCAAATTATTACACCTGACACCGGTTCCACGCCACGCCTTCCTACATATAGTAGGTTACTTATATATTATATTAGAAAAACCTGATCTGTGCTGCCATTGCGAATTGGAAGTAACAGGTAACAAAGAACTAATTACGTTTTGTTCACGCACCAGTTTAAACTTATTTTTAATATGGTGAGGGACAGTTATTATACCTTCATTGAAATTATAATTTTACTTAGTGTGCTAAATATTATGAAAGGCATAGATACCTTGCTATCAAGAAAACAGGCAGGTAATAAAAGAATCAGCACAAGATAGCTTTTATCTTGTTTGCGCAAAAATGTGTAAAGAAAACCTCTCTGTTTATGTTAAACATCGAAATATATGTAAAAATAGACTATCAATAACAACTCAGCGAAAGAAAAAAAAGGCAATCCTTTGTATACCTAATTATAGAAATAAAAATATTTTTCTGCATTCGAAGAAACAAAGGACTGTCCTTTAGAATGCAGAAAAATATTTTTATTTACCTAAGTATTCATATTTATTTAAGGATTACAAAGCTCAATATTACTGTGAATAACAGTGTTTCGAAGGTAAATCTAGTAAACGCCATAGCACAGCATTCGTCAAGGTAAAAGAAAAAGGTTCAAATGCGCAATAAAATTTCATTCGACATTGATATGAAACTGCGCAGAACGCACTGCCTAGTTCAATAATCTAAGATTACACAAAATCCTTTCATTTCTATTTATTTTCGCTGATACATAATCCCTAATAATGTGACGTCGCAAGATAGAGAAGTTATCAATATAAACCGGATAGCAACGACTCAACGAGCGATAAAAATTGAATTTGCGAAAACTTTGCAAGCAAGAGCTACTACCGTTTCGTCCGATGCTTCATTGGATTTATTTATCTCTATGAAAATAATCTGAGGTTTTGTGTATTTACTTTAATAAATTATTAGCTACCTACCTAATCTGAGCAACTGTGTCCAATATGCAAATTTTGCTACTGCAAAAAAAAAGTACTGTCAAAGATTATGGGTTTTTACTAAAAGCCATATTTTGTCAAAC
This sequence comes from Ochropleura plecta, assembly GCA_905475445.1. Taxonomy (NCBI): domain Eukaryota; kingdom Metazoa; phylum Arthropoda; class Insecta; order Lepidoptera; family Noctuidae; genus Ochropleura; species Ochropleura plecta. The sequence goes on along the minus strand of FR997738.1, from coordinate 1,000,546 downwards.
AAGCCAGTTACTAGGTACTTCTTAGTCACTTCCACATAAAAACTTTTTAACATATCCTTAGTAGTTACTTGCTGTTGTACTAGCGTCCATTTTGCCTCTTGCGGTGCCTCTGGCGGTTAAAGTCCGACCTTTGATCGGGCCACAACCGGTTGCTAGGTACTACTCATAATGGATTGGATAGATGCTACAAAAAACTGACGGTTTTACAATTCGGGTCACCTTCGCTGAAGTGTTTAAATAATTATACTTTCGTGAAGATGTATGAGATAAGGGTGTTTGGAAATTCTCTGAAAAGTTGGAAGACGCAATTAAAATGTTAGATAATTTGACACAGAAAATGTTCTTTGACTGTTCAGAATGTAGGTTGAATTTCATATGTCATGTATCCGTATTAATATTTTCAATCTACGTGTTACCTACAGTTATTTACGTTCACTGCGAACTGTTGTTTTCAAAATGGGGAATTCAACATCGATTGTCAATTTTACTCAATCCCAAACAATTACTAACCATATCAGTATCTGGCTTGAATATTTACCCAAACAAAGCGATTCGTTATTTACCAAAAAACTTATTTGACCTACCGAACAGCGCATAACCTTGTTTCATAAATAGAAGGTTAAAAAATCTGACTAAGCGGGCAACACCGAATAGGGAAAAATATCTTGGACTTGCGCCAATATTCAAATATTTTTCGAAACCCTGTCAGTGAAGTTTTATTTTTAAAATTGTGTTTTATTGATACGAAACTGTTATCCACACGGGCTGTTACTACGGTAGAAAATGTTGTTCAACTAATGAATAAAGAGAGAGATGGATGTAAAACAAGATTACTAAGACAATTACGTATTCCTTTATTTACCAAACCAATTAAAATAATGAAAGAGATAGTTAAATTTCGCTGTGTCTAACCTTAGAGGAAAATCTCCCAGAAAAATCAGACTATCAGTATCCATTCAATCACTGCACACCTTCGAATACCGCAAGTCGTATTAAGAAGCTTTGTGTAAATATTTTTCCGCATACAACATAAACTGAGTGAGAACAGATCTCAAGTTCAATCACTGAGTTTACCAGAAAGTTTGGACGGTTTCCAATGAAGCACGCGGCCTGAGCGTGAACAGACGGTTCGTGGGATCTCCCACGTAACGAAAACGAGACGCTACAACATTGTACTGATTGTACTTTAGTCTCGCGTTGTTCCTGAAATTCAGCACAAGGTTTTGAATGACTGGCCCGTGCAAATAGACTCAACACATCGAATTATGTCACAATGAAGAAGAACATTTGATTTACAATCTGGCGCTTGTCTTGAACGATCAAAGGTTCAAGCAAAACCAAAGATAGGAGATAATTCGGTTACTCTGGGCCTTCAAAATCAAATAATTAAAAGATTCTTTTGGCATGTAAAATGCACTAGTATGCGAGAAGATGGCATTGCCAATACCAGATGCAATTGCACCGGCACATATAGTAATGATTAAAAGAAAATGTCTCTAACTCGAAAGTAAATATGGATCATTGAATAAATCATCTCAACATCAAGATTTAAGTGCATTTAGAATCAAGTATTGTTATAACTATGGGACATTTTCAGGGCTGTAATTACAATAGAGCGGTTCATTACACAAATACCGTAAAAATACAAAGTTTCTGAAAATACTAACGACTTTCTGATTACCTATTGAAACGGCAATTATTCATAGCTACTAGTTCTGAAACAAATGATGAAAAACTAAACGGTGCATACGTCATTATCGTAATGAGTGTTTATTTTTAAGCATGAGACGAGTTGTAAAGAAAAAAAAAACTTGGGCGTGGCAACACATTGAAATAATGTTAAATAGTGTTATCATCGTTAGCTTTTCTTTAAAGATTACCGAAATGACCTGAAAATCCTTCAGAATTCGAAGAATTTTTAATGTCGAGATATACTCTACACTATGTAACTGTCAAATAATTACTGTTCCAGGTAGGACAGCTTATAATCGACTTTTGGTATTGCGTGTCAAAGACCACTCGTAAGCCGGATTGGTTCTTGTTCTTACTAGCTTGAGGATACGATTTAAAGCGGTTGGAATACCATATCTTAATTTTAATGACTGTTATTTCTGTAGGTTATATTGATTTACTAAGAAATTATTTTCAACCTAATGTAAAAGGAATTTTAACTTTTGATACTTAAACCGGGCTGAGTTTTAAGGGAGTTGTAAAAATTTAATTTGATAACCATGAAATGATAAATAATTATACTGTCAAAATAACTCGACAAAATTAACTTGCGTGTCCTAAACATCGGTGGATAAATAAAAGTTTTATTATAACTACATAGTGTCTTCGGTAAACATTTCAAAAGCCGAGTTCAACTGGCCGACCCACTTGCTAGCAACCACGTTGCGCCTTTTGAACTTTGCCAATGAGGTTGTAACACTTGTAACACTACATTTTGTTTAATTGATGGATACAACGGTTATAGATATCTTTTTGTGCAGTTGACGTATTGAGAAATTCGTTCTTGTACCACATCGATTTATTCGGTTCACGATGTTTTCGTGTGATAATCGCCCTAATTTGCACATGGGTGTTTGGCAAAATTTAGACTTGTAAAGTACTCAAATATTTGACATAATTACTTATCGCAGGCGTTTTTATGTTCTACTTTTATTTAGCGATACTGTTTTAACCATTTTGACTGTGCTTTTAATATTGTCACGTTTGTCACTTGACTTGAATTAACTTCACAATATGAACAATAGCGGAACCCAGTACAGCGCCTAGCGTAACCCCGCTAAGTAGCTTCAGTTAAACGCAGTGGCGATCACGTATGCACTCCCCACCAGCTAACCGGTTCGCCTACGGACGTTACCGAGGTGGAAACTGCACGCGACCACCACGTGCTCATAAAGAAACCAAACATTTTATATTCACAACACTATCATAAGCTTTTGTATAATCTTTACAAAGTCCTTCTAGAACAATGATTCTAATTCTAGGTTATCATTTCTATTCCGATCTCTAGTTTTTGGTGATAAAGGAGTTCAGTGAACACATAATTTTTTGTCAGTACATTTGATAAGATATCTGGAGAAACCTTTGCCCTCTAAAGTCGTGACATTTAAATGACTTTGTTTTTAGATGCATATAGGCATGACATCCGGTTTTTATCAGTACAAGCAATGAACGATAATTTTATTGATACGGCGATTAAGTGTGTACAGAGTACAGACTGATTAAAATCGGATAAGTTGTTAATACGGGACGTTATAAATTACCCATTTAGTGCTAGTATCCAGGCGCTGATAAAGATCAGACATGAATAAATTATTAGTAGCTTGCTGGAAAAAGACTAAGCTATGGAAATTACCACAAATCTACCAACAATTTCGTCTTTACCTACTACGCATTTGATTAATTAACGTGTGAATAAATAGATCGTAGTTCTGTAACTTTGACACGGATGTCTGGTATAAAAATCAAGAGCAATCATTACCCATCAATGCAAAATAAATTTGGAAAATTATCGCCTATTACTTGCGCTCTAAACCAGCTCGGGCAGGCTTTTTTTTTGGGGTGTGAAATCATCAAATAAGTTCCCCCACTCAGGACTGAGCGGGGGGAGTGTCAGACTTGTACTGACTAAAACCCACCCATGTTCCTTCTATTGCCCTTTACGTTCCGGGGCCGCGGTATCTCTTTCGAACAACCCGCAACCCAGCTCAAGGCTTGAATAATGTTTATAAAACAAAGTGACCACATTTAAATTGTAATAACTTTTGAAGGTTATCCAAACTACGCCGTTAGATTCGCACATCAAACATTATACCTACCCAAAACCAGTTTTATTTAGAAGTCATCTAAAAGAATATTGGAAAGTGTTGAAGACGGATATTATAATGTAAACAAGCATGAAAATACTATGTTTTGTTAACACCGCGCAATCACAAAGAGTTCGTTAGATATGTTATCCTTGAATCTACATTTTATTCAGTGGAAACACCCTGATATAATAGTAAAATCGTCTAAATTTCATAATATGATTTGTAAGGTCAAACTGATAATACAGTCAAATTTATCATTATAGTACTGATAATACAAATACAAATAGATAGAGGTAAACCCTTGAGTCATGGTCAGGTAGGGCAGCCGTTAGTGAATCCAATATTTGTGTGGCAACTAGCTATGGATTACAGCTAGGCAGGAAAGCAGAAGATGAAGATTCAAGATGTCCTGAAAGATTTTACGTAAACGCAAAATGTCCTTGAATTTTTTTCAAGTTGTTATGTAACATTTCAAAAAGTGTTTCTTATCTTAATAGTCTTAATTATAATGCAACTAAATTGTCGTGCCAATCAGTTCATTATCAGAAATTAGATGACGAAATTCTCAAAAAAAAAACGACTTTTTTTAACACTTTTTGCGATACCCTATTGATCTTTGATATCTCTACCAAATGTTATCTGAAATATGTAATCGATATAAAAAATTTAGTTAACTCCAGTTGTGCAAATATTATCTGCAGTAGGTAATTATAGATTACCAGCTAAGTTCTAAGAGATCTTAGGAAGTAAGGCTATCAGAGGTCAATGTAAATTGTTTAATGTTTAGTGACGTTTATTGTATCTTAGTTACTTAGTAATTATTAATGACGGCAATAACATGCCAATATTTTATATAAAGTGGCTAGTTTTGTTTAGAAATGATAAGCGAAGTGGCATGTGATGAAGGGATACCTATTTATATGATCATTAAAAACATGTTTTCATGACACTAATGGGCATGTTATTAGTATATTAAATGCATTGTTATATTCAATGATATTTATGCTCTAGTGCGTCTATTATAAGTACTGCTATAATTATCTCAATCAAGTTGGACTTAATAAAGCATTGTCACGCACTGTCGTTTGCAAACTGCATGAATCAACTTGGTTTTTGAATAATTATCTAATGTACATAAAAGCTGGTGAGACTCATAAGAAATTATAGACCGAAGAGTACTTTGACCAGGAACTGTTTAAACAATCTTAATTACGCACGTCATCAAATTTACTGAGAAATTTTGATCAAAGGGTTTTCCCACGTGTCCATCTTATATATAATGACACAATTATACGATTATAGGTAAGTAAATTAATTTTGGAGTGACAATTAGGTTTTTAATGATCATACTTACATAGGCTACGAAGCACATGTGACTAAAAGAGTGATAGATCTGAATGTTGAAGGACGGAGAGCGAAAGGAAGGCCAAAGAAAAGATGGATGGATTGTGTAAGGAATGATATGAAGGAGAAAGGAGTAAATGATGCCGTGACGTCTGATAGGGGAGAATGGAAGAAGAAAACGTGTTGCGCCGACCCCAAATAGAATGGGACAAGGGCAGGAAGATGATGATGACTTACATACCAATTAAATTTTAATCAGATAAAAATGAATATTAGAATGTTTGATTGATTACACCACCACACCCACTTCACCAAGATTGTCAACAATTTTTTTATTAAGTGCGCGGTTAGATAATCGATAGACTTAGAATCGAACGATGTTTTACTTATCCTGCTTATAAATCGATTACAGAAGTCTTTTAAAATCACTAAGTACTAAGATTTTTGATAATCACTGATTATACTGCCCTAATCAGTCAAACCAATTTTGTTTTCAAAAACATCAGTACCTATGCAAAAACAGATCGATCCATTTACATTTAATTTCTATCAATCATGCACTCAAAACATTTCACCTAGATAATGTCCTGCATTATGATTGTACTTGAATATTCAGTAAGCATGATTATTAATTTTAACTGATTTGTGTTACGTAAAGATGCCTTGACATTTTAGATATTATGGTATACATCTTCTAAATCTTAGTGAAGACGTACGAAGAACAAGTTTCTTCATAACGTTGAGTATTCCGTATAAGACATCGGCATGACAGATCGTCCAAATAACGAAAAGCTACATTGGTAGCTACAAGAGCCACATTTGCAATTCCAGTCTTATAAGCTTTATTTATAGCAAGTAATTTTCCTATACCTACCTATATTAGAACCCGGATTCCAGCTACGTTTATTAATTCTTAAGGTCAGGTAATTAACATCGTGGCAGCAAACGGGTGCACGTTGCAGCGCCGTGATTGCAAACCTTGGCTCACATTGCTATTATCTTCGCATACTCGAACGGCCTCATTTTTACCGGTGCTAATGCTCTATAATCAGTGGTTTTCTGTGAGATGGCTTTTTGAAAGAAGAAAAAAAATAAAAATATTGCAGGAACGTGATTCATCCCGAGACCTCTTTAGGTTGTCCAGTTTCAAATTTAGAACAAAGTTCAATTGCATCTCAAGAGGCTTCCAACCATTTAGAACCATCAATCTGGATCTTGTAATGGGTTTTTAGCAAATGCACATGGGTTGAGTAATGTATCATATATCCTTGTCACATCTGGATTCTGGACCAAACCAACAATTGCAAACAGATGTGGCGAATGTTTTAGTGCGGTTGTGATAAAAAGTTGTTGGAATTGAAAGCCATTGTATTCTGTTCACCCTTTAATATTTTCAAGTCTGTATGTGCGTATCTGGTTGATATGTAAGTATCCCATTTAATTGAAGTGTCACGGCACATCGGGCTATGGAGCATTGTTTTCGGATTACAATGTTCGCTCTGTATTCGTGTCGGGGCAATTAATCATACCTTTGTTGTCGAACAAAGATACACGCTAGTAATAATTGAATTATTGGAATACATTACATTCTAAACAATGAAGAACAGAAAACCTCTTCAGACTTGAGAGATATCGCATGTGTTTAAATTATAATTTCGGAAGCAAGTAAAGACTTTACAGAATTGGTAATGAAAGGATGACTCCATTCGTTTTTGCAAACCACTAGAATAAATTACAATAAAACAAAACCACGACTTCTGGAAATATCCGTGATGTGAAGAGATATTTTCGTCCATCATTGAAGTGAAAGTAAGGGACAAGAATCCAATGATAGCTAACACATAAACAGTCCTTATTGTTCACGATATATGTAAACCAATAACAGGACCAGGGAAACATAAGCTACTAGAGGATATTGTGACAAACAATGAGACTGTTACACAACGGAGGCCGTTGATGACGTCAGGGAACAAAGTCCACCATACCAATTGGAAAGTTCAACATTAGAAGCAAAACGTTTGCGCCAACTATTTGGTCTAAATTGTTGGTTGAAATTAGTTGTTAAAGCTAAGTAGGCCAATTTGAGTTTTGATGAGTGCGAAGTGCAAATTTTGCAATGTTGCTAGGTCAAAAGATTCACCTTCATTAACTTCTTCAGAAGTTGCTTAATTGTTATTTAACCTGATTCCTAGGAATCAGAAATTCAGCTTAGAGAAATAACCGTTTTGTTAAATTTTTCATACAAAGACTACTGAATATTTCATTGCTGTCGATTGTCCATTCGATTAATGATGATGCATAATATTATTTTTGAAAGTAATTTGGCTATCCAAAAACACGAGTATCGAAACGTGAGTGTTTATTAAAACAGAGTTACTTATGTAAATTTTTCCAAACACAATAGTCTTTCCGGCGACGACTATATTACTTACTTTTAATTACAGTCTACAGGAAAATCGCAATTTTAACTTTATCGTAGTCTTCATGCCTTGTTAGAATGTTGCAACTTTGTGTTGTTTTTATACCGAATCTTAAGATTTATGTTTTTTTGCCTTCAAGTGCACTTATTAGAACAATGTCCAACAATAATGTTATAAACCCACAAAAAATAATCTTGATCTTATTTTGGCACGCAGTTCTAGGTTTTACGCTCTATTAAAATGGCGCTTAGGATGCTAGGCTAACAATATCGCAATCTACCTTTAAAATACTTTGAATCTCCTTTTAAAATACTTTAAATCCTTACGTATATCCTTTTAAATCCTTATATATATCCTCATATAAAGTAAAAGATTTAATAAATAACAGATCATGCAATTAACCTCTTTAGTTTAGTGATTAATAAGCCACCACGTGGTGAGACAAAGTTAAATATAACCGATGGAGTTTGTACCCGATGTTTCTGATGTACGGTTCTTTTTATCTTTCAGGGAGATACATTCTTTAGTGAGGTAGAAATAAAGTTCAGTTCAGTTCGAAATGATAAATTGTTGAAAATGAAATTGTACTGCATGTTTTAAAATTGCTAATTAGTGTTGGCTGTGATTCATGTATCACTTGTTGTACTTATTAGATACTTTTTACAAATGACTCTATTGCACAAGTCTTTGTTAGAAAATTTTAACAAAATGGTTGAGCATTTTCAGATATTTGATCTGTGTAATTGACCCCATAGTCTGGACAATTTATACACACAATACCCTCTACATTGAGAGTCCAAAGGTTCACAGATTAAATTCAACTATAAAAGCAGAATCTAATTCGTCACGTGAAAATTGAAGGCGGTGCACTGAAAAACAGACTCTTGTAGCTAGCAACAAGGTTGAAATTCAGTTTTCAGGTTGTGATCACGCTTCATGCACGTGCGTTTGCCCACGGTAGAGAGTTCACAGCTGTTGTTCAAACAGTGGACTTTGGACTCGGGCCCACAATCACCGGTGTAACCGCGGCCGCGTGAACGACGTGTAACGACTGCATGATTTGTTTGGAGATTTATTTTGATTGAGACATCATTTTTACTTCATCGGTGGTTTATCTTGCCTGTAGGTGTACAGTTATCTTGCTTCGATCTATTTTACATGAGGCTTTGCAAGATTACGTTTTGTTTCGTCACGTTAGTAAAAAAACGGAAATTGCATGTAGAATTTGCTTTAGGTGTGAGTACATTATAATTATCTGAGGATATAATAATGATAGTCTACCGTGATGTTTTAATTTATAGTGTAGTTCCCATGCGTTGATTATTTTTATAATTGTAATTATAGTAGGTAAATAAATCGATACTCAGTTCTTTTTCTTTGGTGAATGGATTCGTTTTGCTCCAGGGCAAGTTATTCTCGTCACAAAAAAACAATATTTTTTTTTACAAGGGATTTTAGCTGCATTCGTTTATTAACGGCTCGATGACGTCAACTTGGTAATTTGTAGGATTTGTAGGTCAGTGCTCTTGCCATCCACTGTTATATTAATAAGTATGAGTAAGTTTCTTACGTGACGAGACTCACGAGTGGATGACTGAGTATGTATGCATCTATCTATATACAATAATTTAAACGTTATAATCGATTTATTGGCACGTTGTCTAACCTAACTTGCTAATTCAATAGTAGATATCGTGTGAATTTATTTGTGCATAGGTAGGAAAGTACTCAATCTAAAATGAAAAATATTTGCCAAGAGTAAAATTAGACTAATCACATCAACAATCCTACCTAAATAGGTAGGTGCATAGTTACTGGAATCTTAGTTTAATAGCATTAAGTTGGTGTAGAAGCAGAGGTGGGATTGGTGGGAACCATGTGAACTCGTCTTTATGGACTTTATTTCTAATACCTATGTCATTAAAAATAACACCTCTTAATTCCAGGCCTCGGAAACCTACATAGAGTAAATAACCCTAGTGTATTGCAATATGCAATCTGTTACAAGTCTGTTTTAGGCTTGTTGCTAAGCTCCTCTGCAGATTTCCTTCGCTTGCGTAGATCAACGAAACATTATGAGAATTTAAAAATTCATCTAAGTTTTGACTGAAAACCAGCCAGTACGAAACTAAACAAACTTTCTGGCGGCAAATTGAACAATAGATTTGAAAAAATGGAATTTTAAAAAAAAACACGTAAATGAATAATGTTTCCTAATAAACCATGACCACCGTAACACCTTGTACCTTTTGAAATAAACGATAATAATATAAGAATGAAAGCGTTTATTGCATTTCGTCGACTCGCTATCACGAAGGTAAAACGTGTAGTAGAATGCCATTTGCCGGGTCCAAAGTCCGCAAGGTAAACTGACGTCGCCGTCGGCGAGCAAACGTGTCTCGAACAATGCTTTTGTTAAAATATTAATGTAGAATTAGTTAACCAATCATATTGTTACTAGGACGATTTAGTAGAAGTTTTATTAGTGGGGTAATTCGTCCATATGTTAAAAAAAATAACGCCTCGTCTGCAAAACATGCTGTTCTTTTACAATTATGGCGTTTTTTCGCTTATTTCAGTCACTTATTGCTATTTCTGTTCACAGCCAATAATGTTAATGTAAACAATGAAGACCAAGTTCTTGTTTACTTTAAAAACAACTGAAAAAATGTTAAATCAAAGCTTGAAAGTTACAGAAAATCGAAATGTTGTGTTGTAATAGTTATGTATTCTTACCTTTTCAAGGCAGTCCTGTCCAATTGCATTGGGTTCCACTTTGACTTCCAAAATCACAGAATTTGGCTGGCTAACTAACCACATTTTGTCAAAAATTTTGAAGAAAACCGAATAAAATTAGACTGTAAAAGAGGTCGAGTTGTTATAGCGTTATATTAATACCGAGGTATAACACTTTGTCAACAATGTTTATCTCACTCGCGTAAAGAATTTATTTAAAAATGTCTTTCTTAATTCGCTCTGCGCAATGTTTATCGCGTATTCTTTGTGGAAGTAAAACTGTGAATACTTCCAGACCACGGCCATACTACGTTAAGTTTGCCTCCGAAATGATAAAGAAAACAGTGACGTACCTAACGCGGGGGGCGCGGACTCTGTACCTCAATGTTAATCCATGCAAAGAACCCGTATTTATTCAGCATTCATCACTGCTTTGACATTGCGATTGGACCAAAGTGGAGCTAGCCTATACATCGATGTACGATACGCTATGCAATGTTAGTGAAACGTTGTTCGTTTGTACTCGCACTGAATTGATGTTTTGTTTCGCTCGAGTACGGTGTGTAAAGAGAGACAGAGCGAGCTAGCAACCTATTATTGACACGAATTTCTTTATTCGCATTAGAAATGTTTGTTGTTATATCTATTTTCAATTTGTGGAAGCAAAGTTAACTAGTTTTGTAAGGTTATGGTACTTTTAACCCAATTATTAATAATAGATAAAAATAAATATTAATGTGCAAAGAAGTTTAGAAAGTAAAAACTACGTTGACACTTGACACATTTGAATGTACCGCGTCGCGGGATGTCAATTTCTTACCACAGACAAAAAAATAAAAAATGTAGACTATTAAGAATAGACAACTTTTTATTTAAATTACTTATCTGAGCATTTTTTTCAATTGAAATCTATGCACCAATGTACTAACCTAAAAAAATTAATTGAATTCGTCAAAGAATACAATCGAAACACTATTTTATGTTCGATACTGCCATCTAGTTTGTAGCTTAGTACTTATACTACCACACGTCATTAACGTTTCATTTTAAGCTAGTGAACACATTTTTTATTTTTGGTATTGGAGATTTTTAATAAGAAAATTTCAAGTAGGCCAGTTCATTTCTATTTTAAACATATAATAATAACTATTCCAAATATTAAACTATTTAATAGATACCTTTCCCATTCAAAGTTTCTAATCTTCGGCAACGTGCAGTTCCATTCTGCGCAGAAGTACAAAAGCACGAGCCGCTGACAGCGCCAAACGTGACAACATCGTGGAACTAAAGTAATCATATGACTTTCGTGGCGACCATCTACTGCGCCTATTGATTTGTGTCTTGGTCCTGATTCTCGCTCGACATAGTTTTTGTGTGTATTAGAAATGGCGAGTCAGACACAGGGAATCCAGCAATTGTTGGCTGCTGAAAAGCGGGCTGCCGAAAAGGTCGCAGAGGCGAGGAAGCGTAAGTTTATTTATAAAGTACATAATAGGCTACGTGTTTTACAATTTTGGCCTTGTTTGTACCTTCCCATCTTAGAAGTTGCTAGCCCTATCATCAATTCTCGTTTCCATGCGCAAATAAAGTTCTATAAGAAGGAATCTTGTAATTACGTTAATAAGTGTTGAGTTTTTGTCTAGGGCGTGATCACATGATTTTGGCCTTCCACCCGCGGCTTGATTCCTGAACCAATTGATAACAGCATCTCTGTGCTCTTATCGTATTATTAGAAGTAGGTTTAGTTAAAATTAGAAGAAATACTGGGTCTTACTTTGGTACCAGAGATAATGCTTTGGATTTATTTATTAATAAAAGATTGTGCATAGATGTACCTACCATTTATCATATTTGACAAACATGTTAATCTTGAAGAAACATTATTAAAACAGAAAAATTTGAAGATTTTTTAAAGGATTTATTATGTCACTAAGTACTTCCATCATTCAATTTCTTATTGTGCGATGATTCTGGCTTGCCTATGACATCATCTTGTTTTTTAAAGATTTGTGCAGCCAGACTTATGTAAGATGATATTATTGGTACATGAATGTATTACTACCCGTTCTTGTAGCAGGACTTAGACTTAACCTTAAGTATGCCAAAACTTGGACCTGCACACTGTGTGAGTTTGTTTTTCCTGGATTTGCATTCCAGCTGTATAACAGCTGTATAATGCATGAAACCACATTCTATACAAAAGGTTAAGGTATATATATATTCAACTAAAAGTTGCTTTTAGTTACTTTAATATTCTTGTTAAACAGATAAGCATCTTTCAAGATTGTTTAATGGACCATCTTCATGAATAGAAGATGATTCATTATCTGAAACCAATATCTGCTGAAAAGAGTTGCAGCGTTTTCTATGTTGTCTTTCTAACGTATTTGTCGTAAATGTGATCAGCTGATGGTAAGTAAACTGTTATCTGCCTGCATCAGCTGATCTCATTTGGACTGTGTTAAGATGAATCAAGCTAAAAAAATAAAAAAGACATTTTGAACTCTAGCTGCATGACTCATTTTCCATTAACATAATCCATCCGCTGATTACAATTTTTTTGAACCCATAGTTTAATTTAATCATCTTGTGTTACAGGGAAAGCAAGACGCCTAAAGCAGGCCAAGGAAGAGGCCCAGGAGGAGATTGAAAGGTACAGAAGCGACCGTGATGGCCAGTTCAAAGAGTTTGAGGCAAAGGTAAGGCACCAAAAGAAAAAAAAAAGAAAAATTCTCTATGGGTCTGGTTACTATGTGAATACAACAATGAAGGCCATACAATAAGAGTTGTTACTTTTAATTAGTAATACTAGGGACATCAATGCACAAACAATTATTGTAGTCAGTCCTACAAATATGTTGATGTCCCTTTTTCCTAGTATACTGGACTTGTCAATTTTCAGGTTGCTGAATTGAGTAATTGTAATTTAGTACTTGTTGAATTTTCATAAGTTTTCATATTCGTATTAACAATGCTACATTGCATAGAATGCATACAATAATAAGAGCTGAAGTAGTTCAATTATCAAATACTCAAGTCAACCAAGTTGTCTGACATATTTGATTATTAATCACAGCTTTTAGATGATATCTTTATTTATCTAGAAATATTAGGCAGTTTGATTTTTAGTAGCTTACATATGACACGGTTGACTGTCTCGTTGGTTGACTAGCCGCAAGCGTGATTGTTGAGTATGAGGCCCTGGGTTCGATTCCCAGGTCCGTAAAATGTTATTGGGTTTTTCGGCAGTAGCAATATTTTATGGCAATAGACTGGCCCCCTATTACACTAGATTTAAAAAACAGAACTGGTGAAATGTAGGTGTAATATTATGTACACCTCTCCATGAAAACCATTAGTGTTGCTAGGGAGTTTGTTCCACACCATCACCTCTTCTCCCCACTTTCATAAACAAGATGGTGATGAACAACGTGCATCGTAGGTGACTCCTGTATGATTAAGACTTTCGAAATTTGCTGATACTAAGCGATCTCTTTTCTCCAGCACATGGGTTCCCGGGAAGGTGTCGCATCTAAGATCGAAGCTGAGACTAAAATCAAGATCGAAGAGATGAACAAAATGGTCATAGCTCAGCAAGACTTGGTATGTATACTTCTAGCTCACCAGAATGATCTTGTCCCGTCCCAATATTTTTTAGATACTAACAACAGTGCTAACTAGCATGACTTTTTAGGGTTCTGTTCCTATACCATAACCATAGCAAAAGTGTTTTTAGTGCCAACGACACGGTTGGCGCAGTGGCTGAGCGATCGACTGCTGCGCTGCGTGTCGCGGGTTCGATTCCCGCACGGAACAAATATTTGTATGACCTGCAGATAGTTGTTTCGGGTCTGGCTGTTTGTTTATGTGAGTTTAAATGTTTGTAAACGCACCCACGAAACAGGAGAAATTCCTAGTGTGGGGCAACAAAAAAAAAAAAAAAACAATGTAGGGATGTCCAATTGCAGCTAATAACTAACCCTAAAAAATATCATCAGAGTCTATCCAGTCATTTAGAAGAAGTATTGCAAAAAAGAATCGAGTACATACTGGACTATATTAACACTTTTGAGGACTTGAATGTGACGGCCTTTTACAATTGCCTGTCCTCCATAAGCCAGTTACAAGATAATAAGTACCTTCAGCTCGAAAAGAAGACTTATTCATGCACAAACATGATAAGTTTTTACACCGTCAATTATTTTAGTAGTGTGAGTAAAAGAATGAAGTCTTTAACTTAGTATACTCAACTCTCTTTGTTCAACTGTACATCTTACGTCACATGCCTTGCCATGTACAAACGATGGGTTATAAATAACAGTGCGGTTATTTTAGGTGATAGCAGCATTTGCTAAAAAAGATATAATAAATTATCTTTGCAATAGTTTCACTTTCCAATTTCTTCAATGTTTCCAGGTGATCCGGGATGTTCTCGACCTGGTATACGACATCAAGCCAGAACTGCACACCAACTACCGCATCTAAGCATATTTTGTAACATCCGTTTGTCGCGTATTAAACATTTTGCGATCACCAATCTAGTTGTTATCTTTAAAAGTATTTCTGTTAATGATAGGCATTAGGCGCGGCAGTTTCAACACGCGGGAAAAAATCAAGCGCCAAGAATCGATCCAAAATCGTTTTTAGGCCAATCGTGATTAAAAAACATCGATTTTGACAGTAAAACGTTGGAGTGGATTTTGATGACTTAAGTATGTCAAAATCGGCCTGTGATGTGTGTGAATCCCCACTAATTTTACTGGTCACTCAAAATGGGATTACTGTTAAAACGTGGGAACATAATATAGCCGTTAGCTGTAAATACAAGTATCGCTTTGCTTCGCCCTATTTATAAAGTAATCATTCAATATTCTTATGTGTTAAGAAATCAGCTCGGTATCATTCCAACGGTCGAAGGTCCGAATAAGAACACAATAAAAAAATGTACCTATAAATCTTAAAATTGTATGTTATTCAATGTTGTATGTTGAATAGAAAATATATAAAGTTTTAAAAATGAATTCTAACTGTCTTTTCTTGAATAGTGGCGAGTGTGTACAGTATTAGTGAAATATAAATGTTAATGTGAAACGTTATAATTGTTTTATTGTATTGAGACCATTTCAGGTTATTTCTTATCTGTATTTATGAAATAAAAACCATATTGTCGCTAAAAATATATTGGATCTACTGATTCTGCCTATATTCTACGGACACCATCGTGTTGCTTCATTGCATCAATGATCTGGAATCAAAAAAGAACTTGCTTATTATTATTATTTTTACATAATTATATTGAACTAGTTTTCAATCAAATAAATAATAATTAGATCACCAGTACACATGTAAAAAAATTACGCCTTTTTATCATTGGTAGAAACTACATAACGCCATCGACTACGATTGTAAGAATCATTAAATGGCCCTAGACCTTTTGTCCTATGACAGCACGTCCGCTCTGGAATCCAAACGCCTTCACCTTAAAACTGCATTACGCTATACAACTACACCCATAGCTAAGCTTTCATTTGTCGTCATCTGCTACAACAGAGATTTTTGCTCATCGTGTAATTGTCTGTGGTCATTGATATAAAAATGGCGGCTTAGTTCGGTTCACATTTTACAGTCGCGTTTTATCTGAAAAGGAACCTTATTGCATCATTTTAATGTTCTAATTTAAATTTTAATTGTATGACATAACAATATGCACATTTATCTACAAACCAATAAGGTTATTTTTGGAATGAAACGTGACTGAGCTAAGATCAACTACCGATAGGATCTGGGCCTAGTGTTTTCGAAGTTACCTTTTTCTTAGCTATCACTATCGAGATTGCAGTTACTGACAAGTCTGTCAAAATAATATTGATCTTAAATGCCTGATAAGTTACTGACAAGACTATAGAAATCACATTGATCTTTATTTTACTAACAATAAGGTTGCTGTCAGAGATAAAATAACTGAAAGGACTACTACCCACCTCGCTTTATTCTTCTTCTCGCCAAGCTTGTCGAGCCAACCGGCAATGGTGCCCACGTTGGAGAAGACAGCTGGCTGGTCAGCCTGGTCGCAGCGTTTGGACGAGAACGACAGCACGCCGATCAGCTCGCCGTCCATGATGGCTGGACCGCCAGCATCGTGCTGGGAAGATTATAAGGTTTGGGTGTTTTAGTGGTTTGTATATTAAAGACAGACGTACGCAGGTAACTACAGGTCGCGACAATGGGGCCCGGGCACATAATATCATATTTATGGACACTTTAGGTACTATACCGCGGGACCAAGGTCCTTGCCCACAACCCGCTCGCCGACATCTATCCGAAAAATCCTGCTTACTTACATTACCTACTTTCATACACCATTTATAAGAACCATTACGGATCGCATTATACCTGCCAGCAAATGGTACACCTTGATGAGTATCAATTTTTTTAGCACCATCCGTCCTTATGCGGCTGTTATGTACATTACAGTTAAAAATTACAGTAGGCACCTACAGACGGTTTTATCTCCGATCGAAAAACATCAAATGATTTCTCCCGCTCTGAATGGATCAGAAGGGAGAGTCTCAGTCCTATATTTACTATTATTTCTTTCGAACAACCCGCAATGCCGGCAGGCCCCTCTGCTTTGCTGACATCACTTTGAGGCGCGCTTAGAAATAGAACGCGCTATCTACACTGCGCCTATAGTCGGTTTAGACCTTGTAAAGTGGGAAAAGTTAGGGAGTATTTCCCTAAGGATTTTCAATTAAGTTTAAAACTTACATTACAGACGTTTTTCCGTATCGTTATGAATCCTGCGCAAAAGTTTGAATGGGTCACCAAGTCTCTGTGGACAGAACAAACGAAGGTGTAATATAAGTACCTAAGTATATTTATTTAATTTGCATAAAGTCCTACTAATATTATAAATGCGAATGTTTGTGAGGATGGATGGATGTATGGATGATTGTTTCTCTTTCACGTAAAAACGGCTGAACGGATCTTGATGAAATTTGGCACAGACGTAGATTATAGTCTGGAATAACACATAGGATAGGTACTTTTTTTTCGATAACACGCGGGAAAAGCCGCGGGGGCCAGCAATCTTACTAATATTATGTTACTCTTTCACGTCAAAACGGCTGAACGGATCTTGATGAAATTTGGCATTTTCATTATTTTTTTTTCCGATATCACGCGGGAGAAGCCGCAGGTGCCAGCTAGTGTGGTATAAAAGGATCTTACAAAAGTGTTTTCGTGCAGGACACATTCCACCATAATTATAGTATGCATATAGATACCTTTTTTTTTTTTTTGGGTGCGATGTCATCAAATGACTTCCCCCGCTCTGGGCGGAGCGGGGGGGTATGTCAGACTTTTACTGACTAAAACCCACCCATGTTCCTTCTGTTGCCCTTTACGTTCCGGGGCTGCGGTATCTCTTTCGAACAACCCGCAACCCCGGCAGGCGGAGGCCCTGGCAAGCCCCTCTGCTTTGCTGACTCTCTTTGAGGCGCGCGTGAAACACGAACGCGCCGTCGACACGGCCTGTCGTCAATAGACGGACGGACGGGACGGTGAGCTACCCATTGCTCACCGTCCACAGGCCCGATGCATATAGATACCTACCTGCCTACTAAATTTATCCGACATAACACACACACACTCTCAGTCACAAAACTACACCTCTGCCCAACCCATAGGGGATTACTGGCGTGATGTTATGTATTTTGCCAAGTAGCTATTGAATAAACATGTTCGAAACTGTAGGAAAACTAAGCAGCCTTTCCACATGATGAACCTTACCTTCCATAAATCTCTTGACAATCAGATGTGTCATACACCGGTAACGTGACTTTTTGCAGCAAAACTTGTCCTCCAGCACCATCAATACCCTGGCATTTAAGCAATACACATTAATAGATAGTGTATTCCGTGTTTGAGTCATTGATGTAGCTGTGTTGGAGCTGGAGTGTTAATAGTTAAGGATAAGCAATCACAGCCAGGTACATACATTATGTACTTACTAGGATATAGGAGTGCCCCACAACTCCTTAAAACCCCATAATGCCTTTTTTACGTTTGGGAAACCATCAAATAACTTCCTCCGCTCTAGTCAGAGTGGAAGTGGAGTGAAAACCCACCCATATTCCTTTTTTGCCCTTCATATTCTGGGGCTCTGGTATCTGTTTCGAACAACCCGCAATGACCGCAACCCTGGCAGCTGGTGGCCCTGGCAGACCCCTTTGCTTTGCTGAGATCTCTTAGAGGAACGCATGGAACACGAACGCGGTATCGACACGGACGACGGACGGACAGAGCTACCCATTGCTCACACTCCACAGGCCCGCATCTACGGCAACAATTGATCGGAGGATCTTGTTTCACAAAAAGAATCGCGAATGTTAACCAACTCTTTTTTCTATTTCTGTAATTGTAATTCAAGCGACAGAACTGCCTCACTCATGACACTGAATTTATTTTTAAACAGCAACAACCGTAATTACCAGAACAGATCCCCATCCAAGGAAAGTGATTTGATTATCAACGGGAACAACTAGATTCCTGGCGTAGTTTATCTTCTCAATGTTTGGGTCTTTTCTTCCCAAGGTCAAGTTCTTATGGATCTTCAGAACTGCGTAGTTGAATTCTAGGGTTTCCGGCTTGTAGTTCGGATGAAAGAAGATCTCGGACACGCGTACCAGCTCGCCTCCTGAAGTGGCGTTGGTGGAGCCAACTCTTACTGTGAGCATTTTCACGTATTCCCTGAAGAATCTGTTGTTGTATTGGCTGTGAATAAGAAAAGAAGGTTAAGGATTATTTAACTGCGAAGAATCTATAATTATAGATCTTTGTGAAGAAGTTAGGTCGCCCGGGGACAGGTAAGTACCTAATCCTCATCAATCTGTAAACATATGTATGGTCATCTTTTAACACCGCTCGGTTTTCTCCAAAAGGTAACGAGTGGATGGAACAGGATTTGTGCAAGATCCGACCAATCTCAGGAAAAACGATTACGATTTAGATTTCAATCAGTTTAGGTAATTCCCGCACAACCCGTCTCCGCTGCGTAATCTCGTCTTTGGTGGAAACCGCGTCTTTAAATTGATAACATTTAAATTTATTGGAATTATTTGGAGGTTGCCGGTGGTCCGAACCATATAGGTATTATCATTATAATCCAAATGCATCTCCAAGATGACAACTGAAGCATCAGGACGGTGTCTATGGACGGTAGCGTCGACAACCATAATTTATACCATTCGGCTTATTTGCCTACCAAAAATTAAAACTGTGCTTGACTTACATTGCAAGTACTGAGTGGCAGTGTTCAGCATCCTGTCCATGAAGACCCCTCACTGACGCATCAGAGCTCATTGTGGACTAGGAGAGCAGCCATATATACGATTGTCATTCAAAACAGTTGAAGCAAATCTGTTTACTCACAGTTGCAAGCAATGAGCTGCAGTGAGCACCCTGTCTCTGTCGATAAGGACGGCGCCGCACCAGAGCTCGTTGTTGACCAGGAGAGCAGCCATGTAAGGGAACTCCTCGACGGTAGCCACCTCGTCAGGGTTGTAGATGCGGCGGTAACGACGGTCCAGGACTAGGCGCTTGGTCGTGGTGGATTGTGTCGCTAGGACATAAGGTTTGTTTTATAACAGTTGGTTATTTGCCTGAACTGGGTTGAACCTGTGTTTCAGGCTGCAAAGTGCAAATAAAAACCTTCTTGCAAGAAATACAATAAAATTGATTGGTCCGTCATTATGCAATAAGCGCAATCAAATAAATGTGTAGTGATATATAGGTACCCACATATCCAGCAACAACTACCATGCAACCACATATCCAAATCCAAACCTTACCTCCGGAACAAACATCACTTTACCGTTACGTTTAAGACATTTCCTTCAAGAAATAGACAACTTGTAAATAATGTTAACTATCCGCTACTTCCACTAGGGTATTTGTAAATATAAATGGGCCAAAATAAATCAACAATTGTTTCATTTACTCAACACTCTCTCCCCTAAAAATGAAAAACTTGAATATAAATGTCTTACTGGTTTCCGAAGTGACAACTTGAGTGGCTTCCATCACCCGACGGACAGGGTTGTAATCTATGGGTAAGCCTTCGTAGCGTCTTCTGTAAACCCCTTTATTGTCTTGCATCAACAAACCTTTATTAGAAACATACAATATAAACAACAAGATGCGACATGGCAAAAGGATGTACGGATCTTATTAGCTGGAGTTCTATATTTCTTGCTTACACCATCGAGAAAAAGGTGAGTGAAGAAAGTTCCTAATAATTAACACCTACTTATAGTGTATTCAGCTAAGATTGCCCTGAGCCTCGTATAAAATAGGAGCATATTGCCATCTACGGGATATCCATTCCCCCGTTTATTGTAGAGAAGTTCCTTCTGGGAAAAGCCGAAAAGAAAAAAAAAACTTTTTTTTCATAATTTTTAGGGGTAACCTCAGAAGGAACAAACGGAACCCTTATTGGATCACTTTATTGTCTGTCTGTCTGTCAGACTCTTTTTCTCGGGAACGCGTGGAGGTGTTAAGTAGAAATTAAAAACCATACACTCAAATCTGTGGTCCCTTTGTGCTGCTGTGACATCAACCGTCTAAGTTTACGCAGTCAAAAGATATGGCCGTTTATGTGACTCGCTCACCGAGGGTTCCTTACCCTCGGTGAGCGAGTCTGACTCGCTCTTGGCCGGTTTTTTTTTACGTATAATATAATACATAATAGTAAACTCGGCTATCATTGTGCCGATTGTCGTAACGACCAATGGCTTGATTGCCAAGAGCCTCGACGAACATCTGTCGAAGCTCTCCTTAGGCGGTTGGATCAAGGGCCGGATTCAGAAGGCAGTTCTCCTCGATACGGCTCGTATTGTGAGGAGGTTCCTGTCTCTGGAACCCTAACCACCGGACCTTGGAGCTTGGACCCTGTTCCCGATACCGGGGGGCTACTATTTTTTGTATTTTTAAATGTTTCTTTTTTTTATTTTCTATTTTTTTATATTAAGAAATATTTAAAAATTTAATTAATATGTATTTAGCTGAATAAATGAAAAATAATAATGTATTTCTGTCGCACATTTTGCTGTGAGCTTACCTTCTTCCGACAAATCATTGAGAGTATATTCAACGTGAGGCGACGCGTACTTCATTGAATTCATTACTATAAGAAGTATTGTCGCTATTTTATTGCATGGCCAACCCGCCATTTTGATTTTTGAATCTGTAAACCACTAGAAGGAAGAAAATTAATTAAATATTTAGGCAAAGGGGACAAGTCTGTTGCCGTAAGCCGGACACCAGGGGCCTTAGTCTGCTATTACAATGGTGTCAGAATGGTCGATCACTGATCGCATAATGGTTGATTTTGACATCTACTACATACTAAACTTGTCAAAATCAACCATTATGCGACCAGTGATCGACCATTCTGACACCATTGTAATAGCAGACTAAGGCCCCAGACCGGATTTCGGACTACTTACGTTAAACTCATTTACAATCCAAAGAGTTACTGTTCGACCTAGGATAGGTAGACCCTACGATAAGCACCTGGACTTGAGCTCAGATTATCAAGATACCTACCGACTTTAAGTTACATGTAGTATTAATGAATCCTTACTCCTTACTAATATTATAAAAACAAAAGTGAGTTTGTTTGTTACATCTTTACGCATAAATGACTAAACCGGTTTTGATGAATTTTGGTACAGAGATAGTTTGGACCCTGGAGACAGACATAGGCTAATTTATTTAAAAAAAAATGAGATATGAGGGAGAAAGGGGGAAGAAAAGGGAAAACTTAGCTTTACTATTACAATTTAATAAGGCGCAAGGGAAAAAACAACAGGTAGCAGGTACCTGCAAATCAGGAAAGGAAACTGTGTTACCCTGAATTTAACGCGAGCGAAGCCGCGGGCAAAAGCTAGTGTCGAATAAAGCTTATAACAATTTAAAGACCTCGCGCACTACGCATGCCCCGACTTTTGGTCGCACGACTGTACGTTTGACCAGTTTTGTTGGAGACAGCGGCCGCCTATACGACAAGACGTGGTCGTGGTCGAGTAGTGCGCGAGAAGCTTTTCTTTTTATTTGTGATTGAAAATTATCAAATGACTTCTACTCTGAGCGGGCGCGAGATCCATAAGAGAGAGTTTAAGTATCATTATGGAAACCAAGATGAATTCAAGGTGCACTTATAGGTAGCAATAGCATGCCTAGGTAAGTTAGCAAGTAATTACGAAATAACTATATAATTAGCGGATATTTTTTTATTTGAGAACGTTTTTAAAGTCGTGTGAAATACTCGTTATTACTTCATCGAACCGAGTGGATGTATCCTGTTTCCTTTCAGAGTTTCCGTTGCAGTATCAATTTAGTGCATTTTTACACGCATTTTAGACAGGACTTGTCGCTGTAGTGTACCTATGGTTTCCAATGTAGTGTTTTTACTTGTATTTTTTAGTACCATGTTTTTATTTAATTAATTAAGTTATAAAACATACCTAAAACCCGCTAGCAGTCATTTGTAGAACCCACACAGAAAATGTTTCACTAAGTAAAATCAATTTACAATTTCAAAATACATAGCAATTTCCTCATGCAATAAAAAAAAACAAATCAGGGCTTGTGTAAATTTTTATTACAATATTTACACGCAAACTATGAAAAGAAAAATACTATTTACAAAAAAAAAACAAACGATAGACATCAAAGTTATTACACGTGGCAACATTTTATAACAGAACGAGAATTCTTTTTTTGAAGAAAATAATTTCGTGTCTTTGTTTTAATGCCAGCCTTTACCGTAGCCGTAGCCGCCCCAACCGCCGAGACCTGAGCCCCAGCCGCCGAGGCCTGAGCCCCAGCCGCCGAGAGAAGAGCCCCAACCGAGGCCTCCCCAGCCGACGTGCACTGGGGCTGCGATGACGGGGGTGCGAATGATGGGAGCGGTGACGATGGGGGCGGAGACGACGTGACGGACGACTGGGGCAGAGACCACCACGCGCGGGATCGTCACTCCGTGGTTGATGAGGCTTGAGCTAACGGAGTACGATGGAAGCACGATGGGGGAGGCTGGTGACAAAATAATGTATTTTTTTTTAATTTGGAATCTTTAAGTCTGCGGACTTGTCTGTCTTTGTGGCGGTTTGGTCAGGTCAATGCTGGATGTGCGCTCTATAAGAAGGAGCTCACCACGTGGGTCGAGTACGAATTTGTGAAGCAGATATCACTTGTTTTATAACATGTGGACATAATAATATCAGTTTCTTTGCGATGCAATGTTTTGAGAGCAGTAGGGTTACCATGACATCTTATAGTAGTATTTATTCCTGTGTGAGAAAGAGATGGTGCTAGACACCCTTTATAGCTCTGTCTCTGAAATAAGTTCTGTTTTAAGACGTCATGGTAGGGTCAGTATCAAATCAGTAGTAGGTTAGGGCGGTTATCCCTGGGAGCACTGGGCAACCACTACCACACCAGACAGAGAGCGGAGAGGTAAAGTCCACATATATTTTTAGCTAAGTTGGCAGTGTTTGTAGGGTAATGTATAAAGCGTTGCGTGCTGTCTTATAACATTAAATTTTAACCAAACAAAAGTAGAACTGTTAGTAATGCAAGTATATTTCCGACCAAATTATGCAACGTTTCAATAAATTAAATGATCAAGCAAAGATATAAATAGTTCATATTGTAGTATTTTGACATATGCCTAGCCTTTTCCCAAGCATGTTGGCGACGGTCATTAATCTAATCGAATGCAGTGAAATCTCACATATTTCACATGGAGTTTCTCAAACGAGTTAGTATTATATAATACGACACCCTTTGGTAAGACTGGTTGTCAGAGTTTCGGGACACTAACTAACTGTAACTGTTAAAGTTCTACTAATTACAGCATTGACCAACGGTTTAACGTAACGTGCTTTCTCAGGGACGAAGGAAATTTGGTAAGACTAGGGTGGACACCCATCTACGTACCAACCTAGGCTAACGCGGCCTAACTAAAGATCGACCTGACGACCTGAGAGGCTGAGAGAAAGCGAGCCTATTGCCATCAACGGGGCAAAGGTCCAAACTCCGTGTTTGCTGTGAAGTACCTGATAACACTTTGTTCGACTCGGGAATCAAACTCAGGACCTCTTGCATAGTAGTCGCAGTTGGAACCACTAGACAACGAGGCAGTGATTAAAAATAATGAAGAATACCGCCTGTCTGAGTTCGAACCTAATATGCTGTTACTACGTTGTATAACGAATGTGAGTGTGTGTGTAAGGGCAAGCAAAATGAACTAACTTCTGCTTACCTTAACGGAATTTTCTATGCATGGACTTGGATTTAGTGTTCAAATAGTGTCTATAATTAAATGAGGAGTTACCGAGGCCCAGTCCCAGCGATGGGACAGGGTTGGCCACCGCCAAGCCGATCAGGGCCAGAACTAATGCCACCTGTGGACAGAAAACAACACCTTTAAAATATAAATATTACAAACAATTTATTAACATAGCTAGAAAATTCGGAAATTATTCCTGTATTAAACTATTACTGTATGAAAAACTACATTAAGGTGACGATTTAAAAAAAAAACTAGTATAATCGCAATCCCAAACGACATCGTTCAAAGGACTAATGGAATCATAGCAGGACAGTATTAAAACCTCCTTGATTAAACTTTTTTTTTAGAATAGTTTGCACCTTAACCTATCAAGGAGGTTTTTATCCTGTCCTACTATAATTCCATTAGCCCTTAAATAATAGGTACGATAAAAAAAACTGAAGCTATTCTATTTTCAAAAACAAAACCGTAACTTACTGCACACTTCATAGTTATATATTTTCAGGTTTTCACTAAAATGTAAACTGAAGTACATAGGATTAGTATCGCCCTTATATACCGTGTGTGGCGCGGCCACGCATCACTTGCCACACATACATCCTGCAACGGGAAGCTTTGCATCACTCTTGTATATATTATACATTAGTTATGAGCTGCCCTTTCGACAGTGCCACTGTTTTTTTAGGATTCCGTGCCTCAGAAGGAAAGAATGGAACCCTTATAGGATCACTGTCTGGAGATAAAGGGTTATACCCTTTATCTCGGGAATGCGTGGAGATATCCAGTTGAAAATAATCCTTACTAATATTTTAAAAGCGAATGTGAGTTTGTTTGTTTGTTACCTCTTCACGCTTTAATGGCTAAACCGATTTTGATGAATTTTGGTACAGAGATAGTTGGGGGTTCCCAATTATCTCTGTACCAAAATTCATCAAAATCGGTTGGTACGTACCCCGGTACGTTCCGGGTACGTACCAACCGATTCCGCGGTATCTCTTTCGAACAACCCGCAACCTCGGCAGGCGGTGGCCCTGGCAAGCCCCTCTGCTTTGCTGACATCTCTTTGAGGCGCGCGTGAAACACGAACGCGCCGTCGACACGGCCTGTCGTCAATAGACGGACGGACGGTGAGCCACCCATGCTCACCGTCCACAGGCCCGCATCTACGGTGGCCATCAATGGTTAGTTGAAACATTATTCAGAAATTATTCTTGCGACTTTGATTTAATACCCGTATCTGCTTGTTAATCAGTTTTAATCATAACTGTACTATCAAGCTATATGATAACACTAACAGCTTCGCGACATTTATGATTTATTACATGCAGAAACTATTTCGGAACCCTTGGAATTTGTATTCAGGTCAATCATAGGGGTGCCTGGGGTTATTTGAGACAGCGTTTTCCTTCGCTCCAAAGTTTAACTAACGTCAGGCACCGCTGACGATGTGTAGGAATAAAAATATTTGTTGTGAAATAAACAATTTTATTTATCATTATTTTAAGGTATTGTATGTTTACTTATTTTAAGTGGGAAATAGTACTTTAATCAGTCAAAATAATATTTTGTCCTTAAATACTTTCTTAATATCTACTAAATTCATTCAACTATGTTCTACATTAATCATCCCATATTCAAAGATTTGTGAGGTATTTATACCATACTAGCTTTTGCCCGCGGCTTCGCTCGCGTTTAATTCGGGGGAACACAGTTCCCCTTTCCAGATTTGCAGGTATCTGCTACCTTGTAGTTTTTGCCCTAGCGCCTTATTTATTGTAATAGAAAAGCTAAGTTCAAGTTAAGCTCTTACTCACTTTAAAAAAAAAGCCTATTCCGTCTCCAGGGTCCCAACTATCTCTGTAACAAAATTCATCAAAATTGGTTTAGCCATGTAGGCGTGAAGACGTTACAAACAAACAAACAAACTCACTTTCGCTTTTATAATATTAGTAAGGATATCAGCCACTTTCTATGAAACACCACCAGGTGCCTTTTTTAAATCTTCATATGGCTTCTTATAATTCTCCACGGATCGTCTTTTTAGATTTGGCAGACATGTGCGTGCTCATGTTCATGCAGCCAATTAATGTGTTTTGTTTGTTTTTGATTATTGATTTAACTAACATAGGCTAAGTTGATACTAACACTATATGGATCGCTTGGTCTGAAATAAAGATTTTGATTTGATTTAGACAGTTTCTTGATATCTAAAATAAAAAAAACAAAAAAACGTGTGAACCCAGCTTTACCCCATTTTTGCACATTCTCCTTTTGCAACGACCCAAGGCACCGGCAAAGTCCGTGTTGCGCTACGACGCTACGCGCTACGATACTTGCTACGATTGTAACATGCTACACGCTACGTGTTATGCTACATTTTTAGAAAAATTGCCGAATGTTTCAATGATAGGAAAACATACAATGAGACATTGCAGATTGAAGTTATCGGTTATCATACTTCATCTCCGTAACCTCATGCTTGTGTTTCTCCACCGAGGTAAGCCGAGTTTGTTCATAAATTCTGTCGCCATCCAAACAATAAAAACGAATCAATAAGAATGGTAATGAAGCGCACATTACACACTAATCCATCGTTTTTGTCGGCAGGTAATCGTAGGAAATAAATACATTATCATAGAATTGCACTATTGGATTACATTATAGACTAGCGTCTTGACTGCATAATTAAACTTTGATACATTTATGAATCACAATAATTCATGCAAACTATTGTATTCAGCATTTCTTGAACATGAAAATGAGACTATGAGGTGATGATGTCCCAAAAGATAGTTTCGAAAAATACTGGATCTTAGTCAATTCCTTGTGATTTAGCTGGGAAAAAGTGGCGGAAATAACCCTCCAAACCCCACACATCACAAAATCTCCTCCGCCATATACATAAAACGTGATTATTATAAATTACAACCAGGCAGGCGTAAGTTTCAATGGCGGGAGGGGAAGTTCTAGACTAGAGGAACATAATTACTTATTTTTTAATCGACTGCAAAATAAAGAGGAGGTCTCAATTCCACTGTATTTTTAATCAAATCAAATCAAATCAAATCAAATCTTTATTTCAGACCAAGCGATCCATATAGTGTTAGTATCAACTTAGCCTATGTTAGTTAAATCAAAAAATTAAAAACAAACAAAACACATTAATTGGCTGCATGAACATGAGCACGCACATGTCTGCCAGCCCAGAGCCTGATAAATGGTCCGTCGACCTTGTCCGCCAGTGTAGCTAAAATGCTGTTAGGGCTACCCCTGAATCGCCGCAACATCGATGCACATCGTTTGCGCATAATGGCATGTAAGTCATCTATTCGCGCGTCTGCAAACATGCCCGAAGCGCTGCAAAACCGAGGCAGCCCCACCAACATCCTCAGCGCTGAGCGCATTTAATGTTTGTTGCCTGATTTTTCCGTCGATTGAGGGCAGATTCTCAAAATTAGTTGTAGGTGATATTAAGCCAGGATCTCATCATCAGCTCATCATTGCTGCTTGATTACCAATCATATAAAAAAGAAAATGAGAATGCGAAATACTAAATTACATTAACTGCCAAAGTACTCCCTGACCTCCTTTGTCGTGGTTGAGCAAGAAGTAACAAGTGGTTCAAATTGCGTCATGGAGCAATTATTATGTTTATATCCTCTGTTATATACCTAGTTATCTGAAAAGGGGGAAAACATAAGCGATAACTTTGGCTCCGGACATTAGCTTGTAGGACAGAAATATACATAGCGTTGAATTTTCCAAAAACGGAGGGCATCCGCGAGGATCATCCCAACCAGTATATAAAATGTACTCTGTGATCCCAACCCTTAAAGAGACAATTGACAGGGTACCAATTAGCAGCACACAAATGAAAACTGCCATCTTCCATGGTTGCCATTTCCAGTCTACAGACGTTCATATAAGTAAAATTAAGCAAGTACATGAGAAACAAGCTTCCCTGTCCTTTCCCTCTTGGCATACAAGTACTTATTCCTTATTTTTTTGTGAATGGGAAATCATCAAATAACTTCCCCCGGCTCTGAGCGGAGGGGAGGGTGAGAGTGTCACTTTTACTGACTAAAATCCATCCATGTTCTTTCTCGTGCCCTTTATGTTCCAGGGCCGCGGTGTCTCTTACGAACAACCCGCAACCCCTGCAAGCGATGGCCCTGGTAGGCCCCTCTGCTTGGCATACAAGTATGGAGCGTGTTATTCATGGGGATAAAGCACAGAACATATAATATCTGTTCTGTGGGATAAAGAATAAAACAAAACTGAAAGCATTAATTTATTTAATTAAAAATACCAGCATAAATACAAACTTAACAAAAATAAAAGACTAACAAATCTACCAGTATCTGGCGAGAACTACACTAAAGGTCGTCGGTCAAAATGGCGGGGACAAACTGCGGGCGCGGACTACACTCATTTAAAGGAAAGCCGAAAGTCGCGCGTCGCGTGCGGCGTCACGTGTGGTATGTTGTACGTTTATTTCGTATTCAGCGGTTTCAGATTAGCGTAGATATATGTTGCAAGTTCAGTTATGGATGCGCATGTACGCGCGTTTTTTTCATCCGCGCAACTCTTACGAGCATTGACGCTAGCATAAGCGAGAGACGCGTACTTTTAAGAGCTAGCAGTGTTGAGCGTGTAAGCGTGTTAGCCAATACGAGCCACAACAAACGCTAGTTGAAACCGCTCAATACGGAGAGACGACGCATGCAGCGGCACGCATTATCAAACGCGCAAACGATGCTTGCATGGTACGATGCATGAGAAGCAGCGATGTTCGCCACTGCTCCCGGTCAGGATCCGCCTATGTGTAAGGCCCGGACTACCCCGAAACGGACCCGAGAGGAGCGGGTTGGAGACCTGCAACGGTGCACGATGCAACCAGTGTCAGAAGAGACGAGAGACGCGACGTAGGTTCGCGCATGTTTCTCTCCGCTCCACTCGTGTCCCGTTTGGGTTAGTCCAGTTCTTGGAAACTGGTGGGTTCTGAGCGGGTGCAGTTGTGAGTTAGTGGAGTTCGGGCCTTAGGATTTCTCGTGGTGGACATTACACCGGTTATCTACGAATGGAGTATTGCAGAAAACTATCTGGCCGCACCGCTTTTGTTTGAATTTCAAATTTTAAACGTTTGAATGTTATGCCGCTTCTCTACAAACGAGCCTTCTGACAGACAGTTTAGGTACTTGAGTATCTGTCAGTGTATGGTATCCGTAGCGAGTCTACAATATGTCCTTACCTGTTTGACCGATCCTTCACAGAGCGAAAAACAACGCAATTAACGGCGCCATTAATGACATGTACAATATTAAATGAACACAAATAAGCCTACAGAGCGTGCACAATTAGTGTCTGACATCAGCAAGCAAAAAGCACCTTTATAGTAATGAAAATAAATATTACTGTAATTTTAATAGGCATGTGTGTGTTCAACCTAAGAGAAACCTTGTGGTGAACAGAATAAATATCACTTTGATTTTGACACGACTGTGAAAGTACTGATTGTTGCTTCACTTGTTTGTCGGTTTTCAAATTAGTCTTTATATTTATAAGGTTAAAGCTGCTGTTGGGCTGCTGCCGTTAGCAGTGAATGTACTGTAACTAAATGTCATTGAAATTGAAATATCATCTTTTAACCTATTTTTTTTTAATGTCAGTCATCGTGCAGGCTTTGTAGGCTTAAATCTGTCTTAACAAACATAATTATACATATTGCTATCTTCGCGTTGACTGTTCTATTTCTACGTTTTTATCCTAGGAAACAGCTTGTTTAGCTTCATAAAATACGCGAAAATCAGGATTGTCACTGAAAAAAGAAACATAGTATTAAAAAAGTATCTGAAAACAAATATAATTGAGTTAATAGTCTTTTAACCACAGATCATCTGCAGAAGTGCTATCCAACGACCATGAAATATCTTTCGGCAAAGACTTAAGGGGCGAGTTCAGTATCAATGAGTTACAACAAAAAATAAATTAATCCTTACTAATATTATAAAAGCGAAAGTGAGTTTGTTTGTTTGTTACCTCTTCACGCTTTAATGGCTAAACCGATTTTGATGAATTTTGGTACAGAGATAGTTGGGAACCAGGAGACGCAATTTATTAAAAAAAAGTGGGATGTGAGGGAGAAAGATGGAAGAAAAGGGAAAATTTAGCGTTGCTATTACAAATCAATAAGGCGCAAGGGCAAAAACTGCAGGTAGCAGGTACTGTGTTATACCGAATTTAACGCGAGCGAAGCCGCGGGAAAAAGCTAGTAAGTAAATAAAAAAATTACTTATCACATAATGTGGTACTTTACTTTTAATGTAAACAAATTACAAACTAAACAAAACTTAATTAAATGGTGTTTTAATTTGCTGGTTTGGGAAATTGGGAGAGACATACATTTTATCGACATTTTTATAATTAGTTAGTGTTCCTCTATTGATATTAAACTCGCTCCAAAGCTTTGGCTGGCAATAAAATTAACACAGTTAAAAAATAATTTTAAAGCATAAAAATCCTGATTTTTATTTGACTGTCCATCACTAGAAGTGTAAGAGCTATAACTTAAACATGTCAGCTGTAAGATACAAGTTACCATTTACCTACTTAAGAAAGTTACACATACGATGCCGACGGCGACGTAGTAAATACTTGGGAGAAACACATATTATTACCCACTCAGCCATCATCTTCCTGCCTTTGCTTCTGTTCCTTGGAGTCCACTCAACACATATTTATCTTCCCTTCCCTTCTCTAACAGCCGTCACGCTATCATTTACTCCTATCTTTCATATTCTCACACAATCCATCCAACCTTTTCTTTAGTTTGCCTCTCTCTCCCTCTCCAAAATTTGTTTTTTTTAAACGTTTCCCCACACTAGGAATTTCTCCTGTATCGTGGATGCATTTACAAACATTTAAACTCACATACACAAACAGCCAGACCCGGAACAACTACCTGTAGGTCATACAAATATTTGTTCCGTGCGGGGATCGAACCAGCGACACGCGGCACATACCGTGTCGTCAATGCATATTGGTATCCTATTATGATTCTGTTAAGTGGCCATTTTATACCACCAGGTCCCCTTTTTAAGAGGGCCACCCATAGTTAGGCGTATGAAAAATAGATTACAACCGTTCCACCACTTCACGTTTCACCAGGGAACAAACGCACTTTCCCATCACACTAATATATTTGCCTGTCCAATCTGGCCCCGGATCATAAAGGGCAATAGAAGGAACATGTGTGGGTTTTAGTCAGTACAAGTCTGACACTCCCCCCCGCTCCGCCCAGAGCGGGGGAAGTTATTTGATGAATTCCCATCCGCAAAAAAGGCTGTCCAATCTCTTGGTTTCGGTATGAACCAGGTAAATCGGTTTAAATAGGCGAAAGACGACACGGTTGGCGCAGTGGCTGAGCGATCGACTGCTGCGCTGCGTGTCGAGGGTTCGATTCCCGCACAGAATAAATATTTGTATGACCTGCAGTTGTTTCGGGTCTGGCTGTTTGTTTAAGTGAGTTTAAATGTTTGTAAACGCACCCACGAAACAGGAGAAATTCTTAGAGTGGGGAAACGTTTTAAAAAAACATACTTTGGAGAGGGAGAGAGAGGCAAACTAAAGAAAAGGTTGGATGGATTGTGTGAGACTATGAAAGATAGGAGTAAATGATGCCGTGACGTCTGATAGGGGAGAATGGAAGAAGAAAACGTGTTGCGGCGACCACAAATAGAATGGGACAAGGGCAGGAAAATGATGATGGCAACTAAAACTGTAAAACGAGAATTTTTAATGTAAAAAGATGCAAATCTATAAAATTTACCTTCTTCCACCGGTCATTGTCATAGTCCCATTTAGAAGAGAGTCCGTCTATGGGATTGACGCGGAGTTCTAGCATTCTCCGTAATTGTGCTTTCTGCGATTCTTTCGATAGACTAGCAGGTAGAGGCTCCCACACTGAAACAAACGACATCGTCACGTGCAAAAGCACTGCATGGCTATTTGTAATCCTAATAATATAATAAACTAGCTTTTGCCCGCGGCTTCGCTCGCGTTAAATTCGGGGTAACACAGTTCCCCTTGCGCCTTATTCATTTGTAATAGCAACGCTAAGTTTTCCCTTTTCTTCCCTCTTTCTCCCTCACATACCACTTTAAAAAAAAAATGCCTGTCTCCGTCTCCTGGTTCCCAACTATCTCTGTACCAAAATTCATCAAAATCGATGTAGCCATTAATGCGTGAAGTGGTAACAAACAAACAAACTCACTTTCGCTTTTTTAATATTAAGTAAGGATGCGAAATCTTGATGAAATTCGCACAAAGGTAGAATCAGTAGGTAGAGGTAGGTCTGGAATAACACATATGATACTTTTCTTTTTCGCTATCACGCGGGCAAAGCCGCGGGCGCCAGGTATGACTATAAAACAGTCGTTCTAAATTCAGCACCTAATCTAATTCTTAAAAGTATTTATGAGAGAATTTCGACTTAAAAAACTAGTATTCCGACCATGAATACTAGTTTTATAAGAACAGTTTTTTGTCCGTCAGTCAGTCTGTCTGTCAAGACCCTTTATCTTGAGGACACGTAGAGGTATCGAGTTTGAATTAAAACTTTATACTTAAATCTGTGGTCTTTTGGAGCTCTAAAAAAAATCAACTCTCTAAGTCTACGCAGTCAAAAGATATGGCTGTTTATGTGTCAAGTTTGTACGGAACCCTTGGTGTACGAGGCTGACTCGCACTTGGCCGGTTTTTTATCTATATTAGGATTTTTTTTTAGGGATGTGATATCATTCAATAACTTCCCACGCTCTGGGCGGATCGGGACGGAGTGTCAGACTTTTACTGACTAAAACCCATCTATGTTCGTTCTTTTGCCCTTTGTATTCCGGGGCCGCGGTATCTCCTTCGAAAAACCCGCAACCCCGACAGGCAGGGGCCCTGGCGGGCCTCTCTGCTTTGCTGTTATCTCTTTAAGGCGCGCGTGGAACACGATCGACACGGCATGTATATTACGTGTAGAGTATTATCAATTTGGTCTTTGTTACCTGAAAATAAATAGATCCTTTGAGATTTATCGAAATGCGATCGGGTGATTAGTTTATACAAGGCTATGGTCGGGTTACCTACCATAATTATGCATAAAGATGAAGGTCCAGAAAGTGAATGAGCACAGGAATAATCCAGCTCCCACGATCAGCTTCCACTGGCCTGTAGGATGCTGGAACTCTGCGAAGGTTTGGCAGAAGGATGCCCGGTATAGGGCCTTCTTCTCCTCACAGCAAAGCATTCGCCAGTCGCCTTTCTCTTTCTCGCGAAGTGCCTGGAAGTTTATTTACAAACAGTTCTCCTTCTCAAACGTCCCACCACCTCCTTCGCTAGCACAACTGATTCGCAGGAGGTGAACGCGGATCCTACACCAGCGCATTGTACTCTAGTTTGCAACGCACAAAAGAACAATAAAGGTTTATTGTACCTTTTTTTTTAAACAAAAACACTAGGATTTCTACTGTATCGTGGGTGCGTTTACAAACATTTAACCTCACATACACAAACAGCCAGACCCGGAACAACTATCTGGAGGCCATACAAATATTTGTTTCGTTCGGAGATCGAACCCGCGACACGCAGCGCAGCAGTCGATCGCTCAGCTACTGCGCCAACCGTGTCGTCTTTCTTCTATTTAAACCGATTTACCTGGTTCATACCGAAACCAAGAGATTGGACAGCCTTTTTTGCAGATGGGAATTCATCAAATAACTTCCCCCGCTCTGGGCGGAGCGGGGGGGAGTGTCAGACTTGTACTGACTAAAACCCACTCATGTTCCTTCTATTGCCCTTTATGATCCGGGGCCAGATTGGACAGGCAAATATATTAGTGTGATGGGAAAGTGCGTTTGTTCCCTGGTGAAACGTGAAATGTGTGTATTTTAGTTTATTTGTTGTTTTCGTATACCCTGAGTTGCTGCTAATTTTTCTCCGAAAACATTGTTTCCCATCAAGATCATAATCGGACAGAGCAGCTCATGGTTAAACAATAGCAGCCGCTCTGGTCGAACATACGGTTAAGCCGCCTAAGTGTGTGGATGGGCGACTCGTTACATACCGAGTTTCCTTCGTGCCTTGGAAAGCACGCTGAGCTGTTGGACCCGTCTGTCATTTCTAGATCTTTGACAGTCGTTGCAGATAGTCAGTGTTCCGAAAGTCTTACCACCAGCCTTACCAAAGGGTATCGTATTACCCAGTATTTTCTGGGTTGTGACGAAAAGATATATACTAGTATTCAGCTGCATGCAGTTAGACCCCAATGATGGGAAAAGGCTAGCTAGATGATGGAGATCATTATGGGAAATCTAAAGACAATTGCTTGAGCCTTGCGATCACTATAACAGAAAGGCAATCACGTATTTTACTTTTCGATCACCTATCAGCGAATAATACTGGATATACTTTACATTTCGAAGGTTCTATGCAGACACAATATGAACTTTTCTCAAATTATTTCACATTAATTGATATTTTGCTTTTCATAAACAGCGTTTCCCATTGACGTTTCCCCGGTTGTTCATCTTACGTTGGGCTTGAGGTTACCGCTCACAGATTCCAGAACTTGCCAGTTACATTTCAATTTATTTTTTCTCGAAAGAAGCAGTTAAGCAAAGAATCTCTAAATGTTAATTGAAGCAAAATGTTTATCAGCCTAGAGCAATCAGCTGCTGAACAAAAATTTATTCAATTACGCACTAGCCAACTCGATTTACAGCAACTTTCATACAGCTGCTACCAGCCGTTAGTGAAGATCGCCACTCGACCTAGTCAGAGGATATCCTACCTTAAGTTTGCCGATTCACGGCTCCACTAAGGAATATGCTAACCCAACGGTCATTGATACTACAGCTTATACGGCCTAAACATTGTTACTTACTTTAGCAACAAGAAATGCAAAGCAATTTGTTCATACATACACAAATATCTCTGGTGTTCTCTTTGAACCTAATGGCGGGGAACGGAAAGTGGGCATCATCTTTATAGTTGGCACTGCCGTTGACGCCAAATCCCACCCAGTCGCGATTCCCGATCCTGCATCTACCGTGAATTCTCCTTCCTCTTATTAAAAACGACGAATAAGATTTTCCATTTAACGTTAGCAACGACATTTTCGTTCAAACGATTGACAAAATGACGTGACAGTTCTTTTGATTTTTGAAATGGAAACGGTTATATGGCTGTAAAAGGTTTGATGTGAAAAGAGGCTAGAGTGTTGAAAGATGCAAACTTTTTATTACCTACTTAATTATCAACCATTTTCATTCCCTAAATATTATATATTTTTTTTTCAGGTGGCAAATCATCAAATAACTTCCCCCGCTCTGGGCGGAGCCGGGGGGCGTGTCAGACGTTTACTGACTAAAACCCACCCATGTTCCTTCTATTGCCCTTCACGTTCCAGAGCCGCGGTATCTCTTTCGAACAACCCGCAACCCCGGCAGGCGGAGGCCCTGGCAAGCCCCTCTGAAATATTATTTCTTGAGTCCGTTTTTCGAAGTAAATTTTGTCAATTATTCTGTTACCTACTTCACAATAGTTGTCGGAACGTCGCCGGGTAACCTGTTATGCCATATACCATTTTTTAAAATATAGCCTTTAGAGGATATAAAATGCCAAAATGTGTGTGTTATTCGAGTGTTTTATAAATTATTTATTAATTGGATGAGCTGACAACAGCTTATAAATATCTTCATATTCTAACATATCAATAAGCCTGTCAGTATTATTACTAATTGAATTTTCTTGCTCCGATAACTCCGTTTTGTAGTCGTCATCTGTTTTGTCTTTTTCAACTTTTTTGAATAAAATATTTTTATTTTTATTCCGTTTCTTTTTATTTTTCTTATTAACCTTATGTACGACTTCTACACTTTCTGCATTTTCTTGTTCAACAGCGCTGTGACTTTCCACGTCTTTAATTTTTTCAGTACTTTCATCATCTTTTGCGGCAAGTTTAGACTTATTATCGCTTAGCTCATTATTTTTGTATTCATTAGAACCATTTTCGTCGTCCCCTTCATCCTCACTATTGTCATGATTTTCATTATCATGTTTGTTTCTTTTATAATCTTTTGTAGCAATGTTAGGGTTGTTATTTCTTTGCTCATCATTTTTGTATCTATTGGAACGATTATCTTCGTCCCTTTCATCTTCGCTATTGTCATGGTTTTTATTATCATGTTCACTTCTTTCATAATCTTTTGTGGCAAGGTTAGGGGTTTTATCGCTTTGCTCATTATTTTTGTATCTATTAGAACGATTTTCTTCGTCCCTTTCCTCTTCGCTATTGTCATGGTTTTTATTATCATGTTCATTTCTTTCATAATCTTTTGTGGCAAGGTTAGGGGCTTTATCTCTTTGTTCATCATTTTTGTATCCATCGGATCCATTTTCTTGGTCCCCTTCATTTTCGATATTGTCATGGTTTTTATTATCCTGTTCACTTCTTTCATAATCTTTTGTGGCAAGGTAAGGGGTTTTATCGCTTTCCTCATCATTTTTGTATCCATCGGATCCATTTTCTTGGACCCCTTCATCTTCGCTATTGTCATGTTCTTTATCCCTCTTTTTATTTGAATCACTTTCATGTTTATTTTTTTTATTTAAATGCTTAAGTTTAATTTTAACTTTACTTTTTTTTCTTTTCTTTCCTTTGTGTTTGTTTTCGTCAAACAAATCAAGATTAGATTCAAAGTCTTTTTTCTTGGAACTTCCTTTAGATTCCGAGTCATAGTCTATTTTAAGCTTGTTTATGAGACTTTCTATAGCTTCATCAAGTTCTATATCTTGACTAGTACTTTCTTCTTTATTAAGGTCAACAAATGGCGTGGACGAGGATATAGTTTTTTCATCTGAATTAGGAACCTCTGCAGAACTACTTTCGTCTTCACTAAGTAATAAACTATTTTCTCCTGTTTCGGAAATGGTACTGGGTAGTATGGATGTAGTTTTATCTTCTGAATCTTCTTTTGACTGATTTTGCGATTCTGCAGTTGACCATTTATTTTTTTCTTTGCGCTTTAATTTCTTTTTTGGTTTTCTTGTTGGTTTATTTTTTTTCTCTGTTGTAGTTTTATGTTTGTCTCTCAATATTGGTTTGACCTTAAACATATGTCTTTCTTTTTTCTCCTGAGTTTCATTTTGAGAATCTGTTTCTTCTTCAGTTGTATGCAGATTATCTGTTAATTCACTTTCAGATGGGAAATCTGATGCCTTTTCTGTTTCATCTTCTTGACTTTTTTTGTGGATTGCCTGTTCTTTGCTTATTTTGTGTTCTTTTTTCTTCTTAAAAATTGTTTTAAGAAAATCTCTAAAATCATGTCTTTCTTGTCCCGTTCTGACAACGGCAGGTTCAGTAGGATTTGTATAAGGACGTCCGTTCACAAACGGCATGACTTTAATTTGAACTTCTTTAGTAACAAGAGGTAAATCAAACGTCCTATGATACGTTGTATGAAGCGTAGTCTGCTGATTGACGGATGGTACTTCCTGTTAAAGAACATGAAGGAATTAATACCTCTGCAAGGGCTGGGTTGGGTTTTTAATCGTGGATTGTGACTTTCTCTCTTTCACTGAGGAGAGTAAAGTGAAGGATTGATTTTGTATATTACAGCTGCAAAAATAACGTTACCTTAATGGGAGTTTTGAATAAACTTGGTGAGGACACAGTACATGTTTAAACGATATGCGCGTTTAGACCATGCCACGAGGTACTGCGCGGCAAACACTTGTGGCATGCCCCCAACCACTTTTTGTAACGTGTAGCTCGTGGGCAAACAGCTAAAGGATGTACTGATAATAATATTTTTTCTGTCTATTTTCTGTCACGGCGGCCTAACAGCGCACAAGTGTTTCAGCAGGTACAGGTTCACTCTCTGTTCTTTCACTCTCATAGTCAGATGGGACGGCAATTGGATACGACCGGAGAGAGATCAGGCGCAGGACTAACGGCTTTAACGTGCATAACGACGCACGTGGGTATCATACCGCCAAATTCCAAACTCTACAATCGAGAAATTTGAAACAGTCATAACCCAACAGCACTTTTTGCCCGACCCAGGACTTGAACCCAGGATCAGACACTAAGCAGTCGCACTTGCAACGATAAGACCATCGAGTCAGTTGGCAACAGGGAAAGGAAGTTGTAACGTCACCATTTCCATGATTTCCTCGATCCAATTAGTGTAGTAGCCCAGCTTAGTGAAGACAGTAGGAGCGTCGATGGTGCCGCACACCGGTGCACCAAAACTGATAATTCCTGCGAGGATGCCGCCCGATACTCCGGGGCCACCAGCGTCATGCTACATAAAACAATTATGACGTTGGGATTATATTTTGAAAGGAAAAGAAGGGGAGAGCCTTAGCCTAAATGACACCAGAATAATAATAAATATAAATATAATAAATATCTTGGGACCACTCACACA
The DNA here is from genome assembly GCA_905475445.1 of Ochropleura plecta. Classification (NCBI taxonomy): domain Eukaryota; kingdom Metazoa; phylum Arthropoda; class Insecta; order Lepidoptera; family Noctuidae; genus Ochropleura; species Ochropleura plecta. The sequence continues at coordinate 961,389 of FR997738.1, read as the reverse complement.
CGGCTATCTGATCCCAAGCTAAGCAGAGCTTGTGTTATGGTAACCAGACAACTGATATACATACTTATATAATTTATAAATACATACATATTATAGATAAATCACACCCAGACACAGAACAAACAATCATGCTCATCACACAAAGTTTGTCCTGGGTGGGAATCGAACCCACGACCTCCGGCTTAGCAGTCAGGGCCACTAACCACTAGACCAACAGGCCCGTCGAAATAGCGATAAAATTAATACTTGTAAATAACTGTGTATTTATTTTATTTGTTTATTATGAATGTGAGGACCATACGGTTCATCTCTTTTTTTTTGTTTTTGACGATTTTCTGACAGTTTGAGTACTATAAGCGACCTATCCAAATGTTCTTTTTAGGTTTTGTTCGTCGAGTCGTTGAGCTCCTTGAGATGTGAGCTACACGATAACTGATAAATACTTGCACTGACTGGAAAGGTCCACTCAATCTGTGTGGTGCTTTCATAAATAGACTATTTCAGACAATCTGCATAGTCCTCATGTAAGTTGACCAAGAATTTTGTCAGGACCTTAAAAGAGACTATGACCTCTAAGTTTATTTCGGCTCAGAGTAGTCGGGTACAAAACACCCACCTCATTTAGTTTTAAAAAATATGTGTAAAAAAAGTGTTTGTAAAAACATACTTGCAAAATCAGAACCATTTAGGTATAATTTATCATTGAGCGTTTTATTTTTCAGAATTGAAATTCAATCAGTCCCTATTAAGGTGTCGTTTCGATATAGAAAAAGAGCATAATATGCTGCATCTATAAATCAGACTAAATGTAAACTCAAAACACAGCTTACTCTTTGGTAAAGTTTACAAAGAAATAGACTTCAATGGTTGGATGAAATTAGTTGTCTCTAATTCAATGCATTACGCACCTTAAACGTACGTATTCAAAAGATTAAGTGGAATAATTTAAGGTCAACATACGTTGCATGCTCCGCCTCCCTTCGAGAAGAAACCAGCACAAAAGTTTCTGTCGGTCACAAATTCCCTGCAAATGTCTCAAAGTTAACAAAGATATAAAAAACCGACTTCCAAAAAAAACACTAAAAAAGAACGGTAAAATAAAATTAATTCCGGAAGTTAGTAGCCAAAAAAGCCACAATTAAAAAGCCTGAAAACAAAAGTCACTGACTTCCGGAAGTAAATTTATTTTCCATTGTGTCCATTTGGAAGACGGTATTTTTCGCCGTAATTTAGTCTTTATAGATGTGACTTTTTGGATGTTGATTTATCACACAAATTCTTATAGAGTCACTAAGAGATATCACATATCGTCCATTAACATTATAATAAGATATATGTATTATAGAAGTTAACTTTTAAATAACCCAAGCAATATAGATAAAATTCTCGAGTTTATCCATTGGATTATAAAAAATAATTTGAAAATCGCCCCACAATCGACGGAGAAATCGTGTAACAAACGTTTTTTGACGTCGTTAAAAATTATGACTGATTATATTTAAAGATGATAAATGAGTACAGGAGGCGTTCTCTTCTACCTGCCCACCCCAAGGGAAAGTGGCTTGAAATTGTGTGTGAAAGCTTACTTGGAATAAATGTCTTGACATTCATTAAGCGGGTAGAATTCTAGAGTTGCAGCCGAAAGTTTAGTTTTCTGTGTAGTTAAGCTTGTGCCGCCAAACTGAAAGAGTTTTACTATTGAAAAATATGTTCTGATGGCTTGAAGATAAATGCTCGCTTCTATTATACAAGGTTGTGATTTTAAACCTATTCTAATATCTATTCTATTTTTTCAGTATATATAGTAACTAGCGACCCGCCCAGCGGTTTCACTCGCTGCTCTCCTCCTAAGAGTAATAGCGTGAAGTATTATACATATAAACCTTCCTCTTGAATCACTCTACCTATTAAAAACCGCATCAACATCCGTTGCGTAGTTTTAAAGATTTAAGCATACATACAGCAACAGACAGACAGCAACAGCGACTTTGGTTTACTATGTAGTGATAAGCTATTTTTTTTAGTTCGTAATGAGTTTGTACTTTAAGGTGATCTTGGGAATCAAACACATTTGTTTGGGTAAACATTCTAAGGAAATCTAGACTTGTGCGTTGATGTTTCTTTCACCCTGAACATCAACGCACAAACAAACACACATGTACAACTACAGAAACAACCGATTAAGTGAAAGAAAGAAAGAAAAACTTTTATTTGGGACTCGCACAAAACAAGTAAAACAGTAACAAAATGAAATAAAATAGTACAGACAAGGTTATTGTCTGTGCGAGGCAAAAAAGGTCCCTGTGTCAGCATAAGCTGCGATATTTTAGGATCAAAATGACACAGGCGATAATAATTCTGACGGGCCAGTTAGAAGTGTCACGGACACAGATCAACACAGAAGAAGTGCGAGCCAGACTCACACAGACACGGTTCCGTAGTAACGCTCATTTAAATGAAATAAAAACCATGCTCGACACCAGAAAAGGTTTTTTTTTGCAACCCTCAGTTGCAAGTATAGGCTACCCCCATTTATTATAGTAGTTTATAAAAAGCATCTACCTTCATGTATCTATGTGGTGCCAATAGTCTCGGAGTAACATACGGACAATTAGACAGAGCAAATGTATAGTAAAAAATATCCTGTTTTATTAAAAAAAACTGGTTTTATACATTTTGACTTTCAATAGTTTAGAAGTTCACTACCTACATTGGTATTGAACTTTCCTGCTATTTGTTTATGAGTCGATGATGCCTCCCCGACTGAAATACTTATTGGCATGTGGTTAACTAGTGACCTCGAGCATTGACTGAATATAATTATTTATATTTATCTTTTTATGCTTAGCTTATTTCTTTTGCACTATGGTCCTAGTTTATCACCTGTGACTTCTTCACTGCACGTGTAAGCGGGCACACCCTTTAGACTGGTGAATTTATTATTAAGACTTGGGTATTTTTTTGTTTTTATATATAATTGGTGTTTGCTAGCTGACAAGTGACAATGAATGAATAATTTCTTATTTTTTTATAATTTTTTGTCATAATATAAATTGTATAAAATCTGGTTCTTCTAACCTGACAGACAGATGTGTTGCTGGGGAGTTTGTTCCGCCACTTCTTCTTCCCAGCTAAAACACTAGGAAGTGGCGAAGGGTGGGCGTTTTTGTGGGACTGTCTCTTGTAATGTGACGTTCAAAAAGTGCTGATTATCAGCCTAATTTGAATAAATGACTTTTGACTTTTTGACTTGAAATCACCAATCCGCACTAAGCAAACGTTACCGAATATTGATTTGCTCTATACGAGATTACCTTTTTCGTTCGAGGAGAGGCCGTTGCTTAGCACTACAGACAGATAGACAATAAAGACTGGTATGATTGTTTTATAGCCAAGAAAAACGTTGCTAATCGAATTGAATTAGATTCATATCAGAATTGTGATGGTGGTTTCAGAACTGCACCTCTACATCACTAAAAGATCACCTGTGTTCATTTAGCTGCATTAAAACTATACTTATGTAAAGCAATTAAACTTACACTTTTTACGCCCCAACCAACAACAACGATGTTTTCAGTGTTAGAAGGCAATGGCGACGGGTGCCTATCAAACTCTATCTTCTTAATTCTCTTATGTCTTTTCCCGAAACTCAGCAAATCTTTCAATCTCATGATCGCCAGGTTATGTCGCAAGTTCTTAGGGGTGTAGCTCGGGTGATAGTAAATCTCCATGACAGGGATCTGCTCTCCTCCATGGTCGTAGTAGGAGCTGCCAACTTGCACGGAGAGGAATGAAGGGTTTTCGCGGAAGAAACGGTTATTCCAGGCTCTGATGAAATGGATAATGATGCAGATCATTCAGATGACAATGATAAACTGAGAGCAGACGCACTAGCTAACAATGTGGAGGCAAAACACAGGCTACTTGATAGGGCACTTGTCTGTAGTACATGGATTGTTGTGCAAAACAATAATACATGCACTGTGGACAAGTGCAAGTGTAAATTGTCAATTTAAGTGTTCCTAATCGCTAACGCATAACGCTAAAAAAATATGGGAAATATATCTGAATAAAATATTTATAAATAAATAAATTTGTCGAAGAGTCTTACATTTGCAAACACGACGCTGAAGTGATGATCAGATCCGATTTGATGATGGAACCGCCACATTGGAATTTCCTGAAGAATTTGACGCTCACCATGAAGGGGTAGAGATGGATATCTGAACTGATGCCATCGAAAATGCGACGGCCGCTGGGTTCTGAAAGGATTTTTATAGTATCAAAGCATATTATCTATATTAAAATAAATTAAAACACTGTTAATCCCTTTTTGATTTCTATAGTAATTACTTACGCCAAATTTCACTATCGCTTAGTACACTATCATTAGAATCATTCACATTTACAAACTCTTCTTTTGAATACGTTGTATTTTCAATTTCATTTTTATTAAAATATCTTAAAATGGCTTCATTTAAATAAAACAATTTAGTATTGTTCTTAAGGTCATGTCTGTCTTTTAAATAATCAAGTCTGTTAATAAAATCTTCAATAAGAAACGTTACATAAACAGAATCTGTTTCTTCATCGCTTTTATTATCTTCATTTAGTACTTCATTTAACTGTGCAATAAAAACTCGAGTGCCGTTATCGATGTTATCAGCTTCAGTTAGTTTAGCTATTTTCTTGAGATTGTTGTTATCTCGCAGTGTTATGGAAGCAAAGAAGTTATGAATTGCTGAATATTGTTTCAATTTCAGCTTATTCTGCAAAACCTTAAGATTGAGAGTGGAAAATAAATTGTTCAGAGTGTTACGTATTGTCGACTCAGTAGAAACGATGCCGTAACTATCTTCGGCTAGCAATTCTGGAGCACAGTGAACAGAAATGAGAAAGTTCAAAAATGTAAAGCACAAAACTATCCACGTCGTGGAACACATAAGACAGTTATTTGCTGCGACATGCAATAGAAACTAAGAAAATATGACTTTAAAGGAAGAAAATTTCACTATTATATCTAAATGTTTGTGTTACTAAAGTAGGTGCTCAATATACTGAAGTATTTTTTTATGTCGTTTGTTTTATTTAGTTATTCTTGCGAAACATTTAATATTATTGTAGTCATAAAATCCGGAATAGATGTTGAAACCACTAAATTGAATTGAAATTGAGTTTGGAGTGATGAAATTAATGGGATTTGTAAATATTTTTTTAAGTTTATGTTATTTTTGCCTATTTCTCCTGGTTTATTGGCAATTTTCTTGCTAACGTGGCTAATATGGGGTATAATAAACAACTGCCTATATGCATTATGGGTCTTATTATCTACCAAGACTAACTGAACACTCTCTGCCAATATTTGAGTTGTCCAACATCTTATAATATCTTACTCTTTATTCCAATAAACGAAGACTCGATTTTGTATGCTTAACTTTTATGTAGCCACATTTTTTCACTTTTTTTGCCTTTTTTTTGCGGATGGTAAATCATCTAATAACTTCCCCCGCTCTGGGCGGAGCGGGGGGGTGTGTCAGACTTGTACTGACTAAAACCCACCCATGTTCCTTCTTTTGCCCTTTATGTTCCGGGGCCAGGTATCTCTTTCGAACAATCCGCAACCCTGAGGCGGTGGCCTGACAGGCCCCTCTGCTCTGCTGACATCTCTTTGAAGCACTTGTGGAACTATAGCACGGCCTTTCGTCACTGGACGGACGGACCGTGAGCTACCCATTGCTCACCGTCCACAGACCCGCATCTACGGTGGCTGGGAGTCGTCCCACGCCCCCAACAGGCAACCCTTCGGTGTATAATAGTTTCTACTATTAAATTAATGAAAAACAATGTAATTAAAACTTTTTATTGCCATAACCTAAGTCAATCCATATTTGTACTTATTTAAGTTATTTTAATTATGTAAAATGAAATTAACTGGAATAATTATGTTCCTGATTCGAGTTGTGGTAGCTAAACATCATCATAGGAAGACTCATCTTCTTGAGACCATTATATGAAGATCCCCACATATTTGGAGAAGACGTTGCTTTACATTTTGGCTTCTGGATAGTAATTTCTTGAAAAATCGAGAACCAAATTATTGTTAACCATGCATCATGATATTCCAACAAATATGAAGAAATATTTGATGAAGAAACAAATATATACTAAATGGACAGAGATAATAAAACAATAAAAGAAATTGAAATAAGGCAAGAAGAAATAAATCGAAATTGTGAAATACTCTTAGCACTCATAGTTACGAAACAGCAGGAAATTGGAGACCACCATGAAATTGAAAAGCAATAAAATATAAACTAAACTGAAACATGTTATACTCCTTCCAAGACTTTATTTTATATATATTTCGCAACTGTACAGAATATTGATGATGATGCAACATTGTTTTTGCATATAATTCGCTTGAACCGCTTTTGTTTTTGTTTCGTTCGCTTGTTTGTTTGTATGTGCTTTATCATTCACAGAATAGCATTGTATCTCCTATCCTTTTCCGTCCCTTAGAACTGTCATTAGCTAGAGAGAAACAGAGTGGGAGTACCATAGCACACGGCAGCATCAACGATGCACTTAGCAGCACGCTTTGCGGCGCAACCATCAAGGACCTTCAGGATGTTACTGGTATATGTTACTTGAAGCTACTAATGACCCGGGTTTGTGGGTTGTTCGAAAGAGATACTGCGGCCCCGGAACGTAAAGGGCAATAGCATGGGTGGGTATTAGTCAGTAAAAGTCTGACACTCCCACCCGCTCTGGGCGGAGCGGGTGGGAGTGTATGGAAGTTATTTGATGATTTACCACTCCAAAAAAAAAGCTACTAATGACGAAGTTATGACAGGTGAATAAGAATGGCGCGTGAAATTTATGGTTATGGTTGGCGCAGTGGCTAAGTATTTGGCTGCTGAGCTAAGTGTAATGGGTTCGAACTCCTTGCGAAACAAATATTTGTATAGTCTACAGGTAGTTGTTCTTAGTCAAGTTGTTTGTGTATGATATTAGTTAAATTGTTTGTAAAAACACTCACGACACATAAGAAATTCATAGTGTGGTATGAATTGAATGAATTCTTAGTGTGCCCTACATGTTTAAAAAAATCACAATCAAACTGTAAGCTGTTGATAAGATACAGCCAACTAGATAGCAATGTTATATTGAGAGATTGATAAATAATATTACTCTAATTTATTGAAACTTCATGTATAATAGTGGTACATAGACGGACTTAATGCCATAAGGCATTCTCTACCAGTCAACCTTTGGGTAAAATACGACAACATTGTGATAGGGTACAAAAATTATATACGATATATTTAAATAACGAAGTTTATAAAACGTGTATCGTCTTGACAGGAGTATGCAAACTTTCATCTGACTTCAAAATGGCGACGCGCCGGTTATGAAACACACTTGCACTTTTGTAAATGGTACTAATAGCATAAACCCGCGAAAATTCAAAAGCTTTGAATAAACCAAACTGTATTTTTTTAAAAGTGGGCCATCCTAGGAGCCGGGCCATCTTCGGCGCATGTACCTTATAAGAGTATTTGTTTTTAAAAACGTATTTACTGATACTAATACATATAAACATATGAAATAAACTAATAAATACATAAGAAATTTAACAGTAATTAATAAATTTATAATAAAAAATTTAACAGTAATTAATAAATTTATTCCTCAAAAAACTCAAAAAACGTAGAGCAATAAGACCCGGCAGCGCCACTGCATACCGCTACGCTACCGGTGTCGCGGGTTGTACGAATGACAAAATAATGAACATGGATGGGTTTTAGTCAGCACAAGTCTGACACAAAATTATTTCATTTGATGATTTCCCATCCAAAACTAAATTAAAAAGGGTAACAATGTCGTAAAAATGTATTTAACGCGACTATTAACAGCAGTGACAAATTATAACGCGAATCAAACGACGCTTTTTAATTCACTTACGGAGAAATTGAAAAAGAATATAGTATTTTGGTTCATTAATACACTATGAAACTTAATTTGTTTTTTTTTTCTCAGGCTGACGGAGATACAAAGGAATGACGCCGCTAAACAATTTAATATTAAAAATAAGAACGCAAATTATTTTTTAAATGATCATGTTTATTTGTGATAATCTGTTGATAAACACAATTCATTTTTTTATTAAATAAGGCTATATGGATTTAAACAACTGTTTATTGTTCCACATTAAGTATCTAATATCTGAAAAAAATATAGTCCTTGTTGCAATTAATGACACAAAACGCACGCGTATGAAATACATTACATATTGAACCTTATCGTAGTGCAACAAGAGCCCGTTTTCGAAGAAATGTATTGAAAATTATGTTTATTAAATTTTTTAAATGGTATGATTATTTCTGATAGCGAATAGCGGCATGCAAATGAACATATCTATGTTCTGCAGTGAATTGCTGTGGGCTGATTGATGATGATGAAGACTGATATATCTAAATCCCTTAGAAATTTAACATCTCAGCATGAGTGATATAACCAAGGTTTTGTTAAAATATTCTGATTTAAAAGAGTGTCCATGAAGTTTCTTGCCCATTCTTCTCCACAGAAATTTACACTTTGGAATGGGCAACTACAGTATTTCACAGTTATGATGCCTTGTGACTGGGACTGTAGCTTCATTTATTATTGTCATTGTTTCGACAGTTTAAAAGTGCCTGTAACTGGCCTACTTGAAATACTTTTGATTTAGATTTTTTGAAATACCTTAGAATAGAAATAACAGTGCTTATATTATAAAGTTAGTACATGATTTAAATATTAAAACAAATTTTGATGTAGTTGTGTATTAAACAGAAAACAACATAACACATGTCATATAAAAATGAGTCAAAATAACAAAAATAAAAAAACCTAGTCCTTGAACTAATCTTTCTTATCAGAAGATTTCGATTTATCTTTACGTTTCTTAGAGCTGCTACTTTTCGCCGTATATGTTCTACTATTTATTTGATGTTTATGGTTGTCATAGTTTGTTTTGGCGTCTATTAAAACATTCTTCGTTGCAAATGATTTACCCTCGTCGAGAACCGAACTAGCGTGTTTAGAAAGGCGGTTATGTTTCATGACTACTTTCTGTGAACTTTCTTTTTGCATAGAAGAAGCATCTGGTGCATCCTCATTTTCTAACGGAGCACCAGAGAGGTAAAGAGATTTCCCTTTAGCCTTTTTATGGGAATTCTTTTTTTCTGAATACTTTTGATTTTTTACATAAAATTTCTTGATTTCTTCAGTGTGTTCATTAGATTTATCTGATATGCTCTCAGATTCTTCTGACGTAACTTTTTTATTTCTAAAGCTTTTTTTCTTAAAGGATTTAGGAACTTCAAAACTTAACTCATGTTCATCTTTGCTCGATACTTCATAGTTGTCTGTATAATCATTGTGCACAGCGTGATTACCTTTTAAAGATTCAGTATCGGTTAGAGGCTTTCTCAGAATCTTCTTTTTACAAGTACTAGTGTAGATTGGTGTTTCTGTATGAGTTTCTTCTTCTTGCTCTGTGGATGCTCCATCGTCAAATTCAAATTCAACTTCAAACAAGCTCTCGAGTGAATCCTTGTCGTCGTTCCGATCTTTCTCGTCTTCAGAGTCCGGCTTGTTGAAATAATGACTAAACTCGTCGTAAGTTTCTCCATAGATGGCCTCGTCTACGACGGCCGGATCAGACTTTATTAATTCCATTAGTGTATTTCTGAGAGCTTTAACTTCCTTTGGATACTCTTTACTATGGCCGTGGAATTGATTGTTTCTTAGTACTGTCTTATCGTTTTTAAACTGTTTTGAATACATATTTTGTCTTCTTGTATTAATGTTATCGAAATTTGTGTGATTTATTTTCTGATGCGCATTCTGGAACAATATGGAAAACAAGTCATTTTGATAAAGTTAGTTTTAACTATTAATGTTAAATGATATTTTATGCTCGATTGACGCTATTAGGAGTGCACAATTTATGTTTGGAAGATGGTGGCGTTTGGTTGGTCATGATTTTAACCTCCACACCAAAAATACCATAAACAACTTTAAGCGGTGTTAGAGAACCCTTAACGAAGCAGAAAGGCACTTGTTATCCGTGTCATTGCGTTTTTTGTTTTGTTTTAAACCATATCTACCATATTGGGGATAGCCACTATCAAATTTCCAACTTTATCACAAGTTTTTGGAACGAAGTTCCTTATCGCGCGTTGCGAAAGGGTGCTAGACGGAAAAAATTAACACCAAAAGTTGTAACGACAGTTTTTGCTTAAGACCAAAAGTTGTAATGACACTTTTTGCTATAGTTGTAAGCCGTGTGGCGTGCGCGTGTTTCTCTGTCTTTCTCTCTCTCTCATAGAAATCAAGCTAGTTATTTTCAACAGTGTGGTGTCGCGACGATTATTTTTGTTGAGTGTAAACAGGTTTTTTTACATAATAAATAATAACTTCGTTCCATCCGGGTGTCTCTCGACACCTCTCAAGTATTTTTTTAACGCAAGGTTTTTATGTTTAAACTGAATGCAGTTATCAGCATAATGTTTTGAGTGCGTAACATTGAGTTTACAGGAAAATCAGATTTTTCACTTAAAAAAAAGTCGTTTCCCTGCAATATATTTTGCGTAGAGTAACTTAGTTTGATGTATAGACTGCATGGTTGGCAGCTTTGTAAAGTGTTCATTTACACCCTAGAGATAGTAAAGCTCTCAGTTAATGAAACGAGAGAAGCGTCTGTACTGTAAATGACTTCGTTACCACGATGCTATCGATCCACGGCACGTAGTAGCCCAGCTTGGTGAAGACTGTGGGTGAATCTGGGAACCCACACCCTGGTACACCGAAGCTCACAACTCCAACTAATACTGCGCCTACGATCCCTGGACCTCCGGCATCTCCCTAGAAACATACAAAAATCGAACTGTAGGGGAAAAAAATGTTTTAGATACCGCTGCATATACAATGTATTTATGAGTTCTAGGTCATGGGTTGAAAACTGTGTGTGTACTTAAATTATTTGATCACCACTGCTCTTAAAATGATCAAGGTCCTTGTTTGCAGATGGGAAAGTATCAAATAGCTTCCCCAGATCTGGGCGGAGCGGTGGGGAGTGTCAGACTTGTACTGACTAAAACCACCCATTTTCCTTCTTATACCCTTTATGTTCCGGGACCGCGGTTTTTCTTTCGTACAACCCGCAACCCGCTTAAAAGTGCTAAGGAAGACATTGTGATATCGACCGTATATCTACCATTCTGCGCTGGGCTCGAGTGATGGATAATGGGACACCCCCTCTCACAGCGTCCTGGATGTGAATGTTATATATCAGCTGAATGCATATATATATGTACGTTTACCATAATAAAAATATATGATTGCTACTAACGCTACATGCACTTCCGTTTGCGCCGTTCAAAGCAGCGCAAAAGTTTTCTTTCCTTATTAAGTCTCTGAAATAATCAAATAATAACTTATTAATTTAAAATGAGTGGGGAGTCAACAAATATTTGAGGTTTCGTGAGTGGGACTGAGATGAGAAGAAAAGAAATGAATTGAAAGAATACAAACTTAGAGCAGTAAAATCAAATTAAATGAAATCAAGTCACAATTTATTAGTTAATTAAAGGTAAAGAAAGACAAGACGAACAAGCTCAAAAAGAAGTCAAGATCAAGAAGAAGTGAATATAAAAACGAAAGAGAACAAGTGCCTTTCGTATGGATACCTAATACACCCAATTTTTCATGGCTATCTTTGGAAGTATTGCATGTGCAAATACGTCACAGAAATTGACATGCAAAATTTTAGCTCGTTTGGAAATCAGAAAGTTGATTTAAAACTTCATAGATTTTTAAATAGTAAGTTTAGGTGAAGGTAACAAAATTAAGTAACAAATATTAAAATTTTTACCTAATTTTGTTACTTACCTTTACCCACAACAAAGACCTGATGAGTTATTATCAGATCTTTGTCACTGTTCTAGAACATTCTGCCGTCAACCATCCAATATTTCTATTGCTACTTACTTTGAGTACTTTTTTCTGCAAGCATCAGTGTTGTATACGTCAAGCTTACTCATTCTCAACTTTGGGAGTTTTGGTGTTTTTGGGTCCGCCTGTTCAAATCAAACTCCACTTTCAAATTTGCGACCATAAAGTAACACATATTATAAGACAATGAAAAACTCTTTTTGTCCAATAGCAATTAAAGATCAAGATCTGCCTAGCCTTTTCCCAACTATGGGGTCGGCTTCCAGTCTTACCGGATGCAGCTGAACACCAATATTTTACATGGAGCGATTGCCTATCTGACCTCCACAACCCAGTCAGTACTGGTTAATACGATACCCTGTGGTAAGAGTGATTGTCAGACTTTCGGGACACTAACTACCTGTATCGACTGTCAAAGATCTACAAATGACAGCCGAGACCAACGGCTTAACGTGCTTTCCGAGGCGTGGTCACCCTTCCACAGAGTAACCTAGACAAGCGCGGCTTAACCTAAAGATCCACCTGAGCGGGTACTATAGCCACGATTTCCTCTTTAATAGCAATTAAATATACGAAAAAATATTGCTGCAGATTCTACCTTTGAGTCACCCCATCCAAGTATAAAAATATTTTTGGTATCGTTAGACAGAACCCCTGGAGTCCTATCCCACAAGATGCGTCTGATTCTCTTCTGCTGCCTCGAGAAAAGGAACCTCTTCTCCAGTTTTATCAGTGCCAGGTTATTGCCCAAGTGCTCCGGTTCATACCCTGGGTGGAAGTACACGTTTTGGACTGGTATCGTCTCGCCATCGCTTGCTGTGTGGTCGCTGCCCATTCTTACGTAGATTGATTTCAGATTCCTTTTGAAGAAATCGTTCTTGTATGCTCTGGGGGAAAACCAAAAGGTTTCATCAGGTGGTACACTTGAAGAACCGAAGCCAAGACTTTGTGGTGAGGACACAAGCACACCACGCTTGTATTCCCCGATGGGTAAGGCAGTGGTCTACCTAAAAGTACATCCACATTCCGGCAGTTATATCCCATGTTAGTCCCATGTTAGAAATGGCGACCCTATCACCCAGCTGGCACAGGTATTCCTGATGAAATCCCCAACAACCAGACCTGGGAATCGAACTCAAGACCTTCATGCTCAGCAGTGCGATTTTGACCACTAGACCAACCACGCAGTCAGCGGTTGGGTTGACGGTGGTAGTGTAGTAATAAGACAGGTTTTACAATAACAACATAAACTTTTGCAGTTACTGTCCGTGAAAAAGAAAGAAAGAATTAGGAAATTGAACTTTAAATCTACGCGAATGATTTGTGTGAGCAAGAAAATATCTATGCCATGATTATAGTAATACGCTGATATACTGACATGTTCAAACAAGAAGCCGCGGTGATGACGAAGTCCCTGCTGATGATGCATCCGGAGCATGTGAACTCGCCCATAATGTGGATGCTCACCACGAAAGGAAATGACTTCAGTTGCGTTTTCAAGCCTTTGAATATCCTTCTTGTTTCATAACTTTTCTCGAGGTCATATTTAAGGGTTACTGGTTCATCTGTGGAAACGAAACTGGTTTAAGAACAAATATAAGATTTGGAAGTGACGAAAAATATACCAAAAATGTATTCAAGTATTTGTTTGATCAAAACCAGTGATCTGGACGTCGGGCGCCGTGAGACGACTTCCAGCCACCATAGACGCGGGTCTGTGGACGGTGAGCAATGGGTAGCTCACCGTCCGTCCGTCTGGTGACGACGGCGCGTTCGTGTAGCACGCGCGCCTCAAAGAAATGTCAGAAAAGCAAAGGGGTCTGCTAGGGTCACCGCCTACCGGGGTTGCGGGTTGTTCGACAGAGATACCGCGAAACCGGAACAGGGGACGTTATTTGATGATTTCCCATCCGAAATCGTTTGTGATTGGCCACGCTTCTTTGGGTTCAGCATAACTATGTTTCTTCTACGTACCTTCTTGGTGTTATCTATGCTTATCTATATAAAGCTGAAGAGTTTGTTTAGTTGAACGCGCATTTAGTATTTTATAGCCCTTTCTATCGTGCAAGGCTATATAACATCATGCTACCAAACGGGAGTGAAACCGCGGGGCACATCTAGTTGTATGTGATGTTGTATGAAAACAAATAGTTCATTAGTATTGCAAGTTGTGACTTTTTGCTAATGAATAACTTACCCCACACCTTCAGATTCTTTACAGGCGGAACCGCAACTCTGTCATCTTTCAAAGACTTGAAGTCACGTACATTAAGATTATTAACTTTTGTCAGAAACTTAATAACAAACTCAGTGAATTCTTTACTATCGTCAAATGTTGTGTTGATTTTAATTTTTCTACGTTGTTCTTTAACTTGAGTTTTATCTTTATCTTTTGTATTATCTTTCGCACGTTTGTTTCGTGTTCTCTTTATTGCGTTGTACACATCAAAATTGTTTTTATTTAAGATTTCTTTTACTATAGTGTCCAAATTTACCTCGTCCTTTTCTTTGGGGAAATACTTAATGACGGACTGATTATTGATATTAACTTTAGCTGTTTTCTTAATATCATTGTAAGTTTCAAAGGTTTTATCTGCAATGTTACTTAGATCGTTATGCATTGTTAACAATAACTTTAAGTTTGTTGCATTTACAAAATTGGTGCCAAGATTAATAGATTCAAATAAATCATCGACTATGGAGTGAACAGTTACATAAACAGTGCCAAAGAAATTTTCGTTTGGATCCTTGCTATGATGATGTTTAGCCTTAGCTGTTGTTATTAGGAACAGGATTACTAAGGCCATCATCATGTTTTTTTTTAATTTTTGGAAATACGCACAATATAACTTTTCTATACTTATTTAATAAAAGTATTCTTTTAAGTATGGTTATATGGTTACAAAATTCAATCTCCGAGACTTTAAAATAAATAAGTAAGTATAATAAAAAATGAAGTGCCATAAAATAAAGAAATCCATAATTGATTTTTCTTTCTATAACATTAAAAAAACATTATTTTCAACGAACTTTTGTAAAAATTACAGACCGTAACTATTGTAATTGTTGACGCTCAAAACTTGACCACATAAATATTTTTTTATTGTAATACTAGCTTTTACTCGCGGCTTCGCTCGCGTTAAATTCGGGGTAACACAGTTCTCCTTTCCTGATTTACAGGTACCTGCTCCTGTAGTTTTTGCCCTTGCGCCTTAGTTATTGTAATAGCAATGCTAAGTTTTCCCTTATCTTCCCTCTTTCTCCCCCTTATATCTCAATCTTTTTTTTTTTAAAATAGCCTATGTCCGTCTCCAGGGTCCCAACTATCTCTGTACCAAAATCATCATTCATCAAAATCGGTTTAGCCATTTAGGCGTGAAGACGTAACAAACAAACTCACTTTCGCTTTTATAATATTAGTAAGGATAATGAAACAAATATATAAATAGTGGGGATAGACTGATCAGCGCGCCGCGTAATGATAGTCAATGTTACCATTCCACATGACATAAACAACTAAAATATCTCGACTTGGCACAATGGCCTGATGGCCAAGAGCCTCGCCGACCATCTTTCGAAGCCCTCCTTAGGCGGTTGGACCAAGGTCTGATTCAGAAGGCAGTGGTCCTTGATACGGCCCGCATTGTGAGAAGATTCCTGTCTCTGGAGACCTAACCATCAGTAGCTTGAACTCTGCTACCGATACCGGTGGACCTCTTTGACCGGTTGACTCTCTGTCTTCATGCCTAAATGGCTAAATTGATTTTGATGAATTTTAGTACAGAGATAGTTGGGATTTTTTTATTCAAACGCAAATATTTTACACACGTGCTTATATTTAATCCGATATCCAAATAATTTATACTCTCAACAAATCGTAATAATATTCTATTTCTACTTTGTCTGTTGGTGCATTCGATGAGGTAGTTTGAGCTTCGGTCGTAGGCTCAGTAGAACTAGACTCAATCGTTGTCTTAGGACTTTCAGGCGAAGTATCTTTCCAGCTGAACTGCGTCTCTTGCTCATTGAACGGAGGTTCAGTCGCTAGCTCCCAAATTTTTAAATTTGGTGTGGTGTCCACCTTGTGACTGGTACTCGACTCTTTCAGAGTAGACACTATATGCTCGTAAGCTCCGTGCAACCGCGGGCCAGGTGACGTAGTCAGGGTCATCATGGTATACCGCTTCGTTTTTTTCGAAGCTACTGGTTTTATAGTATAAAACACGGTTACCGGTAACAGACTTAAATTCGCCAAAGGGTGTTGAATCGGATCAATTAACTTAGTAGTGGTCTTAAACATGTCACTAACATCTTCATCTTCTACATTTCCGTAGTCTTCGTAAAGGAAGCCTCTCATTAATGGTATAGGTGGCAACATTGGTTCTCTTGTGGTAGGTGTAAAAGGAAATAGTTGTTGAATTTTATGAGTCCATCCCCGTCTTAAAACAGTCCCACTCTGGAAACGATCGGAAAAAAGTCGAATTTAGTTACAATGCGTGAGTTATACATTAATGTTATTCTACAAATCAGGATTTTCTCACTTTCGACGTGTTTACAAGTGGTCTTCTGTAATCCGAACTGATTTTATTCTATTACCTCCTCTTCGACCTCCTCCTCCTCTAAGGTGTTTTCCGGGACCGCTATGATTGGCGTTACTGTTCCCCTAGTAGTTTCATACGTAATGTATGGGTTTTCCCTCGGAGGCGGAGTGGGGTCGTAGTAGTAGTTTCTATCAGTCAAGTATTTCAGCGTCGTTCTCACAGCTAGGGAGCGACCGTGCTGGAAAAGAGCGCAAACATTTTATTATGTTTACGGCAGTGGCAAAAGGGTCATACATGTGGAAAAGCCTGCCTTGCATTAAAATCAAACTCAATCATATTTTTTTTTTTTTGGGAAAAATAATAACTCAAACGAAATTATTAAAATTTCGCGCGCGTCCATCACGAAGTGCGACGGCGGCGACCGCGAGACTCGAAAAAACCGACACTTTACGGATAAACAAAGTCAGGAGAAACAAAGACGATCATGTTTTGCATAAAATGTATCAGCCTATTTCTGAATTACAGGAACACAGCCATTCTAGCCGTGTTTCAGATGTGGATTCTTCCTAGGATGCGTCAGTTTTTTTGAAGTCTAATAATAGCTAGCGGATTGTAAGGAATTTCATAGGAAGATAGATAGACAGATCGAGATAAAGCAAGCAGTGTTGATCCCGTGCTATGCTGTTCATTATGTATTGACTTTATGGTGAAAGCGTCAGGATACAGAATTATACACTTCTACTTTCTTGTAAAAAATATTTTCTTTTGTTTTTTTTTTAAATAATAAATTTATAAAAAAACAAAAAAAAATTATTATTGTGTACACTATTGTTAGGTAACCCTGTAATTAGTAGTGATAGTCGTAAAATGGAGAATAAATAAATAAAATGTCTGATGGACTCACCCGGACGGTGGCGTGCCCGACACACGTCAACCGTCCCATCCTTCGTAATATATTTCCGGTAGTAGTTCGTCTACGTCTATTTTTAACCGACTTCAAAAAAGGAGGAGGTTCTCAATTCGACTGTATGTTTTTTTTTTTTTTTTTTTTTTTTTTTTTGTGTTTGTTACCTCATAACTCTGGTCTGGGTGAACAGATTTTGATGATTCTTTTTTTATTCGAAAGCTGGTGGTTGTCGTTTGGTCCCATAAAAAAAATATCAAGATCCGGCCAGTAGTTTTTGAGTTATCTTTAATAATGCGTATTAGATTGACTTCGTCTACGTTGATGATATAATGTTAGAGGTTGTCGAAGACAAATGAACAAAAAACGCTATGCACTATGATTTGGAAGGTCATCGCAGTTTTTTGAGGTGATTGTATTTTAATTTGGTGATAGATCTTCAGTGATATACAACGGAACTCTTCAATAAATAACCGCAAATCTGCCGTGATTGCTGCAATCACATGTATAAGTATGGGTTTCGCCAGGGTAGGCAGGCGAGTGGGAGCAGGGTGCCCGTACCCCCTCCCCTCCCCTCACCCAGTCATTAAGAAACATAATCAATCATTAGATCAAGTATCAGCTGTATCCCCTAGGCGATGATGCATATGATTTCTGAATTGGTTTTAAACTAAAGCATAATTTAGATAGTATTAAATACTATAGCGTGATGTGGAACTAAGGCACTTGTCTCACCGGCAACGAGTAACGAGTAGAGCTAGAACTAGAAACGAGTTAGCGAGACGTGGGGAGCAAGTGCGTAGTTCCGATATTTGTGTAGCTCGGCTATAAGCGAGTGTGCGAGTGAGGCGGGCGATTACTCGCATCACTCGCTCGCGGCAGTCAAGCGTACAGTCAGTCTTGCGGCCTCATACGCGACCAAATGACATGACCACTGGTTGCTCTCTCGGCGTGATTTCTAATCGCTTGGCGAGTATCGCCGAGTGAGTGTTATCTTTCATAGCTCTTGTCGCTCAGCGACAAACTAGTGAAGCGAGTGCTCGCCGGCAGTGTGAACAGTCAGCGATCAACTGTTTGTATATGCATCTCTTTTATTCACACGGAAAGTATTCTATTGTACGTTTCTTGAGCGAGAAAATAGCCGATAGTTAGTCGTTTTCTCGTCGTTGGTGAGACAACTGCCTAAAGCTTGTATTTAAGACGGGACCTACGCACTAAAAAGCTAAAAATAACCGTGTTTGCGAATTATATCCTAATACTATAACTAAAAATGCTGAAATAAAAAACTTTTTTGCAAAAAATAAAACCGACTTCCAAAAAAAAAGTGGAAAATAACTTTATTTCCGGAAGTCGGTGGCAAAAAAGTCAACGAAACCAACAAAAGCCACCGACTTCCGGAAATAAAGTTATTTTCCACTTTTTTTTTGGAAGTCGGTTTTATTTTTTGCAAAAAAGTTTTTACTATATTATTACTATTTTATAGTAGTTATTTGGACTATATCATGAAGAAGTTATTAAATAGGATTAACTTGTAAATGCAAACTTTTTAAGGTGGTGATTCTAGTTTACTTTAAGATACAGTTTGACACTGACCTGCTAATTGCAAAAAACTAAGAACATTTTGAGTTTCGCAGGGTACCCGGGCGCTTTCAACTTAAACTGTCGTGACATTATGGTTGCACAACAAGAATTTACCTCTCCAATGATGCTATCTATCCATGTGGCGTAGTAACCTATTTTTGTGAAGACAGTCGGAGCATCCATGGCTCCACACATCGGGGCTCCGAAGCTGATTACTCCAACCAACACGCCGCCTAAGATTCCTGGGCCGCCAAGATCTTTCTGTAACCATACTTAGAGACGTCTTCATACATGAAGCTGAATGTGATCAGTACAGTATACAGTTTTAAGTGTGAACATAAAGATGGCGCTGCTTGTCAAAAAAAACCATATGTAAACCTTGCACATTTATTTTAGTTGGCACGATTGTCGAAATCGGTACCAATTGCCATAAATAAAAAAAGAGGAAGAATCACGTTAAGATACATTCGGCGACTTAAGGTCCTTAGTAGTCATGCTTTTCAAATATTTCCTGATTTAATTTTTGTGTATGACTCAGGAATTTAAGACCGATACTTTTTAACCAATAGGGTAGTTTCGTAGTCAAAGTTGGGGCGGGCAGGAGTTAGTAGAAGCTAAATTAAATAAACAATTAGATATGAAAAGAAAATTACTAACGTTGCATGCTCCTCCGCCTCTAGATATGAATCCTGCGCAGAAGTGCCTGTAAGTGACATACTGCCTGAAATGAGATTAAACCATTATAAATAATGAGACAGTAAATAAAACAACGACGACTGAAATACACCACTCCAGCCCCATGTATATTGGTACCTGTTGTTTCTTGTTTTGGATTTTAAGGGTTCGACTTGAAATTAAAATCATAATACTGAAGTCTGTGATCCCTTAGAGCTGTCAAAAAGAAGTCCGTCTCTTTCTTTGTCGGTATTTTTTTCTTCTTTCGTAACTGTGCCATTTAGTGTCATGTGGTTGTTTTCGTTATATTGTACCAAAGTCTAGAGCAAGAGTTGGTAGAGATTGGAGATTTTTTTAGCTTTTACACAGTTTCGGGATTATTAGTATCAGAGGCTTTTTTGATTGCCGATGGAAAATCATCAAATAACAACTGGGGGGAGTGTCAGACTTTTAATGACTAAAACCCATTCATGTTCCTTCTTCCCTTTATGTTTTGGGGCCGCAGTATTTTTTTCGAACCACACGCAACTGGTTTTAGAGGCTTTAGATTTTCATCTAATGATATTCTTAAGATATTATTAGATGTTTGCTTTGCCTAGCTGTCTGGGCAGGACGAACAGCAACAACCATTCTACACCTAAATAAACTAAGACGTTTAATGCACGTACTTGGAGTATATTTTAGCGCATTCATCCACATGGTAAATGTCCAATTTTGCTGACATCAGTCTTTCAAACTGCTCTATTATATTGCTGTGCTGGAAAAAAATAATCATATCATTATCACCGACGCCGACGGCCCGGCGACACAGAGCAGGTCAACAAACCCATGTGTTGTTATCCTTACTAATATTATAAAAGCGAAAGTGAGTTTGTTTGTTTGTTACGTCTTTACGCCTTAATGGCTAAAGCAATTTTGATGAATTTTGATACAGAGATAGTTGGAACCCTGGAGACGGACATAGGCTAACTTTTTTTTTTAAAGTGAGAAATAAGGGAGAAAGAAGGAAGAAAAGGGAAAACCTAGCATTGCTATTACAATAAATAAGGAGGAAGGGCAAAAACTACAAGTAACAGGTACCTGCAAATCAGGAAAGGGGAACTGTGTTACCCCGAATTTAACGCGAGCGAAGCCGTGGGCAAAAGCTAGTTTTCCTTATAAAATAACATCACGCCTGTTTTCCGTATTTGTATATGGGTTATGCAGAGATGTAGCTCATATTACATCCACATTTCACCAATTACGTTTGACGGCACGGTTGGCGCAGTGGCTGAGCGATTGACTGCTGCGCTGCGTGTCGCGGGTTCGATTCTCGCACGGAACAAATATTTGTATGGCCTGCAAATAGTTGTGTCGGGTCTGGCTGTTTGTGTATGTGAGTTTAAATGTTTGTGAACGCACCCACGATACAGGAGAAATTCATAGCGTGGGGCAACGTTTAAAAAAAAAAACTTATGTAATAGCCATTGCCATCAATTGGACACAAATCCAGACTGAACAACGGAGGAAAAACCCAAAACACTTTGTCCGACCCGGAGCCAAGACCTCGAATCATGATGATCACCAACTAGATTGCCGAAAGAGGAAGGAGCGATAGGTCCTACAAATCCTCTGGAGGTAAGGTAAAGTGTAAACAATTTGAAACATTGATGGTAGCAGTACCTGATGTAATTTTATTCGAAGCTGTGTAATTTATGGGCAAACTAGCTTTTACCTGCGGCTTTGCTCGCGTTAAATTCGGAGTAACACAGTTCCCCTTTCCTGATTTGTAGGTACCAGCTACCTGCAGTTTTTGGCCTTGCGCCTTATTTATTGTAATAGCAAAGCTAAGTTTTCCCTTTACTTCCCTCTTTCTCCCTCATTACTAACTTTAAAAAATAGCCGTATATGTCCGTCTCCAGGGTCCCAACTATCACTGTACCAAAATACATCAAAATCGGTTTAGTCATTTAGGCGTGAAGACGTAACAAACAAACAAAAAAAATCTCACTTTCGCTTTTATAATATTTTAGTAAGGATGAAAGGTACTCAATGACTCATATCCAGCTTACCTTCGCGGAGCCCCACCCGGCCACAGTAATCCCATTGGTGTTGGCCGGCAAGTTGTCCTTCCCCCTGTCATATCTGATCTTCTTTACCTTTTTCGAAATTTTGTAGAATTTAATGTGCCTGTTCAAACGGAGGAGAACAAGGTTGTTCGCTAAGGTCTTCGGATTGTAACTCGGGTAGAAGAAGGTCTCAAGTACTGGTATCTTCTCGCCTCCCCTGATGAAGTAGTCGCTGCCGATGCGAACTTCAACAGCCCTGGGGTTCTCTCTAAAGAATCTGTTGTTGTGAAGTCTGCAAAAAACGCACTATTTGGTGACAAATTATTGACGCAATATTTGATTTGTAACAGTAACATGTAATGAGGAGGGATGAAGGACATGTGACTAAAAGAGTGATGGGTGTGAATGTTGATGGACGGAGAGCGAGAGGAAGGTCAAAGAAAAGATGGATGGATTATGTAAGGAATGATATGAAGGAGAAAGGAGTAAATGATGCCGTGACGTCTGATAGGGACAATGGAAGAAGAAAACGTCTTGCGCCGACCCCAAATAGAATGGGATAAGGGCAGGAAAATGATGATGAACAGTCTTTTACTCTCTATACCACAAGCTTATAAGGAGAGCTTACACATCGTTAGGTGACCTTAGGTGTTGCGACTTTAGTTAAATTACGAGCAATAAATCATCTACCTAACCTTATACCAACCTCGGGTCGGCTTCCGGTCTAACCTCAACTATTGTTCGTTAGACCTTCGGGACACTGACCACCTGTAACATCTGTCAAAGATCTACAATCATTGACAACGGCTTGGCTTAACGAGCTTTCCGTGACACGGAGGAAATTCTGTATCTAGTAAGTAGTCATCACACAAACCAACCTAGGCAAGCGCGGCTTAATCTGAGATTGACCCTAGTGCCCTTTCACGCAGAACTTGGCGTAAAAACAGTTATACGAGTAACATATTAAATTGTCACTTACATTTGCAAGCAAGAAGCTGCAGTGATGACCAAGTCACTTGACAATATAGACCCAGCACAGACGAATAAATCCATAAAATGGATGCTCACGATGAAAGGGAAAGTCTTCACTCCACTTCTTCTGCCTTTAAAAATTCTTCTGGTATTAGTGTCATTGAAGTTGTCGAAAGGTGGTGGTTCTGAAAAAGAGTTTACAACGTGTGGATATTTGGACATCATGTGGACGAACAAAGATACCTACGTAACTAAAAAGGTGCCTATGATATGTTGATGGATGGAGAGGGAAAGAAAGGCCAAAGAAAAGATGTATAGATTGTATGAAAAATAAAATGAGAGAAATTGGAGTAAATGATAACGTCATTGACCCTTTTTTGCCACCGACTTCCAGAAGTAGTTATTTTCCTTTTTTTGGAAGTTGGGGACCACTTGGGAAGTATAGCCTATCATATAAAAAAGAATTTTGCAAATCGGTCTAGGCGTCTTTGAGTGATCGGTGAACATACATAAAAAAAAATTAACGTAATAGATTCCGACGAATTGAGACCCTCCTCCTTTTTTTGAAGTCGGTTAAAAATAAGATTATTTGTTATTCGATGTAGCACCTATATATTTTTTACTTACGCCAGTATTCAATGTCTGGTTGGGTAGTAGTTTCTACATATTCTTCTATAGGCGGTAGCAACGGTGTCGAATTAGCGAAATCTGTTTCATTTAGCTTATTAACTTTTTTAATGAAGTCTTTAATGAATTGCTTGAATTCTTTGCTATCCGCAAATATAGGATCAGATTTATTGATGTTTTCCACAGAAGTTAGTGTTACGGTTGGTATTGTTGCTGCTCTTTGCATTATTGTATTCTCAGGAATAGTGAGTCCACTTGTGGTTGTATTTTCGTCTAGTTTAGCTGACAAAAGATTTAAAGGTTCCTCATTCAAAGTTTTTTCTATAAGCTTGAATAACGCTAATCCTTTTGAACTACTATTGCTAGTATCAGGTCGAGCAGCATCTATCATTTGAATGTGCTCATCATAATTTTTTGCTGCCATATTGTTTAAATCATAATGCATTCTTAAGAACAATTTGATTCTCGATTTTTCTGTAAAATTCGATGGCAAATCCAATTCGTCGAACAAGTTGTTCACTGCATTTTGAACGTCATTGTGCAATGTTGCGTACAGGTTATCTGTGGACTTTAAAATACTTTCAAGAACTGTCCTATGATTATGTCTAGCTACCACCACAGGAATAAGAAACACGATGATTGCAGTGAACTTCATTTTATATAAATTAAAATTACTTAAATAATTACAAGTACAGATTGACTTAGATGTATGCAACAAAAAGTTTGAATTAAAAGTAATGTAAGTTCCATTCAGAAGTGGTTCAAATCGAATATTTTATCGCTTTGTTTGGCAATTTGTTTCTGTAATTTTTTTCGATATCTACGAAATAAAACTAATGCCATAAAACATATTTCAATTTATTGTGCAACTACTTTAAACACAAAAACATTTTGATACCGTTGCGAAATCTTCAATTATTACTGTTTTTTTTTTCATTTCACACAAAAAGTATCTTTCTTAACATGAATTTTATAAAGAAAAATGTCTTATATTTGATAGTTTTTTTAGCTGCCGTCGACGTTCATTGTCTTGTAGAACTTCGTGAAGAATACAAAGATTTAGCGATAGCTGAGGCGGCATTGCGAAAGACAGTCAATGGTTTATTCTCCACCCTTAAACTCGATCATGTGAAGCATAAAGCCAGGTTTGGAGAATTCGCAGCAATTCACAACTTTTTTTTCACCGTCACCTTAAAGGATGACGACAATCTGAAACAAATTGCAATACTGGCTAAAGTTGATAACATCGATAACAACACACAACATTTTATTGCACAATTAAATGAAGTATTGAATGAAGATAATAAAAGCTACGAAAGTGGAGAGGATGAATATGTAACAGCACATATAGAAACGTTCATAAGAAAACTTGAATATTTAAAATTCAAATATGGCTTTGATAACAGTACTGCTAAACTTGGTATAAACTCACAAGTGTTAAATTATTCGAGGTCAGATGAAACTTCGCAATATAATTCAAAAAAAGCCCTAGAAGGCAATGATAGTAATCTTTTGAAAAGTAACGAACTTTGGAGTAAGTATAGTTTTCTTTTAGAAAAATTAAGTACAAACATTTTTTACAAAAAAAGGCATCGTTACTGGACCTTTTAGTTTCTAGATAATTATTTTTTGGGGATTTGATTCATGAATTTACTTTGCAGCTCCAGGAGTTAGCCGTCGCATTTTCGAGGGAGTCAGAGAAAGTATCACGAGGTTTCCTTTCATGGCGAGCGTCCAGTTCTACAAGAAGTTCCAATGTAGCGGCTCCGTCCTCAAACCAGATCTGGTCATCACTTCAGCGTCCTGTTTGCAAATGTAACAGCATTAGTTCTTTTGATTATTTTTAGGAGGAATACTGCTTACACTTTTTTCATTTCCACACATAACAGCAATACGATTTTTTTTTATATTTATCAGCGCCTGGAACAACCGCTTCTTTAGAGAAAACCCAGGTTTCCTCTCAGTGCAAGTGGGCTGCGAGTTATACGAGGGATGTGATGAGAATATTCCCGTTCTAGAAGTCTACTTCCATCCGGAGTACAACCCTACAATTTTGAAGAACAACCTCGCAATTATGCGTTTGGTTCGGAAGCTGAAGTTAGGGAGGAAGAATAAACACGTTAGGATGATAGATTTTGATACCGACCCCAGGCCTTTGGCTACGAATACATTAGGTATCACTATCATTGGTTGGGGTGCAAAATCCGTAAGTGGTTTTTCTTATTTTTTTCAAAGGATTAAGATTTCTTTCTAGGCAGGCACAGGAGGCAGGTCTATACAAGGCTGTCATATGATTTGTTCAGAAAACGGGCAGGTGTACCGAATATAATAAAATCTGCAGTCGGTTTGATTAGGACTCCGACTAAGGTGCGAGGAGCAATGAGGTCTGCTATCAGTAGTCCGTACCCGGTTTGTGGCCCGGGGCTCATGTCTACAGGAGAGATTAAAGACAACTTCGTGGTAATATGCATTTTAATGTAAGTGGCTGCTTTGACGGCACGGTTGGCGCAGTGGATGAGCGATTGACTGCTGCGCTGCGTGTCGCAAGATCGATTCCCGCAAGGAAAAAATATTTGTATGGTCTACAGGTAGTTGTTTCGGGTCTGGTTGTTTCTGTATATAAGTTTAAATGTTTGTTAAAGCACCCACGGGTGCGTTAACAAACATTTAAACATCTAAACATTTCACTATACAAGAAAAATTCCTAGAGTGGGGCAACGTTTAAAAAAAAATTAGTGATTTCGGGCTCAACTCTTGTTTGCCTTTCAGACCTCTAACATCGAGTCAAACATTTGGAATAATCGACTGGCGTATGCGTTGCTCGACTTCTACCCATTAAAGGAATGTCAAGAAGTTTATTCTAAGTAAGTGCTATGTATGCGGTTGGAGGAAATATGTGTTCGAGTGGCGTCCTAGGACTGGCAAGAGAAGTGTTAGATGCCCAACGGTGAGATGGGCAAACGACATTGCTGCCATCCCGGGAATACCCTGGATGAGACAAGCACAAGAACGTGGTGCAAGCATAGAGAGGCCTAACCCAGCAGGTGTTGAAGTCGGGCTGTGGATGATCATGAAGTGCTATGGACTTAGGACACGTATTCCACTTTGTGGAGCTCAAAATCACACACACGCCAAGGAAACAAGTGACCGTCAGACGCAAAACTTGTTTTTTGTTTGGGGTTGGAAATCATCAAATAACTTCCCCCGCTCTGGGCGGAGCGGGGGGGAGTGTCAGACTTGTACTGACTAAAACCCACCCATGTTCCTTCTATTGCCCTTTAAGTTCCGGGGCCGCGGTATCGATATATATCGTTGATGACGAACTTGACAAGTATATTACCAAAATATATAAAGATGTTTTTTTTGTATTATTTTTAGAAAGTTCGTTACCGAAAAGAACTTTTGTGCCGGCTTCTTCTCTAGAGGAGGAGGCGCATGTAATGTAAGTTCAAGAAAATACATTAAACCTAACAAAATTAGTTCATATTTTGTTAATAATTAGATGGCTGTTCCATCTGAATATTTTCTAAGACTGCTTCTCCTTTACTTTTATTCATACACTTTATGCTATCATTTATCTTTATTGCTTCATGCGGCGTTGTAGTGCATCAGGAATGTTTGCTGCAGCCCACACGGATGGCTTCCATGCCATCATGCGCAAGAAGGCGGCTTCCTTATTGCAACGCTTGCGTAACAGTCGTAACGGCATCCTGAAAATGATTGCTGGTAGGCCCGACTGTCCCATTCAAGGGCACTGGGTGAAGTTAGCTATAGGTTTATGTAATTAAGTAGTACTAATAACACTAACATAGTATATAAGCATATTCTGTTACTAATTCACTAACAAATTATGGATTCTTCTGGGTCTGAAATAAAGATATTTTATTTATTTTTTTTTTATTTATCGTTACATACACTAACACTCACACATAAACTCTGTTTTATATCACTACTAGCTTTTGCCCGCGGCTTCGCTCGGTGTAAATTTGGGGTAACACAGTTCCCCTTGCGCCTTATTAATTTGTAATAGCAACGCTAAGTTTTCCCTTTTCTTCCCTCTTTCTCCGTCACATCCCACTTTAAAAAAAAAAGTGTAAAAGTTAGCCTATGTCCGTCTCTTTGGTTCCCAACTATCTCTGTACCAAAATTCATCAAAATCGGTTTAGCCATTAAAGCGGGAAGAGGTAACAAACAAACTCACTTTCGCGTTTATAATATTACTAGCTTTTGCCCGCGGCTTCGCTCGCGTTAAATTCGGGGTAACACAGTTCCCCTAGCGCCTTATTGATTTGTAATAGCAACACTAAGATTTCCCTTTTCTTCCCTCTTTCTCACTCACATCCCACTTTTTTTTTAAATAGCCTATGTCCGTCTCCTGGTTCCCAACTATATCTGTACCAAAATTCATCAAGATCGGTTTAGCCATTAAAGCGTGAAGAGGTAACAAACAAACAAACAAACTCACTTTCGCTTTTATAATATTAGTAAAGAAGTAAGGATTAACAGGATTTTATCCAAATAATCACTAAAATGGCATGTCTTTTCAATAGCTTTAATATCATATGATTAGTGGAAGAACGGAACTTTCTAACACAAGCATAATTTTTATTTAAATTGAAATTTAACGGCACGGTCGGTTGGAGTGGTGGCTGAGCGATCGTGTCGATGTCGCGTGTTCGATCCCCGCTCAGAACAAATATTTGCATGACCTACAGGTAGGTAGTTGTTCCGGGTCTGCCTGTTTGTGTATGTGAGTTTAAATGTTTGTAAACGCACACACGATACGGGAGAAATTCCTAGTGTGGGGCAACGTTGTTTAAAAGAAAAAAAAAACTTTAAAAACATATGTAATAGTGATAAATGCTCAGTGATGTTTATTTTGCAAGGAGGTTTTCACAAACACTTTTACACGTCTTTTTTAAAAACTAGATGAGGCTGGTGTTTCGTACCCGACTACTCTGAGAAGAACCAGCCGAAACAAACTCAGAGGTCTTGGTCAACTTACATGAGGACTATGCAGATCCAGTATTTTTTTTAGTTTTTGAAATAAATATTTTATTTATCAATCAATCAATCAAAATATTTTTATTTTACATAGGCCTACATGGGCACTTATAAAACGTCGAGAAAAGATGCACGGTTCGGGTTGGTCGTTTCCTATGGAGAAGAACCGAATAGAATATCTGGCCGTTGGTGTCAAGTATTACGATTTGCAATTGGTTTAGATACCTCCATGACCATGTTTTTATTCCATGCATGCATCAGCAGCACAATCAGTTATGAGTGTGTTTAATAGTATCCTACCATAAGACCACCGTGTGGTGATAACTGTGGTAACCAATCAAAAAAAGTCATTTCATTTTGTATCAGTTATAGTTATAAATTCCAAATAAGTACGAGATCAATCGTTTCGTACAGATTCCCTTATTTGCATTAATGATTGTGTAATAACTATTGTCGTGACAGCGAGATGCGGGTGGACCAGGCGTTGTCTACGGCAAGCTTGTTGGAGTAGTCAGCTTCGGTGCCCCGAACTGCGGTGCCCCCGATGCGCCTACAGTCTTCACCAAACTTGGTTACTACGCTGACTGGATCGAAGACATCATAGACATGGTCAGTCTCAGTATTTTTATGGCTATGAGTATGTTTAACATGGTCCGCAAGTATAGAATCAGTTTCAAAATGTAGTCAATTAAGACGATATTAGTGATATAATTGTTAGCAGTGACACGATCACTTACACCGTGACTAACTTATAAAATGCATATTATTCACCTGCAATTTCAGAAAGTACCGACTGTTAAAAAAAATACAACGGACCGAACCCCGCGGGAGACCTGGGGCGAAAATAGCTTCGTAATTAGTACAAAGACAGAATTAAAAATCGCTCCCGTAACAAAACCTAACTTAGCCCTGCGTACAGTTCCCGATGAAGACGCCCTAAGAACTTCCAATGATGATAATAAACTCTTCAAAGAATTTCTCAAAACTATGTTCGGTAGCGAAGAAGTGAAAGAATATCTAGATCAATATGATTCTGACACAGATATTTCTCAAGAAAAAGTATCATCGAAATATATTTCTAAATCTTTAACAGTCAAAGCAAGCACTGAACCAACCACAAAAGCGAATATAGAGGAACATAGTTCCGATTTAGAGTTACCTCAAGACGTACTTAGGGGATCAGTTAGAATGGTGACTACAATAGAAAGCTTCGAAGATTCAGAAGTAAAGAATGATGAAAAAGAAGAGACGATGCCGGTGAATTTAAAGACAGACGTAGAGGAACATATGGATCAAAATATCGCTAAACTTATTGATGAAATTGACATACAAGAGCTATTAGAATCTGCTATAAAGACAGCTACCAAACCTAAATCATCAAAACGTACGAAAGACAAAACAAAACTTAAAGAAATGAACAGCAACAAAGACAAAACTAAACGTAAAGAAATAAAACTTATCACAGACAAAATTAGACCAAATATAGAACGAAAGAAGGATAAAATCAAACCTAAAGGAACACAACATATCAAAGACAAAGTTAAACCGAAGAAGCAAATAAGTCAGGAGGAAGAAATTACTGTTGAATCAGCATCAGAAAGCATAGAGGAAAGTGAAACCAGTGATGATTATACTGATGGGAGTAGTAGTGAAGACTACGATATCTATCATTCTGATGAACTCTTACAGCGGAGACGCCTTAAAAAAGCAAGCGAGGTCAAGTTCAGACAAAATGGTACTTTCGGTAGTGGACATTTATTCTTTCATAAAAATCTTTTGAAATTATTACATGAGGTCGTAGCTGAGGTAGTTGGAAGAGCTACAAACAAGCAACCAACAAATGGCATTCTCGATCGTGGATAGGTGAGAATGGTCATGCAAGAATCATTAGCGAGACTCGAAATAAGATTACTAGCAAGCATTCTTCTAGGTTACGTTCACGTTTAATAAATTTAAATTTGATTCAGGCAATAGCCATTTAACTTTAATACAGGCAAGCGAGAAACAAAAACTCGATCTGCGATTTCAACCATACCTGAATCCCAGTGGTAACTTTACTGTGGTCCCGAAACTTTGTAGCGAAGACAACGACGACTATTGGCAATCGCTTATGCAAAGCAAGAAACTCTCTTCTCGTATCAACTTGTATACTGTACTTCTGCGATATGATTGTATATTAAATTAGGATTTAATTATGTTTGTTTTATTTCAATTGAAATCCGTTCAGGCGTTAAGTGTGAAAAGGCAACAGCAAGAGAGATCAACGGAAGTGGGTCCATTGGAAGATGACAGTCAATGTCACTCAAAATACTAAACTGTCATATGATTTACAGCACAATCAACAACAAAATTATTATGTTACACATAGCATTTCGCCTGATATTCCCAAAAGTATTGGGAAGAACCATTAACCTAAAAATATAATTTCACACACTAATCTGCATAGTCCTTATGTAAGTTGACCAAGATTTCGTCTGAACCTTAAAAGAGACTATGAGCTCTGAGTTTGTTTAGGGCGTTTCTTCTCAGAGTAATCGGGTACGAAACAACGGCCTCATCTAGTTTTTTTTTTAAAGAAAATATCAATTAAAGTGTCATCATCACATCATTACTATTGAATGGCACACCCACATTTTGTTAATAATGTTTAAGTCCCATGTTAAAGAGGACAAGCCTATTATTATCAAAAGCTATGAAAAAACATGACTGAAGACATTTGCAACGTGGCCTGCCAGGTCCACCGCATGCCGGGGTTGCGAATGAGATACCGCGGTCCCGGAACGTAAAGGGCAATAGAAGGAACATGGGTAGGTTTTAGTCAGTAAAAGTCTGACACTCCCCCTCGCTCCGCCCAGAGAGGGAGAAGTTATTTGATGATTTCCTATCCAGAAAAAAAAGACATTTGCAACGTAGACGAAAAGTAATTTTCGACTCTTAAAACGAGTGGATTATGAATTCTGAACAAAAAAGTTTAATGACATCAATACACAAATAATCCAACCCGAGCTATTAGATTTTATTTAACCGTAAACGAAGACGTGACTAAAATAAGTCCTAACCTGTTGTGCTAATGGTAGCTAACCCAATGGCAGGACTCAAGAAGATATTTAGGTGTCTGTACGGTTTTGTTCTCTGGACTGGAAGACAGGAGACATCCATCAAACCTCGCTAGTTGTACTAAAAAACCCTTGCAGATGGATATTGTTTAATGTTCAAAAAGTGTATTTTTTGGTTCCATTGCCAAATGGAAATTGGTTCAAGACTACCTATCTATCTATAACCTAAACCTAATACCTAAACTCGGTACGTAAAGGGTGGTTAACCTATCCTCGCACCAACCTAGGCAAGCGAGTCTTAACCTGAAGATCGACTCGTAAGAAACTCAATCATGCATAATCATTTGTAATTTTGATTACCATATACCGTAAACAATTTAGCAATTACATGCAGTCTTAATTGAAGTATAAGTAGTCAGTACTTTATGTAATGCTGATGATTATCTTCAATTAGATTTTTAATCTGATTAAAAAAGTTGTCGATTACGCTCAACTCTCAATACAAGTATACAATAATGTTGATTTGCATCCTCGTCAAAATTTAGGAGGTGCTAGTAAAAGTCATAAATAATCAATGAAAATTACGGTACCTGATCAATAATAATATACGGCGCTTTTATGGTCTGTCTCTGTGTGTTTAAATTTAACAGTATTACAGAATATTTCACTTCAAAAGTAGAGAATCACCTACAGAACACACAGAACAGTGTGCGTGAGCGTCGGCGCATACGTATCATACAGCGGCATGCACGCACCTGTGTGCACTTACCGATTTTTGAAAATACGAAAAAAGTAAAAAAAAAAAACCTACTTATTTTATTATCGATTCGGGTCGAGAATCATTAGCATAGTTACGTCCTTGAATTTGACGAGGATGCAAAACAACACGCTGTATATTGACTTATGTAGATGTATTGATGATGTTACAATGTTTTACTTAAAGGTAATGTTACTATCCAATAAAAAGTGTTTCAAATCGAATATTTTATTGTTTCTTTTTGAAATTGCTCTATGTAAGATTTCTCAATATTTATGAAATAAAACAACCATAAAACTTATTCAATTTATTGAGCAACTACTTACACACAAAAACATTTTGATACCATTGTGAAATCTTCGATTACTTCTGTTTTAAATTTCATTTCTTTTATACAAAAAGTATTTTTCATAACATGTATTCCATCAATAATAATATCTTATTCTTCATAGCTTTCATTGCTGTCTTCGAAGTTCAGTGTCTTGTGGAACTTCATGAGGAAACCAGAGATTTAGCGATAACTGAGGCAGCATTGCGAAAGACTGTCAATAGTATATTCTCCATCCTCAAACTCGATCATGTGAAGCATAAAGCCAGGTTTGGAGAATTCGCAGCAATTCACAACTTTTTTTTCACCATCACCTTACAGGATGATGACAATCTGAAACAAATTGCAATACTAGCTAAAGTTGATAACATCGATAACAATACGCAACATTTTATTGCACAATTAAATGAAGTATTGAATGAAGATAATAAAAGCTACGAAAGTGGAGAGGATGAATATGTAACTGCACATATAGAAACGTTCATAAGAAAACTTGAATATTTAAAATTCAAATATGGCTTTGATAACAGTACTGCTAAACTTGGTATAAACTTACAAGTGTTAAATCATTTGAAGTCGGATGATATATCGCAAAACAAAACAAAGACGGCCCCGGAAGTATATGATGATGGCAATCTTTTGAATAGTAATGAATTCTGGAGTAAGTATAGTTTTCTTTTAGATCATTCTTGTACAAAAAAAATTATCGCAAAAAACGGCATCTATCTTTCTAGTTTGTGTTATTTAATTTGTTGTGCTTTGATTCATGAATTCATGACTAACTTTGCAGCTCCAGGGGTTCATCGTAACCGTCGTATTTTTGATGGACAAAGAGCATCGATCAAGCGGTTTCCCTTCATGGCGAGCGTCCAGTTCTTCAAAAAGTTTCAATGTGGCGGCTCCATAATCAAATCAGATCTGGTTATCACTTCAGCATCCTGTTTGCAACTGTATGAACTATTTTTTGTTTATTTTTAGGAGGAATTATGTTTTCCCACAGTTTCTATGTTTAACAGCACAACTAGAAGAACTCTGCTGATAATGATTTTTTTTATTACCGTTAGCGCCTGGAACAACCGCTTCTTCAGAGAAAACCCGGCTTTCCTATCAGTGCAAGTGGGCTGCGAGTTATACGAGGGATGTGATGAGAACATCCCCATTCTCGAAGTCTACTTCCACCCGGACTACAATCCTAAAACTCTGAAGAACAACCTTGCAATTATGCGTTTGGTTCGGCTTCTAAAGTTTGGGAAGAAAATTAAAAAAATTAAGAAGATAGATTTTGATAGGAACGCTTGGCCTTTGGCTACGAATACATTAGGCATCACTATCATTGGTTGGGGTGCAAAATCCGTAAGTGGTTTTACAATGTTTTTCAAACGATTAAGATTTATTTCTAGACAGGCACAGGAGCTATAGGAAATATTATCAATAAGTATGCTCTAAATAAAACGATCAGTTATATGATTTGATCGGAAAACCGGAAGGCGCTTTGTGTCTGCACGAAGACGACACGTTTAGGCCGGATCTATTAAAATCTGGGATCGACCTGGTTACGATGCGGATTACCGTTCAAGGAGCAATGAGGTCTGCCATCATCCGTATTCCGTATTGGGGCCGGGGTTCATGACTTCAGCAGAGATTTTGGACTACTCCATGGTGATATAAATGTCCTATTGCCTATTCTTTTTTTTTATTTATAGTCCTCCAACGTTCTTTCGAACATTTGGAAAAGCCGACTGGCGTATGCGGTGCTCGACGTTTATCCTATACAGGAATGTAAAGAAGTTTATTCCAAGTAAGTGGTACTTTGTGGAACTTAACAACTTAAACACACGAAGGTAACGTTAAGTGACCCTTACGTGTCGCTTGACGTATGTCGCATCGTCCGAGGCTGCGCACGTCTCATTTTTGTATAAGTGTTATTGGAGGACGAACTTGACAAATATATCTAAGCGACCAACACAAATGTCCTTTTTTGGTATTATTCGTCGTGTCGTTGAGCTCCTTGGGGGGAGTGTCAGACTTGTACTGACTAAAACCCAGCCATGTTCCTTCTATTGGCCTTTACGTTCCGGGGCCGCGGTATCTATCGTTGGTGGCTTTACAAACATTTTAATTCACATACACAAACATCTACGAGCTACACGATAACTGACAAATGCTTGTAGGTACTGACTGGACAGCTCCACTCAAAGTGTGTGGTCCTTTTTTTAAAAATACCATTTCAGACACTAATCTGCATAGTCCTTATGTAAGTTGACCAAGATTTTTGTCTTAAAAGAAACTATGACCTCTGAGTTTGTTTCGGCTGTTCCTTCTGAGTAGTCAGGTAAGAAACACCGGCTTCATCTAGTTAAAAAAAAGGACGAGTAAAAGTGTTTGTAAAAACCTACTTGCAAATTAAACATCATTAATCATTTACCAAATTCTAATAAGATTATTTTTTTCATTACTTTTAGACAGTTCGTGACCCGAACTAACTTTTGTGCTGGGTTCTTCTCTAAAGGAAGTGGCGCTTGCAATGTAAGTTAAAGAAAAACAGTAAAGGCCATCTGATCGGAGTGGCCATACACTAAAAAAATAATACCAATCAGTTTCTTTCTATAGGTGTCAAACCTCGTACCTAATATTGAATGCATCCATCAGTAGAATGTTTGGAAAGTGTAAAGTAAATAGTAATGGTTATAACATGCGAGTCGGAATTTCAGCCCGAGCCGAAGGCGAGGGCGTAATTGAGCCGAGCATGTTATAACCAATACGCACGTATATCGTACGACGTTTTTTAACACATTTGCGAGGAAACAGAAAAAAAAAACATTTTAAATAAACTCAATCTGTGAATGCACACTGTTGACTGGCGCCGCGCGGCGATTAGTTCGAAATTTGAATAGCAACAGCGCGCTGCTCACTAGCTGGAGTCGTGCGGCGGCGGCGATCAGTTCCAAATTTGAAATGGCAAATAATACTGTTATGGAATTTGTATGGACTATAACTTAACTATTTGCTTTGGTAACACATGCGTTTTTTATGACCCTCTTTACATATTTAAAACCGGTGGAATTACATCAGCTTTACGAGCAAGGGTGTTAAAAAAACTATTATGATGACAGCGAGATGCCGGTGGACCAGGCGTGGCCTACGGTAAGCTTGTTGGGGTGGTCAGCTTCGGTGCCCCAAACTGCGGCGCCCCCGACGCGCCTACAGTCTTCACCAAACTTGGCTTCTACGCCGACTGGATCGAAGGCATCATAGACATGGTCAGTATTTTATGGCTATGTTTGACATGGTCAGATAAACATTTAGGTGTGGAGTCAGTACCAATTTTTTTGTTGACAGAAATGTTTTCTTTTCTGTCATCATAAAAAAAACAGACATCTTTAGTATTACTAATGGGTCAGGTAAAAAACGGAAATTAAACAAAATGACTGATATTAATCACTTGAAATTCCAGAATGTACCGACTCTTAAAAGGATTACTACGGACCAACCGACTCGGGAGACCTGGGACGCCAATAATTTCGTAATAAGTACGCAGACAACATTTAAAATCGCTCCTGTATTGAGACCTCGTTTAGCCATGCGTACTCCTGTTCCCAGCGAAGACGCCCTAAGAACTCTCGATGAAAATAAACTCTTTAAAGATTTTCTTAAAACAATGTTCGGTAGCGAAGAAGTAAAAGAATATTTAGATCAAAATGATTCTGATACTGAGATAGAAGCTGAAGAAAAAGTATCATCAAAGGACATTTCTAGATCTTTTACTGACAAACCAGCCGCTGAAACAATCACAGAAGCGAATATAGCGCAACACAGTTCTGGCAATTTACAGTTACATCTAGACGTACCCAAGGGATCAGGTGAAATGGTGACTACAATAGGTAACATTGAAGAGCCAGTAGAAAAAAGTGAAGAAGAAGAAGACACAACAGAACAATCCGCAAGAACACGACACGAAAGGACAACACAATACGTCACGACGCCAATGATTTTAAAAACGGGCGTAGAAGAACTATCGGACCAACATATTGCCAAACTTATTGATGAAATTGACATAAAAGAATTATTGGAATCTGCTATCAAAAAATCCACCAAACCAAAACATAAACATAAACTTAACTCTCACAAAATTAAATCAATAAACCATGTATCTAACAACGTCAAAATTAAGCCTATACAAATGAAACCTATCACGGAAAAAATAAAACTAACCGACGTTATATCTGGCAACGACAAATTGAAGCCTAAAGAAATAGAACGAAATAGAGACAAAATTGAACCCAAAGAAACACAACTTAACAAAGATAAACTTCAACCGAAGAAAAAAACAAGTCAAGAGGAAGAAGTTATGGTTGAATTAGCACCAAAGAGCATAGAAGAAAGTGAAAACAATAATGATTATACTGATGGGAGTAGTAATAATGACTACGAATTCTTTGATTCTGACGAACAATCACAGAGTAGACCTGAAAAGAAAGCTAGAGAGCTTACATTCAGACGGAATAGTACAGATGGTAATAGTAATTTATTCTTTAATAAAGATCTCTTGAAGTTATTACATGAAGTCGTAGCTGAAGTAGTTAAAAATGCTACAAGTCAGCGATAGACAAAAGGCACACTCAATGTTTGACAGGAAAAAATGCAAGATTCAGCAAGCATTTTTCTAAGTTATGTTTACTTTAAACCAATTCGATTTAGCTTCGGCAGAGAGAATCACATGGCGATAAATCAAAATGTTTACGAATAAGTACCATAATAACTCTCGATAATCGCATATTCGAAGCAGAGAACTCTTCATAATTATGTACTCATTCTCTTTAGTGTCTACTCATCATCTGCCTAGCTTTTTCCCAACTATGTTGGGGTCGACTTCCAGTCTTACCGGATGCAGCTGAATTTCAGTATTTTACATGGAGCGACTGCCTATCTGACCTCCATAACCCAGTTAGTACGGGGTAATACGTTACCCCTTGGTAAGACTGGTTGTCAGACATTCTATTCACTGACTACCTGTAGCAACTGTCAAAGATCTACAAATGACAGCTGGGACTAACAGCTTAACGTGCTTTCCGAGGCACAGAGGAAACTCGGCTAGTAACGGGTGGTCACCCATCCACAGACTAACCTAGGCAAGCGCGGCTTAACCTAAAGATCGACCTGAGCGGCTGCTACTATTTAGCCACGAGCTCCCTCTCTTTTTAGTGTCTACTGTTAAACTGTATCTACTAACTGCAAAATTATTAAAAATTAAATTGGGAGTTTATTTCGTTATTGTTTTTTTTAATGGGGTTAGAACTAGCATAGCTTTTCACAACCACACGATTGCAATCGTGCCGTGAGCATGATCGAAAAAGTTCTGCAAACGCTATTCACAGCTAGATACGTATACCTGTTAAAATAATAGATTTATCACTTTAAATTTTCTACCATTTTCTATTTGCTACCAGTATGTAACGTACCCTGCACAGAGTACTTTTAATAAGTACCCTGTTAAACATACCTTGCAACGTTTTAAAAAAAAAACTTCACACGTATCTGCGAATGGTGTTTTACCGGCTTGACAATTGCATTACGAGAGCATAGACTAGTATCGGTTATCGATTACGTTTGCATTGTTTGTGAATAAAATAAAATAATTATATGCTGCCGGACAGATCTTGTCGAATACTCGTATATATATATGCGCTTAACTTGCGGATCACTTTGCTTGCGAGAAGTAGGAATTCGCAGTTATTTCGTCAGTGGTTGCATAGATGGCGCTGTAGTACTTTTGGCCATGTTCAGATTTGAGTCGCTACACTACATATAAATTATTTACGTAAAAACTTCGGGTAACATAAATAAAGGTACTTCTGAGACCCACCATTAGTCAGCAGGAAGGTGCGCGGCAGCTGAAGATTAACTCGTTTCATAACGGGTATCAATAACGCATATTAGCCGTATAGTTCGGTACGGACCCCTTCGGGGGCTCGACATTCAAACCTCCGCTGGCTCGGTACTAGCCCCGAAAGGGGTCGAACATTTAAGTCATACGACCTCCTCATTATTTTTGTAAATATTTTATTTTCTGGGTAAAAAATAATATGGGTGTGCATTCATTAAGATAGTAGAATAAAAATCGCATATGTAAACGTCATTAGAAGTTCGTTAATTATTGAGCAAGTTTCTTAATTAAGTCTTATAAAATCCAAATGCGTAAATTACGATCATAGCCATTTTGATGGCAGTGTAGGTCGACGCTAAAAATCATTAAAAGAATGGTTTTCGGTCATTTAAGCACCACATTGTTGGGCCTGATTAACGTGTCCTTTTATTACGTGCAGAAATCATTCGTAATTGAACTTAAATTAGCAGTGGTAATGATACATTTTGAAATCTAAAGTCGAAGTTTCGCGCCAATCGTGCTTGTTTACATTTTTCATTCCACATTATATCACACGGACGCGAATAGATTCTATAACAGATGAGACAAATATCATTGCAAATATTATAAATAACATGAACATGCCCAGATCTTATCGTAATTTGCAATAATAGGACCATTAACACGTAATATTAATAACCACTACTAAATTCACTTTCGAAAATGACGTCCATTTCTTTTTTTTTATTTTGTGATGTGTAAATGCGATTATTTCAATCGATTATTTTCTTGTAAATCAATCAACTCGAATAATTAAATTAAGGAATATCAGAAATCGATAGATGAAAATAAGAATAATTTTGTAATTTGTGTAAAATACTATAAATATTGAAAATAATATTTTTTACGCCACTAAAACCGACTCAACAAACAGTAGAATCTGATCTATGGCTAAATTCGCGCCAATTTTATTTTTAGATAAAAATTCAAATATTGAATGCGCTCGCTGTTCGAATTTATAAAATGTTTATTTGCTATTTTATTAATAATATGGTTTTGTACCTACTATTTGAATGTGAATTGCAAATAGAAATAAATAAGGTTGAATATAGAACGCCCTTATTATGATCTTGGTAGGCACAGTAAAAAAAATCAGCCAAGATAAATTATATTTGTTCGACAAAATTGTTTGTAGTATGGTTGGATTAGTTATTTGGAAAGCGTTTTCATTCTTTCCTAAAACATGGCTCGTAGGCCAAAGTGTTCTTGGAGTGGAAGCCTTGGGGTAAAAATGGCCTAGAGGGAGACCACAATTGACATGGAAAAAAACCCCGGTACACGACATCAAGAAAACTCCAGGTTCAAAATGGGTCCATTTGGGTTTTTTTTTGGGGTGGGAAATCATCAAATAACTTCCCCCGCTCTAGGCGAAGCATGGGCGAGTGTCAGACTTTTACTGACTAATGTCCACCGATCGATGTTCCTTCTTTTACTCGGGGCCACGGTATCTTTTTCGAACAACCCGCAATCCCGGCAGGACCCTACCGGGGTTGCGGGTCTGACACTCCCCCCCCCCGCTCCGCCCAGAGCGGGGGAAGTGAGGCGCCACGGCATCCTCACTTACCACCTGACGCAGATCCTCACCAGGCACGAAAGTTTCGGGACGTTCCTGGACATCATCGGGCGGGAGGAAACACCCAGGTTTCACCAAAATGTGATTATCGTCCGGAGGACACGTTGGAGCACACAGGCAGTCTGCTCTTTTGAGCGGAGCACCGCTCTGTCCCGGAGGAGATGGTGATGTTTGAAGGAGAGAACCTTAAACCAAGCCAGCCACCGCGGGAGACGCTACAGGGGTCGGGCGCCGCGAGACGACAACGACTTTTTGTTAAAAGTTTAACAGGAGCGGATATTTAATGATTTCCCATCCAAGTGGCGCAAGACCGGTATAAATGGCGGAATTTAAAGGAGGCCTCCTTTAAATTCCTAAAGAAGTTCCTGAGAAGTTTATGAGAAGGCGTCCTTCAAATTCCTAAAGAAGTCCTTAAATTCCAAAAAAGAGAGATACACTATTTAAAAATACTTTTTAGGGTTCCGTACCTCATAATAAATAACAGAACCCAAATATCAAAACTGTGGCCCCTTGAAGCTGTGAAAAAAAACCCTGTAAGTCTACGTAGAGAAAAAGATATGACCGTTTAAGTCGTCAGTTTGTACGGAACCCTTGGTGCGTGAGTCCGACTCGCATTTGGCCGGTCTATTTTTAATAGGCTGAAGGTCTCCTTATACCTTTCTAATTTTTTTATCCAACCAATACTTTTAAGTGTCAATATTTTAGAGCCCCGATGTGTACTTGTGTACGGAGTCCCTGTATGTCTAAAACAAGGCTCTACTGCGGAGGCATGGCTTTCTAGGTGCGGTACGGTATGGTTGTGCCGGCTGGGCTGCCTGACTGGCTACCTACAGAATTAGCATGACCTACAAAATTGGCCGCCATTTTCATTTTATCATTATATTTTTCTTTTATCATCATTTTATTTTTCATTTTATCGTCATTCAAGAAAACAGCCAAAATCTTTTACCGCGAAACCGTTTGACAGCAAATGTACCTCAAATCTGGGCGCATAACAAAATAATTATAGCATAATAAAAAAGCACGTGACAAAATGTCTTTCTGTTATAATCGATATCATAGATATTTGTACAACTATAATATCTATAGTAGAATATTATGCCACCTCCATAGGTAAATTCCTCAATGGTCCCAAAACTTTTTCTTAAAGTTTACTCTATTACGATTATCGATTAGGTTGAATGCAACTTTTTAATCGTAATGATGAAACTTAGTTTTACGGTCAGCACTAAGAAATGTCATATTGCAAAACATTTTGTAGTATTTTTTGTCGAGATTTGTATCGTGTTTTTTTATTAATTTATATGTAAAAGCGCAAAAATAAGAATGCAGATGGAATGTCACTGTTTTTATTTTAGATTTCCGATGTTATTATCATATGGTTATCTTGTGTATGTACATTATTTCCAGCGTTTTTAAAGTACCTAATTTTTGGAAGGGTGTAGTAATATGTATTTTACACACATTTTGCAATAGATTGACGCCGTTTTATCGACCTTATGAGGTTTTTGGAAATATAAACCTCAAACTTATCGTATGACACATCCGCTGTGATTTATTTTTAATAACAAAATTGAATGCTGTAAATTGATGAAAAATCTTGAATTTCATGACAATTCGCGTCACCCCCCACCGATTCAGCTGATGTGTCATATGTCAAAATCCTGTCGTGCAGAGTGGTTAGTTAGGTGGCCGAACTAAAAATTAATGACAACCCGATTGGACAGTTGTCTAGACTCCTTTTTTTCAAAACTTATGAATTCAAGTATAATAGGGAGTAGGGTTCATTGCGAAGTATCGAGCTACTTTCGAACGGACCAAATAAGATTTCATTGACGAACTGAATAGGGTGATACATAGAATAATTATGCTACACCTTGGCGGGCGCGAGCCGTGTCCGTATCGTCCGAACGTACGCGTAAGCGTTGGTAGTTAGCCTTGTCTGTTCGTGCTGGTTTGAAACAGCTCCTCCTCCGTGCTCCGGCATGCGCCCGTTACTGTCAAGCATAGTTCATACTTTAAAGAGAATAGACCCATGAGCCGAATGCGTAGAACGAAACGTAAAAATCAATTGTGAACAAATTACCGGACTCGCCTGCAGATGTCGCCTGCGCTCTAAATTTTCA
This sequence comes from Ochropleura plecta, assembly GCA_905475445.1. NCBI lineage: Eukaryota > Metazoa > Arthropoda > Insecta > Lepidoptera > Noctuidae > Ochropleura > Ochropleura plecta. Next base: position 919,274 of record FR997738.1, on the reverse strand, counting down.
GTCTTTGGTGTGATAAGATTATTTTCCAAGCAAGAAACCACATTTCAGAGGTAAAGAAACCTTATTATACTCAAAATTACCGTGTTTCGTGGTCTGTTACTTATTATTTGTTTTAAATTGGTGTTGTAAGCTTATAATAAAAAGGTAAGTTGCGAAAAATAACATACTGAAGTACTTAGGTTGTCAAATACGTAAGTGGGTTCCGAATTTGAATTTTATTTTATTTCGCATGCATCAAGGTCTTCTAATGTTTCTTGTCGTCACTTTAATTATATGATTAGTCATTTTTTAATTTCATTGATCGTAATGATCTGATCATAGCAATGAAGTTCGTGTTATGTAACTCTTCGCTATTGATCAGTCCAGGTATAACCTCTTACATATCAAATATTTTCACCGAATTATCCTGTTCGCATAGATTGCCTACTAGTATGTATGTATTGGTTAGAAAACTTAAATATAGCTTTTCTCTACTTACTTTATGTGAACACACGCGCATATGTGGCGTTCATTGCTAGAACTCCCTATTTTTCAATGTTTTAAAATCTATTTAGGTTTATAAGATCCATCCACACATACAGTTCGACAGATTACTACATAACTATATTAAGATCGTGGATATTATCCAATTTGTTAAGTTTTCAATTTAGAACTTACTAAAGTAAATGCTTTCTAAAAAGTAATGCTAAGATTACTTTAATTGCAATAATAATTTAATAAACAATGATTGTAAAATATACTTCGATTTACTTAACATGTTTTTGCCTGGCATATACAATATATGGGCAGCATAAGATACAACCAATATTAATCAGCTACCTACTTAAAGGGATACCTTATCAATCAGATAATAGTTATGAAATTCAAAAACATTCATTGTCAGTAATCAGACTTCTACAAGACAGTAATGTTAATAGTTTTTGACATGATAACGTCTTTAAAATCGTTTTAGTCGGGTGACATGTTCAGAAACTTGTGTCACACCAAAACCTCACAAGCGACATTTCATAAAGATGGTAGCGCCATCTGTAACTTGGCTCGAAAAAAAAACTTTAAATTAGTACTTAATTTCATTTTAGATGTCACTACTGGTGATAACTTATATCACCAATAAGACGTTATCACATAAACATCTCGATCGTAAACCTACTTTACAAACAACCAATTTTTTTTTTAATATGGCATCTTGCAGTTCAACCTAGGAGGTTGTTGTCTGCTTAACCGGGCGATTCTTGTGGATGCCTTAAAAATTAAGTCCTCCAGCCAGGGCAAAAAACTTACAAACTAAGGGACTACACGCTAAGGGCACCCCCTGTGGGGTACGAGCCTCGGTTTATGGCGTCGCTGAGGGAGGAGAGCATAGGGACAGGCTGGATCTGAGTGATATTATTTAAGGACTGGTTTGAACTTACTGGCTCAGCAGAGCGGGGTGGCTCTAGCAAGGGACGGGTGGGGTGTTTATAAAACAACCAATGATGTTTATAAATGATGAGTAAGACATGTTGATGTTCATTCAGTCATTCACTCAGTTAAAAAACTGAAACAATAATAAACATAAGGCTAATATGGCATTGTTTAAGGTTTTCTTGGAAATATTTGAGGCAGACACAGTACTTTATTCTTTTTAACACTTTCGCTGCCCAGAACTCAGCATATGAGATTATTTTGGACTCATATGCTGAGTGATAATTTCATGTGGTAAGCAGATTGCTGCTTGACCTTAGCTACCTGCCTGATCCTCATTGAGACCCCAGATTTTGGAAATTGATCACAATTAATAAAACAACTAGTTTTATTCATTCAAAATTGTTTGCTGATGAAGTCTAATTTTTTCTGTTTCCTCATTCTCATCCATCAAAGAGATTTAAAAAACTTGAGAGGATATTGGCAATATTTTCGATTATGTATGACACACACATGATACCTACATGAAAAGCCGATGTGTGACACTAGACAGAAGGATTTGTTATGAAGTAGTAACAAGTATTGGATTACAATTTACTCCATCTTGTAACGTCTATCACTTGTAAATATTTGAATGTCTTTGTCTCTCACACGTATTCTCACTCACACAGTATAGAAATCATCAGATAAACTTGTCTATATTTTAAAGTTACCTGATGATATTATTTTATTATATTTACTCAATGGCAAATTATAGTTTCATTCTAATATAAACCATGACATTAATAACTCTAAAGGTCAAATAACTTTGCTAAAGAAACGCGTTCTTCTTCTTCATGTGGGTTCAGATTCTGCACTTAGTCCTTTCATTCGGACCATTGTGTGGATGCCGTGCACCTTGATGGCCGCTACCCCAGCCGCCAGAAGCAGATTAGTCTTTTGAGGAATGCTTTAAAATTTTATAAAATCTGATTTTTTTAACCTGACAGACAGCTGAGGCATTTGTTCAATTTTGGGACTGTCTCATGTAAACTTTAACATTCAAAAAGTGGTCATTATCAGCCTACTTAAAATACGTGACATTTGATTTGATTTGTATTAAAATAGCTTGTGGTTTATTATGTTTATAAAAAAAAAAACATTCATAATTTCAAGAAAATGATTTTTTCTGAAAAATCTATTAAATAAAGAAAAATCTTGAGTGCTTTGTGTTTTATTGTTGTTAGAAACACGTTTTCCTTGTCATAGAACATTTGTTGAGGTAAACTAGTGTATTTATGACTATGTATCTTGTCGGATTGTATTTCCTGGACCGCTGTAAAACTTTAACTAAATTGATGTATCTTAATTAACATATTTACTTTGTAATCATTGTCAATTTCTGTTTCCACAGCAACATGGCAAATCTCTTGCTCCGCCGTGCGGTGCTCGACGCGATCCGCGTGCCTGTGTGCGCCCGTGCTTCCTCATCCCTCGGAGAAGTTGCCAAGGTAAGATATCTATTTTCTCAATAAAATTGCCATTGAAGTTTTGTGGCGTCGCCGGTGGGTCGCGTTACACCCTACATAAGCCCTACATGATCATGATTTTCGTGGAGGATAATAGACGGTAACCCACTGATAGTCTGGACTCTGGCACTTAACCTTTGTCCTGCCTCTTTTTTTATTTAGCAACAAGCCTAGAAGCTGAGGGGGTGTCTACAGGCATTGTGCAGCGAGCTTCGTTTTCCAGTCAATTAAAGACAGCTAATAAACTGAAACAATTAAAAAAAAACCTTTTTTTTATTGAACCCAAACTCTTTGTACTCATGTCTCATAGAATAGAATAGAATATACTTTATTGCACACCAAAAATTTAAAAAAACAAACTGTTTTATAAAAAAAGTGCTAAATCTATGGTTACAATGGCGGTCTTATCGCTAATAGCGATATCTTCCAGACAACCTTTGGATGGACTTTACGAATATAAAAATACAACGGGGGGTAGTCAATGGTGTACCTACTGCTAATACTACACAAATAATTAAAATAAAGTTACTTATTCAAAACATATAAATACATAAATAAATACATATAATCTATTTATTTATCATGTGTTTCATAATATTATACGGTTGACAAATAGGATAGGTGTCTAACATTTATTCAGAAAAAAAAAAAAAATCATAGGGAAAGAAAATGATTTGCAACTAAGGTTTTAAAAGCAACGAGTGACTCATACTCACTTTGTCATTATCCAAAGGAGTAGCTTTTGGGCAACACAAAAACTAATGTTGTTAATTAACTTAAAATAATTGTGATTCCAGATTGGCAACCGCGAGTGGGTCGGCTATGGCTTCAACGGCCAGCCTAACTACATGGATAGGCCTGACTTCCCCATGCCCGCTGTCCGATTCCGTGGAGAGACACCCGACGTTAAGGTAATTCAAATTAATTTATTTATAGGTAAAGGGCTTGTCTTGTATTGAAATTTGAATAAATACATAAAATCAAAATCAAAATCAAAATCAAAATGTTTTTATTTTACATAGGCCTACATGGGCACTTATAAAACGTCGAGAAAAGATGCACGGTTCGGGTTGGTCGTTTCCTATGGAGAAGAACCGGCAAGAAACTCCATGGTTACTCTTTTAAAATCATTTAGTTTTACAATGTTGTTGTTGTTACAGCGTTAGCACTTAAGTATGAGAGGACAGCGTAGGCCCGACAATAAGTCATTGCTTACTTTACAAAAAGTAAAATAAAATAATACGTTAACAAAAGTTAACAAGCGTCTAAGAATCTACAAGGCCAACCATGTCCACTCATTCACAACTAATAGGTAGAAAAGAATCTATACAAAAGTAAAAAAATAAATAAAAAAAAATATTGCAAAAACAAAATAATAACTAAAAGACGAGTCACACAGATGTTGCTATCAGTACTGTAACTATTCAGAACAAGGGTCATATAAATATGTGATTTGACAACTATTGAAAAAAAAAAAAAAAAACAAAATGATTAAAGAGATCACACAAATAAATAAGATTGAGAATAGTTAGAGACATCCACAAATTTGTGCTGATTATAGCTACCAGGGAAGCCGCATGCGCAGAAGGAACTATAGCCAAACTTCTTTATCTTCAACATAGTCCTTGATTTTGTAATATGCGTTTTTAATAAGGACACGTTTTATGTAGTTTTTGAACTTTCCATCTGTCAGTTCTATAACTGATTTTGGCAACTTGTTATAAAAGCGTATACTGTTTATTAGAAATGACTTGCTAGTTTTTGTTAATCTAAATTTAGGAATTACAATTTCGTGTTTACTGCGAGTATTAATATTGTGGTAGTCGCTCCTAATTTTGAAAAGCCCCCGATTTTTACGGACATACAATAAACATTCTAAGATATAAAGTGAGGGCAGAGTCAGTATATCGATCTCTTTAAATTTTTCTCTGAGGGACTCGCGAGGACCCATTTTATAGATCGCGCGGACTGCCCTCTTTTGTAATATAAAAACTGAATCGACGTCTGCTGCTGATCCCCACAGGAGAACGCCATAGGACATAATACTGTGAAAGTAAGCATAGTATACTAACCTAGCTGTATCTACATCAGTTAACTGCCTTATTTTCCTTACTGCATATGCAGCTGAGCTGAGCCTACCCGAAAGAGTTCTTATGTGCGCGCCCCATTGCAGTTTAGAATCAATAGTCATCCCCAAGAATACAGTTTCTGCTATAACATCAAGATTTTTGCCTATATCTGTTTCTCCTTTATTTCCTATTCAATCATATTTAATTCTGGCTTTAGTGAAACATTTTTGTTTTAACTTGTACTTTTAACATCTTTTGAGAACGTTGTAAATGTTGATGGATGGAGAGGTAAATGATGCCATGAATTCTGATAGGGGAGAATGGAAGATGTTGCGCCGACACCAAATAGAATGGGACAGGAGCAGGAAGCTGATGATGTCTATCTTTTGCATATTACTAAACCATGGAACTATATATAACTATCAAATTGAAGATGATTACTGTGACCACAGCCTATACCTTTATTTTTTGCGGATGAGTAATCATCAAATATCTTCTCCGCTCTGGACGGAGCGGAGGAAGTTTTTTGATGAAACCCGCCCATGTTCCTTCTATTGCCCTTTACGTTCCGGGGCCGCGGTATCTCTTTCGAACAACTCGCAACCCCGGCAGGCGGTGGCCCTGGCGGGCCCCTCTGCTTTGCATGATGCTTTGCAGGAGGGTGAGCAATAGGTAGCTCACCGTCCGTCCGTCTATTGACGACAGGCCGTGTCGACGGCGTGTTAGGGTTCCACGTGTGCCACTGCCTGCCGGGGTTGTTGAGCCCCAGAACATCAAGGGCAAAAGAAGGAAGAAGAAGGGTAGGTTTTACTTATTAAGAGTCTTACACGTGCCCCCCGGTCTGCCCAGAGTTATTTGATGATTTATAATTTACTAAACGCAAAAATAAGCCTATTTAGGCAGTCAACTTAGTATTAATTACTAGGTTAAACATAAATTGACAAACAACACCAACCATCCGCAGGTCCTCCGTGAGAAGGAAAAGGGAGACTGGCGCAAGCTGACCCTAGAGGAGAAGAAAGCTCTGTACCGCGCCTCCTTCTGCCAGACCTTCGCCGAATTCCAGGCGCCTTCGGGCGAGTGGAAGGGCGTGCTTGGCTGGTCTCTCGCCGTCGCTTCCCTCGCTGTCTGGATCTACATGGCTATGAAGATCTTTGGTAAGGAACTAGTAGTTTCCTTTTCAGTACCTATTTTTAGCTCTATGATAGTAAATATATGTATTTTACCCAAATAAAATTATAAGTTTATTTTAATAACTACATGAAAAAAACACCAAAAAATGTGTCGTGGTTTTCGGGAGCACAAATTAACTGCATATTTGACTACTAGCACTTTTTCTAAATCAAACGAATCGTCTTTAGTTACTTGTAGGTCAAAATGTGTCTTGTCATTTTATTAACAAATTCTTCACATATCTCCACAGTATACAGTCCCCTGCCCGACACTCTAAGCGATGAGAGACAGAAGGCACAGCTGAAGCGTATGCTGGACCTCAAGATGAACCCAGTGGACGGTCTGGCCTCCAAGTGGGACTACGAGAACAACCGCTGGAAGTAAACTGGCTGACGGTACGGATGACGAGCGCCCAATTATACTGATAAAGTCCTTTATTCATTGTCATCAATTAAATTCACGAGGTTTTTTCCGTTTTGGGAAACAAATTGGAAAGTCGGACAACCAGTCTTGCCAAAGGGCATCGTTTTTTCCAGTAACTTTGTGTAGCTCAGACAGGAAGGCACTCCATGTTAAATACTGGTATGCAACTGCATCCTGCAAGACTGGAAGTCACCTTATTAGGGATTTCCCATTGATAAGAACAACTTAGATCAAGTTATTAGAATTCAAATGGATTGCTTTGTTAGTCTACACAATGTGTCCGGTCACGGACTAGCGATATTCTATGTACTTATAATATCAAAAAACTACCATTTTTTTTTTCACAAAAAAGTTAACAAAACTTTCGTTGATTTTGCAAATTTTTTGACTTTAATTTTGTTTTTGAAGTTACGAAAATGTAAGCTAATCATTTCTTAATTTAAACTATAGACAATATTGTTGCCCTCTGAATAAACCTATTTTCGTCTCAGTAAGACCAAAACTTTAGAAAGATATGATTATTTTTTGTATAAATGCATAGAGAATATCTCAAAATAGCTGCCAAAAAGTGGTAACGCGAACTAGACCCAAGTGTGTATCGTAATAGTATATTAAAACACTCGTTACATAAGTATATAGAATGTCTGTAATGTATGTATGAATATAAAAAGTCTGAATTTGTATCAGGTTGATAGCTATAGGCTTGTTCGAAATGTATTTTATCCAACGCAATATTTTGTATTTCCAGGTAACAGTCGGAGGGTGCTATGCCTGCAGGACGCTGTTACTCCGGGCCTAGAATAGACAAATGTAATATAAGTGATAATATCTGTGTAAGATAAAGATGCAATTCCACATCACGCTTGTCTTTTATTATTAAGTACTATCTATAATTCCTTTTCTTTTCTATTTATTTAAAGAGGATTGTTCAATTTGAACATGTTACCCCTGTAATACAAATGACAAAATTTAAACAATCAAACAGTAGATTTACTTTATTTGTTAATCAATTTTTGATGCCCATTTGAGTGAGCCTGTACATCAATCCTCCCTTAACAAAGGGAAGGCCAAAATGCTGTTACACCAGCCCACATCAGAGCAAGTAATATTATATTTATTTTTTAAAAAGACACTCCATCAATATATCGCAAAATAAAATTTTATCCTATTGTTTCCGGGTTTTGGCAGCTAACAACAACACCACTTGAATTTTGTAGCCTTAAACCTATCTCTCGGGCGGTTAACATTGGCTGGCGTCTTGCAGTCAGCTGTATATATCGATCATGTCATGTGGTTCCTCGACCTGGGTGCTGCTCAGCAGGATCTCCAGTTCCGTGTTAGTGTAATGCTGATGAAGATGGCGAATAACGCTTCTGTTGACACCAAAAAACCCGGATTACCTGAGATTGACTTCTTTCCGCTTGCAACATCTCTACAGCTCTGCATTTCATCTGCATTCAAATGACGTCGCTCCATGACGTAAAAAATTTTTCATAATCTAAATTTGTTCAATTTTTTTTTCAAATTATTGTTTAATTCATAAAATTGATATAGAATACTAAATTTTAATAAGCAAAGAAAACGCTATACAATTCGAATAAATAAATAGCATTCGCTTTTGAATTTGTGAAAAAAAAACAAATTAGGTACTCGTGTTTTTTACAACCAGCCATTACGTCCTCTAGATCAAAAAAGTTTACATAGGTTTTCAATTATTCTTTCTTACCTACTTGGTAAGAAATTAAATAATAATTTGAAATAGTAGGTATCTGCTGCTTAGACTTTTTTGATGTTTGTATTTCATACCTTCCCATATCGGATTACCTCCTTATCTCCACTTTCTATTGGTGTAAAATATTGCTTATCTCGTTGACTGCGTTTATAGATAGCAGTTTAAACGAATCATACAACAGCAACATTAAAAGTATAACAGTTGTAATGCAATAAGTAGATACATAATGCATTACAACTGTTATACATATCAACACGGGGGTTCGGTTTCGGTGTTCAGTTTCGGTTATGTTTGTAGACTGATCCTTTTTTTTCCAGGCTTTTTGTATTGGTGCAAAATATTTATATTTTGTGATCGATGACTCTTAGGAATAATAGGTTTTATAATTAAACGAGCTGCACCCACGAAGGCTGAGAAATTAATATAAATAATCCTCTGAAATCACTATCTATTGCTGAAAAATGCATTAAAGTCCGTTGAGTAGTTTAAAAAATGTAAGCGAACAGACAGCGGAAGTGACTTCAATGTATTCTATGTACATACTTATACAAGATAGAGATAACATAACATCATGGCCGTAATTCCCAAAGGGATAAGCAGAGGCGTACCTAATAGTACCATCACATTACGCCAGTTAAATAAAACGTCATACTTATTGCGATATCGTGAACAAATAAATCATTTAATCGTAATGTCCCAGTCTAATGTTTAGTTTACAAAGAGGATTGTCATAAATAAAAAAACGTTTTCGAAACAAATTTTCTCTATATTTTTTATAAAAACAACGTGTCAACATAAACAATGGCGTCCACCTGAGCATATACACAAATATCACCACTACATGATACTCAGCTATGGGGATACTTCGCGGTTAACTACGTGCATCCTTTTATATACCGTTTACTATCACTTAGGTGCTTACATACAGACCAATTTTACACCCAGTCTAGTTGGATTATATTTTTTATAAGTAATTATTATGGAGAACGAAAAATAAACACGTTTACTTTAGGAAAAATTGCAAAAGATATATGTTATGATATTTTTTCATGGTACGATAATATTATAAAAACCTTTAAAATAAATCAATCTTTATTGCATGAATATGAGACAACCATACACCTTAACATGATGGCAGGAAGGTGATAAACTAAAAAAAAAAACAGGCAAATGAAAGTTTCTACAAAGGATACCTAATCGGATGACATACATGCCAGAAGTATAATTTAATAATAACCTAGCTGTATATTTCAACCAACTTATCTGAACAGGCGAGAAAATATAGAACTAAAAATCATCGATAAGGGCTGAAACTGTGTTAAACGGACACCCGCGCGGTTTCGTATGTACAAAAGTGAACCGACGCTGCAGCGGCACCTTGAAATGTGCACTTATAATGGTCATACTGTACGTTGCTACGGTGGTTTTACACTGGGTAGCTAAAGGATCAAAGAATTCGTTGCGCCTAGTGAGGACTGACGCATCGTGCACTGTGGAAATAGAAGCAATTTTCAAAAATAAGATGGTGACGTTAGTTCCGTATTTGGCAACGAATCAAATAAATGTTTGTGTACAGCTAATAAACAAAAACGAGTCGTTTTGCTTACGGATAGTAGGATTTTGACATAAGTCTCAAACTTATGTCAAAATACTACCTACCATCCGTAAGCAAAACGACTCGTTTTTGTTTATTGAAACGGGGCTTTAGTGGTAGGTAAGTATTTTATCCAGCCGTAAATCATATTGAATAAATAAGCTAAACTCCCTTATTTTGGTTAACAGTTGACCGGACTAAACTTCTGGGTGCAAAATTGGCACGAAGTCAGCGTATTTAGAATTTGTCCGTTTAATATTAGGAAGTTACAAGTTATTCTTTTTAAAGAGCTGTAGGTACCTAAATAATTTCTATACAACACCATCTTGAATTTAATCATTTTTAATTTAGTGTCATAGGAGGACAAAGTTTTTTACGAACTGTCGTGTAAGCTTGACTTCAAGTTAAACTTATTGAGATTTTCTCAGCGTCTGCTTTTTATTTAAATAATTAGCCATAAATGATGTTAAGCCCCCAATTGTTTATTATATTATGTCATTACTAATATTTATAGTTATAATCTCAATAGCCCGCCTCATTGGTCTGTGGTCGGAAGACCGGCTGCTGATTTGTTGATATTGATATTCTGAGTTACGGTATTTCGAATACTTAATTATCATATATTGGAACTTGTAACTAAATAACATCAAACTTAATTAAGATCTTGTTCATTAATTATAAAAATACTGTTGGACAAATGGTAGGAATAACATACATTTTAACTACTATGTTTCCCGCCAAAATGGTTACATAATTAAAATGTAATAAATTCCAATTAATTGTTACAGTAATTATTATAAATTATTTAAAAACACCTATCACATTCTTAATAATTTAAGTCTCAACATCGATTGAATATTACTTTAATTATTTTTAACAAATTCATAGTTTAAACCTATTTTTATTGATAAAACAAGGTAAATAGGATTTTAACTTATTTTAAGTTTTGAAACAGTGAGAAAGGCGCAGGAGGTGAAAAGATTTAAATGCCAGCTAGCTACGACAGTTTATGACATAAGATTAAATATACGACAAAAAACTTAACATGACCAATAATTAACTAATAGGTATGTAACACAATGTCATTATTGAACTGTGAGGTAGAATATGACAAACAATTAACTTACTGGCATTTAGATATTTTGCTTCAATCATATGCAGTACAGATCATCATACGTTATTCTGATAAAATATACGACGTAGGATGTTGCGGTCCAAGTTCTAAGTTAAATATGAACTTTACCTTGGGGTTCTCGCAAGGTCTAAGATAAATTATATACTTAGTTCTCTAGGAACCATAATTGTACTACATATGAAGTAAGACCTAAAACAATGGAAAGAGATCAAGACATTGTGCCCAAAATTATATAGATACATAGATTTTAGACTAAGTGACTAGATTTTACGACTAGAATAGTCAAAACTAAATAATATCTCATTTAGACATTAACGTGCCTAAGTATAGGTACTTTTAAAGCTACTTCTCTGACATTGAAAGCGACATAGAAATATATATAGATAGACAAAAGTTGATACATTATACACTAAAATAAGTTATTTTCTCCTTATAGTAATCATAAGAAAATCAGGGATATTTTTCATCCCTCTTTTTAGTATGTGGACAATTTTTGGGCTACAGAAGGAATAGTTAACTTAATATTGTTTAATGGAATGTCGTATTACATAATCATTTGTCGTATCTAAATAACATTAAAATTGGTGTTACTTGAATTTTATATTAGGTAGAGATATTCGTAAATAAAAGACTAGTTTTTTTAATATTCTTGATATTTTTTGCACAAAATTGTCCACAAACCATAGTCACGTAATATTTTATTTTTAAATTAACACGATATAATTTTAATGTTCCTAACACACCAACGATCGTAAACATATTGTTTTTTTAGTTTTATCTAATTAGCGACGTATTTAGGCTTATACAATATAAATTGTTGTTTTATTACTGCAAACACAGTTATGCACCATTACTGAAATATTTTAGATACGTTTAAAACCATGTTTTAATTTGATCAGACCTTATTTTATTGAACTGTATTGGTTGAAAAAATATTTAAATGATTGCCTGTCGATCTACATTAAAGCTGTTTTTATATCATTAATCTTTTTTTTTTTAAATTATAACCGTCTGTTTTTGGGGTCATTGTGGTCAAAACATGGTTTTACCGTTTGTTTTTATCCAATATTTTACAGAATTATGTACATGAAATGAACCCGACAATGATTTTCTAGTTAAAATATACAAACGCCCAAATGTTATTTTTGTATTTTGATGAAAATAATTTTCTTTTAGCTACAAATACTTTTTCTAATTTCAAATCATGGAAGTCAAAATTTGGCATATTTAATACATTAATCGATTTTTGCCAAGCCACGTTAGGCATTATTTTCTAAATTTCCGTCCACATTATTTATTGCAAACAAGAACTTTTCCTCTCTAATCGTTTAGAGGAAACTTCTTTAAATACGTGTCATCTCTGGTCGAATAACGTAAGTTTTTTTTTTATTGAATCACACCGATTATTTTAAAATTAATGTAGTACCTAGGCATCTTTTCACATCAACAAATGTCTGTAATTTTAGTATTGCTGTAGCTACCTATCTCTCAAACATGAAAAATATTTATGTATTCTAAATGTCTATTGCAGATTTTGAGTAAAACTTTTTCATCAATCTTGACCCAAACAGCACCCAGGACTAAAACCGTCTTAAAAATCCGCCACTCATGAGTCGATAAACCACACCGATACCTTTATCGGTTTTCTTGTAAAGAGTTAGGGGGAGGCCTCGCCGTTCCCCTCATCGTAGGACTAGTCCCGGAAAGGGAACAGGCCCCCAACGCCGCCGGTGTCCCAATCCGCCACCTCAACTGGTCCAAAGCACTCGTCAAAGAACTGCTCCATCGTTTTGTGAAGGTGGATCGTGGAGCGCTCAAAACTGTGACCTTCGTCGGGGTAAACCTGGAATACAGAATTAGTAGTATGAGCGTAGTCCTAGGACTTTGGAAAGTTTGGTGTGGGCGCCATAATGTAGCGTGCTGCTAATCTAGTTTTCAAGTTAAGGCGGTTAAGTGGAAAAGGAGAAGGGAACGAGTACAACGGTATTACTTACTTTTACCACCTACTCTCATCTGTATTCTAGGGCGCAGATAAAAAAAATGTAACAAAAGCGTTATGAATAATCTAATATAATGTGGTGGTGCCATAGGATAGACTTCAGTCTTCTGAATGCTACCAGGAGTTCAAAGCTTACGTAGCTCACCTGATGTGTGTAGAGCGCAGTGTTCCTGATGAGCGCCCTGGCGAGCGCGAGCGCGTGGTGCGGCGGCGCGGCCAGGTCGGCGCCCGCGTGCGCCAGCAGGACGCGGCGCGGCGGCAGGTTGCCCGCCTTGCGCCACACGGCGTTCAGTAGCTCACCTGATGTGTGTAGAGCGCAGTGTTCCTGATGAGCGCCCTGGCGAGCGCGAGCGCGTGGTGCGGCGGCGCGGCCAGGTCGGCGCCCGCGTGCGCCAGCAGGACGCGGCGCGGCGGCAGGTTGCCCGCCTTGCGCCACACGGCGTTCAGTAGCTCACCTGATGTGTGTAGAGCGCAGTGTTCCTGATGAGCGCCCTGGCGAGCGCGAGCGCGTGGTGCGGCGGCGCGGCCAGGTCGGCGCCCGCGTGCGCCAGCAGGACGCGGCGCGGCGGCAGGTTGCCCGCCTTGCGCCACACGGCGTTCAGTAGCTCACCTGATGTGTGTAGAGCGCAGTGTTCCTGATGAGCGCCCTGGCGAGCGCGAGCGCGTGGTGCGGCGGCGCGGCCAGGTCGGCGCCCGCGTGCGCCAGCAGGACGCGGCGCGGCGGCAGGTTGCCCGCCTTGCGCCACACGGCGTTCAGTAGCTCACCTGATGTGTGTAGAGCGCAGTGTTCCTGATGAGCGCCCTGGCGAGCGCGAGCGCGTGGTGCGGCGGCGCGGCCAGGTCGGCGCCCGCGTGCGCCAGCAGGACGCGGCGCGGCGGCAGGTTGCCCGCCTTGCGCCACACGGCGTTCAGTAGCTCACCTGATGTGTGTAGAGCGCAGTGTTCCTGATGAGCGCCCTGGCGAGCGCGAGCGCGTGGTGCGGCGGCGCGGCCAGGTCGGCGCCCGCGTGCGCCAGCAGGACGCGGCGCGGCGGCAGGTTGCCCGCCTTGCGCCACACGGCGTTCAGTAGCTCACCTGATGTGTGTAGAGCGCAGTGTTCCTGATGAGCGCCCTGGCGAGCGCGAGCGCGTGGTGCGGCGGCGCGGCCAGGTCGGCGCCCGCGTGCGCCAGCAGGACGCGGCGCGGCGGCAGGTTGCCCGCCTTGCGCCACACGGCGTTCAGTAGCTCACCTGATGTGTGTAGAGCGCAGTGTTCCTGATGAGCGCCCTGGCGAGCGCGAGCGCGTGGTGCGGCGGCGCGGCCAGGTCGGCGCCCGCGTGCGCCAGCAGGACGCGGCGCGGCGGCAGGTTGCCCGCCTTGCGCCACACGGCGTTCAGTAGCTCACCTGATGTGTGTAGAGCGCAGTGTTCCTGATGAGCGCCCTGGCGAGCGCGAGCGCGTGGTGCGGCGGCGCGGCCAGGTCGGCGCCCGCGTGCGCCAGCAGGACGCGGCGCGGCGGCAGGTTGCCCGCCTTGCGCCACACGGCGTTCACGCCCAGCGTACCCGCCCACGTCGAGCCGTAGCCGCTGTAGCGCTCCGTCCAGTACGAGTCTACCAAATTTGGGAATAGATTAAATGCTCTGTTGTAATTTAGTAAGATGATCATCAAGACAATAGTAACGACCATAACTGTAACCCGTAGTGGTAGACTGGCCTTGATCGCCATGGTAGACAGCACACTACACCCGGTGGTGCCCACACTGGCTGTCTCTAACAGATCAGGAATCACCGCAGGTAGTATTATTTGGATGAGTGCACCAGAGAATGGAGTTGAATGTTGTAGTTTTGGAGTGCCTTATATCCAGCAGTCGAGAGCTCAGTTCAGGGTAGTAATATAATATAGCAACTCACTGTGGTGTCGAAGATCAGTGAGCGGCGCGACAGCGGCGAGGCAGCGCGTGACGTTGCGCGCGTCGTCGGCGGCCAGCGCGGCGGCCGCGCCCCCGCCGTAGCCACGCCCCCACACGCCCACGCGGGACCCGTCCACCATCTTCAGATTATCGCGCAGGTAGCTGAGGAGGAACAGCATAAGGATGGTTCAGTACCAAAAAGTCAATCTGTGTGAAGTGTGAATGTGCACAAATGTGCCAAAATTTACATCGTCTGAAGGTCAAAAGATTCATTGCATTGCTCACACCACAAAAACACTGCATGAGATCACTACCATCTCATCTCATTGGTTCGGTACCAACAAGGAGCCAGCCCGGCTACCTACGAGGTGTCCCCAGCGTTGCCCGGCTTGCAATCCCCAACGCAAGCGGGTGACGGCTGTCTATAGTGGGCGACATCTCACTGTCAATTCGATGACTGATGTTTCCTATTGATTTCGAACCGAGGCAATTCGTTATGGTACTTTATAATGTTGTGGTATACAATTTCATAGAAAGAATTTCTAACGGCTCCACAGACCAGCGTTAGCGCATAGTTTAGTTCTCTATCTATGCGTTAATCTTATATTGGAGATACTTACGATAAAACTGCTATCTGATCTTCCACATCCACGGACAGAAGCTTATGATAGATTTCTGTTCTAAGTTCTTCACCCTGCAAATATAGAAATAGTATGTAATTGTTTTAGTGCGTTTCGTTAGTTTGCCAAAAAACACGAAGTCTAAGATCTCGATCTAGCTAAGGGAGCTCTAGTACCTGCCCACCAGATCCCCTGGCGTCTATCTCGGCGACGATGAAGTTCCTCGCGGCCGCAAGGTACCAGCCCCAACTGGGCTTCCACCGCTCTGTTACCAGCTGCCCCCCAGGCTGGGCAGACCTGTACAGAATGCATTAAACGGTTTATGAAGAGAATACCATCTGCTCAGCCGTTTCCAACTTTATTGGGATTAGTTGTTTGACCGAATGCTTCTGAGTCGTAGTATTCGACTTCCACAATCCAGTTATTGGGCACGATAATCCTTGACGAGACGGATTAGGTCTGGACGGAATTAGTTTCGCTTTTGACTACATTTTCGAGCTATTCCGAATTCTAAACCAAGAGAGAGCTTCAAAACATACGTAGATAGATAGAAAGCTATTTACTCTGCACAAACAAGATCAACGTCAAAAATAATGTTTGAATTAACACATACGATGTCAGTTACTCTGCAGTCAAAATTATGCAGAAGTATTTCGCGTACTTACACATGCAACACCAGGGGTAGAGGCAGGTCATCTGTTTCTCTAAATCCTGGCGGGAGGAGCAGTCGGACGCGAGCTGCTCTGTATGCTTGCACCTGGAAAGTTTATACAACATTATATGAGGGGTACTGCACGAAGATAGCCAGATACGGATACACCCTTATTTCAAGATGTAGAAACAGAACCGTAAAATATTGATGACCTGACAGTCCAAACTGTGTGGGCCGGTACTTACAATAAAATACGTGACGGACAAAAACTGAATAATCTTTCACTGTGTTGTTATCGTTCATCTCGGGTGGCAACGCAGTTCAATAGTCAAATGATTCTGTCAGAACTTGTGTTGGAGAAAACTATACCAATGGCGTGATGAAATTTGTAGTTCTGAAATTATTTGAAATGAGACGAAAATAATAATATTTCATACCTCGACGCGGAAGTCCTTGACCTGCGGCGTGGCGAGCGCGGCGAAGGCGGCGGCCAGCGGGCGGCCGTCCCACAGCACGGCGCGCCGCGCGCCCCACGCCGACACCACGAACGTGGCCGGCGGGCCCGGGCCCAGGCACTCCTGCGGGACGAACCACGTCAAGCGGCTGGTTAAGGGAACAGTTGCCTATGGCGGCGAGATGCCGTCTTACCTAACTTCTTTTAACAAATCACGATTTCAACTCAATTTATCACAGTCCTGTTGAAAATAAGCCGTTCAATCCTAAAAGATGTGTGTGGCCAAAATGTGAAATTAATCTTAGTCGTGGTGGTGAAATTAATGTGTCTAATTGTCTATAGGTCAATCTAACTTTTATCTTATTTTTTTATTAATCTATATATTATTTTCTCAGTTTGATGTTTTTTGTATTAGTTCCTATATTATTTTGTCTCTTGTTGCATCAAAAAAATGATTTATTTATCTTATTTAGTTATCTAAATTGAAGGGCTAAACGATACATCCACATACACGCGAAAAAACATTTGCCCATTAAAGTTAAAAGTAGAACGCAAAAGAATATTGGTATGCCGTTATGAATGTGGAATTGCAGAAGTCAGCCCATCCTTACTAATACTATAAAAGCGAAAGTGAGTTTGTTTGTTACGTCTTCACGCCTAAATGGCTAAACCGATTTTGATGAATTTTGGCACAAAGATAGTTGCGACCCTGGAGACGGAAATAGGCTATATGAGAAATGAGATAGAAAGAAGGAAGAAATGAGAAATCTTAGCATTGCTATTACAATAAATAAGGCGCAAGGGCAAAAACTACAGGTAGCAGGTACCTGCAAATCAGGAAAGGGGAACTATGTTACCCCGAATTGAACGCGAGCGAAGCCGCGGGCAAAAGCAAGTAAAATATAAAGACATTTTTCTTCTTTACCTGTACATAATAAGAGTAGTTCTTGCTGAACATGACACGGTTGTAGAGGCACTCGGTGGGCAGCGTGTCGTTCTCGTCTGCTATGTGCGGCAGCACCGTCGACGTCGGCCAAGCTGGCAGCGCTGATGTTGCGTTCTCGAACTCCTGGAAACGACAAAAAGTTTTTACTTAACATCAGCCTTTAACACTTAAACTTGTGTTAATCATCGACCACTATTAAAACGGTGAATTAAACATCGCTAGGAAACATGTGCTAGAACCAAAAATTCGCTGACGATATTTTTTGAGTGGGTATTATATTCATAGAAACATTCCGCCTGGGGTAGCTATGGAAGGTTACGTCAGTTTCTAACCCGATTAAAAACCCACTGTATCTACTATTATCTTGAGGAACCCGTGAGATGCAAGCACATACGCGCTCAACCCCAACTGTTATCACCCCACGATATGCGACACCTTCTATTTCAACACTGGGTACGGGTTAAGGATTATAACGCACTCCCTTTTTATAGAGAACAGGCCTGCGTGCCAGCTCTTGAAACATCATAGGCTGATGATGCTACAGCTCCAAAATTCATCAGATTTTTAAACGTAGCATTACATTAGAATTTTTTCTTGCATTGCTGGTGTGATTACAAACATTTAAACTCACATCCACAAACCCGAAATGACACACAGACCCGAAACAACTATCTGTAGGTCATACAAATATTTGTTCCGTGCGGGGATCAGCAGCACAGCAGTCGATCCCGCAGCCAATCGTGTCGTCACTCTACTCATTCTACTCACTGGGTCATCACTAACAGCCTCAGCAGTAGCATCAGGTGGCATCAGATCAGTTCCGGGGCAAGTGAGACAGGTGGGGGCGTCGGGCCAGCTGGCGGGGTCCGATGGTACCTTCACGCGGTACAGATGACGTTCTCCTGCCTTCTCTGGGGCTGTGCCGATTATGTATCTGTGGACGAAAGTTTCATTTCCATAACACATAATCACATTACGAATGTAGATACCTAATTTCCGAAATAGCAGACAGAAGTTATAGGTTTTATGCTATAAGCTCGTTGCCATGAAACGGGAAGAAAACGGACTCCAAATTGCGACTGAGAAATTACTTATGATGGACATCAAAAGCCAATTGCCTATCCTGGCACTCATTTGCTCCTGCGACTACTAAGCTAAAAACACATTCAGCTCAATTCTCAACTTTAAGCATTATCACCAGATATTGTAATCGAAATCATCATAGGATATCACACAGCAGTCGGTATCATGTTTAATTAAGTTTTCATCGTTTTTGCTCACATTTTTCGATGGCCAATGAAGCTATCCTAGGTTTGTACAAGCACTCTTTCTTCAATAGCAACACGACAGTCAATTCTTCTATTTTTTCATTCGAAGCAAAAAAGAGTGTACTCACAAAAACCTCCTCCGTTCATCCCACCCCATGAGCTGCGTGACCTCATAGCTGCCCAAGGTGAGCGTGGTGCGCGAGTCCTGCGTGAGGCGCACGGCGTGGCGCCACCAGCCGCCCGCGCCGCCCGGCGGCAGGTCGCCCACCGGCATGGTGGTGTAGATGGTGGACTTGGAGCCCACCAGCGCCATGCCGCCGCACCAGCCGCAGTCCTCCTCCACGGGCTCCGAGCCCAACCCCGACCAGCGGGAGCCGTCGGATTCGTCGCGGTAAATCTGGGTTTATGAACAAAGTTATTATTGACGGTGATTGATGAATATAAGCGTAATGTGTGAAGAGGGAGAGGAAAACTAAACACTTGACAAATGGATTGTGTGAGGAATGATGAAAGATAAAACAACAAGTGACCATCACAAGTCAAGGTCGAAGAATGGAAGAAGAAAAAAGTGTTACGCCGACTCCAACCAACATGAGGCAAGGGCAGAGGTTGAAATTGATTCTTTATTGATATTAGTATAATTTGATCAGTATCAACGACGGCAGCACAATTACTGGCCTACAGTTTAACAACCAGACAGCTTTAGATAGCTGCGCGCTCCTGGTGTGTTGACGCTCGTCATCGGACGAATGACTGAGCTGAACGAAACTTCATCATCTGGAGCACCCGGTTGAAGTGCTTTCGGTGACGTGTCAATTGAGGGCCCGTCAACACATTGAGAATGATGACGAAAAGAGCCAACTCATACTTACATCCTGACAGTTATAATGCACGGCGCTGCAGACGCTGATGACGGAGATGTTCTGCGGCCGGTTCAGCAACATCACCGCCAGCTGCTTTTCCGACGTCCAGCCCGTCCACCTCACGTACCAGCCTGCAGAAACACCGTGAATAATGAACTGAACAATGTAGCAAAAATTGTTTGACTGGACTTCTTAGTGGGATGCCAATGGAAGTCAGACCTATAAGTGTGTTATCTTCATGCCTAGTGGCACTGCTTTTGTTTTTAACAAATCTCCAAATGATACATACTGTCATCGACTTGCGAGTTGAACTGTATGGCGTGTGAAAACAGGTACTTGGGCGTCTTCACGCTGACCACGTTCACTGTTACCACCGGGTTGTTAGTGTTTACCTGAGGAATAATTAGTCTTTGGTAAGCAGTGTAAGAAGGGGTAAGCTGTTGGTCTTGCTGTGGAAATACATGAATAGCCTTCTCTCATCTCTCTTTCAAGTAAGTTAGCGTTACATTCTGGAAATAAAAGACTAACTGAAACATGTGTGGTCTCCTCCTGTAGATAGTAGAGTTGATGTGTGAGTGCTGGACGCTTTACGCCTAGCTTCTTTCCAATTATGTTGGACTCGACTTTAACCAGATATAGTGTAGAACATCAGTAAATACAGGCAATGGAGATTCCTTACGGTTGGAAACAAAAAACTACCCACCTTAGGATACCTCAAGGCCCGTATGGTAGGATACGCGGGCGGTTCTTGTAGATCCAGCCCGTACCACGGATACTTGTGTGTCTGGACGAGCGAGTCGTTGTACGTCACGTACATAAGGGTCTGCCCGTCAGGACTGAACCACAACGCCTTATCCAGGCGCAGGACTTCTGTCTCGTACAGAAAGTCCGGCACTCCATTGAAGATCACGCCAGGGATTCCTGGAAAAGTAACGAAAGGTTTTTATTTTATAGCTTCGGAAGGTGAATGTTGGGCAGTTTGCTATCCTTGTTTACACTGATTGTCAGAATATCGGCTTTCGGCCATTCTTCAGTTGGGTTGATTCAATCAAACAATACTGCTATCGCAGTCCACCGGATATGATCCTCTACCAAGCTGTGCCAGCAACAGCCTGTCCCTCTGCCGCATTTAGTCTGATCCAGCCACTTTCGAGAGGTCATTAACTCATTTAGTTAGAGAGGATCACACTCTATATTTACCATCACGAAATCTTCACTAGAAGAGAACTAGTTTGGTCCTTCCACAGACGTCATCTGCATACGTCCCACTGTAATTTTGTTGTTGTTGTTGTTGGGAAATCATCAAATATCGCTCTGTGCGGAGCAGGGGGGAGTGTCAGGCCTGTACTGACTTAAACCAACCTATGTTTCTTCTTGTGCGTTTTATGTTCCGGGGCCGCGGTATCTACCCACTATCACTTCAGCTGGTTTACTCCGCAAGCTATAGGCGAAATGGAAGTCATTCTTACCATTATTAGTAATCCTGCAGACCAGCGTCTTGAACACTTTGGGTTTGTAGTAGATGTCGTTGTCGTGGACGAAGACCAGCGTGGCGCCGACTGGGGACCACTCCGCATACTGGATCAGGGGCGCCGAGCGGTCGTCTTCGATCGGGGACACGGGGATCTTGTTTCTGAAGGTATCAAGTTTTATAGTTTCAGAAGTTGCTAGCTAGGTAATAAGAATAAATTAGATAAGCTTTAATAGTTGGAGTGCAATGCACTTGTTGTTCTTATCTTTAAATGCACTCGGTGGAAAACAAATTACAAAAGTCGAGTACCTACCTATCATTTTCGACAGTAGCAAAAATAGGTGTATTCGTCGAAGATACGGAAAAATACTATGACCACACCTTTTTGGTACATGCTGTTTGCGGTAATACAGGCCTAGTTACACGCCGAATGTTGCCAGATTTATTGAAATATCATTTGTTTGATGTTTCAGGTATTATACCCTTATTCTATCATAGGTTCCCCTACAAAATAGAACATTCTACGGAGACTGGAGGTCAGCCTTTAAGGAGCAGTAAAATCGTTACTGAAAAATTCCAAAGATCCTTCACAAACTCTCGTAAGGTCTCCAAGTTGTCTATACTGACCTGTTGATGACGTCATACACGTGGTACCGCGCCAGACGCGCGTGCCTCCACCCGGGTCTGACGTCAGAGATCAACAGCACGAACTTCAGGTCGGCTGACACTTTGAAGTCCACCGCGTTTAGCTCTCTCTGGAAACAAGTTGGATTTCATTAGGAACTAAGAAAGAATACAGAACCAAAAAAGGCACGACTACATATTTGACGACACGGTTGGCGTATAAGCGTTAAACGGCTGCGCTACGTGTCGTGGGTTTGATCCCCGCACAGAACAAATATTTGTATGATCTACAGATAGTTGTTCCGGGTCTGGCTGTTTGTGAATTTAAATGTTTGTAAACGTACCCACGATACAGGAGAAATTCCTAGTTAGGGGCACCGTTTTTTTTTAATGTACCTATGTCTTATAGACCACGATATCTTTGCTCGAAGATAGGAATACATAATCTCATTGGTATTTGCTGGGATACAGTACGGCGGTATTAAGTATTGTCAAGTAAAATCGGCCAAGACTCACAGTTATCGCACTTAAAATAGTCTTTTTTTTTTCGGGTGGGAAATCATCCAATGACTTCCCCCGCTCTGGGCGGAGCGGGGGGGCATGTCAGACTTGTACTGACTAAAACCCACCCATGTTCCTTCTATTGCCCTTTACGTTCCGAGGCCGCGGTATCTCTTTCGAACAACCCGCAACCCCGGCAGGCGGAGGCTCTGGCAAGCCCCTCTGCGCTTAAAATAGTCTTAACTTAATTTTATTAGGCCGGCCATTACCAATAATTTATTATTATTGTATTAAGATGACTTAAATATATTTTTCATTCAGTATACAGATGGGTAAAGATCGATCTTAGGCGGGATCTTAGAATACAATACACGATTCGTCATTCGATGGCAATTCCACTGGGCACAACAGCTAACAACTACTTTGTCAATTGGCATTGAGATTGTCACTTTTTTGCTCACGACGTGATTTCAAATCACTGAGTCCATTTTTCCCTAAACTTGAATTAGTAATATTTAAAATGAACACAGAAAATTCTGTTGAATTGTGATTTTTATTTCCAGTCTGGTTTCGAAAACACAACCTCATGCAGTCGTGCACAAGTGGACAAATTCCCCGAATTCTTGATTCAAAAAGTTTATAAAAAGTCAATCAACCCTCCATTTGGAAAATAAAAACCAAATTTAAAATAAATACGCGCGTTACCCAACAAGTCACGAGCCATTAAACTCCACATTGTTTCCCGCGCAAATTAATGGCCGCGTCTGACGAGTCGCCATTTTGACACCTACGTAGTGTTCACTGTTCAACGATTTATCTTAATATCTTTTAAATGTTTAGAGTGCCTCGCTTTGAGAGGCGTGGGAGAGTCTTTTGTTTGTTTATAATTTTCTGAAGTAAGTCATTAATTAAGTTTTGTATGAAAAACGTTGGTAAATGTGCAATCTTTTATGGGACGTTCTTTAAGAAGAAGGACAATTTTGAACATTTATTAACAGTGTCACTCAAAGTCAACAAGGAAATGGGCTAGGTCATGTCAAAAAATCCCGCTTTCTTTGTAAAAGGAGAAGGTCGCGAATAAGAAGCCATCAACAGGTTTGTGCCACGTCATAAAATTGCCATAAATGGATGTTCGAACCGGATACCAACCGTGTTGCTCTATCGGTGTCATGGCCAACCTTTGTCAATTTTATTTCGGGAACCTAATTTGCTTAGTTCTCCGGTCTTTATTAAACGACTTCAAAAAAGGAGGAGGTTCTTATTCAATTGTATTTTTTAGAACCAAAACTTCAAATACATTTGAAATCCACCACCTGCACCAGGTCCGCATTCTGGATTCCATATTCCATTTTGTGGGGACAGTGGGGATGACCTCACTCCCTCCCACAGAGAAAAGGCCCAGCAGTGGGAACGTTATGAGCCGATTATTTTTCATATTATCCAAAAGTGTCAGGACCACGTGGCTAAATAATGACAGTCGCTAGAGTTGGTCTTTAGCTTAAACCACACTTGCCTAGGTTGGTCGGTGGAAGACCTATTATATACCGAGTTTCTTCCGTGCCTCGAAAAGCACGTTAAGCCGTTGGTCTCGACTGTGATTTGTCAACCAGTTTTACCAACGAGCACTGTCGTATTATCCTATACTAATTGGCTTGTGGAGGTCATTTTCATCATTTAATGGATCATGTTTCAAATATATATAAGTGTGGAAGACGATAGCGACTGTGATACAGTTTATACTATACTACTAGCACCTATAAACGTCAACGTAATCCATTTAAAAATGTTTTATTGCCATATTTTAATACCAAGATTAAGAGAAATATGTAACATCATAAGTGAAAATAAACTTAAATTATATTCTGCATCCTTTTAGACTACCCCAAATTTGTTGGGAAAAGGCTAGGCAGATGACGATACGCAAAACTGTGCCATCATGTTCGCTACACAACACACAATTCAATGCCTATAAGTGTCAAAATCCCGACTATACATAACCATTTCACCACCTCATGTCGACACCACCCGCCTAGCAGGCAAAGCAACAAATCAACTAGTCTGATATACGAGTAGCAACCTTATGAGCTAGATCCAACTGTTACTAAGCGCGCTATATTTTAGCACGGGTGCCTATTGTTGATAAATGTGTCGCACGCGGCTGCGACTAGATTTGTTAAGTTAGGCACGTGCATCATACATGACACATTTTGTTGTTTTTATGGGCCGTGTTGTTGGCATAAGATTCTACTTAATATCACTAGCTGGCGGCCGTGGGTTCGCCCGTAGGATCTCAAAAAAAAAGTATCCTACGTGTTATTCCTGACCATAATCTACCTCTGTGGCAAATTTCATCAAGATCCGTTCATCCGTTTTGACGTGAAAGAGTAACAAACATTCATACATCCGTACATCCATCCATACATCCTCACATACATTCACATTTATAGTAGGATATACATACAAACATCATTTTTAATTTAAACCATGCAAAAAACATTTAAAGCCCATTGTTAAAATTCAATCAAACATGGCCGCTGAATGTCGACTGATAATCATTGGAGTGAGCCCACAAAGAGACCGCGAACATTACAGCTCTGCATTTTAAATCGTCACTATTAATGTGCCTCTGGCGTTTCATTAACAATACCAGTAATTATTTGTGTGGCTTACATTAATGACTTGATGTGATCTGACAGCGGGCTTAAATGTGGAGTTTACAGAAGAGTTTTTTTTTTAAATTTCTCCTCCTCCTTATGCGCTATTGAAGGTGAAGTTCTAGATCCGCATACGAGACAGACTGTTTTTGCGGATTGTAACACAAAACATTGTTCCTTCTTTTGCCCTTTATGTTCTGGGGCCACGGTGTCTGTTTGCTGCAACAGTGGGCACATTAGCTGAATATGCTATTTTTGCAAATGGGAAATCATCAAATAACTTCCCCACTCTGGGCGGAGCGGAGGGGAGTGTGAGTTGTACTGACTATAACCCACCCCTGTTCCTTCTTTTGCCCTTTACGTTCCGGGGCCACGGTATCTCTTTCGAACAACCCGCAACCCCGGCAGGCGGTGGCCTTGGCAGGCCCCTCTGCTTTGCTGACATCTCTTTGAAGTTGTATTTTTGGGATTTTACCCGGGTCTTGGTGTTGCCCGAGTCAAAGGTTTTTAAGCTCATTTCAGCCGTCACCCTCTCACAAATGTTTGTATTAGATTAAGTACTTGCTGCTCGCCATAAAATTTGTGGTGAGATTGAGACATTATTTATTTAAGTACATCAAGAATTCCTCAGCAGCAGTCCGCAATTAAGATAATTATGTGCCAGGTTCATGGCAATTGGCTTTCCAGTTATTACATGGGACTTAAATATCTCTCTCTCTTTTTCACCCTTCAGATTAAAGGCGTGAAGTTACGTCATGATATTTACTTATTGATAAAATAGGCACACAATCTCGGTGTAAATAAAAGGGGGGGGGGGGGGACATAGGGCGCTTTCAGATTTGAATTACATGGTTTGATTGATTCTGTTGTCACAAACTAAACTAAAACTACTCTTCACTCAAATTTAGCCATTCCTGTCAAACGACGTTTCCTATTCTGAAATGGATTGAAGTGACTCGACTTCACTATTTTATATTTTGATAGTTTAGTTGCTCATTTAAGAGAAAATCGCAATCGCAGCCTGCGTTGTCATGCTAAAATTGGACTGTCTTTAATCGCGACTTAAAAGGTAATAAATAAAATTAGATGGGATTAGGTATGTTATTTTAATAATGTCTAGTATAATCCGGTGGTTCATGAGAATCGGCATCATTATGCAGAATTTGATGAAGCGCTCATAAGAAATAAAGATATATTATTGATGTGTCAAATCTTATCTTTAATGTTGATTTCTTCGCTGTGCGTATCCGAACGGCGAGCTTCGCCAGCGCCGCCTAGCGGAACGCCAAGGAAGAGAGAACGACTGGGATCGAAACAGCGCGCACACGCGTATTTTCATAGCATTCAATTATTTGTGATAATTACTGATCGAAACGGTGTATTCATACATGTAAAGTGCAATAGTCGCCAGTAAAAGCAATTATATATTGAAGAGTTTTATTTGCTGCGAGTGCTGCGGGTCCTCGTCGTGAACATTGGTGACCCCGACGTGATCAGAAAAAAGCCGCCTTTAAATGCGCTTGCAACGTGCTCCGATTGTCGCCTGCCTGTAAATAAATCAAAATATGCTGCCAATAGACATATAATGCTGCCTGCCTGAAGCTTTATATTGTGGTGTGACGGTTTTTGGTTTGCCTGGTAAAGTAACCCATAAAAATACGACGAATAATTTTGATACTAGGTACGTGTCACGTTTATTTCGCAAGTCATTGTTTGAATGTGCATATTTTCTCGAAAGTTCGTAATAATAATTCAAATTATCAATAAAGGAACTCCGTATTTTGCTACACTTCGGTGTGTTTTCCGTGTTGTTTTGTTTGCATTTTGTTTTAATTTGCGGTCAAATCCATATTAGTAATAAATAGCGTACCTAGGTAATTATAATTTGCATTTGCCTGTAATTGGGTGGGGTACCTACTTTTCACAGCAAGTTTGTTCGCAAATTTACGGAAGCTACGCTCCTGCTACTCCAATAACTTGCATTCTCTCCCGCACTTAGCACATTTCTATGCTCGCCAACACATACTTCAGCTGGTTTTGCCGACCATTTCAGCGTTCGCGACTTTGCCGGCCTACGGGATCCCATCGGGCGTCTGTCACGAGCCTACGAGACGAGGCATCGGGTGACAACGTGCATCTCTTCACTGCACATCGGAATCTGCTGACAGACGGTGCACCAGTTTGCTGTTAGGTTTGCTACCTGACAGCGACACGGTTTGTTAACTGTTTCCATAATTTCCACTCGAGGTTTCTGTTTGTGCTTGTTGTTTGTTCGCACATAGTCTATTATAATGTCGGATTTAAAAGGTTTAGTTCAAATCCGAGGTAATATAAAGGCAAGGTTGACCACATTCAATAAGTATGTAGGATTGTTAGCTGTTGTTGCACCAACAGATATGAATAAGCTGCAAGTTGATGAATTTCAATTAAAATTAAATAGGTGTCAAGAGTTGTTCGTTCAATTTGACAAAGTTCAAGATGAAATTGAAAAATTAGATGAAAATTTAGAGGCACAACTTCAAGAGAGAGAATTAATTGAAAATAAGTTTTGTTCTTTAATATCTCAATCTCATAATATTATTGAGGCTTTTTCTAGGGTTCAAAAGGCGGACAATCAGGATAACGTTAGTCATTCATGTAGCAGTTCCGGTCATAGTAAATTTAATATTAAATTGCCTACCATTAGTCTCCCTTCTTTCGACGGTAACTTTTTGAAATGGTTAGAGTTTCGGGATACATTTGATTCTTTAGTGAATAAAAATGAGTCAATACCTAACATTAATAAATTTCATTATTTACGTTCAGCGTTGCAGGGGAGCGCTGCTGTGGTAATTAAATCAATTGAGTTTACATCATCTGGTTATGTTGCAGCTTGGGAACTTTTATGCAGTAGGTATGATAACAAAAGACTTCTGGTAAATCACCATTTAAAGTCATTATTTTGTTTTGACCCTATTGCTAAGGAGTCCCATAAGTCATTGCGTTTTATGCTAGATTACTTTACAAAAAATTTACAAGCTTTAAGTACATTAGATGAGCCTACAGATCATTGGGACTCACTAATTATTTACTTAATGACCTCGAAACTAGATGGCGCCACTTGTTGCAAATGGGAAGAACATAGGAACAATTTAAATATTTCACCTAAGTTACAAGATTTTTATCAATTCTTACGTAATCGCGCAGATGTTTTAGAGACGTTAGTTTATAATAAACAGGATACTGCTAAATTTGATAAGTCTATACACTTTAAGGAAACTAAGCAGTCTAAGTCATTGGTTTGTTCCAGTGAAACAACAACTAGTAAGAAAAGGTCTTGTGTGATCTGTGACAGTCAACAACATCAGGTTTATGAGTGTGAAAAGTTAAAAAATATGAATGTTGATGCCAGGTTGAGTGAAGTAAATAAGTTAAAACTTTGTGTCAACTGTCTTCGCCCTGGCCATCGCCTATCTCGTTGTTTTCGTGGTCCTTGTAATATCTGTAAAGAGAAACATAATTCACTATTACATAAGGAGCCAAATAATAGTGATAAAAATGTTGTATTTACTTCATCTTCTATTTCCTCAGGGAATAATGTGGATTCACCGGTGTCCTTGTCTGCGGCTATGGTGACTGGTCAGGTTCTTCTATGCACTGCACAGGTCGAAATTGTTAATTTAAGTAACAACACTACTTACCTGGTCAAAGCGTTGCTAGATAGTGGTAGTCAGTCATCCTTCATGACACAGGATCTGCAGGATAAGTTAAACTTACCTTGTTCCGGGCGTACTCCTGTAAGGGTAGCTGGAATTAATAATGCAGAGGTGAATGTCACTCAACATTGTGATCTATTAATAAGATCAAGACTGAATAATAATTTTCAAATAAAGGTTTCTTGTTTGGTCATACCTAAAATTACAAGTATGTTGCCTTGTGTTGAAATAGATTCTTCACAGTTTAAGTTCCCTAGCAATGTGGAGTTAGCTGATCCAAGTTTCTACTATCCTTCTGACATTCAAGTGCTGTTAGGAGCAGATGTGTTTTGGGATTTAATAAATTCAAAACAAATTAAACTTGGCTATAATAAGCCTACTTTACAAAGTTCTAAGTTAGGTTGGTTGATATCGGGCCCAACAGGCAAGAATCAATCTCATAAGGTTCTTAGTAATTTTTCTAGGGAAATAAGAGATTCTTTGTCCAAATTTTGGGAAGTAGAAGAACTGCCCTCTAGTGACAAGCCTATGCTCTCAAAAATTGAAGAATTTTGTGAAAATCATTTTAATAAAAACACCAGGAGACTGTGTGATGGTCGGTTTTCAGTTAAGTTACCTTTAAGTGAGTCACCAGAATTAGTATTAGGTAATTCCTATGATATTGCTAAGAGAAGATTCTTCAATTTAGAGAGAAAGCTTGACAGGTCCCCGTCATTAAAGAAAGAATACAAAGAATTTATTGATGAGTATGAGCACCAAGGACATCTCTCTGTTATTGAGCATCCTGTCTTTGGTTACTACATGCCACACCATGCTGTCATTAGGAGTCATAGTGAGACAACCCGCTTACGTGTCGTCTTCGACGCTTCGTGTAAGACTAGCTCGGGTAAGTCATTCAATGACATTCAGCTGGTGGGGCCAGTGGTGCAGGATGACCTCGTGTCCATTCTTTTAAGATTTCGTCAGCACGCTTTCGTCGTCACTGGTGACATCGAAAAGATGTACCGACAGATCAAAGTTGACGAATCGCAACGGCATTTGCAGTTAATTCTTTGGAGAGATGGTAAAACGCAGCCACTCAAAACACTCCAGTTAAACACAGTCACATATGGTACTGGTTCTGCTTCATTTTTGAGCACGAGGTGTTTACTGCAGTTATCTCATGAATGTGTTGATCAACCAGATTTAGCTAATGTTATACGTCATGATTTTTATGTCGATGATTTGAATACTGGTTCTAACTTTAAACGAGAGTTACAGAGCATTGTCAAGGCCGTTATTAGCAAATTATCAGAAGCATGTTTACCTTTACGAAAATTTCGTAGTAATGCGCCTGATATATTTGATGGTTTATGTATTTCTAATAAAGTTCAGGAGTTTTGTAAAGATTCAACAGTGCTAGGACTGAAGTGGTCTCCTCAATCTGATATTTTAAAATATTCTACTGCTCTTAGCTGATCAGACTGTTACTAAGAGAAGTATACTTTCTATGTCTTCAAAGATTTTTGATCCTCTTGGTTTATTGTCAGCAACAACTATTCTTCCTAAAATCTTACTGCAAAAATTATGGCTGTTAAAAGGTGGTTGGGACGAGCCCATTCCAGATTCCATTAAGGCTGAGTGGTTGGAATTTCTGGATAATATTGAATCACTGTCTTTTATTAATATTCCCAGGCATGCTGTTTGTATGGCTCCGCGCGAAGTAGAGATACATTGTTACACCGATGCATCGCTAGCTGCATACGGCGCTTGTTTGTATCTTAAGTCTGCCGACAAGGTGGGAAAGGTCACATGTCATTTATTATGTGCTAAAGGGAAAGTTGCTCCTCTAAAACCTGAATTGACAATTCCCCGTCTGGAGTTAATGGGCGCGCTACTAGGTTCTCGTTTGCTCACAAAGGTTTTGAAATCTTTACGTTATAAAGAGCTAAAAATCTCGCGCTGTATTCTTTGGACTGACTCGACGATCGTGTTGGGTTGGATCCGTTCGCAGCCAAAAACATTAAAAACTTTTGTATGTAACCGGATACAAGAAATTCGTGAATTAACTAGCGAGCATGAATGGCGTCACGTGTCTACCCATTTTAATCCGGCGGATCTTGTTTCTCGAGGGGTAAATCCACAACATCTGAAAGAAAATAAATTATGGTGGCACGGTCCTTCATTCTTATTAAAACCTGAAGTCGAATGGCCGCAATATAATCCTGTTGATGTTGTGTTACCTGAAACAAAAATTGCATTAAATATTCAATGTGAATATAATATTATATTGTTTGAAAAATATTCGGACTTATCTAAACTTGAAAGAATTTTTAGCTATGTTTTACGTTTTGTTAATAATATTAAAAATAAAGATAATAAAATTACAGGAAGACTCACCGTAAATGAATTGCAGAAATCTTTATTTACTTTAGCTAAAATTTCACAACAAGATTCTTTTGCAAAAGATATTCATGCCTTAAGAACGTCAAGTTCATTAAATCGTAAATCAAATATTTTATCTTTAAATCCTATGTTAGATGAGGAGGGAATGTTGAGAGTTGGTGGGCGCATTCAGAAAGCGTCAGTGTCCTATAATAAGAAGCATCCCATTCTCATAGCTTCTAAGCATCCATTTACTAAACTTCTTTTTGCTAGAGAACATCTTAGAATGCTGCATTGTGGGCCGCAACAGTTGCTGTGCTCGATACGAGACACTTTCTGGCCTACTGCTGGCAGGGTTCTCGCTACACAAACCGTGAATAAATGTGTACTGTGTACTAGACTTAAGGGTAGAGCAGAACAACCTGTTATGGGTAATTTACCTCAACCTCGCATAACGCCTAGTTTGCCTTTTGAAACCTGTGGCACAGACTTTGCTGGTCCCTTTTATATATCGAGTCGTAAGGGTCGAGGTGCAAGAACATCTAAATGTTATCTTTGTCTGTTTGTATGCTTCAGTACGAAAGCTTTACATTTAGAGGTGGTCAGCGATCTAAGTACGAACGCCTTTATATTATGTTTACGCAGATTTATTGCTAGACGAGGCAAACCACGTACCATTTATTGCGACAACGGTAAAAACTATGTGGGGGCAAAAGGCGAGTTGAATAGAATGCTCCGAGTTGCGAATGCTTCTGTCACGGATTTCGGTGTAAGTGAGGGTGTACAGTTCGAATTTAGTCCCGCGTACGCGCCGAATTTCGGTGGGATCTGGGAGGCTGGTGTAAAGGCCGCAAAATTCCATCTTAAACGTATTGCCGGCAACTCCAGTTTAACCTTTGAGGAGCTAGCTACTCTCTTTTCCCAAATAGAGGCGATTTTAAATTCGCGACCATTGACTCCGATGTCTGCGGATCCTTCAGATCTCAGCCCTTTAACGCCCGGGCACTTTCTTATCGGGCGACCATTAACGTCATTACCATCTCCCGTCACCGACAAGTTATCTATCAATCGATACCAGCAACTTGAGAGATTGAGGCAGCACTTCTGGAGTCGGTGGACCAAAGAATTCCTCTCCGAGCTGCAACAACGTGTCAAGTGGCGTCGCAGCGAAGGTGACGGCGTCAAGATTGGAGACATGGTCGTCGTTAAGGATGATCAGCTTCCACCAATGAAATGGCTGTTGGGGCGCATCAATAAGCTGCATTTTGGAGCCGACGGTGTCTGCAGGGTTGTGGACATTTTAACAAGAAAGGGCATCATTCGTAGAGCGTTGACTAAAGTCTGCGTTCTGCCCGTGGAAAATCCCGTAAGCTCCTTGGAACCACCAATTCCAAGGGGGGGGAATTATGTCAAATCTTATCTTTAATGTTGATTTCTTCGCTGTGCGTATCCGAACGGCGAGCTTCGCCAGCGCCGCCTAGCGGAACGCCAAGGAAGAAAGAACGACTGGGATCGAAACAGCGCGCACACGCGTATTTTCATAGCATTCAATTATTTGTGATAATTACTGATCGAAACGGTGTATTCATACATGTAAAGTGCAATAGTCGCCAGTAAAAGCAATTATATATTGAAGAGTTTTATTTGCTGCGAGTGCTGCGGTGAACAGATGCAAAAACCCGTGATATTCCTACTGTATTTATGCCAAATAAAACAAGTTAGGTAAACTACACGTTTTAAAATGACAACAGGATATACCCTGGTAACTTTAATAAAGATATTTCCTCCGTCCACAAACACGTACGTAGTTCGGTGGCCGCCATATTTAATAAAGCCGACGTTTGGCGCCAAAATATCGGAGAACGCTGCCAGACATGTAGTTCCGCACACGGAATACATAATGGAAATAACGGATATTAAAACGGAACGGAAAAACAGGGACACACGGATTTTTTACTTGAGACTAATCACGAACCTAATTGACATACATAATAAGTTACGCCTGCTCAACTACAGTCTTTTCGCAGTTATTATGCCTATTGTAATAAATTGTTATTACACATATGTATGTAGTAAATAAGTAGCACTAATTTAAGCTTAGAGGCGGGACACACTGATATCGACGGTCCCTACGTACATATAGACATGTCGAAAATGGCATTTTTTTATTGTTCTATTGGCATAAGATTTTTATTTTTATTTAATTTATTTACCTTGTTTTAGAAATCGTTTAAGAGAACAAGTATTATAAATACAACGAATAAGTGTCGTAGAAACGGTCATCTATCAATTTTTCCAAGAAAACGTGAAAAAATAAAATACTTAAGTAATATAGCATTATAAAGCTCCTGTTAACTGTTAAAATATTGTAGAAAGAAAATGATTATTATTGCTCATATAATTATTTCTAGGGCGTGTTGAACACAAATTGCCCTCTCCTGTAAACCTCGGTTTATGACTTAACCTCGGTTTATGTACGTAGGAACCGTCGATATGCTTGTCACACTATGGTCGCCCGCCAGTCTGCCACCAAACGTCAATCAATGCTTTCTTTTCTGCGCTCGCGGCCATATTGATTCCCGGGGTAAAACCTAATAAACGTGTTCAGTAATTTCAAGTGTGTCTGTTGTACCAAACCCGCTAGCCCCTGCAGCATCACCCTTAACAAAGTGGTACTATGAGGCAGATCTACAATGATCTACTTCTAAGGCGGCGTGCAAAAATGCTGCAGGAACAACGTGTACAATAGAACAGCTGGACTGTAGCTTCAACTTTTTGTCTTCGATTATCCAAACGTGCCTGTAACTGGTCTGGAAATAAGTGTCTGGAGTATCAGTTTTTCGGCTACATTTACCGAGTCCTGTTTGAGAGGGAACAGGGGCTGAATAACCAAACCTGAATAGCCAAATTCAGAAGTCATTTATTCAAATTAGTCTGAAAATCAGCCCTTTGGAACGTCAACGCCACTTCCTAGTGTTTTAGCTGGGACGAAGAAGTGGCGGAACATACTCCTGAGCAACGTAACTGTCTCTGAGGTGCCTAAATACCTCTAGAGCACTCATTTTTAAGGTTCTCTACCCATAGGGTAAAACGGTTTCCTATTACTAAGGCTCAGCTGTGCGTCTGTCAGTCTGTCACCAGACTGTGTGAACCGTGATAGTTAGACAGTTGAAAATTTCACAGATGTTTATGTATTTCTGTTACCGATTTAACAACAAATAGGTACTAAAATAGAATAAAATGAATATTAAGGGTGCTCCCATACCACAAACATATTGATTTTGACGTTTTTATTGATAACTATCTTTTGCTCGCGGCTTCGCTCGCGTTAAATTTGGGGTTACAGAGTTCCTGCTACCTTATTGTAATATCAAAGCTAAGTTTTCCCTTTTCTTCACTCTTTCTCAAAGTCAAAGTCAAAGTCAAAGTCAAAGTAATTTATTTGTCAAAAACATGGTATTGAGGATGGTACATACAATAATGAAAAGTTCAACATGTTTCACCATTACTAGGTATACAAATATTGGGTATGTCATTTAAAATTGATTTATACTTAATACAGATTGCGATTGAAGAATACTATGTCATAAGCTTTACTCCTAATCATTTTAAGATATTATATTGATTGGCATTCATACATTTACATTTCTAGTCAATTTCATAATTTCATTAGATAATTAATTAATTAATTCATTTTATTATGTCACCATTAGGTTATTTTTAAAAAGTTTTTGTAAAGTCATTCTTGTCATTAAAAAAATCATTTAAGTTATAATAGCATTTCTCTAACAACCACTCACGTAATGTTATTCTAAATAGTCTTATTAATCGAATCTCCCTTATACGTTTTGGTATTTTATTAAAGACCCGTATTGCCATCATGCTACAGTTTTTTTGATGTAAGGAACTTTTGCAGCAAGCTGTTCTAAGCATTGTTGGATCCCTGCTAGAGTACAATTTTTTTTCTCCAAAGGTTTCGAATAGCTCTGGGTGTTCTTTAACAAATACACCCATTTGCATTATATACAGGTTAGTGAGAGTTAGCAATCCAAGTCTCTTAAATAGTGGACGGCACGATTCTAAAGGTCCAATGCCACATATTGCCCTTACACATTTTTTCTGAACAAGAAACACTTTATTTATACTTGTAGAGTTTCCCCAAATCAAAAGACCATATCTGAGAACGGATGCGACATATCCGTGATATGCCGTTAGGGCCGCTTTTTCGCTTGCAATTCGTCTTAATTTCTTTAATGCGAATACGAATTTATTAATTTTACTACATACTAGATCTATGTGGCTTTTCCAGTTGCAGTGCTGATCGATCAATATTCCGAGAAATTTATATTGATCGGTTGGCTCAATGAGCTGCCCACCGGCTCTTACGTCATATACAATTTTCTCGGAATTATAAAACCTAAAAGTCATAAATTTTGTTTTAGCAATATTGGCACATAGTTTATTATTGTTAAGCCACTCCAAGATAGAATTTGCAGCCGTGTTAAGCACACCATTATGAGTACTGGCAGTGGTTTTTTGGTCGTGAGTTATAATTAATGAAATATCATCAGCAAAAAGAATACACTGATGATTTATTGCATAAGGCAAGTCGTTTATGTACAGTAAAAATAAAGGCGGACCCAATATACTCCCTTGGGGCACACCAGAACTACTATTTTTATATGTTGACTTATATGTTTTTAAATAATTAGCATTATCTATGGAGCTTATCTCAACGCATTGAGTTCGATTTGTCAAATAACTATTTAACCAATCCAAGGCTGGTCCTCGAATACCCAGTTTTTCACATTTACTAATCAGTCGGTTGTGATTCACACAGTCAAAAGCTTTGGACATGTCGAAAAAAATTACAGATACTGGTATGCGTTTGTCAATTTTAGCTAAAACTTTACTCACTAGCCCATAGGCTGCCAACGTCGTTGACTTGCTCTTTTGAAATCCGAATTGCTCTTCTCGAATTACTTTAAACTTGTTTAAATAGTCACTTAGTCGTCTGTGCATTACTTTCTCGAATATTTTGGAAAATATCGGTATAAGTGCAATGGGTCGGTAATTGTCTATTTGCATTTTATCATTTTTTTTATGCAGAGGACGAACAATGGACTTTTTGAGAATATCCGGAAACACGCCTTGTTCAAAAGATAGATTTATCAGTTCTTGTAGAACAGGAGATAATATTTCTGCACATGTTTTAACGACATGAGTACATATACCATCATAACCCACAGACGCGGTATTATTTAGTGTTAATATCGTTTTAAGCACTTCTTCCGAGCTACAAGGGCGAAGGAACATACTATGATTAAGTGTAGGCAATTCGTTTTTTTTCAATTGATTATTATTCGTGATTTGATTTGTATTCTTAGTGACCTCAATAAAAAAATCGCTAAATGCTTCTACAATTTCTTCAGGGTTATTTAAACGTTTACCTTTTATATCGATTTCGTTTATTGTATTATAGGTTCGGGAAGAGTCAGAATTGTGTTTAATTACTTGCCAGGCAGCCTTGCATTTATTTTTGGCACTGTTTATATATTTAAGATTATATTTTCTTTGGGCTGTAATTATACATTTCTTAAGAATTGAGCTGTATTTTTTAACTTTATTTAGTAGTTTATCGTTTTTCCTTTGTTTAAAATATTTGTACCTTAGTTTACGTTTTTGTTGACTTGATATTCTTACACCTTTGCTTATCCATCTGGGGGCTGAAATGTTAGCTTGTATTTTTTTCCGTTCCAATGGGAAACAGAGATTATAAAATAATGTGAATTCACTGTGGAAATTATTGAATGCTTTATTTATATCTTTTTTATCAATAATATCTTGCCATCCGATACAGGAAATGTATTCTTTAAACTTTGAAATATTCTCTACGCTGTAATTTCTAGAGGTAACGAACCAATGTTTAAGTCTCAAATGCTTATCCGCCACTGGTATTTCTATAGTTTGTCCAGTATTGTGATCAGAGAGATAGAGATCATGCACATGACCTGTAGCATCCGGAATGTTGCTTATAATATGATCTATGCAAGAATTT
Organism: Ochropleura plecta; assembly: GCA_905475445.1. Lineage (NCBI taxonomy): Eukaryota > Metazoa > Arthropoda > Insecta > Lepidoptera > Noctuidae > Ochropleura > Ochropleura plecta. The sequence goes on along the minus strand of FR997738.1, from coordinate 882,177 downwards.
TGCCGTGTTGGTTGCGTTATGTGTAATATGAGATTATAATTAGTAGTAATGTCATGAAATTGTCTAGTGATATTATTATTTTTTAACGTGTCAATATTAAGGTCACCAGTTATAATAATTTTTTTGTTGTGTTTTTTCGATAGGCTATATAGTAATAAGTCTAGTTTGTCAAAGAATATTTTAATATCACTATTTGGAATTCGATATAAACATATAATAATAAATTGGTATGAGGGCAGGTAGGTACCGCAACATTCAAAAGATTTCTCAGACGATAAGGTCTTACAAATAGGTAACTCTTTAGATTCAATATTTTTCCTCAGGAGGATACAAACACCTCCTCGTTTTTCTTTAAGTCGTGTGAATGACGCATCTAATTTAAAGTCTTTAAATAAGATATTGCTTTCATTACCTGCTTTTACAAACGTTTCTGACAGGCATATGACATCAACATATATATTTTTATTGGTCTCGAAATGATCCAAGCATAGCTCTAGGTTTTCAATTTTATTTAATAGCCCTGCTATGTTTTGGTGAAATATTGTAAACGTTTTGTTTCTAATCGGCTCGAAAAAACGTTTTATTTTCAGGTCGTAATGAACTTAGAGATGTTTTGCCATTTTTTGCCATATTTGGAAAGGCTGAAATTGGGAAATAATCAGATATGGATTTTTGAGTAAGAGTTTTCACTTTTTTAATATTCTCTTTAACAAACAACATTTTGGGCCTATTAAAATAACTAGGAATAGTGGTTTGGATTAAAGATTTCATTTTAATCTCACTTTCAGGGACTGTGGATTGACGTATACATATTCTATTAATAAAATTTATCTTATAGTACCTGTAATCTATAATCTTGCTTATTTTTTCACACATATCGTGCAAATAATGACTATGAGAAGCGTAAGTGGTGTACATAGGTATAAAGTCACATTTAGGGTTTAATCTACAGATGTTTGCAATTGCGTTATTAAGTTTTGAAGTACTGATATAATTGTTGTTATAAATACCTAGCACGATTACATTATGATTTTCCAGACGTTTCAATGCCGCCGATAGTTCGTGCAATACTTTTATTGGGTTTGAGTCATTTTCACCAGCACACAATATAACTTGATCGGATTCCAAGTTTGTATTAAGGGTGAAACAATTTTTAAGAGCTTCTTCCGTATTTGCGAAAGGCTTTGAAATCCCAGTAATAACATAGTTTTCATATTTCGTACCTTGTCTGTATTCTATTAAATTTGATGCCAAACCTGAGCATTGTTGCGTTCCAATAATATATAATTTTGGTTTCTTCGACATTTCTTCAGTTTCTACAGTTTTACTCTGGGGTTGGGTATTTATCACAGTTTTATTTTCGATCATATTAGACTGACTAGGATCGCTCGTTCGTCTTAAATCATTATTTGTAGATGAGTTCTTGAGTTCTCTAGGTAGGTCAGAAGTCCTTTCTTCGGTGAGTGATAAGTCAATAACGCTATCGTTAAATATTGATGATCTAGGTCTTTTCTGAACGTTTTTTGGAGATTTCCCCACGCTTGTTGCTTTGAAACATATTGTTTTTAAGTATTTTATTGTACTGTCTTTCTTTTCGAGTATTTTTTCCAGGGAATTATTTAAAATTAATAGTTCATCAATTTCCTTGTGGGCACTGGCCAATTGGGTTCTTAGGTTATTTATTTCTTGGTGAAGCTCGTCGTTGTCATTGAACTCCGTTGATAGGTCAGGCAGGCTTCTAGCTCTGTTGTCCGAATGTGTTGTCATGAATGAATGATTCATTGATTCGTCCGAGGTTCTTCTTTGCTTTGTTCGCATAGTAATATTGTTGAGCGTATCCATTATTTACTCCAAACCGTATTTTTAAATAAACAATATTCTTTGAAATCCACAAAAACTGAAGTAGAAGTAAAGCTGGGCTCGAACTCGTGACACCCGTCACACAGGTAAACTGCTACCGCTGCATTCACCAACGCGCCACTTGAACGTTTACTGTTGCGGTCGAATTTTGTCACTGCTTTTCCAAAAAATTGGATTTCATTTATTAAAAGACGGTAGAAGATTGACGTTTTTAATATTTCTATGAGATTGACTCATCCATTCTACAATTTTTGCACTTGTTTAAAATTTGTTTATTTTGGCACTGATTTTATACTTTTCTGGCGTATTATGGTAATTGAACTACATATAGTGGTAAGTTTATGGAAACATTTGGTGTTTTGGGCACTTTGTTATTGTTCTGTTTAATTACACTGCACTGAGTCATTTGGTTTTATTTACTTTATTTTCACAAATTTGGGTCCAAGTGGGCTTGAACAACACTCTCACTTTGTCGTCGCCTTGGAAACTTCTCATTGCACAAAACATTAGGTAGAATCTTACAATATTTCTATTTTTAGGAGAATATTAATAGCGGAGCTATCTGCACTGTGTGTTCACCAAGTGGCGCCACCTGGCGGACTCCCTCTTTTCTCAATTTTTTTTAGCCTATGTCCGTCTCCAGGGTTTCAACTATCTCTGTACCAAAATTCATCAAAATCGGTTTAGCCATTCAGGCGTGAAGACGTAACAAACAAACAAACCAATAAACACTACACACGAACTCACTTTCGCTTTTATAATATTAGTAAGGATGGAACGGAACCCTTCGTACGCTAGTCCGACTCGCACTTGGCCGGTTTTATTTTCATGAAATCAAGGTCTGCTATAGGCATGTCCCTTCCCTGACAGCTATTTTGTTTATTTTCAGTTTTTATTTTTGATGCGAAGAGTTTTTAACAAATTGCCTAATACATTTAAAAAAGAAAATCTATTCGAATATTTCCCTTTGAGTATTCCCCTTACATCGATTACGTAAAGTGTTTTCTATGAAAGTAGAACCTTTTTCATTTCATGAAAGCTTTTCAATATTAGTACCTGGAATAAAACTCATCGAACTGAAATATCTGGGGATAACTGACTGATATAATTACAGGTGTTAAACATCTGTACATTTTTACGATTGAAAGAAGTAATGGCGTGTAATGGTTTATTTTCAAAGAACAATTATTATTTCTAAAGGCTCATTTAAAAATGAAATGAAAATAATGAAATTAAAGGCTTAAGTCTCCAATACGAACGTCTGTCTGATAAAATTGGGGACATAGGTCACCATGACCCGCTTTTGGATAACATTATCCTGCCCTTTTTTCCGGATGGGAAATCATCAAATAACTTCCCCCGCTCTGGGCGGAACGGGGGTTCAGACTTGTACTGACTATAACCCACCCATGTTCTTTCTACTGCCCTTTATGTTCCGGGGCTGAAGTATCTCTTTCGCTCGACCCACAACCCCGGCATGCGGTGGCCCTGGCAGGCCCCTCTGCTTTGCTGGCAATTCTTTGAAGAGCATTATCCTGCCTTTATCCCAAGTTATTTGGGGTCGGCGAAGCATGTCTGCTTCTTCAGTACTTCTCTATTATTCGGACTTTTCTTGGCATTCCATCCTCCACACAGTCCATCCATCGTTTCTTTGGCCTTCCTCTTCTACTTTACCCATCCACATTCATAATCTAAACTTTTCTCATACCAAACCAAACCGATTACCACTCAGCTTTTCAGTCACCAGCGCTACTTCCAGATTTCCTCCTATGTACTCGTTTCGTACTTGATCCATTCGCGTAACACCACACATCCCCCTCAGCATTTTCATCTCAGCCACGTGCAAATGCCTTTCATTCATCCCTTTTGTAGCCCAACATTCTGATCCGTACAAGGCAGTAGGTCTAACCATTGTACATTTCAACGCTTTTTGTTAGTTAAGAACAGCGTCAATCGCGCAACATGTTCAATACCACACCATTATTGGTACCCGAAATCCCAACTTCCAAAAATCAGTAAGTCCCCGAGGCACTTCCTGCTTACAACACAAAGTACTTAAGTCGTTCAGCACGAACCAATATATACAATACAATAAAACAAGGAATACAATACAACACTTTTCGTTCACGAGAAATACTGATAAATCAGTATCAAGTGTTTTATGTTGGTGCGGCAATCGGGCATGAGATTGTCTGTGTGTTACACCGTAGCGAGCATTACGATGTCAAAATAATTTTGTAAAATTAAGTTGAGACTTACCTTTAAACTCAAACTCAAGGTGGTCAGTAAGTTGAAAGTTGAACAAGCAGACTTACCAAGGGGGTATAATATGTATATATTACTTAGTACTAATTAGATATATATACGAGATATATGTAGTCGCAACATCCATACTACTATTATAAATGGGAAAGTGTCTGTGTCTGTTTGCTTGTCCGTCCTTCACAGCAAAACGGAGCGACGAATTGACGTGTTTTTTTAAGTGGAGATAGTTTAAGAGATCGAGAGTGAAGTAATAACGCTGTAACAACAACATTGTAAAAACAAATGATTTTAAAAGAGTAACTATAGAGTTTCTTCTCCGGTTCTTCTCCAAACGACCAACCCGGACCATGCACCTTTTCGCGACGTCTTATAAGTGCCCATGTAGGCCTATGTGAAATAAACATATTTTGATTTTGAATGCAATAAGGGAGTTGAACACCATGCCAGCCCACAATGTTCCCATTGTTGGGATATTGGTTTCATGTCAATGAGAGTTAGTGGACCGTGAGCCAACTGCGAGTTGATTATTTATGAAACTTCTCCATTTAATCAGCATAAATACAATATTAGTGCGACACCTAAAATTGCTTCAATTCATAGTTGAAATAATTAGCATTTTGTCGAACAATGTGTTCGTTAATGTATGCGTGTTCCGAATGTGTTCATATTAAACTCATTTATCATGTCGACAGCTTCATTGCTTAGCATAATATATAAACAATATGTAATCTATTTGTTAGACTTTAAGTTATGAATAGATAAATAGGAGTATTAGAAGTTTATTATGAACGAAGAGAGACTGAAAAATATGATTGCTGTTTTCCAGACTTGAGTACATACTAACATTGATTTGACGCTACCTGAATACAAAACACTTCCTAACCGGTTACCACTCTTCAAGGCCAATAAAAAGTAAACCAATGTATCTCTTGTGTTCAAAGCTTTATTAAGGAAATTAGCTTTTGCCCGCGGCTTCGCCCACGTTAAATTAGACGTAACACAGTTCCTCTTTCCTGATTTGCAGTATAGTTTTTGCCCTTGCGCCTTATTAATTTGTAATAGCAAAGCTAAGTTTTCCCTCTTCCCCCTCATATCCCACTTTAAATAAAAAAATATAAAACAAAATTCATCAAAATCGGTTTAGCCATTAAGGCGTGAAGAGATAACAAACAAACTCACTTTCGCTTTTATAACATTAGTAAGGATTTCAAAACGTGAAACATCAGCCATCTCTTTTGTCGGATAAAATGATTCTTACCGCTCAGGGCGCAATAGAAGGAAGTGTCAGACTTATACTGAATAAAACCCATCCATGTACTTTCTTTTGCCCTTTATGTTCTGGGGCCTCGGTATCTCTTTCGAGCTACCCACAACCCTGTTAGGTTAGTAGCTTTGCAGTTTGTGTTCCGTGGCCTCTATATCTCTTTCGAATCAAGTCAGGCAGTGTCCCTGGCAGGCCTCTCAGGTTTGCTGAAATCTTTTTGAGTTGCGCGTGAAACATGAACTCGTCGTAGACACGGCTTGTCATCACTAGACGGACGTTGACGTGACGGTGAGCTGCCCATTGCTCAATGTTAACAGGCCTGCGTCTACGGTGGCCAGGAGTCGTTTCGTGGATCCTGACGCCCCGAGCATCTCCGGCGGCGGGTGAGACAGTTTGAGTTTCTCTCCCTCAAATGTCCAGCGGCCTCCTTCGCTAGCATAACTGCTTCGCGGAAAGAGGTTAATGATCTGACTTAAGAAACTAGCAACCGTTTTTTTCTGGCTTTTTCTAACTATCACGATACGTTTCGGTGTGACAGTCGGCTTCTTATGAGCGCCTCATCCGTTGAGATAAACAAAAATTTATCACTTTCGTAAGAAGATCCGATTGCATGCAGATTACACTCGATGTTCAACAGTACTTTAACAAATCATATAATATACGAGAAGTAAGTATTAACTTTATCCGATGCCTTTGTGAAATATGTACGGTTGTTTATTCCGCGGATAAAGAAAAGGGCCATTTTTTACCGACTTACTTCGAGAAAGATTCTTTTATAAATTGCTTGGGAACTAAAGGCATTTATATGTTTCTAGGCTTATTTCAGAACATCGAAGAATGTTTTATTGCTCAGTTGACAGTCGTCAGAAGCCTGAAAGTCTGACAAAGTGTTGTCAAGGGGTATTGTGGAGCTCAGTTACTGTGTTTTTCTTCTTCTTCACGACGCTGCAACGAGACATCATGCCTATTTCATTGTTTATACTAAGTTTTCAGCTTCGTCAGTTGTAGTACAGAGATCTGAGTACATGTTTTGAGGCCGTAACGTAAAATACTTTGACGGCACGGTTGGGGCAGCGGCTGAGCGATTGACTGCTGCGCTGCGTGTCGCGGTTTCGATTCCCGCACGGAACAAATATTTATATGGCTTACCTATGGTCTGGCTGTTTGTGTATGTGAGTTTAAATGTTTGTAAACGTACCTACAGGAGAAATAACCTAGTGTGGGGCAATATAAAAAAGTCCTATGGTGGTTTAATAGGCAGTCGCTCCATGTGAAATACTGGTATTCAGCTGCATCAGGCTACACTGGAAACCGACCCCAACATAGTTGGGCTCAGGCTTGACAGATGATGGAGCTTGTCGTCTCTGTCACTCACTTTGTTTTGATAAGACATTTTTTTTGACACGCTCCTATTTGTCTTCATATATAAAAGAGAAGTCGTGGCTAAATTATGGCAGTCGTTCGGGTCGATCTTAAGGTCACACCGAGTTTCCTTCGTGCCTCGGAAAGCACGTAAAGGTGTTGGTCCCGGCTGTCATTTGTAGATCTTTGACAGTCGTTACAGATAGTCAGCGTGACAACCATTCTTACCTAGGGTTATCATATTATCCAGTACTAACTTGGTTGTTCAGGTCAAAAAGGCAGACGCTCCATGTAAGCTACTGGTATTCAGCTGCATTCAGTAAGACTAGAATCTGACCCCAACATAGTTTGGAAAAGGCTAGACAGATGATGATGATTTAACTTTACACATAAATAACAAGTTAAATTTAAGCCACTTCTCAATTTTCGATTAAGCTGATATTTTGTACTAGTTATTTTGTACCAATTTAGGTATCAAATGAAGTTTGACTAGAAGAATACGAGAACAGCGTTTTTATTTTATGTTATGTAAGCTTTGTCAGTACGTCTGTTTTACACTTCGGAACTGTATATTCTTTGGCAAGTTAAAATTCTTCGTGAATATTTTACACAAAAATTCCAAGATACACATATGTGAATATTATCAGAGATCGTCACGTGCCCGACGTCTCCTTGCAGTCTCATTTCCTCCGGCAGCGTGATAAGCAGTAATCCGCGGCACGATCGTACGTGTTTCTTATCTGCACGCTATTTATACATTGCCAGGTAAGCTGACAGCAAGGTGTATGTGGCTATTTACACGATACATGGAAATGCTGAAGGTGACTATATTCGTGACTAGCTTAAAAAAGTTGGAGATGTTTGTTAGCTAGCATAAAACCACGTGTACGCTTCGTAACGTCGTACACTTACTTAGTTGTTGATGTTGTTGGAGTGTGGAGAGAAAAGATCACGGCGTTGATAAGACTTAGAATAGTTTAATGTACCCAAGTTATCCTGACTAATATTATAAAAGCGAAAGTGAGTTTGTTTGTTTGTTACGTCTTCACACCTAAATGGCTTAACCGATTTTGGTGCAGAGATAGTTGGGACCCTGGAGACGGGCATAGGCTATTTAAAAAAAAAATTGAGATGGTGGGAGAAAGTGGGAAGAAAAGGGAAAAATTAGCATTGCTATTACAAATCAAGGGCAAAAACTGCAGGTAGCAGGTACCTGCAAATCAGGAAAGGGAAACTGTGTTACCCCGAATTTAACGCGAGCGAAAAGCTAGTATACAATAATGCACAGTTGGCGATTCCTTTCTCAGTTGTTTACTTAGTTATTAGCTGCGTCACACTACTCGTTAATCTTTTTTTTTTTATGAATGGCATCTCGCAGTTCAACCAAGGAGGTTGTCGTCTGCTTAACCGGGCGAATCCTGTGGGTGCCTTAAAAATTAAGACCAGCCAGGGTAAAAACTTACAAACTAAGCGACTACACGCTAAGGGCACCCCCTGTGGGGTACGAGCCTCGGCTTAGGGCGTCGCTGAGGGACAGCGAGGGACAGGCTGGATCTGAGTGATATTATTTATGGACTATTTTAACTTACTGGCTCAGCAGCGCGGGCTGGCTCTTGCAAGGGACGGGTGGGGCAGTTACCGGGACGTCGCGACGGGCCTCGTCGGCGAGAACGGAATGAACTCGTTAATCAGTTGAAATGGGCCTTAAATACCTACATAATATGACGCACGTTCGTTCCGATCGCAGCGTCACGTCAGCTAAAGTTATGAACAGTTTAAAACTGTACACCACGCTTGTAATCCCAGAAGAGTGTGGCAGAGTTGTACCTTATTTCAGTAATTGGGGGCGAGCCTATTGCCATCAATCGGGAATAACTCCAGACTCTGCGGCTGCTACTGAGAAATTTCTGATGGAAAAAAAACCCAATAACAGTTTGCCTAATGAGAGAATTGAACCTAGGAGCTCATGCTAATGTATTGGCTAAAGGCCATTGACGACGACCCGGCTTATGGCTTGTAAGTAGAAGAAGTTCAAACTAGTACCGGCACTTTACTTTGGGTAGATTATTTTAACGATATGTGAGAGCTAAACTCTCAAAAAGTCGAAGGAAAGCATCGTTCGGGAGTTGGCATCATCTAAAACCATAATATTAAATGAAACGAAATGAAATTAGATATTAACCAATCTGCACTGGCCCAAGTTGTGCATTTCGGTTCACCGCCTCTGGCAGACAGGAAGCCTGTATCCCAGAAGTGGTTAGGTACATAATAGGCCGAAAAAGGAGATTATATATTAATAATGTACTAAACGCGTGTATTCAGTGTTAATAATTGGTTCATTTCCTATTGTGTACAGTCAGAATCAGAAGTGAGCAAGTAACTCAGATACATTTGAAATGTTCTTAAAAACCGATGAATGTTTTCAAATATAGTTACATTTATTATATCTGATGAGGCTGGTACTATTTATGCCAAACTTAAAGCATTTATTTAAATTAGACCGTTACAGTCACTTTTGAATATCAATAACAAAAGTTGAAGCTACAGTCCCAGTTACAAGACATTATAAATTGTGAAAGTTTGCCCATTTTAAAGCGTGGCTCTCTATGTAGAAGAAAGTGGGCAAGGGAAGAAACTCCACTATTTTTAATCATAATATTACTAGCTTCCGCCCGCGACTTTACATGGCATGGCATGGCATAGTAACTTAAGGCTAACGCTAACTTTAAACCGCGTGATGACTGAAAAAATATTTCTTTCTCTCCCCTTTTCTTCCCTCTTTGGCCGTGTCCATGTCCGTCTCGGTCCCAACTATCTCTGTACCAAAATTCATGATAATTGGTTTAGCCATTTAGGCGTGAAGACGTAACAAACAAAAAAATTCACTTTCGCTTTTATAATATTAGTAAGGATAAGGATTTTAACAAGATGGTTCCGGCATTCATGTCGATCTTTTTTGCTGACGTGCCACCCTTATGTGTGTGATGTAAGTAGGTGCCTAAGAATGTTTGACGTTATCACGCGATTCTATTTACTGATAACAACTCCCTCTTTGATCGTAACTCAAAGGAAATGAGAACGAAGAGAACATTTTGTTCAATACGTCTCTAGGACGTGTTGTGAAGTTCTCGTGTCTCACAGTGAAATTATTTCGTTGCTTGGTGTAGTGTGTACCCCTTTTGACCTCCAAGTAAACTGCGCTTGCCCAGGTTGGTCTATGGATGAGTGACCAACCATACCGAGTTTCCTTCATGCCTCAGAAAACACGTTAAGCCGTTGATCCCGTTACAGGTAAATGATGAAAATATTACACATGAAGAGGGTATTTTAACCGATTTTAAAAAAAGGAGGAGGTTTGAGAACACAGTTGCCAGAGGACCGTCTCGCGTTCTACCCAAATCTTTTTTACCTTCACGTTTCCCCACAAAAAATCTGGTCCTCAATTGTCCCCCATAACAATAAAATACCCCAAAATTTGGGGGGATTCCCCCCAAATTGACATCACTGTTGAAAATTTGTTCCACTCGACTAATATATTTTTTGTTGCGCGATTTTTCCGGCAATAGCGGGCCGATTTTAATTTTTTTTCTTATAATCGTATAGTCTCGAAAGGGTCTCATATGTATATTTTTTATCTATATTGCTTCTATAGTTTATGATATTACAAATACAAAGGATCAGCTAAAAAAAAAATTTCAAAAATATAAAACGTCTTCCTATTCCAAAAAACAAATAAATTGACGCAAAATATATATATTTTTGATTTCATAAACTACTTCATCACTGACCGCGAAGTAAATACTTGACTTGTCCCATGTTTATTGATATTAACAAAAGTCACCGCCGCAAACTAGTGCTAGGGTCTCTGTGCGTATGCTTTACGTCCAAGAGCACGTTTTTTTTGTATATTATTTTTCCTTGTCATCATCGTATAGGAGGCTATTAAAAGAAAGTACAATCTTCTGCTACAATCACAATTGAAGCCAGCTGTGAGTTGTTTACTAGTACCTCCTATGAGGGAAATAGGAGACAATTTAAGTGGAGGGAAACTACTTTCGTAGAGGGAACCTCCGTCACTGAAGGGGAAATCAATTTATCGCACAGTATGCTATGCCTTTTAACAGTAAAGAAAACTATTTGAGAAGTCTGGCAATGGAAAATATCTTCAATTAAATAAAAAACCAACATAACCATTCCTTTTGACTGCGTAAACGGCCATATCATAGACTTAGAGTTAGACAATTAATTTTTTCTCAGCTTTACGAGAACTCAGGATGAGTTGTCGTATTCATTATATTTGTCGTATTCTTACTAATATTATAAAAGCGAAAGTGAGTTTGTTTGTTTGTTTGTTACCTCTTCACGCTTTAATGGCTAAACCGATTTTGATGAATTTTGGTACAGAGATAGTTGGGAACCAGGAGACAGACATAGGCTAACTTTTTTGAAAAAAAAAGTGGGATGTGAGGGAAAAAGAGGGAAGAAAAGGGAAAACTTAGCGTTGCTATTACAAATCAATAAGGCGCAAGGGAACTGTGTTACCCCGAATTTAACGCGAGCGAAGCCGCGGGCAAAAGCTAGTTAAAAATAAAGGTTTCCCTTCGCTAGGAATTGCTCCTGTATCATGGGTGCTCTCATACACAAACATCCAAATCTCGTATTAGTGAGTACCTTCGTAATAAAAAGATACCCCATGCAAAGTTTGAGACTCCTAACTCCCTGCTGTTTCTGATATTTCATGATGAGTAACGATTTTTCTTTCATATATAAACTAGCTGTTCTGGGCGTTTTACTCGCGTCTTTAGTTGCTGCCCCGCTCCCGTGGGTAGTAGCGAGATGTTGTATAACCTATGTTACTTCCTGATAATGTAGCTACCTATTAGTAAAAAAATGGTTAAAATCGGTCCAGTAATTTTGGAGCCTATTCGACATTTATTTTATGCTAGCTTTTGCCCGCGGCTTCGCTTGCGTTAAATTCGGGGTAACACTGTTCCCCCTGCGCCTTATTGGTTTGTAATAGCAACGCTAAGTTTTCCCTTTCCTTCCCTCTTTCTCCCTCAAATCCCACTTTAAAAAAAAAAGTTAGCCTATGTCCGTCTCCTGGTTCCCAACTATCTCTGTACCAAAATTCATCAAAATCGGTTTAGCCATTAAAGCGTGAAGAGGTAACAAACAAACTCACTTTCGCTTTAATAATATTAGTAAGGATTCGACATTTATTTCATTCTACAAACAAACAAAAAAACTTTCCTCTTCATAATATTGGCATAGATATCTGCAAATAGAACATTCATCAAGATAAGTTAAAGTTACTTACGAAGGTAGAGTTGTTCATGAGCAGCCTGGTGGTGAAGTTCTTGACGTTGAACAGCGTGAGGCCGCCCCATCGGTCTCTGAACACTAACTCTTCATCTGAAACAAAAGAAAAATACTTGACTCAATTATTTTTTTTCGATCTTGTTTTTTCTTTGTTAAATATGCTAATTTGTACATAATGAGATGTTAAAATAATTATTTTTCAATTTTATCTGTTTTTGTGTTGTTTTTAATAGCATGCTTTTATTTTATTATGTAATGTTATTTTGATTCTATACTCTTTATTTTATTGTGTTCTTTGCTGACTAATTTACCAACAACTTTTCTTTTTTTTTAAATAAAATATTTTGTTATTCACGTTTATTCATACACATTTTTAAGCCCACCAGTATCGGGAATAGGGTCCAAGCTAACTGCGATCAGGGCCCCAAAGAAAGGAACCCCTTAACAATACGAGGTGTGTCCAGGAGTACCGCTTTCTGTATCAAACCTTTGATCCAGCTGCCTAACGAGAGCCTCCTTAGGTTAGACTTACAGAAGGATCCATCACACACTCACTCACACTACATCACACACTCACTCAAACACACATCCATTGCACACTCTGTGTGAGGAAGCCATCAGCAAACTCACAAACATCACACGCTCATCAACCTTAGTACATACAAGAGCCGTTGCTATGGACATGTTACCCTCTGCTGGATTGTTTTTTTTTTTTCTATTTTACTTTGTTTTTCTTTTAACTTTTTAATTTTAATTAAGTAGTTTTTTTGTACAGTAAAATATTAGTTAACTAAAAAAGGGACAAGTAAAAATTGTAAAAACCCAACACAAGATATGGAAGAGCGGAGCTAATACAAGCATTCCCATGCTTAAAATGTCTAAAAATAGCCCAGAATACCGAAGTATACAGATATACAATAAATTGCCTGAAAATATACGGTCCAAAAAACATTGTTAATATTTAAAGTGCGGTTAAAGTCATTGCTCTTATATAAAGCTTACTATAGTATCCAAGAATTTATAGAAGATCCAAAGTTAAAATAGATTTGAAAATATAATTATGTATGTGCTAAATGTACATACATAATTATATTAATATTAGATTTAAGTTAGATATAAGTTTAAAGAATATTGTTTATGGCTAGATATAACTTTAATTAATATAATATTGTGAAAGTTCCTACAATACGTGATATTAGATTCTACAATATATGTAATTGTATTAGTTTTAAGACATTTTGCTGCGCCCTAACAGGGTCATGTACTCATTAAATAGAAGCCTATCGTGTAACTTTTTTTGTACATTTAATGAATAAATAAATAAAAGGAGGCTTCAATCACTAGCTGTTAAAAAAAATCTTGTAAAAATGAATAAACCTTTCATTATTTTTATTTGTTTTTACACATTTACGTATCTCGAAATCTTAATGTTCTTATTTATGTTATTATAATTCTACAAGTGCTGTGCACTTCTACCCTTAATAAAGAAATAAAAAAACTTGTACGAGCCGCTCACATATTGTCAGCTTTCATGAAATTCTATTCTAACCAGCCTTACTGAAGACCAGTTGTTAGCTGCCCCTAAATATTCGAACAAATTCTTTAGCCTGATAAGTAAAATCGGTATGTATGTAACCTAACCTATATAAGAAACCTCCCGACTGCCTTACCGAAAGCGATTTGCTCAGCCGTGTGGAAACAACGAGGGTTTTATTACAACGAATATAGGAGAAGGGTACCTTACTGCCAAAATTGATGGAGAATGTTCACGGTTCAGATTACATTGGTTTCTAGAAAATTATTCGGTCCTTCTAGTGTGATTTGATCCGTTATGAATAGGGATCAAGGTAGGCTGGATTTTTTAAGGTTTTTTTGGTGGCAGTTACAGGGAAAAACCAAGTGATTAAGTAAAGTAAACATTAAGGGTGAAATCGGGATAAATGTCACTCTTTATGAAGTGGGTGAATTTCCCGGGACCGAAAATTGCGTGGCATCAATGAAATCGGTACTAAAAAACATAGTTATAATGTTCTCACATTTTTTTCCGGTTAAGTGAAATAGTAATCTATGTGTAGCACTAAATATTTTATTTAATTGGATTAATGGATACTCCAAAAAAAATTATTAAACCTCGAAATCTTTCATTGCCGTGTTTGTCCACACTTCACCTTGTTGTGTATTATTCTTCATTGATAAAAATCTATTGGTTATTTATATTAAAGCTTAGTTTTATTTGATACATGAATAGTTAAAGTATTGTTACGGAATACATTTATTCAAATATTTAAACAATACAACGAATGGTTAATAAAAAATCATTTGTCCCAGACCTACCGTTCATCGCCGTGTCCTAATCATGTTCAAGGATATTGTTTTACCTACGACTTGCGTCCCCCCTCCCGGTATGCTAAACGTTGCATATTAGTGCTGCCTAAGTGCTCAACGTAGAAGGACGTACACACGTGCCTGCGTTTTCGCGCCATAAATGTAAGTATTCAATTTTTATGTTATTGGACATTTTTTCTTTCATCGCCGTGTACAGGTATAACTTATATTTGAATAAGTTTGTCTTCATGAGTAAGCATTCGATAGAACACCATTTCTCATATGTTAATTTGTGAAATGTTTATTTCTTCCAACAGTTAATAGATTTTTTGTTATTTATATTTTTTGCCTTGGTTTTCATCGCCGTGCTTTCATTGCCGTGGTTTCCGTGGCCGAAATTTGCTATGGCAATGAAAAAAAAGACATGGCAATGAAAACAAATTCATTGCCATGCCTTGTAAAACAATTTAGTTTCATTGCCGTGGCCAGGTATTTCATTTCCGTGACTTGCGTTTTCATCGCCATGGTATGGATAGGCAAAGAAAACATCTTTTGTAATACCGATTACTGACAGTACAAAACTCGTTAAGTTAACTCTAGATTCTCTCTCTCTGGTCTCTCTTTAGACTGGATGAGTTTTTTACTGTACAGTCAACTACAAAAAGATGTTTTCATGTTAACCTTACAAAATGATGTAACATTTGGTACTATATTACACGTATATACACACACGCAAGCACCCTCACATACTACAGTCTGATTTTAATAATGGATTGTTTATTTTTAGGATGCCTAAACCAAAATTATCTGAAGAGGAGAGAAAGGAGAGGAAAAGATTGGCAGAACAAAAGCGACGTCAAAAGTTTTAAGAGTATCTAGATGATTGTGTTTTTAGTATCTGTTATTTTGAAAATGCATCTTACTTGCTACAGATCACAATATACGTTTTATGAAGAAGCTATTTTGTTTTGTCAAGTGCAAAAATATATCTGATCATGCATGTCTCCGAGAGGGAAAGGCAAACCCAGACAGATTGTGTATGGGAGTAAGATTTGGAAAGATATTACAAAAGGAAGAATGGGAGTATGTATAAGAAAAGAAAGACTGTAGTATTAAAGTCTCTAAGTAGTGTTGCGAGTGTAATTCAACAGTCTTTGTTTACTTATTGCACTCTCATTATTTTTTTGTAATATCTTCTTACCCAAATTTTACTACCATACAAGTGTTGGAATCAAGACCTCTTATAAACAGTCATTTTTAATCTATCTATCTGTCTATCTCATTAAATAAAATATTTTTTAATTTCCGTGGATTGATTCTTTCATTGCCATGGCACAGTTCTTTCATTGCCGTGGACGCTTGTTTCATTGCCGTGCACGCATGTTTCATCGCCGTGGCACGAAATTTTTAATCCTGATATGTCGCTAGTTTTTTTAAGTTATCTGCTAGATATTAAGCCAGAATATATACATTATCAAAAACTTTAATAAAAGCGTTTTTTTTTTAAAAAAAACTTAAGTTGAAAAAAAACACGGAAATGAAGATTTTATAGGACCTGTTGAAATCCACCCAAGTAATTGTTTATCTCCTAATACATAAAACTAAAAATAAATTCGTCTTGTAAAACTGGCAAGTCCTTTTATTTTTTCTCCATCTTACTACTATTATTACAGGGTTACCTAATGCGATAGTGTACCCAATAGTAATATGTTTAGTTAACTTTTGTAACTACAAACAAACTCACTTTCGCTTTTATAATATTACTAGCTTTTGCCCGCGGCTTCGCTCGCGTTAAATTCGGGGTAACACAGTTCCCCTTTAAAAAAAATAGTAAATTAGTGCGATAGAATTTAATTAAGTAACCATATTTCCGAACAAACGATGCTCTTTCAACATAGTCTATGACTGTGAATGACATTGACATTCGTTACGCGCGTTTTTTAAAATATGCAAAATTAAATGTATTTTTTTCAATTTTTCTAAAACCTTTTTTTAATATTTTTTCCGTAAGAACCTTCTACAGAGTATTAGAAAACTAAAAAAATAATAATCAGCCAAATCGGTCTAGCCGTTCTCAAGTTTTGGCGTGACAACGGGAAACGGGTTTCATTTTTATGTATATAGATTAAGGATTAATAATATTATAAAAGCGAAAGTGAGTTTGTTTGTTACGTCTTCACGCTTAAATAGCTGAACCGATTTTGATGAATTTTGGTACAGAGATAGTTGAAACCTTGGAGACGGACATGGGCGAAAAGCTTAAAAGTTAGCGTTAGTTTTTTTTAAAAAACGTGTGAAATGAGGGAGAAAGAGGGAAGAAAAGGGAAAACTTAATAAGGCGCAAGGGCAAAAACTACAGGTAGCAGGTACCTGCAAATCAGGAAAGGGGAACTGTGTTACTCCGAAGCCGCGGGCAAAAGCTAGTATATAATAAAATAAACAGAATTTCACATCATCTCTATTCACATCCAACTATCTTATACGTAAATAGACCTTCAAAATGACAGTTTTCTACCAACCCTTACCAAAACCGTGTTTACTAAGTAGAGGTTCAATTTCGGCGGTATTACCCAAACAGGTCCGTAGAATATAGTAGTTTGTTTGCACCGGACCGTTACCCCAATCAATCAGGAGCGAGGTGGGTACACAGGACGGCTTTTACCCTAGACGCTGACAAACGGCCGGGCAGTTCAGACAACTGAGTAGTTTTTGAATTGGTATAAATGTGGGTCGTCACGCACGAACAGTTTTCGCTGGGAGACAGATTGACAGAATAGTCCTTGTTGCATATCTAATAAAATAAAAACAAAGTATTTAACAAAAGTAGAGAAACATTGAAAATTACAAAATCCTTTAGGTCTAAGATGCTCAATTAATTGGTATTAATAACGTCGATATTTTAATAGCCTGAAGTTATTGTATTAACAGGCTTGTTTCTTACAATATTTACAGGTTAAATAACGCTTTTCCGACGTGAGAGTGGCATCCCATAAAATATGATGACTATTACTATATTTGTTATGACTGTATTTGTTATAATAATATAATATTCTCTATTATTACTAAAAAAACTAATATATAGGGTGACGCAATTGGCGGTTTTATTTTCAAAAATCTCGTTTTTCGCTTTTCGCTTAGAAGCTAAGTACTTAAGTCTTTCTTCCTCAATATCTTTTTTAGCTTTACCATAATGTGTACTTAGGTGGTAGCTTATATAATACTAGCTTTTGCCCGCGGCTTCGCTCGCGTTAAAAGTAGTAAGAATGTAGTTGTTCAAACTAAGCATCCGTGTGTATTTCATTTAGCTAAAAAGCGAGATAGTGGTCGCCAAGGCTACTAACTGAGATTTAAACCAGACAATGTAATTGCACTGTTGCTAATTACTTCTTACTTTAGTGGCAAGACCATTAAAGTCACTGTTTAAAGAAACTTTTGTCTGGCTCCGCAATATGGCAGGTTAAGTGCACAGCGGGCTAATTTGACAGTTATAGTAACGTTGCGCATGGTTGAAAATTGCCTTATAAATCAAACGTTGACATATTTTGTATCGAATATTAAGTAAAGTATATTCAGCTCAGCAAAGCAGAGGGGTCTGCCGGGATTGCGGGTTGTTCGAAAGAGATACCGCGGCCCTGGAACATAAAGGGCCAAAAAAGGAACAGGGGTGGGTTTTAGTCAGTAAAAGTCGGACACTCCGTCCAGAGTGGTGGAAGTTATTTGATGATTTTCCCATTCGTAAAAAAAGCATATTCAGCTATGTGCCCGTTGTTGCAGCATATAGGTCTCGTCCTCCCTTTGAGGGGGAGCGTGGAATAAATAAACCACGTGAACTCAAGCGGTTTGGTGATCACAAATGTTTCCTCTTTTTCTACTATTCCTCATTTATTTTATAAAGCTTTTCAAAAAGCATAATACCGGTATAGAAATGCTGAATGTCGCAGTAATGTTATGACGCGGCCATCTGTCAGCTGTCGTGTGTCGCCAGGGCTGCCACGCAGATAAAATAATAACTATCTCAATAAAAAGTTATCATAACTGTAGCAACTAAAAAAAATTCTTAAACCTTTTTTTTTTTTCTGGTGGGAAATCATCCAATGACTTCCCCCGCTCTAGGTGGAGCGGGGGGGCATGTCAGACTTGTACTGACTAAAACCCACCCATGTTCCTTCTATTGCCCTTTACGTTCCGAAGCCGCGGTATCTCTTTCGAACAACCCGCAACCCCGGCAGGCGGAGGCCCTGGCAAGCCCCTCTGCTTTGCTGACTCTCTTTAAGGCGCGCGTGAAACACGAACGCGCCGTCGACACGGCCTGTCGTCAATCGACGGACGGACGGTGAGCTACCCATTGCTCACCGTCCACAGGCCCGCATCTACGGTGGCCGGGAGTCGTCTCGAGGCGCCCGGTGCCCGGGGCGACTCCCGCGGCGGCTGGGTTGGCTGGATGTTCTCTCCCTCAAACGCCCGGCAACCTCCTTTGCTAGCATTACTGCTTCGCAGAAGGTGGTGACCGCTTCCCATTCCCTCTCGCTCCGGACCATGGCCTGAACCAGGGCCGGACGCGAGAGATCGCCGCCGCCGATCGCCTCTACGAGGGCACGGCGGTGCTCCGCCCACGCTGGGCAGACCGCCACTGTGTGCTCCACCGTGTCCTCCGGGCGATCGTCACAATGGTGACACCCGGGCGTTTCCTCCCGCCCGATGATGTGCAGGAACCTCTCGAAACTTCCGTGTCCGGTGAGGACCTGCGGCAGGCAGGCATTTATTTTTTTATTCTTGTATAGATTATTTTTACGAATCCGCCATAGAAGTTTTAAATTCTTTAAACTTCTATCGCGGATTCGTTTCGTTGAAAAAATCATTACTAATTAATATTATAAAAGCGAAAGTGAGTTTGTTTGTTACCTCTTCACGCCTACATGGCTAAACCGATTTTGGTGAATTTTAGTACAGAGATAGTTGGGACCCTGGAGACGGACATAGACTATTACAATCAAACAGGGCAAAAACTACAGGTAGCAGGTACCTGGAAATCAGGAAGGGGAACTGTGTTACCCCGAATTTAACGCGAGCAAAGCAGCGGGCAAAAGCTAGTATTATTATAAGGAAAACCATCTTAAATAAAATAGAGCTGTCACATAAATGTCGCAGTCAAAACTGTTAATCACTTTTGACTGTTCAAAACTACATTAACAAACATTCACTTAAAATTATGAATTACGCTCTGAAAAAACATATGTTTTCAATAGAGAAAAGCATTTTAACTTAATAAAGATTTTACCCGAGACCAGACAAAAGGGGTTTTGGTACCTGCCGGGGTTGCGGGTACCCCTGCCAGGGTTGCGGGTGCCCCTGCCGGGGTTGCGGGTTGTTCGAAAGAGATACTGCGGCCTCGGAACATAAAGGCCAAAATAAGGAACATGGGTGGGTTTTAATCAGTACAAGTGTGACATTCCCCCCCGCTCCACCCAGAGCGGGGGAAGTTATTTGATGATTTCCCATCCGCAAAAAAGGGGTTTTGGTAAACAGTTTTGATTGTAACATATACAAAAATAAGGGTATTTTTTTAAGATAGGATGTTTTTACTAATAATAGATCTATTCTAATCGAAAAATAAACTGAAGCAAAAAGGTAAGCAAGTAAGTTTGCGTGACTACATTCCGCTATGGTGTCTCATCTGCTACCGCTATACAGTGACGTCATCCGACATGATTGATAGTCCGGTGATAAGGGTACGGTTTGTTATTGTTTGTATAGGTAAAACTCAATTATTTTGTCGGGACTTTGGGAGTTATGAAATTAGGTATATAGGAACTTCATGGTCACGTCAAAAAGATTGCCCAGCTTTGGGCAATCTTTTTGACGTGCTTAGAACAGTCAACGGGATGGTCAATCCATTTAAAACATAGAATAGTATAATTCTTGATTATGTCATCATCGGCGTAGCCTTTTCCCAGCTAAGCTGGTGTTAGCAAGTTTCTTAAAATTATTAAAAAAAAGACAATTGTTGATTAATTTCAAAATATCATTAAAAAATAATATAAATAAGAAATACTAAGGATTTAATACAAAAACACATTGTCAAATTGAAATTTGTATGTGTTGCTTAGACTTTTTTAATGTGTATTAATAAAAACCTGTAGTTTTTTGTCTGACCTTGTGAGAAATAGGCTTTGCTTAATGGTTATGTATGTTGAAGCTAATAAAATAGGAAGTACTATTTAATCACCCCCTATTACTTACACTTAACTGGCAAAAAGCGGGCGTGCCAAAACTACCCCAGTGCCTAAACCTTTGACGATCACGAGGCGATAATTTATAAATCACATATTGTACAAAAATCCTTACTAATATTATAAAAGCGAAAGTGAGTTTGTTTGTTTGTTTGTTACCTCTTCACGCTTTAATGGCTAAACCGATTTTGATGAATTTTGGTACAGAGACTGTTGGGAACCAGGAGACGGACATAGGCTAATTTTTATTAAAAAAAAGTGGGATATGAGGGAGAACGAGGGAAGAAAAGGGAAAACTTAGCGTTGCTATTACAAATCAATCAGGCGCAAGAACAAAAACTGCAGGTCTGCTTGGTGTGTTATACCGAATTTAACGCGAGCGAAGCCGCGGGCGAAAGCTAGTAATATTATAAACGATAAATCTGTATGTGTCAACCCTAGAAAACATCACGTAATACAGTTGGCAACACTTGTGACGTTTAGCGCGGCGAATCATTTTAAAAGCTCTCCGCTTGTGTCTGTGACTCCGTCATCTGGGCTGACTGCCGCCCCGTAATGAACGTTTAGTTTGAAACGTTTGTTTTAAAAGGAAAATACTGACATTGTAGTCGTTTATTATGTTTGTGATTCTGTTATTATTATTGTTAAAACAAGAAGTCGTTGTCTGTATCTGATTAGAGTTCCGTACCTCATGGGGAAAAAAACGGGACCCTTTTTATTTCAGGAATGCGTGGAGTTATTGAGTAGAAATTACATTTAAAAACCATATACTTCAGTCTGTGATCCCTTGACACTGTGAAATAATCAACCCTCTAAGTCTACATAGTCAAAATATAACCGTTTATGTCACAAACCCTCGGCGCGCAAGTCCGACTCGCACTTGCCTTTTTTAGTTTTTGTTTAGTTGTCTCAGTGTAGGAGTTTAAGAACCACCCAATCTAAACTTCTCCTTCTAAGGATTTTTTCTTTAGGCCATAAAGCACAATTAATTTGTGCTTTCCTAAATTTGGCAACGTGTGTATTTTATGAAGGCTTAATGACCTACGTTAGTACGGTGGCCAAATCAAACAATACTTAGAGCAAAATGTTAGGATAAAACAGTAAGACCAGTATTTGCTTGTCAAATTGCCTCTCTGTACGAAATTTCATTCTCCTGCCCTTTACTGCTCTTTGCTACTTTATTTGAGATCATGAGGCATCATTTCTTTTGCTTTCAAACTTCTATTTCAGTCATCATTTTAATAGTCACTCTGTTCCCTTTATCCAAATATTTATAAACATTTTTATGTTTTGATTTTGTAGGCTTTGTCTTTCACATAATTTCGCAGAGTTTGACGACCCGTTCAATCGATAACAACCTTTATGTTCTACCTCCAATTACTTCATATAGCCCTTCGGAAAACCTTCATATTTTAGCACCTCCCCTTAAGTACGTGAGTGGTGTATCAATGTATGTAAGTCGTTACGGCCTGGGGCCTCCTGTCTTGGAGTAAAAACCTCTTTTGTTACCTTCCAAGGGTTTTTTTGAAGAGTTTTCCGTCGATGTTGTTTTGTTTGGTAAGGAGGCTTGAATTGTATTATTATGTATGAGGATTTTAATGTGAGTAAGTAATTTTAGGATTCCATTGAAATCGTAGATGGTTTTGGTTGTTTTCCGGCGTACAGTCACGCGAAATGAAATGTGAACATATGGAAAAGTTTAAAACATATTTACGCTTGAATCTCGGAATAGTATGGCTTGTTAACTACATTTTATGTTTTTGAAATGTAAATATTAATTAATTGACACAGCGGCATACAGCTAGTCGTTACAGAAGTATTTGCAACTTACATAATAAAAAAAGACAAATAATTATGGTGCATTCCGATACTCTTTATAGCACAGGGCCATTTTGGACATTGTCCTTTGTTTCCCGGAATGCTAAAGTTTTATGAAACTATTTCTGAGTTCCTGTTACCGCGGATGCGAGAAGTTCGACGAAAACTTCAGGAAAATATTGAAATAGAAACAAAAAGTCGTTTGTTGTATAAGTGAACGAATGTGTGCAAAAATCCTTAAGGAATATTCAGGAAAAAATATAATTTATTTGAACAACAGTTTCTGAGAATCAAATCTCATGTTAATCTCCTGATTGTTTGTTGTTTCTATATACTCTGTGGTTATTTTTGAACACCAAAAGGCTTACGTTACGTGGTGCATGGTTGCCTAGTAACCAATTCACTCTTGAAGAGATACAGTTTGTTAAGAATACATGTTTTTATGTTATGCATTTGCACATGAAAGAGAACGTACCGTAAATTGGAACGGTTTTTTAATCTAAAATTCAGCTATCATAGTATTTTGGTTTACATTCTTGGGACTGACTTGGTCGCGTAACTGCTGGTCCTGCAGGGTTTGATTCCCGCGTCGTGCAAAGTGTTATTGGGTTTTTCCATGTTCCTAATTTTGAGATGCAGGCGTCCTTTCTGACTCAGCGTGAGGGAATAGGCCGCCGTCCACCAGTTCCTAATGTAGATGTAGTCTAAAAAATAGGCTTAAAATTTTGATTTTCTGACATGCCGATTTACTTCCCATGTTTTTCTTAACCGTTTTAACACACTAGTGCTTTTCATTTAAAATGTTTTCTTAGGAAAATTTTATTTATACTATTCATTATTTCAACGAAAAACAATCACCAGAACGATTATTTAATGACTTGTGTTCTCCGGAACTACCAAGTTAGTTGTTATCAGAAACAGAATATTTAACACCCTATTACACGGTTTAATACCCGGATACGGCGCCGGAACGGTTATGTGCGACTACGAGTTTAAGTAAAGGCTTGTTTACAGTGACTAGTTTAACTACCTCCTTAAGCCCACGGTTTAGCCCGGGTACATTTTTATTTAAACAATATATTGAAAAATTAGTAAATAATAATATTATAAGTAACTAGTTGGCGCCCGCGACTTCGCCCGCGTCATATCGAAAAAAAGTATCCTATGTGTTATTCCAGACTATAATCTACCTCTGTGCCAAATTTTATCAAGATCCAGTTCATCCGTTTTGACATACAATACATACATCCATCCAGCCGCACAAACATTCGCATTTATAATATTAGTAGGAGTAGGATTATATATATAGTATTACTAGCTGTGTCCCAGCTGTTCTCTTCTTCTTCTTCTCTTCTGAAGAGTGACACACACACACACATTTACATCACGTACGGGTATAAAAAAACTGATTACGACCAACTCTCAGACCTACCGAATATACATATCAAATTTCATTAAACTATGTCAAGCCGTTTCGGAGGAGTATGGCAACTGAAACTGTGACACGAGAATTTTATATATGTATTAGATTCTGATACATAAGCTAATGTTATTTCTTTCTTTTTTATAAAAAAAATGTTGCCCCACACTAGGAATTACTCCTGTATCGTGGGTGCGTTTACAAACATTTAAACTCACACACACAAACAGCCAGACCCGGAAAAACTATCTGTAGGCCATACAAATATTTGTTACGTGTGGGGATCGAACCTGCGACACGCGGCGCAGCAGTCGATCGCTCAACCACTGCGCCAACCATATCGTTATTATGATTTAGTAGCTTCTCTAGTCACAAATATTAAATTTAAATGTGAAAATGACGGTAATCCATCCACAATATCAGCGCAATGATTTTACTTTAGCAATTTTATTTGTTAAGCCACAATTAAGTCAGTTGTCCATCTAAACAGATCCTAACATCCATCTATCCTTATAACTCATAGAGTGGGCGTGTCTTATACGGACTGTAACCCGGTTAAGGACACTCCACCCGGAGTGTGTAGAGATTTTTAAATTTCATCCGGACGTTGGTAGTATCTAATAATCAAAGTGATTTATTAATGGGGCTAGATTTATTTCATTTTTAAACATTTTTAGAGTATATAAGTGGGGTTTCTTGGGTAAGTCTTCTTTTAAATATAGTTTGTCTTTGATAAGCTTTATATTTAATACAACGTATGTTTTGGGGAGCTCGTGGATAAATAATAGCAATCGCTTGGGTTGATCTTTCGGTTAAGCCGCGATTGTGGATGGGTGACCACCCGTTATATACCGAGTGTTTTTGTTTTAGAATTTTAATTTTGCATGCCAAATTTAGTAGAACACAATGAAACCAAAAATTCACATAACATCCTGAAATGTTTTAAATACTTGAATTAAATTTTCCTACAGATAGTTTAAAACCTGGATCACATAAGATTTTATTTAAGATCCCTTCAAAATGGTTAAGTTGAACGTAGCATCATGCTCATGCGTCATGTTCTTGATCGGGCGCTGTCAGTTGTGACTGGTCATTTCTCAGGTAACCCGGCTTATTTATTTTATTTTACAACTATAGTATTTTCAGTTGGTAATAACTGAAAGTACTGTAGTTGTGACTGGGACTCTTCATTTTATTGTTGTCATTTTTTCGACAGTTCAGAAGTGCCTCTAACTGGACTAAATGAAATAAATTCTTTTGATTTTATATCTCGGTAGTACGATCCCATAGAAGGACTAATAAGGAATAACTCCAAGCGGGTAAAACCGCGGGCAAAAGCTAGTTATATCTAAAATTACAATAGTAGTATGGCAGAAAGACTAATTTTTAGATGAGAATCCCAACCAAGCTGTTGCCGTGTTATAGGCCTTATAGCTGACAAGATAATGTTGAATTTTCAACAGTGCGAACATATTATAGTGTTAGTAAAAACAGACATTACTTTTATTATGTAACACCGCACTGTTGCTACGACGTAGCAAACGAGATGATGTCATTGCTACGCCTACTACGTGCGTAGCGACCGTACTACGCTCTCGTAGCAACAGTTATCTCTCCGTACTATGTGAAGGAATGTTTTCTCCGTAGCAGTTCAATTTACATTATTAGTTGATTAACATTGAAGCTTACATTAAAAAGGGTAGAAAGGGACCTCTTGTTCTATTTTGGTATCTTTTTCAGCGTGTAAGGAAGCACGTCAAAACAGTGCTATAATTATTTAGTTTAACAAAAATTTTAAGCGTTTTTTTTATAGATTTGCTTCCAGAAATTGGTTTAAATATATTAGTAGATCTCAACAAAGCATTTGACGTGAACGATGTCTAGTAAGTGTAGTTGTTTGTTTGTTAAGTCTTCACGCCTAAATGGCCTAACCGATTTTGATAATTGTTGGCATAGAGATAGCTTGGACCCTGAAAACAGACATAGGCTAAAAAAAGGTGAGATAAGGGGGAGAAAGAGGGAAGAAAAGGGGATTGAAAGATATTTTTTTTTCGTTCATCACGCGGCTTAACGTTAGGGTTAGCCCAAAGTAACTATGCCACGCGGACGAAGTCGCGGGCGGAAGCTATGTAGTTCCTAATACAAATGAGTTATTTTCACAAGTAGCATAAACAATAGAAGCGATTGTCCTATTTCAAGCAAAACAGTGCCTGTTTTACAGGAGTCCATATTTCTATATAATTGCTGTATAATTGCAATTTAGGTACTAAATATTGTAACATTAGGGGGGTACAGTACTAGTATAATTTTTCGTTTATAAATTTTTATATGTACTTATTTTTTATTTTACACTAGCTTTCGCCCGCGGCTTCGCTCGCGTTAAATTCGGTATAACACACCAAGCAGACCTGCAGTTTTTGCTCTTGCGCCTGATTGATTTGTAATAGCAACGCTAAGTTTTCCCTTTTCTTCCCTCGTTCTCCCTCATATCCCACTTTTTTAAAATAAAAATTAGCCTATGTCCGTCTCCTGGTTCCCAACTATCTCTGTACCAAAATTCATCAAAATCGGTTTAGCCATTAAAGCGTGAAGAGGTAACAAACAAACAAACAAATAAACAAACAAACAAACAAACTCACTTTCGCTTTTATAATATTAGTAAGGAAGTAAGGATATTTCGTATTAAGAAAAAAAAAACATTTAAAAATCCAAAAAAGTTGTAGCCCATCGGTATCTCTAAACGGCGCACGTGTCAAAAGTATCATTAAACATAATAAAGTGGTCAGTGAATAGTGCAATAAGTGTTATTCCCTTAAGTTTATATTTATACTAGCTTTTGCCCGCGGCTTCGCTCGCGTTAAATTCGGTAGCGCCTTATTGATTTGTAATAGCAACGCTAAGTTTTCCCGTTTCTTCCCTCTCTCTACCTCACATCCAACTTTTTGTAACAAAAAATTAGGCTATGTCCGTCTCCTGGTTCCCAACTATCTCTGTCCCAAAATTCATCAAAATCGGTTTAGCCATTAAAGCGTGAAGAGGTAACAAACAAACAAACTCACTTTCGCTTTTATAATATTAAGTAAGGATAAGGATAGTAAGGACTAGCTGGCGCTCGCGGCTTCGCCCTTATTATGATCGAAAAAAAGTATCTTAAGTGTATATTATAGTAAGGAAGTAAGGATTGAAATATATGTCACATTGCGTTACTGTTTCTTTTTTTAATCAATATTTAAATCTAAAATAATAATCTGTTTTCACTCGTTTTTATTTTGTGCCGTTTAGCAATATCAAAACAATCGTTACCGCAAACCATTATCATCCTAACATCCATCTATGCTGGAGTCGGCTCCAGTCTGAAGCGACTGCCCAACTGGTGCAGCTCCACAACTGAATTAGTACTAGGTAATATCTCCATATTCACACGTTTTGTAAAGTAAGTAATGACTTATTGTCGGGCCGACGCTGTCCTCTCATACTTAAGTACTCACGCTGTAACAACAACATTGTAAAACCAAATGATTTTAAAAAAGTTACCATGGATTTTCTTGCCGGTTCTTCTCCATAGGAAACGACCAACCCGAACCGTGTACCTTTCTCGACGTTTTATAAGTGCCCATGTAGGCTTATGTGAATGAAAATATTTTGATTTTGACCTAGCATAGCAAGACTAGGTATACTTTCAAACTATTCACCATCCAGATCAATTATTGCTAAATTATATCCTTTATTGATACCCAAAACGACTATATTTTTAACTTAGTAACATCAAGCAGGCTAAGAAGCCACTCTGATCACAACATCCTAGTCTAATCCACACCTCCATTTACTAATGAGCCGCCATTTTGTTTGCAGCATAATATGGCGGCGCTTCCGGCCGCGCCGGAAGTGGCTCGCTCACACCGGACGTCAATTTGTTCGGTGCATCACGAACGGAATACTTCATGAGCCCTTACAAATGGAGATTGGTATTTTCGTGTTTTAATGTAGGATGGAATAAAATGTATTTCATGGTAAGTATTGGAGGATAAAGGGAATGCCAATAGGGGTTGCTGGCATTGCTCCCGGGGTATTACATGATCTTCTTCATCTGCCCGTTTACAAACTAAATATATTGGGGTTGGTTTCCAGTCTTACTGGGTTTTTGGTAATAGGTTTGCCCCCAGTAATCTGCCACATATTTAAAACTAGCTTCCACCCGCGACTTCTTCCGTGTGGCATAGCTACTTTGGACTAATTTTAACCCGCGTGATGATCGATAAAAAAATATCTTTCTCTCCCCTTTTCTCACTTTTTAAGCTATTGCATAGCTTCTATCGCGGGCCTTGAGCGCGGGGACCGAATCCAAAAATTCCGTAACGAAGACAAAAATGACGCTCCCCACTCCAACGGGCACGGAGGTGTGGCTTGTCTAACGTCGTTTACACAATACGGTCAGTTATTTCAATCCCGATTCTAATGTTCTAATAGCGTGTTTGGTAGAGAATCGGATAGTCAATCTACATTACGCTGGATCAAACCCAAGGTCTTGTTTTTCTTTTTGCGACTTCTTTTCATTGGAAGTACTTTTTAACCGACTTCAAAAAAGGAGGACTTTTTTTTTTGTGTTTGTTACCTCATAACTCTGGTCTGGGTGAACAGATTTTGATGATTCTTTTTTTATTCGAAAGCTGGTGGTTGTCGTTTGGTCCCATAAAAAAAATATCAAGATCCGGCCAGTAGTTTTTGAGTTATCTTTAATAATGCGTATTAGATTGACTTCGTCTACGTTGATGATATAATTTTAGAGGTTGTCGAAGACAAATGAACAAAAAACGCTATGCACTATGATTTGGAAGGTCATCGCAGTTTTTTGAGGTGATTGTATTTTAATTTGGTGATAGATCTTCAGTGATATACAACGGAACTCTTCAATAAATGACCGCAAATCTGCCGTGATTGCTGCAATCACATGTATAAGTATGGGTTTCGCCAGGGTAGGCAGGCGAGTGGGAGCAGGGTGCCCGTACCAGGGGGTACGGGCACCCTGCCCCCTCACCCAGTCATTAAGAAACATAATCAATCATTAGATCAAGTATCAGCTGTATCCCCTAGGCGATGATGCATATGATTTCTGAATTGGTTTTAAACTAAAGCATAATTTAGATAGTATTAAATACTATAGCGTGATGTGGAACTAAGGCACTTGTCTCACCGGCAACGATTAACGAGTAGAGCTAGAACTAGAAACGAGTTAGCGAGACGTGGGGAGCAAGTGCGTAGTTCCGATATTTGTGTAGCTCGGCTATAAGCGAGTGTGCGAGTGAGGCGGGCGATTACTCGCATCACTCGCTCGCGGCAGTCAAGCGTACAGTAAGTCTTGCGGCCTCATACGCGACCAAATGACATGACCACTGGTTGCTCTCTCGGCGTGATTTCTAATCGCTTGGCGAGTATCGCCGAGTGAGTGTTACCTTTCATAGCTCTTGTCGCTCAGCGACAAACTAGTGAAGCGAGTGCTCGCCGGCAGTGTGAACAGTCAGCGATCAACTGTTTGTATATGCATCTCTTTTATTCACACGGAAAGTATTCTATTGTACGTTTCTTGAGCGAGAAAATAGCCGATAGTTAGTCGTTTTCTCGTCGTTGGTGAGACAACTGCCTAAAGCTTGTATTTAAGACGGGACCTACGCACTAAAAAGCTTAAAATAACCGTGTTTGCGAATTATATCATAATACTATAACTAAAAATGCTGAAATAAAAAACTTTTTTGCAAAAAATAAAACCGACTTCCAAAAAAAAAAGTGGAAAATAACTTTATTTCCGGAAGTCGGTGGCAAAAAAGTCAACGAAACCAACAAAAGCCACCGACTTCCGGAAATAAAGTTATTTTCCACTTTTTTTTTTGGAAGTCGGTTTTATTTTTTGTTAAATATTATATTTAGATTTTTATTTATTGTCTAAGTTGATAATAAATGTTTCATTTTGCGACTTCTTTTCATTGGAAGTACTTTTTAAATATTTTATTTAGATTGCTTTTATTTATTGCATAAGTTGATAAAAAATGCTATGCAATAGCTTTACCGCGGCAGTCCCCGAGTGCCACACGTATTTTTTATCCTATGTCCGTCTCCAGGCTCCCAAAACAATCTCTGTACCAAAATTCATAAAAATCGATTTTGCTATTTAGGTGTGAAGACGTAACAAACAAACAAACAAAGTCACTTTCGCTTTTATAATATTGAGTAACGGTGACGGTAAAATATGGAGAACTTTACTAGAAAAACCACCTTTACACTAAGTATACCCATGTTTGAAAAGAAATAAATGATTTAATTTGCCCCCAATTATAAAATACTAGCTTCCGCCCGCGGCTTCGCCCGCGTGGTGTGTTGATAAAAAACAGCCTATAGCAAAAATAACAAAATCGAAGTATAAATAAAATTAGGTACGTCTCATTTTTAAGGTTACGTCCCCAATGGGTAAAAACTCTATTACTAAGTCTTCGCTGTCCGTCCGTCCATAGGTAATGGTACGAATCTAACTAATAGGTTGTATTATGAAACTTCATAAAACCTATGTTTTATTACATTTTATGTAATTAGATCTTATTGTACCTATATGTTCACAAATAAAGGATTTGAATTTAGTTTGTAAGGAACGTGTCAACTCAACGTACTCTGTGCTCACGCGTCTGCCCGTGTTCGGGTCGCGCACTCAGCGATGAGCGACTTGTTCCCTACACCGCGCCCGAGCGGGCCAGCCTAGTCACGGCGACATGAAATTAATTTTGTTGCGCGTTATTTTGATTTTGCTATATCTCCTAAAGTATTTATTTAATCTGCATGATGTTAAAGGAAAAAATAATCTTCATGAAATGTTCATGCCAACCAACCTATTTAAAATGATAAGGATTAATACTGTATTTGTGTAAATAGCTTTCCAAGTTAGCGCTTTATAATTGCCCATTTGTTAAAGTATTAAAATGGATATAGTATGTTATCCTTAAGATATAGACATATGTCACCGCTGACTTTTCTGTGAACCTATATAAGATACACAATTACACCATACATTATTTAGTTATATCTTAAAGGGTTTAGGCAGCGTTTTCGTTGAAAGTTCCCAGACAGCATACTTTTTGCCGACATCTTCAACAAATATAGTTAATGTACACAGAAATAAATACAAAAACTTAACAAATTATATACTAAAACCTTCCTTAAGAATCACTCTATCTATTACTAAAAACCGCATCAAAATCCGTTGCGAAGTTTTAAAGATTTAAGCATACAAAGGGACATAGGGACAGAGAAAGCGACTTTGTTTTATACTATGTAGTGATAGTGATATAAAAAAATACGGGTGGCCATCCATCCACAGACCAACCTAAGCAAGCGTGGCTTAACCTTAAGATCGACCCAAACGACTGCCATCATTTAGCCACGACCTCTCTTTTATATGTGAAGATAAATAAGAGCGTGTCAAACGAAAATGTGTCATCAAAACAAAGTAAATGACAGAGACGACAAGCTCCATCATCTGTCCAGCCTGAGCCCAAGTATGTTGGGGTCGGCTTCCACTGTAACCTGATGCAGCTGAATACCAGTATTCCACGTGGAGCGACTGCCTATTATACCAACATAGGACATTTTTTTTATATTGCCCCACACTAGGTAATTTCTCCTGTATCGTGGGTGCGTTTACAAACATTTAAACACACATACACAAACAACCAGACCCGGAACAACTACCGTAGGTCATACAAATATTAGTTCCGTGCGGGGATCGAACCCGTGACACGCAGCGCGGCAGTCGATCAGCCACTGCGACAACCGTGCCGTCAAAAATTTAATCATAAATCCTCATTAATAACAGAAAACGCCTAATTCCTATAATAAACGTCAAAAGCTCTTTGTTAAAAAGCAAAAATAATGTCCCACTAATTCCTCTAATTCCGCAGTTAAAAGACTTTTAAAAGTCTTTGGAAGCTGTTTGTCCACCGGTAATCACAGACAGCTAATTATGTACCTTTGAGGAAGAAATAAAAGAACTTCATCTTTCTTACCGGCGCTGTTCAGACGTATCTTTTATCTTTTACAGGCGAGTTTTTGTTCAAAAGGGTAATTGCAGTGTTCGGAGATGAAAAATTGTTATTTTTAATTTAAAATGCTTGATAATAGGTTTTTTTTTGCAGTATTTAGAGTGATTGACGGCACGGTTGGTTCGGTGACTGCCTGCTGCGTCGCGGGTAACGTGTTCGATCTCCGCACGGAACATATATTTGTGTGACCAACAGGTAGTTGTTTCGGGTCTGGCTGTTTCTGTATGTGAGTTTAAATGTTTGTAAACGCACCCACGATACTGGAGAAACGCCTAGTGATTTTTTTTAGCTTTTGTTTTCGTTAAAAACAAAGAGTTTCTTTTAGAGTGTTGCTTATCAGATACGGATGTAATATCAGATAATGTTTTATTTACCTGTGTGCGTCGTTGGTTCAGCAGTCGTTAGTATTGGGTGAGGAAGAGGTTCTAGTTTCAAATCCCAGGGCGGGAAAGTGTGACTAGATGTTTTCATAAGTAATTTTTCCTGTTGATGGCAATAAAATTACAATTACCTATAAATTAAATAGGAAATATGACTTAGATATTATTATTATTGTGATTTTAAACTTTAGTTTTCTCAGGTTTGTACCTGGTATTTTTAGAAACTCACGGCTGTTAATCAAGGTCAGATTCTAGTTATTGGTTTAAGATGATAAATTATTTTGTACTGTTGCAAAATTGTTCCTAATTTCTATTATTATTATTTAAGATTCATTCATCAGTTCATAAACATACATTAAACAACTAAAAGTCACAAATGTCCAATTTGCAGCAGTCATACACAGCTTTAGCAATAGACACTCTCCCTTTACTTGTGTTGTACCCTCTACAAGTATAACTGACGAAACATGGACAAACAATAACACGCTTAGTAAAATAGTGACTTAATCCAAAATTTTGTAGTTTGGACTTTCATTCATAAAATGGATAAAATTAAATGTTATTTAGGTCATTTTTTGAATGAAAGTCAAAAATATAATATTTTGGATTAGGTCACTATATTTCTAAGCGTGATTGGTACACTACTGCTTATATTATCGAGGACAAACAGACGTGATGGTATGTTTTATTATGATAAAAATACTCGTTGAATGAATCGAGTAATTTTAAAACACCACTATGTATCAGTAGATAACAACTTGTTCAATCAATTCATATCTGAATGCAATGCTCGCGTGTACTTCATTATATTTGTACCTACAGTGAACAGGCTTCATGTAAGGCGTTCAATTACCAGCGCACAGCACAACGCAAATACTAGCTCATTGAGTCAAGTTGTGGAAAATATACGGGACCCGGGTTTGAATGGGAACGTTTTGATCCGTTTAAAGGTACATTTGAGGACACGGTTGGCGCAGTGACTAAGCGATCGGCTGCTGCGCTGTGTGTCGCGGGTTCGATCCCCACGGAACAAATATTTGTATGACCTACAGGTAGTTGTTTCGGGTCTGGCTGTTTATGTATGTGAGTTTAAATGTTTGGAAACGCACCAACGATACAGGAGAAATTTCCAGAAAAAAATCTGATGGGATCTGATGGACGCTTAGTTAGACTGCACCTACAGACTCCACCAACACAATTGGTTCCTACCTAATAACCATAATGGTTGTCGCTCGATGCTTCGGCCGATCGGCAACCGCAAACCGCAAACCAGTAGTCCCGCCAGAGGCGATCAATACCAGGCTTGGTTAATGACATTTGAGAAACAAATGAATAGAAATGACGTCTCAGTCGAGGTTGTGTGTAATTTACAACGAATTACATAGAGGCTTTTACTTCATCATTCATTCAACTTCATATACAATAGTGGTACATAGGCGGATTTAATGCCATAAGGCATTCTCTTCCAGACAACTTTTGGGTTAAATATAAAATATAGCTACATATTTGTTTTCGAAAACGTAAAAACTAAGTTCACTTTAAATGTTCCACGACTACGGGCCCGCTACTGCAACCCGCGTCGGTACATTCCACCCCTCCAGTAAAAGTCATTAAAATGATTACGCCGAACTGGCATTGCAAGCTATTGAACTCATTCAATTAATGAACACTGAGTCTGTGCATTAGTCAGCTGAAGATTATTTCTCTAACCGCTTGGCCACGATCTACACGATTGAAACGCGTGTTGCGATAGTGCGCACGATGCAAACGCGATTTTGCGTTGAATATAGAAAGATTTTTTCCCCATATCGTCAAAAACAGCAGGGCTAATTAAGCACAAAATCCGTATTTTAGGCCAAAGGCGAAGTTACGGTCATTTCCTACTTCGTATCACTTACGCACTAGATTAGAAAGGTGCCCGAATTATAAATTAACCCGTTGGGACAGTTTTCCCTAATCTCTATGTGTTTTCAAAACATATGAATCAAAATATAATAGGGAGAAGGTCTCATTTCAAAGTATCGAACTACTTTTGAACGTACACGTATCACGTATAGTATACGTATCTTCGTTGATGAACTTAGAGAGTAGAGCCCCACCCGTGTTTGTAACGCTTTTGTCACTCGTTAAAAGCGCAGCTAATGCGAAATAGCACCCACGCAGACTCGTTTACGAAAGCGCGACAGCATTGCTATGAAAAGTTATGTGAGAGTATTCAATCGAGTTCGATTCACTGCGAGTGACGCTACATGCACTGCGATATTACGGTAAAGTCTTAACAGTTGTGGCTTTTTAGAAATTTACTATGGCACGCTGTAAGTAAAAGGAGCTTGTGGCCAAATAATATAAGCCGCTCGAATCGTGCAATCTTCAGGGTAAGCCACTCTTACCTGGGCTGGTCTGTGATCCTAGTGATCAGTTATTACATGTATAACGAGTTTCCTTCGTGCCTCGTGCACGTTAAGCTGTTGGTCCCGGCTGTCATTTGAAGATTTTTGACAGTCGTTACAGGTAGTCAGAGGCTCGAAAATATGACAACCAGTCTTCCCAAGGGGTATCGTATTACTTAGTGCTGGATTGTGGAGGTCAGATAGGCAATTACTCCATGTAAAATACTCGTAATAGCTGCACGCGGATATACTGGAAAACGACCCCAACATACATAGTTGGAAAAAGGCTAGGCAGTTGCATTTAGGTTAAAATAAGAAAAGCGTAGGGACAGCAATGCGAGCCTCAAAACGGCTTTTATTTATTCAAATACACTAAACTTACGCATTATGTAACATATAGAAGATCCCTGCAGTTCACACTCGCATCCCTATCGCCGCGCCGTCGCGAGTCACATCGCCTGAGGTCGTGAAAGGGTACTAAGTTTGAAAATATGCCAGCTGCACAAGATAATCTTTGAATCAACTTTGTAACCACTTTTATGAACAAAGTCAGTTTTAAATTAGCAAAGCGACCAGATTTTCTTGATGAGGGTTCAGTTAAAAAGTGGCATTGCTTTTGTTTTTTTTATGTGTTGTCTTTGTTTAAGTAAATATACTCAGAAGAAAGTTCTGTTCTCCAACTTTTTAAAACTGGTCATTGTTTGAGATTCGCGGACTGAGGATTCTGTATCGTCCAAGCTATGACATTATTTTATCTTCGTTTTTAACTAAGATAGTGAGACACAGTAAATCGTATTCTGTGATAATTTTGTTGATGTATTAATGGAAAATTAGACTTATGACCATAGATCCTCTAGTTCCGTGATTAACTTTTTTCGGTCGGCGCAGTGGCTGAGTGATTTACTGCTGCGCTGTGTGTCGCGGGTTCGATTCCCGCACGGAACAAATATTTGTATGACCTGCAGATAGTTGTATCGGGTCTGGCTGATTGTGTATGTGAGTTTAAATGTTTGTAAACGCATCCACGACACAGGAGAAATTCCTAGTGTGGGCAAAGTTTTTTTTTTAAGTTTTGGTAAGTGTGTACATATGTCGTTCGAAACCCTATAAATAGAAGTGGAAATTCCAGAAGCATATTTACTTTTACAATAGGTAGATTTAATGTCACAGGTGAAGACACAACACTTCACACCACTTTAAAAACTACAATCTAACCTACAAATAAAAAAAATCCTTTCTGCCAAGAACTCAATTAACTAGTAAAGTACTTTCATTACTTGGAACTAGTGCTAAGGCAGTGTTTATGGTAATAGTTCCGTAGCAGTGGGATATTGCTAAGAGGCGTAATAAGCTTATAGTGGGCGTAATTGCAGAGTGGCGTGTTTTGTAGAACAGCGCCATCTAGGAGCACGTGTACGAACTGCTTAGGAGTTTGTATTTTTCTTTCTTCCCAAATAGTCTGTGTGGAACCGAGTAATATTTTTTATTGATTAATAGAAACCCGGCGCTTAAAATTGGACTTTCATCTTGTAGAGCATTGTCTCTTTCCACCTGTTCCCCACACCCACATGACAGTACCACCCACAGTTCTTTGCGGTCAACGGCTGTTTTTTATTTATTTATTTATGCACACACGAAAAACATGACAAGAAATTAAATTAAGATAGAAGAGCACAAAAGGTACTGCTTATTTCTTTAGCAATTTCTTCCATATTTTACGAATTTCACGTGTAATCCGGAGTTCCACAAGGTGAGAGCCTTGGTCCTATTCTGTTTTTGATATTTGAAGATAATTAAATATTGTGAAAGTTTTGCTGTTCAGATGGCATTTATTGAAATTTATAGAAACATACATTTTGGTGCATAGTAAACAATATGTCCCTAAACACCCAAAAATGCTTCATCATTCGTTATTCCTGAAAAAAATTATCTTTTTTTAACTCTTATAATAATCCTTACTATCCTTACTAATATTATAAAAGCGAAAGTGAGTTTGTTTGTTTGTTACGTCTTCACGCCTAAATGGCTAAACCGATATTGATGATTTTGGCACAGAGATAGTTGGAACCCTGGAGACGGAAATAGGCTATTTTTTTTAAAAAAAAGTGAGTTATTGGGAGAAAGAGGGAAAAAAGGGAAAACTTAGCATTGCTATTACAATAAATATGGCGCTAGAGCAAAAACTACAGGTAGCAGGTACCTGTAAATCAGGAAAGGGGAACTGTGTTACCCCGAATTTAACGCGAGCGAAGCCGCGGGCAAAAGCTAGTTATAATATATTGTGCGACTACATTGACAAACGTACATACGATAAGCTAAGTTTTAAACCACACATCAGCTACGTGGTCAAATCCAACTCAGATACATACAAACATAATATTACTCGAGGCTTTATTTCCAAAACCTGAGTAGTCTCATTCAACTAACAAAACAGTTGTACTAGTGTATACAGTTTGTATTACAATATGAGTTTGAATATTTTGGCCCGCATTATTTTCCGCCATTTTGAATTGTTCTCAAAATATCAGCCACGCATGTCATCTGTCAACTGCTAGCTGTCAGCTCACTGCCAGCCTGTCATCTAGCTAGAGCGTTAAGTTTCAGTTACATAGAGCGACTGCCTGTCTGACTTCCCCAACCCAGTTAGTATTAGGTACTATACCCCTTGGTAAGACTGGTTGTCAGACTTTCGGAACACTGATTACCTGTAACGATTGTCAAAGATCTACAAATGACAGCCGGGACCAACGGCTTAACGTGCTTTCCGAGGCATGGAAGAAACTCGGTATGTACGGGTGGTTATCCATCCACAGACCAAGCAAGCAAGCGCGGCTTAACCTTAAGATCAACCCGAACGATTGCCATAATTTAGCCACGACCTCTCTTTCATATGTTGTGAAGATAAATAAGAGCGTGTCAAACAAAAAATGTCTCATCAAGACAAAATATGTGAAAGAGACGACAAGCTCCATCATCTGTCAAGCCTGAGCCCAACTAAGTTGGGGTCGGTTTCCAGTGTAGCCTGATGCAGCTGAATACCAGTATTTCACATGGAGCGACTGCCTATTAAACCACCATAGGACTTTCCACACAGCGGACAGACCTCCGGTGCGATCTCATGGTGGCATGGAGAGAGCGACTGTCGCAACCCCGTGCAGGGCACGCCATAATCGTGGCGGTAAGTCCCCTCTTTGAGGAGTGGCTGGAGAGCCGTCATGGCGTCCTCACCTACCGCCTAACGCAGGTCCTCACCGGACACAGAAGTTTCGGGAGGTTTCTGCACATCATCGGGCGGGAGGAAGCGCCCGGGTGTCACCATTGTTAGACGGGCCTGTTGGTCAAGTGGTTAGTGGCCCTGACTGCTGAGCCGGAGGTCGTGGGTTCGATTCCCACCCAGGACAAACTTTGTGTGATGAGCATGATTGTTTGTTCTGTGTCTGGGTGTGATTTATCTATAATATGTATGTATTTATAAATTATATAAGTATGTATATCAGTTGTCTGGTTACCATAACACAAGCTCTGCTTAGCTTGGGATCAGATAGCCGTGTGTGAGTTGTCCCAAGATATTTATTTATTTATTTATTTATTGTGACGATCGCCCTGAGGACACGGTGGAGCACACAGTGGCGGTCTGCCCAGCTTGGGCGGAGCACCGCCGTGCCCTCGTAGAGGCGATCGGCGGCGGCGATCTCTCGCGTCCGGCCCTGGTCCAGGCCATGGTCCGGAGCGAGAGGGAATGGGAAGCGGTCACCACCTTCTGCGAAGCAGTAATGCTAGCAAAGGAGGTAGCCGGGCGTTTGAGGGAGAGAACATCTGCCCAACCCAGCCGACGCGGGAGACGCCCAGGGCGCCGGGCGCCGCGAGACGACTCCCGGCCACCGTAGATGCGGGCCTGTGGACGGTGAGCAATGGGTAGCTCACCGTCCGTCCGTCTTTTGACGACAGGCCGTGTCGACGGCGCGTTCGTGTTTCACGCGCGCCTCAAAGAGAGTCAGCAAAGCAGAGGGGCTTGCGAGGGCCTCTGCCTGCCGGGGTTGCGGGTTGTTCGAAAGAGAAACCGCGGCCCCGGAACGTAAAGGGCAACAGAAGGAACATGGGTGGGTTTTAGTCAGTACAAGTCTGACATGCCCCGGGGAAGTCATTAGATGATTTCCCATCCGAAAAAAAAAACAAGACTTTCGGGACACTGACTACATGTATCGCCTGTCAAAGATCTACAAATGACAGCCGGAACCAACAGCTTAACGTGCTTTCCGAGGCATGGCGGAAACAAGGTATGCAATGGATGGGTACTTATCCACAGACCGACCTAGGCAAGCGCGGCTTAACCTTAAGATCAAACCGAGCGGCAGCTATTATTTAACCACGAGCTCTTCACACGTCTCCACAGATTACTGAACTTTTAATGACTATAAAATGTAGAAAATAAGAACGAAAACTACTGTACTATTTTGAACCTTAATAACACGCAACATGACTACTACCTACGGTACCTACCCCTCCGAAAACACTAACGAAATTATTAACTTAGATAATTAAACCATGTTTGATCCTACTCCCTGATGGTATTCCAATAATGTGTTCCAGCAGTAAGTTTACATAATTACGTTCTCAAAGTGTGCCGACAAAACAAGTTAGTTTGTGTACGCGCGGGTAACTTAACAAGTAGTTAAATTTCTTTAAGACGTTAGGACACGCGGTAACCACCGTTCCATACGGTTTTTAACCGACTTCTAAAAAAGGAGGAGGTTCTCAATTCGGATGTGTGTGTGTGTTTTTTTTTTTTTTTTTTTTTTTAGGTTTGTTCGCGCTTAACTCCGTCGCTTGCCAACCGATTTCAAAAATTCTTTTTTTGTTGGAAAGGTTATACTTCCCAAATGGTCCCATGAAAATTTTATCGAAATCGGACAAGCGGTTATTGAAAAATCAACAAAAAAAAAATTTTAAGCCTATGCTTTCCAAATTGCTCCCATAGTCACCAAGTCGGGATCTGATGATGGAATCTTGGCGAAATCGAGGGAAGTTTTTTTAACCGACTTCTAATAATACTATAACTAAAAATGCTGAAATAAAAAACTTTTTTGCAAAAAATAAAACCGACTTCCAAAAAAAAAACTAAAAAGTGGAAAATAACTTTATTTCCGGAAGTCGGTGGCTTTTGTTGGTTTCGTTGACTTTTTTGCCACCGACTTCCGGGAATAAAGTTATTTTCCACTTTTTAGTTTTTTTTTTTGGAAGTCGGTTTTATTTTTTGCAAAAAAGTTTTTTTTAAATAAACATATTTAATCGTTGCAAGTAATGATCGCAAATCTGTGGACAATTTTGTCCGATATAACACAGACCGCACACAACGAAAAGAAATCGTTTCACGAACAAGTTTGCGATTTCAATTCGCATTGAAAAAATCGCAACGATTCAATTTCGTAGTGCGCGCTTAGTCTAAGTTAAATTAACATACAAACATTATTCTAAATAGTCTCGACTACCTTTCAACTTTGCCAATCAAATTTATTTCTGATAATAATTTTCTTACGATTAATTCGTGACTCAAATACCTACGAGCATATTTCGTGTTTGGTCAACTAGTATCAATTAAATAAATCTCATTAACTCAGAACCACAAAGTTTTAAGGAGTCGGGTCTGCCTCAGGGTGCGATATCTTCCTCACAAGAGGTTGACCGTAAAGTTTGCTGCTTGTACCCACAGAATCCTAAGATAACGATCAGCTGGAGTCGGTAATGAGGGTTAGATTTTCATAAAAATACCATTCGCTTTCAATAACTTATTTGTTGGCTGTTATAAGGACGTCGTTATCATGACCAGAACTTTATGCTCCCTTTGGACTGCGTTGTAGGCAAGTGCAAAGAAGACAAAGACTGAGAAGCGTCGCGCGTCGTGTGAGAATTTCAAAAGAAGGTAAGTGAACTTATTTGTTCGTAACACATCAACTTGCATTATACAGCACAAATACTTTAAAAAACTATAGTGAAGTTTGTTTAAATTAGTTTGACATAAGCTACCGAAAAGAGTTGTGATCCAGAATTAATCTTTTCGATAGCTTATGTCAAATGCTTATGTTTGGTAGCTTGTAGAATTTGCATTTTTTCACACCATTTTGGCGTTCGTTTAGAAAAAAAGGAATAATGCTAAACCTGGTGAATGTCGTTATAGTAATTTGATTTTAGAAGCAATTGCTATTGAAGCCCTTGGGACTTCTTATCGTTTGTTTGTCGAGGGACTTTATTTAACTACCTACACTAAAGTGTGGCCCAGGTAAATCCTGGTAATTGCACGGCAGTATATATCTCGATCGATAGCTGTTGATACCTAGGTAATTTTATCTGAAACTATTCCCAAAGCTATCTACAAAACCGACATGTTACAACACTAAACATTTCTTCTACTTCAGATTTGGATATCAATGTCGCCGGTAGGCAGAAATAAAGACAAATTCTTTCAAAATGCATTAAGTTTTTTTACTTACATTTCAAAGCATAAATTAAAAAAAAACACATAAATACATATAAATACTTCATAACCTTTTCTTTTCCAATCACTTTTTTTTACAATTTCCACGGACGGTATTCCGATTCAATTCAATGTCATAAATGAACTATGCGGTATGATTCTACAACAAAGATACAAGACCATCTTGTCTATTCCCAAAAACAAGATAGCCGGCTGTCTCGATACTGTCATTCGTCATGTTCCCGCGCTGAACTGTGGGCAAGGATGTTCATTGATTTGTGCCAATGGTTCAATTGATTGATCGATGCGCGCCTTGTCTTACGTTGTCGGTTTCGGTAGGCTGTGTAATTGGTGGGCGTCTTCAATCAATCAAGTTTCGGAATCAAGGGAAAACTTTGAGAAAAGTCGATTGTTATTGAATTGGAATGAGGAAAAAACCAATGCTGAGTTTTAAAATGTTTTGTTTTTATTAAAAACCTCTGTTTTTTAAACAAAACTGAAACGTAAATCAAAGAAAAATGAAAAATATCATACATTGGCCTATAATGTTCTGTACTGCATCTTTGAATAACTTCAGCGGAAGAATTAAACTAAAAATACACCCCAAATGTTCTAAAATCTTTAAAAGGACCGAAAATCCCACCAGCCTATTTCTACACACAAAACAAATTAAAAAAACTACTCGACTCTAGTCAATAAAAAGTCGATCGCATCATTGCTGGCCCACTAGGCCAGCGGTGTCAAACCATCAGAATAATCCCCGCAATGTATTTCAAAATAGGCGAAGTTCTCACGTCGCTGACTGCTCGACCTAATTGCTCAGTGGCCAGTATTTCGTCCTATTTTTTATCTGTAAGCTGTGCGTTACTTCAAAGGTGGGGTATTTATAACAGGGTTGGTTGTGTCAAAGAATTTGTTTATGTTTAGAATGTGTTAGAATCCATTTATAAAAAAAACTTGAGAGGTGTCAAGGTACACCCGGATGGAATGAAGTTATTATTTATTATGTACAAAAAACCTGTATACTTACACTTAACAAAAATAATCGTCGCGACACCACACTGTTCAATGCGAAATAGAAAGACGAAACGAAAATAACTGGCTTGCTATGAGAGAGAGGGAGAGAGAGAGACACAGAAACACTCGCACGCCGCACGGCTGACAACTATAACAAAAAGTGTCGTTACAACTTTTGGTCTTAATTTTTTCCATCTGGCCCCCTTTCGTAACGTGCAATAAGGAACTTCGTTCCAAAAACAAATATGTATTTAAAATAAAATTTCGTAAGACTAAGCGATTAAGACAAAATAGTATATTTCTTAAAAAAAAACTGGCCAAGACCGAGTCAGACTCGCGCATCGAGGGTTCCGTACAAACTTGCGACATAAAAAGCATATAGCTACATATCTTTTAACTGCGTAAACCTAAAGGGTCGATTTTTGTTTGCGTACCTATATGGTTTTAATTTTAACTCGATACCTTCACTCGTTTCCGAGATATAGGGTCTTGACAGACATGCAGATGGACAACATAGCGATCCAATAAGGGTACCGTTTTATTTACGGAACCCTGAAAATCGGGCCTTATAATCGTGCGTGTAAATTTCTTTATCGTTATCAAATCAGTACAACAACCAATCAGCGATTTGGAATGATTCCTAGTTATAGTACTGAACACAATGAACGTTTGAACAAATAATCGAATCGTGAACATCAGTATGAGGAGCTCGTGGCTAAATAATAGCAGCCGCTCGGTTCGATCTTTAGGTTAAGCCGCGATTGCCTAGGTTGATCTGTAGATGGGTGACCACCCGTTACAAACCGAGTTTCCTCCGTGCGTCGGAAAGCACGTTAAGCTGTTGGTCCCAGCTATCAATTGTAGATCTTTGACAGTCGTTACAGGTAGTCAGTGTCTCTAAAGTCTGACAACCAGTCTTATCAAGGAACATCGTATTTTCCGGTACTGACTGGGTTGTGGAGGTCAGATAGGCAGTCGCTCCATGTGAAATACTGGTATTCAGCTGCACCCGGTAAGACTGGAAGCCGAACCCAACATAGTTGACGGGTTGACGGGCCTGTTGGTCTAGTGGTTAGGTTGAGGTGAGCCGGAGGTCGTGGGTTCGATTCCCACCCAGGACAAACTTTGGGTGATGAGCATGATTGTTTGTTCTGTGTCTGGGTGTGATTTATCTATAATATGTATATATTTATAAATTATGTAAGTATGTATATCAGTTGCCTGGTTACCATAACACAAGCTCTGCTTAGCTTGGGATCAGATAGCCGTGTGTGAGTTGTCCCAAGATATTTATTATTTATTTATTTTATAGTTGGGGAAAGGCTAGGCAGATGATGTGTACATTAGTATTCTTCTGTCATTTTCTAATGTAATGGATCCTCCATTCGCTTTTTAACCGTCGTCTTCGTCTTGCAAGTCCTTGCGTCGCTTTTTTTTATCTTCCTTCACATTTATAACCCACAAAGGGGAATGCCCATTTGAGGCCCACAGTGGACAACAGACTAGAGAAAAAATAATTTATGCATAAATTTTAGCATAT
The DNA here is from genome assembly GCA_905475445.1 of Ochropleura plecta. Lineage (NCBI taxonomy): Eukaryota > Metazoa > Arthropoda > Insecta > Lepidoptera > Noctuidae > Ochropleura > Ochropleura plecta. Next base: position 838,434 of record FR997738.1, on the reverse strand, counting down.
TAAAATATGTTTTTACTTTCTTCCATTTATGCGCCACTACAATCCACAACAATTCTTTTAAAAAAGTAAGTTTACTGATAAAATAAACTGTATTTTACTATTTAACGCCAGCAAATATTGCCAGCAGCAAAAAAATATTTTGAGTATTACGACAAATGAATCGATTCGAATTGATTTATCAAAAAATACTGTAACCCCAATATCATACCCACGAGACTTTACGGGTATTGTTGCTTTAATAAAACCAACTTAAGGAAATATAAAAAAACAGTTTGTACCCTCAAAAAAAAAGAATGAGGATAATAAATCAATAATCGGTTTAGAAAAAAATAATCGATTTAATGTTTTTTTTGTGGTAGTGACAACACTGAACTGAATTTGATTCTGACACTGACAGTTTGCTTGTTGCTTCTGCCAAATGTGGATGTTTTGATTTGTGAACAAAATAGCAACCTACCAAGTGAATTACCTAATGCGAACTGCTATCTTTTCTCTTAACTATAATTTGATAAAAATATATTAGGATCATCCCTCCTATTATAATTTAATTACCAAGTATTGACAAAGAGAAGTTTTCTTATTATCTCACACTCAAAGACATTATTATATGGAAAATAAACCCCAAAATGTTATTTGTTTTTAATATTTCTAAAATAGTGGCGTCAATTTGAATATATTTTTTAGATATCTAATGCAATTAAGGTTTTAAAACAATCAACTTTTATTGTAATATTTGATGTCCACCTTGGGCCTAGGACACCATGGAGAGTGGGCATTCCCCTTTAAGTACCGATTCTCAAAACTTTCTACATTGTAAACTAAGTGACGACATTATGTCAATGTCAAGTCTCACACACTGATATATAAAGCAAGACGGCCAAGAATGGCTCTAAAAATAAAAGCCAGGTCGATGCGAGCTAAAAGCATTATCTTAAACGGATTGAAGGCTGCATTGCACGCTCTTACATTTGAGTAGACGAGCGGGAAAACGCTGCAGTTATCCTTACTTAATATTATAAAAGCGAAAGTGAGTTTGTTTGTTTGTTACCTCCTCACGCTTTAATGGCTAAACCGATTTTGATGAATTTTGGTACAGAGATAGTTGGGACCCTGGAGACGGACATGGACATGGAGAAAGAAGGAAGAAAAGGGGAGAGCAAGATATTTTTTTTAAAAAGTGGGATATGAGGGAGAACGAGAGAAGACAAGGGAAAACTTAGCGTTGCTATTACAAATCAATAAGGCGCAAGGGGAACCGTGTTACCCCGTATTAAACGCGAGCGAAGCCGCGGGCAAAAGCTAGTTATAAATATATTATATCCTGCTTATATTATTAATACGAATGTTCGTGAGGATGGTTGGATGCATGTATGGATGTTTGTTACTCTTTCACGTCAAAACGGTTGAACGGATCTTGATGAAATTTGGCACAGAGGTAGATTATTGTTTGGAGTAACACATAGGATACTTTTTTTCGATCATCATAAGGGCGAAACCGCGAGCGCCAGCTAGTCCTTACTATCCTTATCCTTACTTAATATTATAAAAGCGAAAGTGAGTTAGTTTGTTTGTTTGTTACCTCTTCACGCTTTAATGGCTAAACCGATTTTGATGAATTTTGGTACAGAGATAGTTGGGAACCAGGAGACGGACATAGGCTATTATTTTTTTTTTTTAAAGAGTGGGATATGAGGAAAAAAGAGGGAAGAAACGGGAAAACTTAGCGTTGCTATTACAAATCATTAAGGCGCTACCGAATTTAACGCGAGCGAAGCCGCGGGCAAAAGCTAGTAAATAATAAAGGGCCTTTTGCGACGCACCAAGGGTTCCGTACATACAGGCGTTCCGCACCTCAAAAGGAAATAAGGAACCCTTATAGGATCACTTTGTTGTCCATCTATCTGTCAAGACCATTTATCTCGGAAACGTGTAAAGGTCATCATCTGCCTAGCCTTTTCCCAACTATGTTGGGGTCGGCTTCCAGTCTAACCGGATGCAGCTGAATATCAGTATTTTACATGGAGCGACTGCCTATCTGACCTCCACAACCCAGTTAGTACTGTGTAATGCGATACCCCTTGGTAAGACTGGTTGTCAGACTTTCGGAACACTGACTGCCTGTAACGACTGTCTAAGATCTACAAATGACAGCAGGGACCAACGGCTTAGCGTGCTTTCCGAGTAACTCGGTATGTAACGGGTGGTCACCCATCCACAGACCAACCTAGGCAAGCGCGGCTTAACCTAAATATCGACCCGAGCGGCTGCTACTATTTAGCCACGAGCTCGTCCGGAAACGTGTAAAGGTATCAACTTAAAATTAAAACCGTATACCCAAATTTGTAGTCCTTTGGAGTTTTGAAAAAATCAACCTTCTTAATTTACGCTACTAAAAGATATGGCATTTTACAGTTTGTTCTTTTTTATAGTTTGTACAGAATCCTCAGTGCCCGAGTTCAAATTGCACTTGGCCGTTTTTTTAACTACAGAGTACCGAAATTGGTGACACGATTATAATCCTTACTAATCTATCTAATATATAAAATTCTCGTGTCACAATGTTCGTTCCCATACTCCTCCGAAACGGCTCGACCGATTCTTATGAATTTTTTTATGCATACCTGTTCAGTAAGTCTGAGAATCGGCCAACATTTAATTTTCATAGCCCTAAGTGAGCAGCGGGTGAAACCGCTGGGCATAGCTAGTATGTATTATAAAAGCGAAAGTGAGTCTGTTTGTTTGTGTGGTCTTCACGCCTAAATGGATAAACCGATTTTGATGAATTTTAGTACACAGATAATTGAGACCCTGGAGACGGACATAGTCCAACTTTAAAAAAAAGAGAAATGAGGGACAAAGAGGGAAGAAAAGGGAAAACTTAGCTTTGCTATTACAATAAATAAGGCGCAATTGCAAAATCTACAGGTAGCAGGTACCTGCAAATCAGGAAAGGGTAACTGTGTTACCCCGAATTTAACGGGAGCAAAGCTGCGAGCAAAAGCTAGTAATGAATAATTGATTAACATATTTATCTGTATTTTTTCCAGAATTCATCAATTTATGAAACATCTCATCTTGTTCATTGAAATAAACCTGCTCGTCTAACTGTGCTCATCGTATTAACACTAACTAGATTGCTCGCAGGCTCATGTGCGCCGAGATATGGGAGTGCGCCCTCTAGGATTGTGCTCAAATTATATTACCTCTTCAATTTTGTACAGCTTATGTTTACATTCATATTTAATGATGTAGGCTTACATTAAGTGAGTGTGAGTGACTTTAACTTGTTTTATGGTAACTTCGATTTTTCAGGGTTAAATAATAGCAGCCGCTCGGGTCGATCTTTAGGTTAAGCCGCGCTTGCCTAGGTTGGTCTGTCGATGGGTGACCACCCGTTACATACCGAGTTTCCTCCGTGCGTCGGAAAGCACGTTAACCTGTTGGTCCCTGCTGTCAATTGTAGATCTTTGACAGTCGTAACAGGTAGTCAGTGTTTCTAAAGTCTGACAACCATTCTTATCAAGGGACATCTTATAACCCTGTACTATCTTGGTTGTGGAGGTCAGATAAGCAGTCGCTCCGTGAAAAATACTGATCTTCAGCTGCATCCGGTAAGACTGGAAGCCGACCCCAATATAGTTGGGAAAAGACTAGACAGATTATGATGACTTGTGACTCGCACCAGCTTGGCACGGGTGCAATGTAGATACATAGATACTAATATTAAACATATAATCTCTCCTCTCGAAACACTCAATCTATTGCTAAAAACTGCATTAGAATCCGTTGAGAAGTTTAAAAGATTTAAGCGAATAAACAACGGAACCGACTTCATTATATACTATTATTGAAAGTAGACGAATATTTGTAAGATGTCATCAATTCTTCATCATTCTCTTGCCCTTATCCCATTTTATTTAGGTTTTGCGAAGTATGTCATCTTCTACCATACTTTTCTATTACTCATGAGTCAGTTCTTTTAGCCATATAATTTTTCACACTGTCCACCCAACGTTTCTTTGGTCTTCCTCTACTATTATAGCCTATTTGAACTCCCAAATTCAGTTACTGTGTAACCTACACAACAAAAAGTATTACAGCAACAAAGTATAATATATTACAACGCCATCCATGAAACAAAATGAAGAACTAACAACAAATTTTCAATCGCGCTATTGAAGTTTTGGAGTAGATTAAAAACCCCAGGATTCTCCGGCTTCTACCCACCAAGTAGTACCTAACTCCACGATACTAGCACAGATATTTCTGTAATCCGCCACGCCATCAAAAATGTATCTTCTAAATCGAGAACAATCAAATTCTAATCCTACATGATCGGGAATAGCTCAAAAATTGTTGCTGAAGCTGAAATAAACTAGTTTGGAGTTCTGTGCGCACTCGCGCGGCAAACACGATCTCATACGTAGTTACGGAGGTACATTTACGAGAAGATTCCACCTGTATTTTATATTTTGTACACTTCAGTACTGCACCGGTGAGACTGGATATCATTCAGTCAGCTATTATCCAAATCTTTTTGCGGATGAGAAATCATCAAATAACTTCCCCCGTTCTGGGAGGAGTGGGGGGGAGTGTCAGACTTGTACTGACTCAAACCCACCCATGTTCCTTCTTTTGTCCTTTATGTTCCGGGGCCGCGGTATCTTTTTCGAACAACCCACAACCCCGGCAGGCGGTGGCCCTGGCAGGCCCCTCTGCTAACTAGATTAGGCCGGTGTTTCGTAACCGACTACTCTGAGAAACAAACAAACTTAAGAGGTCAAAGTCTCTTTTAAGGTCCTAACAAAAATCTTGGTCAACATATATGAGGACTATGCAGATTAGTGTCTGAAATGGTCTATTTAGGAAAGCACTATACAGATTGAGTGGACCTGTTCAGCATTTGTCAGTTATCGTGTAGTTCGATCGTGTAGCTTGTAGTATTGTTTATTGAGATATTTTTTAATTCAAACTAATCCTGACCACTGGTGGCAAGTATAAGAAATACCTAACCGCTAGAATCACCCCATCGACCCCTCTAATATCTTAAAGGATGAATGCAAAATTTCACAACATTTAAGCAATGCGGTCGCATTATATCAGGAATTTGATTCCTCCCGGCATGTCATTATGGAATGCCTCCAAAGATCTGCTTATGTACTAAGACACCCTTATGTTTAGGATGAATTAAATGCTTCAAATGCTTGAGAAAGGTGCAGTAGAATTGGGTAGACTGCGGATGTTTTGTATAAATAAACAAATAAACCAGTCTATAAATGTCTTACAACTGGGCAAAGCCTTCTTCTCAATCATAGAAGGCACGATTTCTCGACGGCATGTAAAGCTGGGCAGCTTAGAAAATCGGACTCCAGAGTGGGCACTCATCATCATCACTTATCTAGCTTTTTCCTAACTATTATATACTAGCTTCCGCCTGCGACTTCGTCCGCCTGGCAAAGTTACTTAGGGCTAAGGCTAACTTTAACCCGCGAGATGATCGAAAAAAAAATATTTTCCTCTCCCCTTTTCTTGCCTCTTTCTCGCACTTTTCTCAATTAAAAAAAATAGCCTATGTCCGTCTCCAGGGTTCCAACTATCTCTGTGCCAAAATTCATCAAAATCGGTTTAGCCATTTAGGCGTGAAGACGTAACAGCAGTCGAACGCTCAGCCACTGCGCCAACCGTGTCGTCAAAGAATGTAGTAAGTATGAGTACATTAGTGCGGGGGGACAGCCTGGGCCCGGCCTCTGGGGGGGATCTGTTAAGTCCACTGCATGCTAGGGCTGCGGCTTGTTTGAAAGAAATACCGTGGCCCCGAAACACGAAGGGCAGAAGATGGAACATAGATGGGTTTTAGTCATTACAAGTTTGACACTCACTTCCGCTCTGCCCAGACCAAAAGTCGTTGCTTTTAATACGTTGTTGGCAATGGACTCACAGCTACACTTCTCCTCCTCTGCCTAACCGTTTAGAACAGCATGCTATGATATACTTTTAAATTCACTATCTAAAAACCCAAGCTCTCAATTCAATCAATTTAAAAAAAAAACTCCTTTGCTTTTAAAACCTTTTACAATTTCGCGAGTGGTTGCGGCAAGCCAGTAAACCATTTTGAGAAAATTTTCAGTTAAACTGCAAGAGAATTGTTCTAGTTATTGCGCCATCTTGGATGAGAGCCAGCAGAGGTACACAGCTGACGAGGCAACCAGTCTAGAACAACTTTCACCATAAATTGTGGAATGCCGTACGAAATGCTGCTTGTTTCAGTATTTACGTTTTCGCCTCTTTAACGACTGAAATGGGTAAGTAGTTTTAAATAAATTTGGCAAATTGTGTTGCGTTCTGGTATCTTTTGTGGACTGTTTTAGCAAAGAAAAACTGTTTTATACAGTACTAGCTTTTGCCCGCGGCTTCGATCGCGTTAAATTCAGGGTAACACAGTTCCCCTTTCCTGATTTGCAGGTACTTGCTACCTGTAGTTTTTGCCCTTGCGCCTTATTTATTTCATTTCATTTTTAAACTTATTTAGATTTAAAATTAAATTTTGCTTTTTATTTACTCTGGACGCTCTTACTATGCACGTCTTTCTACATCGTTCTCACATATTTGTATAATCTCAACATGAATGATGTAAATACGATTTTGTTAAAATATTATAATTTAGAAGAGTGTCCATGGAGTATCTTGCCCATTCTTCTCCATAGAGATCAACGCTTTGGAATGGGCAACTACAGTACTTTCACAAGTTATTATGCCTTGTGACCGGGACTGTAGATTCATTTTGTTTCTTGACATTCAAAAGTGCCTGTAATGGTCTAATTGAAATAAATGATTTGATTTGATTGTAATAGCAAAGCTAAGTTTTCCCTTTTCTTTCCTCTTGCTACTTCATTTCTCACTTAAAAAAAATAGCCTATGTCCGTCTCCAGGGTCTCAACTATCTCTGTACCAAAATTTATCAAAATCGGTTTAGCCATTTAGGCGTGAAGACGTAACAAACAGACCTACATACAAACAAATAAACAGACTCACTTTCGCTTTTATAATATTATTAAGGATTATCTTCAAACTGGCGTAGTATAAAAAAGCATTACAGTAAAAAAAAAACGACCAAGTGCGAGTCGGATTCGTGCACCAAGGGTTCCGTACAAACTTGCGACATAAACTGCAATATCTTTTGACTGCGTAGACTTAGAGGGTTGATTTTTTCATAGCTCCAAGGGACCACAGATTGTGTATATGGTTATATATTCCATCTCGATACTTCCACGCGTTCCCGAGACAATATGTTTTCATAAGTGTTCAGTTTTTTTTTAATTTTGCAGTTCAGAACCTTAATAAAGGCTCTTACCTACATTTTTCAAGTCTTTGAAAATTAGCTTCCTTGCTTGTATACTCCCCTTGTTGAAATGTACTAAAGTACTTTAAAAAGAAATCCTTCTTCAACGTCAGGCGCCAAAAAACTCAATAAATCCTTGAAGGCACAAACTCTTTGGCGCTTGCAAAGTTATCGAATTGCCTCATCAATACAAAGTTTTTGAATCCAATTACCAAGTTTGAGGCGAGGTCTCCCGACCAGTGTTGTTGGAGCCCCGAAATAGCGACAGTTAGGGTTGTAAGGATTTCTTGCCTTCCTTACTGAATTTCGGCCATGGCGTCCAGTCTCAATGGAAACTAGCACGAAAACCAGTACTAGATATTAAAAAAAAAATAACGTTGCCCCACACTAGGAATTTCTCCTGTATCATGGGTGCGTTTACAAACATTTAAAGTCACATGCACAAACAACCAGACCCGGAACAACTATCTGTAGGCCATACAAATATTTGTTCCGTGCGGGGATCGAACCCGCGACACGCAGCGCAGCAGTCGATCGCTCAGCCACTGCGCCAGCCAGATCAACATCAGCCTAAAATTTTCCCATCTTTGTTTCAGGTTGACTCCAAGTCGTATTATTACCGGGATTCAGCAGAATACCAACGTCAGGTAGTTTACATGGCATTATGCTGAGCTGGACTCCTATTTGGTGCAACCTTGAGACACACACCGCCCAGTAGTGGGCGACCGTTATAAATGTATGTGATGCTTCTAATTGTCTACGGATCAATATAACTTCTGTCCTTACTTCCTTACTAATATGTATTATAAAAGCGAAAGTGAGTTTGTTTGTTACATCTTCACGCATAAATGGAAAAACCGATTTTGATGAATTTTGGTACAGAGTAGAACATAGTTGGGACCCTGGAGACGGACATAGGCTACTTTTTATTTAAAAAGAGGGCAAAGGGGGGAGGGGAGAGAAAGATATATTTTTCTCGATCATCACGTGGTTTGAAGTTAGCGTTAGCCCAAAGTAACTATGCCACGTGGACGAAGTCGCGGGCGAAAGGTAGATTTTTTTCTCAGTTTGATATTTTTTGTGTTAATTCCTGTATTTTCTATTTTGTTGCATCAAATAATTTATTTATCTAGATAAGATAGATAAGATAAGTCTTTATTTGCCTTAAACATGGTATAAAGTTGTTACAGTCAGATATTAATCTAAAGTCCACATGTTTAGCTATACAGGATATGTATCAATTGCATGCAAAATAATAATTATTAGTCAATTTTAAAGTTCAATGTCACAGATGCAAAGTCAATACAATAATAATAATACAATAACAGTAGTTTTCTCTCAGCATTATCCGCAATAACAAAAGTCCAGAAATTCATAGTTTATTGTTGAGAAAATCTTTAATGTCATAGAACATGTGTTCTTTCAACCAATTCTGTAATCTGTTTTTAAATGAGTTTATATTAAATAACAATTTTATTTCTTTGGGAATTTTGTTATAAATGCGTACACACATGACTAGGAAACTTTTCGCATACTTGGCTGATTTAGGAGTATCCTGAAATGCAAGTCTGCATGGATCTCTGTTTCGAGAGTTCAATTGATAGGCTTTTTTGAACAATCCCTTATTATTATAAACATAACTACAAATTTCCAAAATGTAAAGTGACGGAAGTGGTAATATACCTAGCTTTTTAAAGAACGGCCTACATGACTCATCAGGACGGATACCACAAATGGCTCTGATGCATTTCTTTTGCGCAATAAATGCTCTGTGTCTATCTGTGCTGTTTCCCCAAAGGATAAGCCCGTATCTTAAGACGGATTCTACATAGGCGTGATATGCTGTAATTGCTGTTTTTTTGTTGGTTATGTTCTTTATTTGTCTGAGAGCATAAACAAACTTATTAATCCTACTGCACAAACTATCCAGATGTACTTTCCAGTTCAGATCTTGATCTATGAGTACTCCTAAGAATTTAGTTTGTGGAACTTCTTTTAACCTGTCAATATGAAGTTTGAAATTGTAATTAGTATGTTTTGATTTATTAAACTGTATATAATTAGATTTATCTAAATTAATTTTCAATTTATTTGCCTGTAACCATTTTATAATGTCGTCAATAGTATTATTAATGTCCATCTCATGATCAGATTTCGTTTTACACTTTTTGTCAGAAGTCACAATAATAGAAATGTCATCTGCAAATAATACACATTTATGATTAGTCACTAGCGGGAAGTATCTATCTTACCTATCTCTATCTATCTATTAATATCTTGACGGGCCTGTTGGTCTAGTGGTTAGTGGCCCTGACTGCTGAGCCGGAGGTCGTGGGTTCGATTCCCACCCAGGACAAACTCTGTGTGATGAGCATGATTGTTTGTTCTGTGTCTGGGTGTGATTTATCTATAATATGTATGTATTTATAAATTATATAAGTATGTATATCAGTTGTCTGGTTACCATAACACAAGCTCTGCTTAGCTTGGGATCAGATAGTCGTGTGTGAGTTGTCCCAAGATATTTATTTATTATTATTATTACCTAATGCAGCTGAATGCCATTATTTTACATACAGTGACTGACTATTTGACCTCCACAATCTAGTACTAACGCTGTATCTCCAGCTTCAGCTCTGAATTTTGTGATCTTTGGCTGACCAACCCCTTTTTTGTTCTTTCTTCTTGTTTGTCTCTGGGATAAACGGGGGTAGTCTAAGACTGTTACTGACTAAAACCCACCCATCTTCTTCTTGCCCTTTATGTTCCGGGGCCGCGGTATCTCTTTCGATCAACCCGTAACTCCGGCAACAGACCAACCCTAGCTAAGTTCAACAACAGCCTCGTTCAGTTCGTTCCACCGCACCTTGCAACGTCGCAGGTCATCCTACCCTGGCGCTGACTCCGCTGTTTTTGTCCCAGTTCCAGACAGTCATTAGACTATTGTGTCTTATGACCGTGACTGGGTGTTAAGTTAAGCATTGTAATTAAAAACATGCTGGTCATGTATTTTGTGTGAAGTTTGGGACGAGGGGAGACTTTTCTTTTTAATTTTCTTTTTTAATTACGGGTACTTGTGTGTTATGTTATCTAATGGCGTTTGCTCAAAGCGTTTCGATCTTGTTTTTTCCGTTTTTTTTTTATGATATTGGTGAGATGGAACACTTGGACTCCTAAAGTTTATTAAGTTAGTTTTTGAGTTTATTTGATATAAATTAGTTCGAATTATGAGATTACTAGCTCGTGGACGCGGTTTCGCCCGCCTGATATCGAAAAAATGTATCCTGAGTGTTATTCCAGACTATAATTTACCTCTGTGTGAAATTGAATCAAGATCCGTTCAGCCGTTTTGACGTGAAAGAGTTACAAACATCCATACATGCTCACAAACATTCGCATTTATTAATATTAGTAGGATATTATTATTTCCATTTTATTAATAAAATTAAAGGTTTCCCCTAATTAAGACTAAGTAACTCATTTGGATGTTGTTATTTAAAATTCGATTTGATAAAAAAATGATGTTATCATCATTGTTCGCGCCGGCATTTGGATGACTTTATCTAGGTCCTCAGATACGGTAAGACATCATTGGAACAAAGATGTAGAAGCCAAAACTTCTCAGTTCAAGGAGATTTGCGATCGGGTTCCAGTCTAACTAGTCTTACCATGGGGTATCGCCCTCAGTAAGACTAGTTGTTAAACTTTCGAATGCCCAAAACGACTTGAACTCTGCTGACTCCGATGCTGTTATTATTGTATAATATTAAACTGATGACGTCACTTAGCACCCGGTGTGAAGCAAAAGTTTCACTTCACCGGTCGTTTTAAGTCCCTGAATAATTAATGCGACGCAAATTAAATATGGCTTCCACAGAACTCGCTGAACAGAAGAGTTTACCTGAAAAGGATTCAGTTCATTATTTATATGAATCGAAACATAAATGGTGGTTAATAATTTGAAAGGTGAAATTTCAGTGAATATATACGACACAGAACAGGAGCGCAAGAGCAAGGGCAGAAAAGAGAGGAGATCGTAGCTAAATAATAAAGGGTTAGTCCGTGTGTGTGTTATAATTGTAATGCCCGTGTGTGAGTACTATGTAATTTAATTGACTCGACGGTTGCGCTGGTGGTTGAGAGATTGCCATGCTCACTTAAATGTCTCGCTGATGGTGGCGTGTGTATCGCGTCCTCTCAAAATGGTTGAGCTGAATGGAGCAGTTGTGACTGGTCATCTATTAGCCGCCACAGTTTGTTTTAATTAATTAATTCGTCTATTAAACTCTTGTTTTTGCTTTTACTCTGGACGCTCTTAATGTGCTGATGTTTATGTATAATCTCAACATGAATGATGTATCCATGATTTTGAAAAAATATTCTGATTTAAAAGAGTGTCCATGGAGTTTTTTGCCCATTCTTCTCCATAGAGATCTACGCCTTGGAATGCGCAACCACAGTACTTTCACAAGTTATTATGTCTTATGACTGGGACTGTAGCAGCATCTTTTTTTGTTTTCATGACATTCAAAAGTGCCTGTAATGGTCTAATTGAAATAAATGCTTTGAGTTTGAGTTTGAATGGGCGATCCCTTACATACCGAGTTTCCTCGGTACCTCAGAAAATACGTTAAGCCCTTGGTGACAGCTGTCATTTCTAGACCTTTGACAGTCTTTACAGTGTCCCAAAAGTCTTATTAAGACGTTTCAAATTACCGAGTATTAACCGGGATGTCCATGCCCATTTTAAATACAGGTATTCAGTTGCATCCGCTAAGACTGGAAGCTGACTCCAACATAGCTGATAAAAAGGCTGCTCTAGGCTCTTTCTCTACGCGGCATACACAGGCCGAGAGCACTACGTAGGATGAGCCGCGTTGTACCTCATGGCAGAGGCACGAAGAGACCTGTCGCTGTCAATTGTCGTTCGGTCGATTCGGTTGACAGCTCAGAGTCCTGGGACTGGTGTCCTTCTGCGAAGTAAGTCTTGCAAGGAAGCTATGGAAAGGAAGAGGGAGATAACTAGTTCCCGGCCATTTATTTATTTATTGTTCCACTAAAAAAGTACATACATAATTTAAATGACACTGAACCCCACACTAGGATATCCTGTGTCGTGGGGTTCAGTCTTTTTCGTCTAAAGTGGAACAATATACAATCGTTCTTTTAAAAAGATTGATTCATTGCGTAGCAGACGGCAGTGGAGGTCGTCAATGGGCGCATAACGTTATCTTTCAGCCCCCCTTAATCAGGTCCCGGGGTGACGGATTCGATGGACATCCATCAAACTCCATAAAACTGGACCCGAGACGGCGACGCGTAGTGTTCCAAGCGCGTCTCTCTCAGTCGGAGGGAGCTTTACACATCACTCCCCCTGGGACAAGGCCCGCACAGGACAAGCGGGCCGGCAGTAGTACGGGGCTGCAGAAGTCGCATTTGTTGCTGCTCCCCAACGCAAGTGAGGAAACACCGGTTTGGTTTTAGTCAGAACGAGTCTGATATACTCTTTTGCTCTCGCCAGGACGGAGGACAATTAATGGGTAATTACACATCGTCAAAAAAAAAAAAATGTTTAGGTTTCTCAACGTTTGCATTTATAACTTATTTTATAACTCTCACCGTTTTTCGCCAAGTCGACTGGATTAATAAACTTATTTAAAAATGAAGACTAACGATTTGTTATAAACTACGTACAAGTAGGTAACTGTAACTGTCAAATTAAAACGTCGTCAAACGAAAAGGCCTCTTCACGGAACGTTATTAGATTCTTTGAAACAATCAGCAGGCGGTGTTGACACAGATCTTGAATGAGGTAAGATTAATTGAAGTCTTGGAGATCACCATTTTACCTGAAGTAGGTATGTTGCTACTATAAGATACAGGTCTACGTGCTGAAAGGTCCTGTCAAAGATCTACAAATAACTGCTGAGACGAAGGGCTTCTTTTTATTTTTGAGAGGGAAATCATCAAATAACTTCCCCCACTACTAACTTGACTAAAACCCACCCATGTTCCTTCCATTGCCCTTTACGTTCCGGGGCCGCGGTATCTCTTTCGAACAACCCGCAACCCCGGCAGGACCCGCAACCCCGGCAGGACCCGCAACCCCGGCATGACGCGCAACCCCGGCAGGACCCGAAACCCCGGCAGGACCCGCAACCCCTGCATGACGCGCAACCCCGGCAGTGCCCGCAACCCCAGCAAGAACGACGAACAGACGAACGGCTTAGGATGCTTTCCGAGGCAGATATGAAATTCAACTACCTTCTAGAACTACGCGACGCCTCAGCTGTGTCCGAGAAGAAGAGGCTGTCCTCTTTTATTATACTAATTGTTTAGTTGGTGATGGCGAAAAGGTCGAGCGGTCCTCAAGTAAGGCGCCGGTATAAAGGATATGGGCAGGCGCCCAAAGATTGTTGGCCCTGGATCCAAGAGCATCGGGAAATTATGTATTGTATTTTCTATCACTAGCAAACTCCTTTATGATCATATTAGCTTTTGCCCGCGGCTTCAACACAGTTTCCCTTTCCTGATTTGCAGGTATTTTTCTTTGGCAACAAAGAGTGTGTGTACGGATTTTTAGCTTCCTACCTTGAAAATTGTGAAAAGTCCCATATAAAATTTCATCTCCTCTTTTATGGGGTTGGAGACAAATTTCCAAAAAAAATAATGCACGATGTTTTTGTTAGTGACAAATAGTCCGCATACCAATTTTTAGCTTCCCACCTTGAAAATTGCGGAATTCTCCATAAAAACTTCCACCCCCTATTTTAGGGGAAAGTGGGATGTTAGAAAGAGACAAAAACTAGCCTATGTCCGTCGCCAGGGTTTCAACAGTCTCTGTACCAAAATTCATCAAATCGGTTTAGCCATTTAGGCGTGAAGACATAACAAACAAACAAACTCACTTTCGCTTTTATAATATTACTAGCTTTTGCCCGCGGCTTCGCTCGCGTTAAATTCGGGGTAACACAGTTCCCCTTTCCTGATTTGCAGGTCATGTACCTGCTACCAGTGGTTTTTGCCCTAGCGCCTTATTTATTGTAATACCAATGCTAAGTTTTCCCGTTTTTTCCCTCTTTCTCCCTCAAGTCTCAATCTTTTAAAAAAAAATAATTCATCAAATCGGTTTAGCCATTTAGGCGTGAAGACGTAACAAACAAACAAACGATATTACGGATTATAATCTACCTCTGTGCCAAATTTCATTAAGATCCGTTCAGCCGTTTTGACGTAAAAGAGTAACAAACATCCATACATCCAACCTCACGAACATTCGAATTTATGATATTATTAGGATAATATTATATTATAGTAAGATATGTAGTCGCAAATGACGACTAGCGGATGTTATAAGTCGCATAAAATGCACATTTTGGTATACAGCATCCGTGTTACAGAAGTACTTGCAACTTACATATTAAAAAAGGCATTATATAATCGTGTATTAAGATACTCTGTATTGCACAGCGCCATTTTGGACATTGTCCTTTGGTAATAGATTTTATTTATATAGATAGAGAGATAATACCAATCGTGTCAGCCTCCCGAGCCTACAATGAACGAATATAACAAACGAAATATCATCCACAATACGTAAACGTAAAACAAATGAAAACTCACGAGCGTTACATATCGACGCACAATTGAATGAACACAAAAAGTTTCCCTTTAGTTTTTGTGTAACCGGCCTATCCTATACATACGGACATAGTTTTATAGGTACCTTTATAATTGCCGTGTGCCCGCTTTAAAATGCATTGATGTGTGCATGCATTGTTTGTTATAAGTATGGATATTAGTTCAAAGTAGACATCAATTAAGATCTGTGTCAGTTGTTTCATATAGTTTTTTTGCTTTATTTTTTCTTTCGTTTTTACCAATTCTTTGTAAATGTGGACCTTATAGATTCTCAGACGCTTGTTAACTTCTTATATTATTTTACGTTTTGTAAAGTAAGCAATGACTTATTGCCGGGCCTACTCTGTCCTCTCATACTTAAGTCCTGTAAACGCTGTAACAACAACATTGTAAAACCAAATGATTTTAAAAGCGTAACCGTGAAGTTTTTTGTCAGTTCTACTCCATGGCAAACGTCTAACCCGAACCGTTTACTTATTTTCGACGTTTTATAAGTGCCCATGTAGGCCTATGTGAAATAAACATATTTTTTTCATTTTGCAGTTTTTAGATGAGACTAGATAAGGAAAAAAAATCAGTATAAAACCAGTTTATTTGGACCATCCAGAATCTTATACGGGAAATCTATACAAAGCGAGCCCATGTATTGGTATAACTTGATGTGCCGCCGTGTGTACGACCCAATTCAAGGTCAGTCGTATTTTTTTGCGAACAGTAGATAAGCTGTCCTCTACATAGATCACATGTCAGACATTACGCGCATGATCTCGCCCTCTAGACTCCGTGTGTTGTTGATCGCTCGCGGCGTTTGTCCAATTTTCCGAATCAACGACGCGGACTGCCTTCACTATTTTGGACAATTCCCGATTAGTTTTTGAATTTAAACCAAATAACGTAAGTCGAAAAACAACAAAAAAAAACAAATCAAGCCTTTCGGGGGGAGTCAGTTCTAACGAATAAAACTAACTGACTAAAACCCACCCATGTTCCGTCTTTTGCCCTTTATGTTTCGGGGCCGTGGTATCTCTTTCGAACAACCCGAAATCCCGAAAATTAAGCTACTTAGTCGTTTTTGAGGTGTTAACACTTTTATTAGTTTCATCTTCAACCAATACAGTCCAAATTAACTTCTAAGATGTGACTTTTTGGTTTTTGATAAGTTGAAATTTTGCACACATGTTTGGTTATATTATAACAAAGCATGGTCAATTATACCTATTACTTTATTCTTAATCCAATATGGCGGACTTCACAAGATGGTGGACTCCAGAAGATGGCGGTCTTGCTATTTTTATGGACATGCCAATTAATTCGATGATGGTATTGTTAGAATGATTTGACGTGTAGGCTCATTTTTGGCTAAATTTAAATAAATTCAGGGCCTCTCAATATTTGGCTAAGATAAATTCAGGACTACTTTGTTGTAAATTTTTCATAGATTTTCGATATCCTAGCCAGGAATTGCCGTTGTCCGAATTTGTTCATTGCAATACACTGTCGTCCTTTTATACGGGACTTAAAAATTATTACTAGCGAGATTGTGAGTTAGGTAAAATCGTCTGTTTTCCCAATAATAATTTAGCATTTTTTCGACTTTAATCCTATCCTAGATTGCTTTTTCTCAGAACAAAAAGTAACGTGTGAGAATTATTTCCCCTTTACCACGTAGCAGAGCAATCAACAGGTAGCATAGAAATATTAAATCTTTGAAAAACAGTTACAACAGAGCTTATGAAAAGAACTAAAAAGAAACTTTGTAGGAGCTGTTTTGATTGTTTACTAAAATATTCAATGATAAAGTTCATAATTTTCTTTTCACAGTTATTTTATCTATGACAGCAGCAACTCAATTCTAACCTTTTCGTAAAGTAAATAAAGGTCACTCTGAGTTTGGCAATCATAAAATAAAAAAAACAAAAGCTCGTATTTTCAGCCAGTTGTTACAAAAGGTTGTTAGACTTTCGGGACATTGATAATCTGTTACGACTGTCAAAGGTCTCTTACTCCCGGCTGTCAAGCTGGGACCAACAGCTTAACGTGCTTTGCGAGGCACGGAGGAAACTCGGAATGTAACGGGTGGTCACCCATCCACAGACCATCCTAGGAAAGTGCGGCTTAACTTAAAGATCGACCCGAGTGACTGTTATTATTTAGTCACGAGCTCCTCATTTATATCGTATAAATGGATAGTTAATAATTACATGATGGATCATCGCGCGTGCTCTCTCTCTATCAAATTAAAAAGAATTTCATAAATCGAATTACTTTCATCACGGAGTATTCGATGTTTAAATTAAAATAAAATACGTGTGGCACTCGGGGACTGCCGCGGTAAAGCTATTGCATAGCATTTTTATCAACTTATGCAATAAATAAAAACAATCTAAATAAAATATTTAAAAAGTACTTCCAATGAAAAGAAGTCGCAAAAAGAAACATTTTTTTATCAACTTAGACAATAAATAAAAAACTAAAAATAATATTTAAAAAGTACTTCCAGTGAAAAGAAATCGCAAAAAGAAAAACAAGACCTTGGGTTTGATCCAGCGTAATGTCGATTGACTATCCGATTCTCTGTGTGATTCTTGTGTGTGTGTGAGTTGTCCCAAGATATTTATTTATTTATTATTTATTCTCTACCAAACACGCTATTAGAACATTAGAATCGGGATTGAAATAACTGACCGTATTGTGTAAACGACGTTAGACAATGCACGGCCTTCAAGCCACACATCCGTGCCCGTCGGAGTGGGGAGCGTCAGGTTTTTTTTCGTTACGGAATTTCTGGATTCGGTCCCCGCGCTCAAAGCCCGCGATAGAAGCTATGCAATAGCTTAAAAAACATTATAAAAAATGCTGTCGCAGTATTTTCCATAGATATGAATAAATTATGAAAATTTTACATGTAAAGCGGGTATTTTTAATTGACGTTTTGTTAACGTCGCGTACTCGTGGTAGAACCTCCATAAAACGGGCCTTGTCTAAAAAGGACACTCATCATCAGCCTAGCCTTTTCCCAACTATGTTGACCCCAACATAGTTGGGAAAAGGCTAGGCTGATGATGAGTGTCCTTTTTAGACAAGGCCCGTTTTCAGGCTTCCAGTCTAACCGGATACAGCTGAATACCAGTATTTTACATGAAGCGATTGCCGTGACCTCCAAAACCCAGTTAATACTGGGTAATACCCCCTGGTATGAATGGTTACCAGACCTTCGGAACAATGACTACCTGTAACAACTGTCAAAGATCTACAAATGACAATCGGTACCAACAGCTTAACGTACTTTCCGAGGCACGGAGGAAATTAGGTATGTAGCATGTAAGTATTAAAAAGAAACTAAATTACAATAAAAAACGTGCCTTCAGCAGTAAGTGTAGCGTACATATTATGTATATATACTGGACATAAATGCCAGTACAACACGAGCTAACTATAAAAATAGTAGATTAGACACTAGCTTGAATAAGTAATGATGCTTGAATAACTTATAGCTTGAAGAGCGAACTTTTATTTCTGGTGTCTTTGGGGAACTTAAATGTCGACACGAGCGACATGTGAATGGCTCACGTTCTGGTAATAAGATTAGCCTGTCTGCAAGGTTGATAGCGGGTTGCTTGAACGTGCAACCCGTGGGAAAGTAGTTTGATAATTGTCGTCATGGCATGACATGCAGTAGCGGGCACAACTTACGCCTCCAGTCGGATCTCCTAAGGTCGTAAAAGGGGACATTTTTGCGGATAGGAAATTATCGAATAACTTCCCCCGCTTTGAGCGGGGGGAGTGTCGAGAGTCAGACTTTTATTGACTAAAACCCACATATGTTCCTTCTTTTGCCCTATATGTTTCAGGACCGGGGTATGTCTTTCAAACAACCAGCAACCCTGGTTGGATAAAAGGGGGGCAGGGTCTTAGGCTGCATTTATTCATTTTCATCATCACCAGAACAGTAACCAGAACAGTTGAACATCAGTATTTTACATGGAGCGACTGTCTATCTAGCCTTTAAAACTCAACAAATACCACACGGTAAGACTAGACCAGCACTCTTTTTTGAAGATGGGAAATCATCAAATAATTTCCCCCGCTCTGGGTGGAGCGGAGTGGAGTGTCAGACTTTTACCGGCTTAAACCGACCACCCACGTTAATTATTTTACCCTTTATGTTCTGGGTATCTGTCGCGGTATCTTTTTCGAACAACCTTAAACCCCGGCAGGAGGCTTACCTACTGACTTTCACATCCAGGTTTCCTCACAATGATTTCTTTCGCCAAGAAAAAATATAGTTACGTCTTAACCCTACTAGATGTCGCCACAGTACCCAGAATACCGACCGCCATTTTAGCATGAAAAATAAATCATTCTCGTCTAGCCGTGGCAGTAAAACTACCGTAAGCAGGCACCGAGACAAACTGGCTTGGGTACGGTAATAAATGTCTGAACCACAATGTTATATTATGTGACGTGGCACATGTACAATACGTGAGTGTTCCTTTTGTTTCTAGAAGAATAAGACAGCTGAAGAACGCACTTGTAATCATCGAAGGCGTGAGTAGAGGTGTCGGGTCGTGAAAGTATGTTTTATTAGCTACCTATATATATATATCTTGGGACAACTCACACACGGCTAACTGATCCCAAGCTAAGCAGAGCATGTGTTATGGTAACCAGACAACTGATATACATACTAATAAAATTTATAAATACTACATACATATTATAGATAAATCACACCCAGACACAGAACAAACAATCATGCTCATCACACAAAGTTTGTCCTGGGTGGGAATCGAACCCACAACCTCCGGCTCAGCAGTCAGGGCCACTAACCACTAGACCAACAGGCCCGTCTATGTTTTTGATTGTTTTGGAAGGAGTGGGAGATCCCCGCGGACACCTCGACTATCTCACAGGTTGTGAGACAGTCGAGGTAGTGCCGGATTCAAACCGGTTAAAACCACACTCCTGCCCCGCCAGTGTCTCTCTAACATGATCAGAGACCTTATTTACACATGTAAGATCTTTTTCGGCAACTTATTTTTTGGAGACCGTGAAGACCTTACTCTTTTTTCTAATTTGAATGTCCATAAAATAATACTGTTAATACACAAAGTTAGGTTGATGTTTTATTATGCTGTAAATATTTTTATTTTAGTTTTATTTTAGAATGATTTGTTCTGTCCCCTTTAATTTATACCCTTAAGAGATAAGCTACCTATGTATTGAAGTTAGTTGCGTCGGATTAGACTAGAAACCGACTTTAATGGTGCGATTTCGAACCTCAGTGGGACGCTCTGGGCGTTGGGTGGCGCGAGACGACTCCCGGCCACCTTGGACGGGTAGTTCACCGTCCGTCCGTCTAGTAGTGACGACAGGTCGTGTTGACGGCGCGTTCGTATTTCATGCGCGCCACTAAGAGATGTCGGCAAAGGAGAGGGGCTTGCTAGGGCCACTGCCTGCCGGGGTTGCGGGTTGTTCGAAAAAGATACCGCGGCTCCGGAACATAAAGGGCAAACACATTTTCTTATTAGTAGATTTTTAACAATATAACAGCTTACAATGTAGGTAAGGTTAATTATTATGCTCCATATAACAGGTTGTTCAAAGTTTTCTTAAGAAAGTAGATGTTTATTAATATAATATTACTTTGTTGAAGAAAATTTTGTATCAGGTTTTGAAAGGAAAGGGACTTTCAAACTATGCACAAAGAATTTGTGGAGTGCTACAAGGTGTAGCGTGGTTAGATCTTTCAGATACTTTTCGCTTTCAAAGGTGAAACCATCGACATGGTGAATGTCAAGAAATACGGGAAGTATAGGACCGTTCTTAGGGTTAAAAAAACCAAAACGGAACCCTTATATGATTACTTTGTTGTCCCTCTGTCAGTCTGTTTAATTTATCTGAAGAACGCGGAAAGGTATCGAGTTAAAATTAATCCTTACTTATCCTTACTAATATTATAAAAGCGAAAGTTTGTTTGTTTGTTCGTCACGTCTTCACGCCTAAACGGCTAAACTGTTTTTGATGAATTTTGGTACAGAGATAGTTGAGAACCAGGAGACGGACATAGGCTAATTTTTATTAAAAAAAAAGTGGGATATGAGGGAGAACGAGGGAAGAAAAGGGAAAACTTAGCATTGATATTACAAATCAATCAGGCGCAAGAGCAAAAACTGCAGGTCTGCTTGGTGTGTTATACCGAATTTAACGCGAGCGAAGCCGCAGGCGAAAGCTTTTAATAAGAATTTTACGCAAAAGATATGACCGTTTATGTCACATTTCCCATACATTCGCATCATCTATAGGGTACTTGCCGTTGACCTGGCACACAGGTAGATTATAGTCTGGAATAACACATAGAATTTTTCTTTCGATATCACGCGAGTGAAGCCGTGGGCGCCAGCTAGTGTCAGTATACAGACCTATTTTGATTTGAAGAGGTTAGAATAAAATAGACCTCAAATTAGTTGGGAAAAGATTAAGTAAATGATGATAACTTAATTTCAGGTCGGACAACAATCCTTTTAATTAAAATTAAGGTTTAAACCTCGGCTCTCAAGAATTCTTTTTGCCATAACAAACTTAAAAACTTTGCTGTGACACCATTGATGTTGGCTTTTTTACCATGACATCTTATAGCAGTTCTAATTCCTGTGTGAGAAAGAGATGGTGCTAGACACCCTGTATAGCTCTGTCTCTTTCCCTCAGTGGAATAAGTTCTGCTTTAAGACGTCATGGTAGGGTAGCTGTTCTATTTCGTTCATGAATTATAAACGTGTTTGCAACGGGTAGAGCCGGCTTATCACTGCCTTCGAGGATGAAACTTGTCTATTTTCAACGGAGATTTTAAAAAGAAAACTTGCACTTCATCTCCTTTGAATAAGTTATGTGAAAACTGAGCCGATCCACCTTTAGCTTATATTTTATTTACATTTGAAAGAATTTTGAGTTGTTTGACTTTTACTTAATGCGTTTTAACTTTTCATCTTTTTATGAATTCCATGTATTTATTAACTTAAACCAAGGTTCAGCAAAAGAAACTGTTTAGGTTCGGTTTTATAAAAAGACGTAAATTAAATCCACAATAATTTAACATTACAACCCAAATACAAGTCGTTTCAAATAATTTAATCTATTAAGTCATTAGGGTTACCCCAAACCTTAATTCCGTTACTGTAAATGCAAATAATCTTTCAATTTGAGCACTCAAAATAACAGGTTAAGTATTTAATTACGTTGTGGAACCAACAATATTTTTAAATGAAAATGCTTGGGGGTTTTCATAGCTTGATGAAAACATCTGGTTCTGGACTGGACTGGTTCGCATCATATTTAAAAGGTAGGCGGCAATTAGTTGAGATTGAATATTACAACCAAAACACAAAAGAAACGCAGCTCATAAGATCGGATGTAAGACCAATATATGCCTCCATTCCCCAAGGAAGTGTTTTAGGCTGTCCCTTATTTCTTCTTTACATAAACGACCTCCCCAAGATCATAGAAGGCCCATGCGTACTGTTTGCGGATGATATTTCTCTCCTCATCTCTTGCAAAACAAATGAAAATCTAAATTTAAAACTTACCTCTATTCTCAACAAAACGATGGACTGGATGAGCAAGCATCATCTTGAAATTAACTTT
This sequence comes from Ochropleura plecta, assembly GCA_905475445.1. Classification (NCBI taxonomy): domain Eukaryota; kingdom Metazoa; phylum Arthropoda; class Insecta; order Lepidoptera; family Noctuidae; genus Ochropleura; species Ochropleura plecta. The sequence goes on along the minus strand of FR997738.1, from coordinate 815,813 downwards.
ACCAAAACTAAATTAATACCTTTTCACCCTCGACAAAAAAGTCAAATATATATTAACTATACACATAATGATCAACACAAATTAGAAACAGTTAACGATTTTACTCTCCTCGGTTTGACTATTGACACACATTTAAATTGGAAAGCACATGTACAGAAAGTTAAAACAAAAATTTCAAAGTTCTCATACGCCCTGCGCGAAATTAAAAAGACTACAAACCTGCAAACCGCTCTTGCCACATACTATGCGTATGCCCATGCTTGGTTGAGCTACGGCATCATATTATGGGGAAACAGTACAGAAGCTCCCTCACTATTTACGTTACAAAAAAAGCTAATACGAATTATAACAAACATAGAACAAACTGTCAGTTGCAAACCATACTTTAAAAAACACAATATACTAACATTAGCCAGCATTTATATTTTGGAATTATGTAAACTTGTCCGTAAACACCCAGATTCCTATACCACGAGGGAAGAAATACAAAATAAATACTCCTTACGCCATAAAAATAGACTAAATTTACCTTTCTCCCGCCTAAAATTGCACTCTTCTAGTCCATATTCTATGTCTATTAAAATATACAATAAATTGCCAGATAACATAAAACTTGAAAATAAAACTAATATAATTTTAAATAAATTAAAAATATTCTTAATTAATAAATGCTATTATACGATAGACGAATATCTAGCTGATAAATCTAATAATAGTTAATAATAAATATACATGACATTCTAATTAACAACAAATAAAAGATAATTCACTATAAAATACAATACATAAAATAATTTTAAAAATTGACATACATAATTCTTATAATAATCACGCAATATTTATAATAGAATAGAAAGTTAAATAAATTTATGAAAAAACAAAAAAAAACTAATAGTAATATATTTTCATTAAGTTAGGCAAAATAAATTAAAAATATTAATAGTTAATAATAATCAAAAATAAATTAAAAATATTAATAGTTAATAATAATCAAAAATAAATTAAAAATATTAATAGTTAATAATAATCAATAAGAAATTAAAGACATGCTTAAATACATTTATAATATGGGAATCCAATAATAATTAACAAATCAACAACAATAAATGACATCCACGAAATTGATAGATATATTTGAATAATAAATAATATAACACTAATAATTCATAAATTATAAATCCACTGATAAAGTAAGCAACTACAAATAATCAATAAACCAATATTTTAATAAATATTGAAATTACTGAATTTAAAATCTTATTAAAATCAAAAAAAAAAACATTTAAAAGTACACACCACCACAGTAATACCTACACATACAAATCAGAAGAATTATAATAAAAATAAAGATGTAAATATACAAGAAAACACATTTCTATAATAATTTTATTGTAAAAACTAGCAACTATATTATAAAACAGAGCTTCCTCTCCTCTACCCTTTTGCTGTGCCCTACAGGGTCCATAATGATCTCATTATTATAAACTAACACCTAAGTACACATTATGGTAAAGCAATAAAGATATTGAGTATTGAGTATCATCTACTTAGGTTCGTTCCAACTATGGTGGATCTGCTTCCAACCAAACTAGATGTAGCTGAATACCCGAATTACCCGACTCCGATAGGAGAGTTATGTTTTTCGACCGTATGTATGTAACTATGTCTAATTTTTGACAAGCTCCACAGCCTAAAACTCTTAACGGAATTTGACATAATTATGAGGTGTCTTTGAATTCGTCTCAGTTGTGGGAGTGACATAAGGTACATGGTGGTAGGTATAAAATAAAAACAAAACAAAATTGCAGATTTTTGTGCCAAATTTAAGTTTTAAATATTCTTCAAATCTAGCAATATATACTCCCTATTTTGGTTATACGTTAGATATAAGTGAAAACTAAAAATATTGAAATAGAAAAGTTATTAAAAAAAAAACAATATCCCTCTATCTGCATAAAAAGTATATCCAGTACTTTAGAAGGATGTCAAGTTCACCTGAATTAACTACACAGTAAGGAGCCTGAAAGCTTATAATTTATTGTTTAGATACCTTGAGATTTACACCGTCTGTCAGTGATAGATTGTGTCATTAGAACTGTAATAGTTATCAAAGTGGTATTCACTGAATACGTGTTACTATAGCCGCTGTCAAGGAAAATAATAAAAGCTAAATGTAATCTTTACTATAATATTATAAAAACGAAAGTGAGTTTGTTTGTTTGTTACGTCTTCACGCCTAAATGCCCAAACCGATTTTGAGGAATTTTGGTACAGAGATAGTAGGAACCCTGGAGACGGACATAAGCTAATTAAAAAAAATGTGAGAAAAGGGGGAGAAAGAGGGGAGAAAAGGGGAGAGAAAACCATTTTTTTCGATCATCACGCGCGTTTAGCGTTAGCCCAAAGTAACAATACCACGCGGACGCGGAAGCTAGTAATTTACATCCGAACTGTTTCTCTCGTTCATAGCTTCGAGCGATGCGAATTGCGACACGACTTAAAAGACACGCGGGCACCTTTTATTTAGCGTATCTTCCCTGAGCCTTTTGCTGCACGCGGTACTTATTAGTATAAGTACCGCGTGCAGCAAAAGGCTCAACGCGCGTCAACGCTAGTGCGTTGACGCGCGATTACGTCCGCATAAGTGCCAGTCGCGAGATAATAAAGTCTTCACTTTGCTGCCATTTTAATCAAGCGGGTTAGGTGCGTTTGCGTGAGTTTGTTGTCTTAAAGCGCGTAATGACGGACGATTTGTGCGTGTATACGCGTAAGTCGGTTTATATGAGCCTTTATGCGCTAAAAAATACGCTAGTTTGAAACATGACTGTATGACGCGGTGACTTGTTGCATGATTTTCATTCGTGTCCTGTACATTCGCTGGCATATTGGAAAACGCTTATCGCTTGAACGTGTGACTTGTGGCCGAGCGATTATTGTGCGAATGCGTTTCTTTTTTTTGTAGCTTAATTTTAAAATTTTCATATTTTAGTTTTTAAACATTCCTCTCAGTACGTGAAGGCCTTGATGTGTTCAAATTAGTACTCAATAGTATTGTTTAAGAGGGTGAGAGTCTGGAGATCTGTCATACAGGTCTCGAACCCATTATAGACTCCAGCTCTCACAAAGGTTACAAATCTGATTTGACATAAGATGACATGAAACGAAGAATGTACCTTTTTGAGAGAAAATAAAAATCTATTCTATTCTATTTTAGCCAGTCTATACCACGCTTCCAATTAATGAAACACATTTTCAATCCTAGATCAGGATCGCTGAACACCACTTATTACAATCCTTACTAATATTATAAAAGCGAAAGTGAGTTTGTTTGTTTGTTTGTTACCTCTTCACGCTTTAATGGCTACACCGATTTTGATGAATTTTGGTACAGAGATAGTTGGGAACCAGGAGACGGACATAGGCTATTTTTTTTTAAAGTGGGATGTGAGGTAGAAAGTGGGAAGAAAAGGGAAAACTTAGCGTTGCTAATACAAATCAATAAGGCGCAAGGAGAACTGTGTTACCCCGAATTTAACGCGAGCGAAGCCGCGGGCAAAAGCTAGTTCTATATATTTTCATAAAAAGGGCAAAAATGAAAAGTTCCCTCAGGGGTTGAAACACGTTAATATTAACGTCTATTCCAACCCGTTTCAACCCGCGTAACGTATTGGCTGGGGGGTGATTTGTTTATTTACAGGTTTTTTTTTTATGTATTGATATTGTAATTGTAGCTCGTATATTTTGTGTAAAGGATTGAAGTAAAAAGATTATCTTATAAAATTGAAATACCTAACCTAGGCTAGGTTAGGTATTTCAATTTTATAAGATAATCTTTTTACGGCTAGGTTACCTAGCCTTAACTTGACGACAAGATTGGCGCAGTGGCTGAGCGATCGACTGCCGCAATGCGTGTCGCGGGTTCGATTACTGTACGGAACAAATACTTGTATGGCCTACAGATAGTTGTTCCGGGTCGGGCTGTTTGTGTATGTGAGTTTTAAAAACTTAGGGGATGAAAATGTCCACATGCATGCGAATTTTTATAGAGATGTAGAAATTAAATCTTGTCTTTAGAAACATCGCGCCTTGTTATATCCAGAGGGTTAGGCAGAGGTTGTCTGAGTAAGGAATAAGTACACTCACATTTCGCCAGATATGTTTAAGTCCCATTTTATAGGGGGCCTGCCTTCAAACGGGCACAAATATAGACACCGTTGCCACTATTGAGAATTACTTGACGGAAAAACATGACAATAATGTGCCAGACCCGCGTGACTACTGATCTGAGAGCTCCTTCTCGTGCTCGTCTGCGCGTTGATCGTAGTCAAGTTTGAAACAATTTGACAGAAGAAGTAGATCTTGTGTATACCTAATATGTCTATTTACAAAGAAATAAAGTTTCTGAGTTTATGTAAACCGTTATTTTCGCACGAAAACGGAACTACTAATTCGATCCTGAAAATTCTTTCACTAATGGGAAGCCATATAATCCCTAAGTATCATACTTCCTACTTATATTATAAATGCGAATGTTTGTGAAGATGTATGGATGTTTTCTTACTCTTTCACGTTAAAACGGCTGAACGGATCTTGATGAAATTTGGCACAGAGGTAGATTATAGTCTGGAATAACACATAAAAAACACTTTTTTTTCGACATCACGCCGGCGAAGCCGTGGGCGCTCGCTAGGCTTTTATATACAATTAAAACGTTACAAGTAAAGACGTAGTTCAAAGTAAAGACTAAAATAGTTCTTCTATCGAATTCCTCAAATGTTTTAAACCCAGTGACTCTGTGTAAACCAACATCCCTCCTTCTTTGAGCTCACTAACTGACTAACCGTCGTGTAGTAGTTAACTACACGACGGAAAAAGAACAAAAAGTCGAAATAACAATGGAAGAAAAACCTCATTATGTCTCTTATCAAATAGTGCTCTACATTCGAGCACAAAAGACGAAGTTGGGCGCACTGGGGCCTATTTCGAGCATTTCATTCGAGACGGCGCGAGTCAGCTCAAGCCACCTCGAGCCAACACTTCTTTGTGTCGGGAATCGTGCCGAAAAGCGACATCTTTTGGGAAAATGTCCAATTAAAAGCCTTCCTTTGTTCTAGTGGGAGAATTAAATAGTTGTCTGAAAGGTTGGCGGGAATGTAGGTTATGGCGTGACTATCTACGTGTGTGTATTAGTGTTGGTGTTTTTGCAGAGATAAATGGAGCTCGTGGATAGATAATGATGGCCACTTGGCTCGATCGTAAGGTTGAGCCGCGGATGGGTGACCGCCTATAACATACCGAGCTTCATCCGATCCTCGGAAAGCACGTTAAGATGTTGGTCCCGGTTGTCATTTGTAGATCTTTGACAGTCGTTACAGGAAGTAGTGTCCCGGAAGTCTTACAACCAGTCTTACCTAGGTGTGTAGTATTACCCAGTGTTAACTGGATTGGGGAAGGCAGATAGGCAGTGGTCCTATGCAAAATACTGCTATTCAGCTGCATCCTGTTAGGCTGGATGCCGACCTCAACGTTGTCGGAAAAAGTCTAGGCAGATGATGATGAAATGGCATTTATTATATTTATAGAGTGTTTATATAAAGACTTTCTGCGAGATTTGTTTTCGGTAGCTTGCTAATCCTTACTATATCCTGACTATATATTAAAAGAATATTATTAAAGCTAAAGTGAGTTTGTTTTTAAGTCCTCACAACAAAACGGCCCAACCAACTATGATGAAATTTGATATAGAGATAGTTGGGACCCTGGAGACAAACATAAGCTAAAAAAAGTGAGAAAAGGGGGAGGAAGGGGAGAGCCAGTTTTTTTTTTCGATCATCACGCTGGTTAAAGTTAGGATTAGCCCAAAGTAACTATGCCACGCGAACGAAGTCACGGACGGAAGCTAGTCCAATATATTTTTGATTTCTCTGGCGCTGTCTCGGCCCTTTTTTGCAGATGAGAAATCATCAAATGTAACTTCTCCTGTTTTTGGCGGAGTGGGGGGAGTGTCAGACTATTACTGAAGTGCCCTTTGTGATCCAGGGCCGACTTTCGAACAACCCGTAACCTCGTCAGGCAGCGGCCCTGGCAAACCTCTCTGATGACCCAACCCTTATATGGTAGTACACGCGTTTTTTTTTGTTTTGAGTCAGATCAACCACAAGAATATACAATTATATTCCATACAAACATTCGTCGCAATAAAGAAATCCTCCGACAAACGCAAGCTATTCAAGCCAAAAAATGTAATAAAGCAGAAACAATACGCAAAATAAATATTTCCACATTTATCTAATTTCAGGATCCGTGCGGTATTCCAATATTAATGTTGTTCAAACATTGTTGCCTATACCAGTGTAACTTGACCCGTGGCCAAATTTGGAACTGAATGAAATGTACCGTATTATGGTGATGAGCCTTTGAAAGTGGCGCTTCTATAAAGTGTCACAGTAATTTGGTTTTATTGTACATATATTTCAGCTTGTTTACCTGTCTACCCGTCACTCTAAAAGAAACAGGGTGATATTAAAAATAGCAGAGATATTTGTTTTAATACAGGCCGGTAGGAAAATACAACGATTGTGTTTTTTGCGTCGTGAATATCTGTGGGAAGTGAAAATTATGTTTTTTTTACTCCTCCGCTATTTTTTTTTTATTAATTTCGTTGCGGTATTCAAAATAGTTAGGTTGTTTCTCTGAGACTGCCTTGAACTTCATTGTTTCTACACTTTTATGGTGGTCGCCATTGTTAATTCTGGTTTTCAAGAGTACTAGCTGGCGCCCGCGGCTTCGCCTGAGTGATATCGAAAAAAAAATGTATCCTATGTGTTATTTCAGACCATATTCTACTTCTGTGCCAAATTTCATCAAGATTCGTTCAGCCGTTTTGACGTGAAACAGTAACAAACATTCATACATCCATACATCCATCCATCCATCCTCATAAACATTCGCATTTATAATATTAGTAGGATTGTGTGGCGGGCTTGTCCAAAAAAAATGAAATCAATATTTTATCTATAATACTCAACATAACTTAGCATAACACAACATCTCTTTTTTTCTCCAAAGGGCTTAAAAGGGCACCAACATTCATTTATTAATGTGTTAGTCGGATGTCATCGGGGGTGAACCTATTGCCATAAAACGGGCACAATTCCAAACTCCGTGTTACAAGCAATTTCTTTCTACTATCCAAGATTAAACCCATAGATGTCCAAAAAAACCGCTTTTGAACAAAAAATCCGACAGAATAGAACCTTTTTATTTATACCCCCTAAGGCAATTTTCAGAAACTAAAGTACCCCTGGACTTCACGGGTTGTACTCGCAATATTCCAAGAATATTCGGTTCGTAGAGATTTTTAACCAAAAATTTGGTAAAGAACAAAAAAAAATACCTTGTCAAGTAGCAAATGGAAACTTCAACATATTTTTTTTAATTGAATCCTTTAAGAGGCAAAATTATCCATGTAAAGTAGTGAATAAAAAATCGAAAATACTAATTGCAGATAAACTATTCTCCACTTCCCTATTATTAATATTTCAAATATTTCTGGCAATGCACCAACAAAAGATTTACTGCACATTTGGTCTAGCGGTCGCAAACGCTTTTTACCAGTAGCAATTACGTAGCGGCAGAACGTACTAGAATCGAACACAGTTGATGGAACTTGTTAGTTTGTAATTTTAGCCTTTTCATGCAAATGTGGATAGTTAACGCTTATTCCTCCGGTAGTATTCGAAAACCACTAAGATATTAGAAGCAAGGTCTTTCGTTTCCTATAAATAAACAAACTAGCTTTTGCCCGCGGCTTCGCTCGCATGGAATTCTGGGTAACACAGTTCTCCTTTTCTGATTTGCAGGTACCTGCTACCTGCAGTTTTTGCCCTTGCGCCTTATTTATTGTAATAGCAAACCTAAGTTTTTCCTTTTCTTCCCTCTTTCTCCCTCATTTCTCACTTAGAAAAAATAGCCTATGTCCGTTTCCAGGGTCCCAACTATCTCTGTACCAAAATTCAACAAAATTCGTATGGCCATTTAGGCGTGAAGACGTAGCAAACAAACTCTTTTTCGCTTTTATAATATTAGTAAAGATAAGCCTTAATAACTTGATTACCTGCAGTGGTTACTTTGGTGCACTATTCATGCGGACATCAGCCCTCCATTTTCTCTTTACTCCATGGTTCGAGTTTATCGTGCAAACAACGTCGAGTCTCGAGTATGTTACCCTCCCGTCAATATTGGTTCTAGATGAAAAAGGGGCCCAACGTTTCATATAACATAACATGACGCCTGTTATACCCAAGGAGTTAGGTACAGGTGTACACAATGGTACACAGCTAAATTTTTTTGTTGTCAGGCAAAAAATATTATAATCCTTACTAATATTAGTAAGGATAATCCTTACTAATATTAGTAAAAGCGAAAGTGAGTTTGTTTGTTTGTTACCTCTTCACGCTTTAATGGCTAAACCGATTTTGATGAATTTTGGTACAGAGATAGTTGGGAACCAGGAGACGGACATAGGCTATTTTTAAAAAAAAGAGTGGGATATAAGGGAGAAAGAGGGAAGAAACGGGAAAACTTAGCGTTGCTATTACAAATCAATAAGGCGCTACCGAATTTAACGCGAGCGAAGTCGCGGGCAAAAGCTAGTAATATTATAAAAGCGAAAGTGAGTTTGTATGTTTGTTACGTCTTCACGCCTAAATGGCCAAACCAATTTTGATGAATTTTGGTACAGAGATAGTTGAGACCCTGGAGACGGACATAGGCTAAAAAAGTGAGAAAAGGGGGAGAAAGAGAGAAGAACAGGGGAGAGAAAGATTTTTTTTTCGATCATCACGCTGAATAAAGTTAGCGTTAGCCCAAAGTAACTATGCCACGCGGACAAATTCGCGGGCGGAAGCTAGTAAATAATATTATAAATATTGAATTGAATTACTCCGTGTGAGTAATTCAATTCAATATCTAAAGTTATTAATTCCTATTGTAAAACGCAAATAGCGCGTTGTTCGGCCAGGGAATCGATCCTGAGGCCTCATGTTTACCAGTCAAACAACCCAACTTTATTGCTGTCAAAACGGCTGGTCTGTTATTTAAAGTAATGATGGTAGACACCCGGTTCCTGAACTAAGAATTTGAAGCTGAAGAACTTTTCCAACTCAGCTTGAGCATTACTACAAGGAAGCCTTTTCTTTTCAATCTCTACGTAAGATTTTTTTTTAAATTTCTTTGATTCACGTAAAGTTATCGGTATCGGTAGTTTTCGGTATATTTAAAAAAAAACCCGTTGCTTGCGTATTAAAATATTCAGTGAAGAAAATATTGTAGGAAGTTTAGTGTGTAATGTTTGTACATACTTAAACCCTTTTACTCATTTTTAATAAAAAACTTTGATTTTGGAAAACACTTTGGCACATAAAAACTTTGTGCCAAGTTAATATTTAATTTATTGATTGATCAATTTACTTTTGTAATTATTTATTGACTTATTCATTGCTTAAGGCGCGGTAACAAGCTAATCTTTAGGTATTCGCGGAAGCGAGGCTAGCTGCATACTGGGCATGGTCTGACACAAGTACACGACAGTATTGCATCGAAAGAATAGAAATAAGGTCGAATATATTTCGAAAATATTGCGCTGAAAAATTGAGAATTTCGAGACGAATAAAATTTTTTCGTGGACTTTTTTTTTTTTTTTTTCGTAGTACCATTTTTGTAAACTGATTTTGTTTAAGTCTTTACTTTATGTATTGAACTATATACGGTAAATTTTTTTGGCTAGTGGCATGTACAGATACGGTTAACTTTGCGACGAAAATCTAGACGTTTTACGAAGTGTTTGCTTGGTACAGCGCCTTAACTAGCTTCCGCCCGCGACTTCGTCCGCGTGGCATAGTTACTTTGTGGTAAACCTAACTAAAAAAATTTATATATATATTTCGCTCCCCTTTTCGAAGTGGTCCCAACTATTTCTCTACCAAAATTCATCAAAATCGGTTTAGCCATTTAGGCGTGAAGACGTAACAAACAAACTCACTTTCGCTTTTATAATATTATTAAGGATCATTTATTGCCTTATTTGGTAATTTACTTATTTAATTTATTAACAACCCGTGCTGTTTTGCCCATGAAACCTTAAAATAAAATTGCTACTCTTTACTTTTTGCTGTTGCAGATGATTTTCTGTTAGATATCGATGTTGAATGTTCAGTTTGTAAGAAAATATCAAACTATCTTGAAGAATATCTTACTTTCGGTCGTGTATTCCCTTAGGTGTTCTAAAATTGTGTCTCGGGCTGAAGTATATAATTTTCAGATGAATAAGATTTTTCGGACGAGACCTAGGGTCTACAATATTTGGGGCGGTGCCGCTGTAACGGTAGAGAGAAGTGAAACTATGAATTTATCATGTGACCCGTCCCTTTGCAGGTGGCCACGAGTTTTTCTATTTCATATGTTCCCCAATGGTTGCAATCACCAGGATTTATTAAAAGAAAAAATCCTAGATTCTGTTGAATTCTATCCTCTTAATTTTATATTTAAATCTACGTAACCGATGTTGTGGCTGTCGTAATAGTCCAGAGGTTTAGCGTCTCGACTCTCACGCATGAGGTTGTGAGTTCGAATCTATATTTAAATCCTAACTAATATTATAAAAGTGAGTTTGTTTGTTACGTCTTCACGCCTACATGGCTAAAACGATTTTGATGAATTTTGGTACAGAGATAGTTGGGACCCTGGAGACGGGCATTGGCTATTTAAAAAAAAATTGAAATGAGGGAAAAAAAGGAAAACTTAGCTTTGCTATTACAATAAATAAGGCGCTAGGGCAAAAACTACAAGTAACAGGTACCTGCAAATCATGAAAGGTGAACTGTGTTACCCCGAATTAAACGCGAGCGAAGCCGCGGGCAAAAGCTAGTAAATAATATAAATGAAATGAGTATTTATTATTGTAGCTAAAACTATTTTCAGTGTGTAGTTAAGGGTCATTCTTAAACTTAATAACTTGTACCTATTTTCTGTGCAATTAAAAAACTATCTTATTCTATTCCTTACTCACGCGACATGATTTTTTTTGGACGAAATACGGAGAAAAATAAGTTGGTTTCTGTAAATTTTCCCTAAGATGACAGAGTTTATAAACATTTTAAAAACAAAGTTGTTGCAATATAAAACACGCTAAACATTTCTTGAACATCGTATTTTACGGCTAATGACGTCATAAACGGTGAGATAACGTGTTTTTACGACTACCCACATTAATTTATGTAATAAGTTTTATTAAAATGCATTTGATCTGTGCTGATATAATATTATATATTTCAGACATCGCCGTATAATTATCTTTATAACGAACAGATTTCATGTAAATAAATTTTAGAAAGTAGACATGATTTGTCGTGCACGGCGTAATTAGATGACAAATATTAACAGTATTTTTTTTACTAAACGCTTATAAAAAAATTGTAGGTATGTACTATTTACAAAAAGTTCTTTAAACACACACTATGTATCAGAAACGTAAATTCGTATTGAATGAAGAAATTAAAACTGAAGAACTGTCTCCATGGGTCGAACATCACAATGGCAAAAAAAGCTGCCGTCCCATACACAACTTTAATACATACTCGACTAAATATAGAAGACAGCTGATTATTTTTTGGAGAAAATTGTACAGTGTATTGCTTTTTTTTATTTCCCTACCTGTTTTACCCGACTGCGGTGAAGTCCAAAAAGAGAGGCATGTGTTTGACCTGTATGTATGTCCGGGTCCGGGTTTTTGTACCCTCGTAAACCTTAAACGGATGCACTGATTTGGTTAAATTACGTGCCATTAAATTAAAAAAAATGGTGGTTTATTTATTTCCAATACCACTGAGTGTTATAATTTAAAATGTGCCTGTTTTTTGATACACACTGTTTAAGTGTGCTACTAATTCAACAAGATTAAAATCTTACCTGTAAGCCAAGTCCCGTTAAAGGGCTTATAGTGCTCCCCTAGCACGTCGTGTAGTGTGGGCCGCCTGCCCCTGACCCTGCCTCCATCACCAGCTGGAGTCAGCAGAGCGATGCTGAACACGATCAGCCCCAAGACCGCTGCGATCACCAGCAGGGCTATGAGGATACCGCGCCAGTTCCGCTGCGTTGGCGTCGCTGCTGCCAATTCCTGGAGACAAATGGTGGTCGTTACTTACTCTACTTTATTGTGTTTTTTACCCGACTGCGCGCCGCAAAGGACACATTAAAATCTAGAACGGCTCACACTCCAATAATGGGTAATCCCGACTATTCTTCATAGTTCCAGTTTACAGTACTTGTTTTTCTCTTTTCAGTTTTATTAGGTGTGTAGTTTGGTTCACTTTTTACGCAGTCGGGTTTTTTTTTAATAAATATTTTTTTACATTTCTATCCAACATCACGCTAGTTATATTTATATTTTTAGACGAAACGGTTGGTGCAGTGAGTATGACCTACAGATACACTAACGCGCCGTCCTACCCATTGCTCACCGTCCACAGACCCGCATCTACGGTGGCCGGGAGTCGTCTTGAGGCGCCCGAGCGACGCCCGGGCGTCTCCCACGGCGACTGGGTTTGTTTGAGGTTCTCTCCCTCAAACGCCCGGCCACCTGCTTCGCTAGCATGACTGCTTCGCAGAAGGAGGTGACTGCTTCCCATTCCCTCTCGCTCCGGACCATGGACTGAACCAGGGCCGGACGCCAGAAATCGCCGCCGCCGATCGCCTCTACGAGGGCACGGCGGTGCTCCGCCCAAGCTAAGCAGACCGCCACTGTGTGCTCCACCGTGTCCTCCGGGCGATCGTCACAATGGTGACACCCGGGCGTTTCCTCCCGCCTGATTATGTGCAGGAACCTCCCGAAACTTCCGAGTCCGGTGAGGACCTGCGTCAGGCGGTAGGGGAGGACGCCATGGCGCCCCTCCAGCCACTCCTCAAAGAGAGGACTTACCGCCACTATTGTGCCCCTTCAATTAGACCATTACAGGCACTTTTGAATCTCATAAAAACAAAAAAAGATGCTGCTGCAGTCCCAGTCACATGACATAATAACTTGCGAAAGTTCTGTAGTTGCTCAATCCAAAGCGTAGAACTCTATGGAGAAGAATGGGCAAGAAACTCCATGGACACTCTTATAAATCATAATATTTTTACAAAGTCATGGATACATCATTATTTTTATTATGGATTTATCATTTAGTCAATCTTACTTAGTCCAACTCCTGAGGGTCTGCAAGTGTCTGTCGACCAGCACTTAGCCCTGTCCCATACCAGATTAGCCCATTAGCTGAACCAGATTTAAGCCCTTCCGATACAACCCGATTTAGATGCATCAAGCGTTTATTTTGTGGAGTCCGTCCGTTATTTCGGCCACCATTGGCTTCAACTTTATAGTTTAAGAAGTTTATTTTCAATATAAGAAATTACAAGGATTTCATTTACTTGAAAACAAATGGGGAACTTAAATTATAGTGTAACATTCACTTTGAAAAACAACAAACTAATCAGGCAGGTATTTGTTTTTCTGAATAGTAACTTGTGAAAATTGATAAGACTCATCTCGTACGCAAACACATAAAGCTACCCAGTAATCATAGCAAATTAGAAATGCAAACCCGGTATCATTATAAAAGCAATGCAGCAACTTTAAGCTGCCGAAATTTTGGCGTCAACGGAATGATTCTAAAAAGCGCTTTAATTGAAAGAACTGTTACGAATGCGCAAGAGCTCGATAGAAGAGCCGGCGACGTTTGGGAGGCATGGACACGTTTTGAAACATTATTGTTTTTGACAAGTTTTACGACAATTTCCCTCATCTCGAATCAAATCAAATCAAATCATTTATTTCTTTGCAAACATGGGTATAGTGTATAGGTGTTTTTTGTAGCAGAGGTCTCCATATTTTACCGTCACATGGGCATGCAAAGGTTTTACAATTTTCAAATTAAAATATCTGGCAGATTACTGGAATCCAAAAAGTAAAAATTAAAAATCAAAATGCCAGCGTGGTCACAGTAATAGAGAACACTAAATTAACGCTATTTAATATTAAATAAAAAAGAAAGATTAGATTGTTTTTTTTTTCTAGATGTTTTGTACTTTCAATTAAAAAGTTCATAATATCAATAACGTCATTAACTTTTTAGGGTTCTGTACATCAAAAGGTAAAAACGGAACCGTTATAGGATCACTGTGTTGTTCGTCTGTCTGTCTGTCTGTCTAGAACCTTCTTCCCATCTTGAGAACGCGTGGAGGTATTGAGTTGAAATTAATACCAAATACTGAGGTCGCGATCCCTTGATGCCGTGAAAATAAACTCTCTACGTATAAGCCTGCACGTAGTCCCATAAACATTTTTTATCATTTTATTTGAGTAGTTTATAAATTATCTCCTTTTGTACGTATTTTCAGGCTTTAGGACATCCATAAAGCTACATTAACGTACGCCAAGACACGCAACACACATCAATTGTAACAAGCCAATCAGAACCCACCGTGCGCCATCACCACACGGACGCACGCTGCTAATTGGTCAGTTTGGAGTGACGCGTGACGGGAATGCCCACCGCATGTCGTTACGGTTGGAGGCACTTCATGCGTGTCAATTAGTCGGTAATAGTCTGGTCTGCTGATCTGTAGGACTTTGGTGAGTTAGAAGTGTGATGGACAGGTTGACGATGTGGTACAGGCGGCAGATATTACGAAATCACAAGTATGTTTTTGTTTGTGTGTAGAATAAAGAATGTTCTGTTTGCTTTTCTTGTTTTATCTTGTCCTGATATCTATCAGCAAAGTATACAATTTTACATTTTTTAAATGATTGAATTGAATTGAATGGGGTTGATTCATGCGTCATGTTCGTGAACAGGCGCTGTCAGTTGGGACTGGTTATCTTTTAGCTGCCACAGTTCACGTTTATTTTATTTAGTTTTTTAATTGGTCACTGCATGTACAATTGTACATGTCTATCTACATCGTTCTCACATATTTCTATTATCTCAACATGAATGATGTAACTATGATCTTATAAAAATATTATAATTTAAAAGAGTGTCCATGGAGTTTCTTGCCCATTCTTCTCCATAGAGATCAACGTTTTGGAATTAGCAACTACAGTGTACTTTCAAAGTTATTAGGCATTGTGCCTGGGACTGTAGCTTCATAATTCTTTTTCTAGACATTCCAAATTGCCTATAATGGTCTAATTGAAATCCTTACTAATATTATAAAAGCGATAGTGAGTTTGTTTGTTACGTCTTCACGCCTAACTGGCCAAACCGATTTTGATGAATTTTGGTACAGAGATAGTTGGGACCCTGGTGAAGTACATAAGCTAAAAAAATGAGAAAAGGGGGAGAAAGAGGGAAGAAAAGGGGAGAGAAAGATATTTTTTTTTCGATCATAACGCGGGTTAAAGTTAGCGTTAGTGTTAAATATGTATGAAAATAATACATTTGTGAATGATAGCGACATCTATTGTCATGTTTGCAAGACTATAACTTTAATGTTTGTCTATCAATAAATTGTGTAGTCTGTGGTGAGCACTTGTAGTTTCAATAGTTAGCCCAAAGTACTATGCCACGCGGACGAAGTCACGGGCGGAAGCTAGTAAATTATATAGGCACTTTTTTGTACCTTTTGTATTGTTGTTACCTTATATTATAAGTATAAAATATATTTGCAATATTCATATTCTTCAAGAAGCTGTTATTACTGGATTAATACAATATCCCTTTGTAAGACTGGTTGTCAGACTTTCATGCCACCTGTAACGACTGTAAAAGATCTGACAGACAAATGACAGCCTGGACCAACGTATTAACGTGTTTTTTTTTTATACCAGTACACGTGTTTGTAGTAAAATTGTGGTATCTCTCGTCCACAAAAGCCATTAATGAAGAGTTGAAGTTGAAGTTGAACGTGTTTTTCGAGTCACAGAGGAAACTCACTATTGTACGAGTAGATGGTCATCGCGTATCTACCGACCGTGCTTGGCAACCGCAGATTACCTAAGGCGCGGCACAAACGTGGACACTTTTGTGTCTTGTGCCGGATACAAGATAAAAATTTCTATAAAACCAGTATGAAATCTGTCGCTACAGGACACAGCAACTTCTACAACTCTATAGGAATCGGTAGCTTGTATCCGACACAGGACACAAAAGTGTCCACGTTTGCGCAGTGCCTAAAAGATCGACCGGTGCGGCTGTTACTATTTAGCCACGAACTCCATACTTGTGATGTACCATTTTTTAGAATGGGAAATCATCAAATAATTTCCCCCGGTCTAGGCGGATTAGGGGAAAATGTGTCAGACTTGTTGACTTGTACTGACTAAAACCCACCCATGTTCTTCCTTTTGCCCTTTGTGGCCGCGGTATCTCTTTCGAACAACCCGCAACTCTATGAAGTGGAATGTACCAACCATTCAAATTATATGATGGAGTGTAAAAAGGGGTTGCAAAGCAATATAAAACGTCCTATTCATAAAACCGAGGATTTGAAATGAGGTTTCTGAACGGATCGTGTGTCCATTGAACGAAGTTTTGTTGAATGAGAACGGTTTCAATACATTTCAATTACATTCGTTGGCGGGATTTTAAAGATCAAGATGACTAGCTTCTTCCTTTATTATGTGGGGAAGACTCTCATTAGTGATTAGATTAGTTAGATATAACTGGCTAACTCCCATGCTAAATGTGGGTGTCCCAAAGGTGTATACCTGTGACTACCCTAAAAACTGGGGTCGCTTACGTTATGTGCCTCTTTGCACTAACACTAGGCTATACCTAAATGAACGTCCTAAATGTCAAAACAGCGGTTGGAATTTAATGTCTCAGAGGCGCTGACCTAAGCGTTGAAAATCCAACATGCTTTTATTTTAAGCTTTGATTTTGCTTCTTATTTACTCTAGACATCTTTCTACATCGTTCTCACATATTTGTATAATCTCAACATGAATGATGTAAATACGATTTTGTAATAATATTATAATTTAAAAGAGTCTCCATGGAGTTTCTTGCCCATTCTTCTCCATTGAGATCAACGGTTTGGAATGGGCAACTACAGTACTTTCACAAGTTATTATGTCTTGTGATCCCGATCACAACTATAGATTCATTTTGTTTCTTGACATTCAAAAGTGCCTGTAATGGTCTAATTGAAATAAATGATTTGATTTGATTTGAGGTGCTTTATTGCTAAGAAAGTTTTTTTGCGTATCGTATATAAAACAAAAATTGTATTTCACTTTTACTTGCGATGCATCTAGTTAGCTATCAACCGGTTACAAACTAAGACTCGAAGCTGGTATCGAAATACTCATAACATTTTGCTCTACTTGGAAATCGAACCAAAAATCTCACGTTCAGCAGCAGCATTTGCACCCACTAGATGTAAAACCGGTCAAGTGTGAATCGGACTCGTGCACCGCGGGTTCCTTTCAAACTTGCGACATAAACGGCCATATCTTTTGACTGTGTAGACTTTGATTTTTGCACAGCTGCAAGGGAATTAAGTATATGTTTTTTTTCAAATTCATACCTCCACGCGTTCCCGAGATAAAAGATCTTAACAGACAGACAGATCTACAACAAAGTGATCCTATAAGGGTTCCGTTTTATTCTTTACTAGCTTTTGCCCGCGGCTTCGCTCGCGTTATATTCGGGGTAACACAGTTCCTCTTGCGCTTTATTGATTTGTAATAGCAACGCTAAGTTTTCCCTTTTCTTCCCTCGCTCTCCCTCACATCCCACTTTAAAAAAAAATAGCCTATGTCCGTCTCCTGAGCCCCAACTATCTCTGTACCAAAATTCATCAAAATCGGTTTAGCCATTAAAGCGTGAAGAGGTAACAATCAAACAAACAAACTCACTTCACTTTTATAATATTAGTAAGGATGAAGCACGGAACCCTAAAAACAACATTAAAATCCGGAACGGTTTAAATTACTCATTCACCAATACCATTATCAATCAACTTACGGATCTGAGCGACATTAAATGAATCGGAACCAATCATTCATTCATTTGGCGCGGTAATAAAACCGCTCAATTAGCGTCATTTGCGATTTATCAATCGTTATCAATTCATCAATCAATATGAGTCGTACATTTAATTTTTAGCATGGATTTTATTATGAAGCTGAGTTGTGCTCCGCGGTTTTACCCTTGATTAATTAACCTTAATGGGTACAGTTGCAACAAAAACTGTAAACTTGCTGTAAACTCCAAAGCATGGGTTTTTACACCGACCGCGGGACACGACTGTTCGCGTCTGTACTTGACGGGTATAAACGATGCCAATTTCTCGAGGTTGTACCCGCCGATTAAGTGCCAGATAAGTCACATTTGACGTGATTAGGCGCGAGATTAGTCACAAGTTTCAGGCAGTTACGTATGACACCATTACTTGAAGCATTGTCTTGTCTTAGTGTTAGGATTAGGTTCTTAAGGTGAGTCCACAGCATGTTAAATAACCGCTAGATATACAGGGTAGGAAGGCGTATGGACTTCCGGGAGTTTGAGGGAGAGAACCTCAAACCAACCCAGCCGCCGCGGGAGACGCCCCGGACGTCGGGCGCCGCGAGACGACTCCCGGCCACCGTAAATACGGTCCTGTGGACGGTGAGCCATGGGTAGCTCACCGCCCGTCCGTCTATTGACGACAGGCCGTGTCGACGGCGAGAGAGAGAGAAAGAGATGTCAGCAAAGCAGAGGGGCCTGCCAGGGGCTCCACCTGACGGGGTTGCGGGTTGTTCGAAAGAGATACCGCGGCCCCGGAACGTAAAGGGCAATAGAAGGAACATGGGTGGGTTTTAGTCAGTAAAAGTCTGACACTCCCCGGGGAAGTTATTTGATGATTTCCCATCCCAAAAATAAGAAAAAGGCGTATGGACTCGTGAGATTCCAGTTTTACTGATTGACAGTTTCGGTAATAAGACAGTTGCGTCAATTTAACAGTTTCCAGTGTTTGACAGTTTCAGATTCAGCGATAAGAAATGAGCTCTTTTCGCTTGCAGTGTGACAAATTATACATAATCTTCAAAATAAATGGAACAAACTAAGCCACAATAGAATAACTTTCCAACTATGTTGCGCAACACAATGTGGAACAAGGGGGAACTTGTCCAAACTTTATCAATATGTTGGAGCTGTGACACGCTGGCACGTCCTGATTGGTGGCGCAACACGTTCCATACAAATTCTTGACTAAAGTTTTTCGTGAAGGGCGTCCATCCATATACAAATTTTATAAAGATTTAATGGTTGTTAGTTTGGATGTCGACAGTATTTTACGTAACTACTGGTCTAATTCCGCAATATCTTTCATAAATAGAAAGTTAGATACACCAGCCCCAAGTATTATAGAGTATATTAAACTTTCTTATGGAATAATCACCAATCATATCAGGAGAAAAAAGCGAACAAAACCTAGTATTTTCAAAATCATCAAATATTGGCATTTGCTCTTGACTTCCATGTCAATTTTGAAAAGGAGTCGAAAAAAAGCAGTTGTATATAACATTGTACCGTTTTGTCCACAAACACCTAGCCTGAACCATGTACGCCCTGTTCATAACCTCAAGTGATATGACTTGCGATGCGACATGCATCAAGGGAGGTCACATCTTTCTTTCGCATACATCGCGAATCTCATCTTGATGATTCATCGTATAGCAGCAGTAATAGCCTAGTGGTGTGACCGTCAGACTGCCGGAGTCATAGGTCCCAAATTCGAATACCTATGATTTTTCGGATTCATTTGCGTCTTGTAATATCTTAAGGAAACCAGCTTGCCTGAGAGATATTCCTCATTGGCATATTAGCCAAATTAGAGGCCTATAAGCGGCATTGAAACTCTGCCATCAGGTAAGTCACTTTCCACACGATAAAAAAAGATCGCATGTTTTAAGTAGTTTCTATATTCTTTTTTCTACGTAGTCGCCAAGAAACCCTCATCATACATCATCGACGTCACGGCGTCATTTACTCTTTTCTCCTTCATATCATTCCATACACAATCCATCCATCTTTTCTTTGGCCTTCCTCTTGCTCTCTGTCCTTCAGCATTCAGATGCATCACTCTTTTAGTCACATGTTTTTTTTTTGTGCTTCGTCCCATATCATTACATGTCCATACTCAAATCATTTATTTCAATTAGACCATTACAGGCACTTTTGAATGTCATAAAACAAGAACAAAAAAAAATTATGCTGCTACAGTCCCAGTCACAAGACATAATAACTTGTGAAAGTAATGTAGTTGCCCATTCCAAAGCGTAGATCTCTATGGAGAAGAATGGGCAAGAAACTCCATGGACACTCTTTTAAATCATAATATTTTAACAAAATCATGGATGCATCATTCATGTTGTGATTATAAATACATATAAGAACGATGTAGAAAAACGAGCACATTAAGAGCGTCCAGAGTAAAAGCAAAAACAAGAGTTTAATAGATAAATTAATTAATTAAAACAAACCTTGGCGGCTAATAGATGACCAGTCACAACTGACAGCGCCCGTTCACGAACATGACGTATGGATCAGCCCCATTCAGCTCGACCATTTTGAAGGGAGCTAAATGACCCGACACACCCGCCACTATCAGCGAGACATTTAAGTGAGCATGACAATCTCTCAACCACCAGGGCAACCGTCGAGTCAATAAAATTACATAGAACTCACACATGGGCATTACAATTATACAATATTAGGAAATTGAGTCTATACAATGCAAAGAAAGTCTTACACCAAGACAAACGACTCCATACCAAGACAAACGACTCCCTTTCAATTTTTCTGTAACAAGCGCAACTTTCAAACTTCCTCTAATATACTCATTCCTTACTTTATCCATTCTTGTCACTCCACACATCTATCTCAAGATTCTCCAAGTCGCCAAAAAACCCTAAGTTCCATTCAAAAACCGTAGTCCTAACTGTATATTGCAGAATAATCACAGAAACTCTTCTTAATAAACCTATAAATGCGGTGAGGGATGAGAGCACCTATAATTAGACCCCCTTCCCCCAAACCTCGGCCCCGAAACCGCGCGATCAATAGCTGCGTCGAATTAAAATAAATGTTTCGGCAAACCAAAGCTCAAGGAGCCGTTGCCGTTTGCCGTTTGTCCAGACTGACGAGTTGAATGTCGTGAGTTCGAACCCAGCATTACTTGGTGCAATTTAATTCATTACAGTGCTCTCAATGTACCTCTTCTTCATGTGTCTGGCACGACTATTGTATGTGTCGTTCGCTTAGACCTTCATCATTTCTACCTAGTCCTCAGAAGCAGCGCTGAGTAAACTTCTGCTGCATGTATTTGTGATAAGAGATGCATGTATTTGGGATAGGAGGTAGACCATCGTTTGCTGTACTCTAGAAAGCCTTTGAATGCGGACGCTTTGGCCAAAATTAGGATGATGCCATCGTCATCACCAGTGAAGGAAAATATCGTGCGGAAATGTACCGGAAACACAATCATCGAAAACCAGTTACTATCCGATTTGGACAAGAGTAGATGATAAAAACCAAAGGTCAATAGTGTAGATTTTAGGTTAACCAGGAATATATTATTGCATGTTAAGCCGTTGGTCTCGGCTGTCATTTGTAGATCGTTGACAGTCGTAACAGGTAGACAGTGGGCTGAAAGTCTGACATACATGTCAGACTTTTACTGGTTACAACCAATCTTACCAAGAGGTATCATATTATATATTATGCTCTGCGTATCCAATATATGCGTTCAGGCTATTGCTGCGAATGCCACGCTTCTGTAGTGCCTCAGCAATGTTTGCTGACGTACGTACTGTAAGTTTTGATACATTGTGGCGAAAAAAAAAACTGAATCCACAGGCTGCGTGGCAGTCCCAACATTATCCTGCAATCGATAGCTGACCGGGCAGACAGTGCGCTAATGTGGGCGCTAACTAATCGCACTCGATCTCTTCTAGTTATTAGGTACTAACATAGGCTAAGTCATATTGTTACTAACACACTGGACCACATTGTAGTCTGTAAAATAAATAAATAATAATATTACCAAGTGCTAACTGGGTTGGACTGGTGGACTATTTGACGACGCGGTTGGCGCAGTGGCTGATCGATTGACTGCTGCGCTGCGTGTTGCTAGTTCGATACCCGCACGGAACAAATATTTGTATGGCCTACAGATAGTTTTTCCGGGTCTGGCCTTTTGTGTATTCGAGTTTAAATGTTTGTAAAACCTACGATACAGGAGAAATACCTAGTATAGGGCAACGTTTAAAAAAACAAAACTATGCAGATCAGTGTCTAAAATAGTCTTTTTAAGAAAGATTTAAGTTGACTTGTCCAGTCAGTGCAAGTATTCGTCAGATAAGTGTAGTTTGACTCAAATGAACAAAAACAATTATGATTCTCGTTGTTAATATGGCGTACCTCCTTACACCCATGAGGAAAATGACGTGAATATCCGTGGGAGCAAGCAGCTGACGCGTATATTGGAACAGTAATTTAGACTCAATGGGGCTGGAGGGGAAACGCCATCTTACACTTAGTTACCGCTCGGCCACGAACTACACGTGTGTTGCGACTGGGATCACATACGAAAATTGCCTAGAGCATACCGCGTGGCACTATGCGACGGTCATCAAATCAAATCATTTATTCTCAAAATACGTTTACAAATTTTAGTTGGGTAGGTATTTATGTTTAAAATAAAATATGTTTTGATGATGAACTGCATCAATGGTAGAATGTACAGGGATTCTTAAAAAATATTGCAATCACCTTATTGTAAATACCTACATTCTGAGCAAATAAATGAATATTTTATTCTACAATATAGTCCTTACTAATATTACAAAAGCGAAAGTGAGTTTGTTTGTTAAGTCTTCACGCCTTAATGACTAAACGGATTTTGATGAATTTTGGTAGGTACAGAGATAGTTGGGACCCTGGAGACGGACAGAGGCTAACTTAAAAAAAAAAGATTAATGAGGGAGAAAGAGGGAAGAAAAGGGAAAACTTAGCATTACTATTACAATAAATAAGGCGCAAGAGCAAAAACTACAGGAAGCAGGTACCTGTAAATCAGGAAAGGGGAACTGTGTTACCCCGATTTTAACGCGAGCGAAGCCGCGGGCAAAAGCTAGTATATTATACATGCGTCGATGTTTAACATTCGCAGAGACTCGCCACCGTGGTTAAAGATATGATACTCCTGACCAATGCAACGTATAATACACTAGTTGCGCCCCGCGGTTTTACTCGCGTGGTGATAGAAAAGAGAAAATACAATTATCTTTATGAATTGTAACCTATATGTTATTTTGATATGTGAACTTTATTATTGTGAAGTTTCATCAAAATCTATTCAGCAGTTTTTGCGTGAAAGAGAAACAAAGATACTTACATACATACATCCTCACAACCTTTCGCTTTTATAATATTAGTTAGATAAAACAAACAAAGGAAAAATAAAGCATGCTTTTCATAACAGATTGATGCTGAATATAAACAATTTATATAACAAACCATGCATGTGATGATGGAGAGTGTGTTGAGGTACATACAGGTGTTAAACGTCAATTTTATATGTAGGTATGTTTGAAGTGTTTCTCATCAGCAGTTTTTTATGATGAAGAGCTCGTGGCTTGACGGCACGGTTGGTGCAGTGGCTGAGACATCGACTGCTGAGCTGCGTGTCGCGGGTTCGATTCCCGCACGGAACAAATATTTGTATGAGCTGCAGATAGTTGTTTCGGGTCTGGCTGTTTTTGTCTGTTTTAGAATGTTTTAGACGCACCCACGATACAGGAGACCACCCTAGTGTGGGGTAACGTTTTAAAAAAAATAATAGCAGCCGCTCGGGTCGATTTTTTGGTTAAACCTCGCTTGCTTAGGTTGGTCTGTGGATGGGTGACCACTCGTAACATACCTAGTTTCTTCCGTGCTTCGGATAGCACGTTAAGCTGTTGGTCCCGGCTGTCATTTGTAGATCTTTGTCAGTCGTTGCAGGTAGGCAGTGTACCGAAAGTCTGACAACCAGTCTTACTAAGGGTTACCGTGTTAACCAGTACTAACTGGGATGTGGAGGTCACATAGGCAGTCGCTCCATGTTAATTACTAGTATTCAGCTGCATCCGGTTAGATTAGAAGAAAGTTGGGAAAAGGCTACATAGATGAAGGTTGACTAAGTTATGACTCTCAATTTAATCTTTAAATCATCCCGATCTTGAATGTCATAAGTAGGTAAGCAGATACCTTGTTCTATTTTTACATCTTCATCATTTTATTATAGTAAAGAAATATCGAATATCGCAGAGTTTCTCTTACTCTTGAAGATGGCTCCTAAGACATCACAAAAAGCCGGGGTTGCGTGTTGTTCGAAAGAGATACCGCGGCCCCGGAACGTAAAGGGCAATGGAAGGAACATGGGTGGGTTTTAGTCAGTACAAGTCTAACACTCCCACCCGCTCCGTCCAGAGCGGGGGAAGTTATTTGAAGAATTCCCACCCAAAAAAAAAAGAAGGACATCACATAAACAAGTATCTCACCGCTCATTGTATTTAGTTAAACACTAAAACTACACGAATCTATTTCTGAACACATAAACTTGCAATGTTTTGTTTATTTGCGCCGACTTCAGACGACCGTATTGTTTCTTCGGCCGAACGTTTAACTGCAGTAAATAATGTAAATGTAGGAGACTATTCTATAGGTTACGACATATTTTATGTGTTTATCTGTAGCCTGTATCATTTCTGGGTAGTCATGATCTTTATCATTTAGCTAATGCCGCTCCTCCAAGCATCTCCGCAGTGACTGATCATGTGTTTCCCATTTTTAGCTGATGCTGAATCTTACCAGGTCATCGGTTTACTTTGTGGACGAAATTAATGGAGAATTAGGAACGGAGATAATGTAATGGTTTGATTCGCACGGACGGTATGTCCGCCACCATTATGTTAACCGTGTCATCCTTCACAATAAATCTTCGGTAGTTATTCGCCGAAATCTATAACGACATCTACCGAGTTTAGGCAGGTAGGTATATCGATTGTTGGTCAGCAGATGTTTTAAGAAACTGTTATTATTGTAGAAGTAAACTTGCTTACTTCTACTATAGTAAAAGTGATACGGGCAGAGATAGAAAGCACTAATCTCTTCAGAAGAGAGACTGATTTGCATCCATCAGAATTCGAAAGACGCTCTGTTTGAAACCGAATAACTACCTAGTGTATTATACGTTTCATTGGTCAGTAGGTATCATATCTCCGACCACGGTGGCCAGTCTCTGCGAATGTTAAACATCGACGCCTAATACCTTTTTTATTTTTTTTTAAGAGACAATGATAGAAATAAATGAAACACAGATTAATGAAAACTTCTGATTAAGTAACTTCTTCATTGTTAATTGAAAAAAAAAACATAATCGTTACTAATATTAT
The DNA here is from genome assembly GCA_905475445.1 of Ochropleura plecta. Taxonomy (NCBI): domain Eukaryota; kingdom Metazoa; phylum Arthropoda; class Insecta; order Lepidoptera; family Noctuidae; genus Ochropleura; species Ochropleura plecta. The sequence goes on along the minus strand of FR997738.1, from coordinate 790,351 downwards.
AAAAGCGAAAGTGAGTTTGTTTGTTACGTCTTCACGTCTAAATGGCTAAACCGATTTTGATGAATTTTGGCCAAATCAAATCAAATCATTTATTTCAATTAGACCATTACAGGCACTTTTGAAAGTCAAGAAACAAAATGAATCTACAGTCCCGGTCACAAGGCATAATAACTTGTGAAAGTACTGTAGTTGCCCATTCTAAAGCGTTGATCTCTATGGAGAAGAATGGGCAAGAAACTCCATGGACACTCTCTGGTATTGAGATAGTTGGGACCCTGGAGAGGGACATAGGCTTAATGAAGGATGGCTATTTGTTTTAAAGTGAGAAATGAGGGAGATAGAGGGAAGGGAAGAAAAGGGAAAACTTAGCTTTGCTATTACAATAAATAAGGCGCAAGGGCAAAAACTACAGGTAGCAGGTACCTGCAAATCAGAAAAGGGGAACTGTGTTACCCTGAATTTAACGCGAGCAAAGCTGCGAGTAAAAGCTAGTACTTCATAATATTCGTTTTCCAATAAAACGCGATTCTACAATCCAACACAAAGATTTCCTTCCCAGATATCTTGCTAACTCAGTAACCTAAGTTCTTCGCCCTGAGGCGGGTACTCATAAATTTTCTCAGACTTCAGCGACGGTCATAAATCTTCCAAGTGTCATTTTAAGCGTGAACTCAGCCTGATTTAGTGCTTTCTCCGGAGACGGTCTGGGTGGACAGTAATGTGGGAACGAACTACTTTCTTGTACCTACTTATAAAGTAACTTGGCGAAGAAGTTTCTGTAAGAATCAGCAGTGTAAATCTTACAAGAATGGTTAACACAAAACTTTAAGGTGAGGTCACGGCTTCGGGTGAAGCGTGTTGTGACGCGACTTGAGCCAACTGACTGGCTGGGGTTGCGGGTTGTTCGAAAGAGATACCGCGGCCGCGGAACATAAAGGGCAATGGAAGGAACATGGGTGGGTTTTAGTCAGTACAAGTCTGAATTGCCCCCCGCTCCACCCAGAGCGGGGGAAGTTATTTGATGATTTTCCACACCAAAAAAAAGCCAACTGACCCGCGGGCGGCAATGTATGCCTGTGTAATACAGGCTGGAAGGAAAACGTATTCAGTTTACATTCTGGCATTTTATTTTTTATCGGTATTAAAAAGAATATCAGCTGTTTTTAAGCTTATGGAACAGAAATTTCGAACGTTTTAAGTTTTTGGAGGAATCATCTTTTTTTTTAATATAAATGATATTAAAAAAATTGTTAAATGATGTACTGAATATGATGTGGTAATCGTTTGTGATATATCATCGAAATAAGACCAAGGCTTTTATGTATATTTTTTCTAAAACAAATTGTGCCAGTTACCGCATTATCTTTAATTCTCTACAAGGGCATCGACACCTAGTTAAACCCGGGTTTTTAATTCCCTACCCTTTTAAATTTCAAAATACCCAACAATCTAACGTAAAATTCCAGTAATCCAGTTCTGTAAAATATAATATTTGCGGATTTACAGAACGAATGAGAGTCAAAGCATTACTTGGTACCACATTGAGCATAAATCTGAAGCTAACATTCTATGAAAACCGCAAAACGTAAAATAGCGGAATATTAGGACGTTCATGTACAGTCATGGGCACAAATGTGCACGGTATCATTATTTTGTCATGCCTTTATGGTATTAGCTTGAACCTCAAATCAACGCAGCCGTCGCGGGAGACGCTCGAGCATCGGGCTCTGCGAGACGAGGGTCTGTGGACGGTGAGCAATGGGTAGCTCACCGTCCGTCCGTCTCGTGACAACAGGCCGGGGAGACAGCACGTTCGTGTTCCACGCACACCGCAAAGAAATGTTAGCAAAGCAGAAAAACCTGCCAGAGCCCCTGCTTTCCTGGGTTGCGGATTTTCGAAAGAGATACCCCGGCCTCGGTACACAAAAGGCAAAGAAGGAACACAGATGCGTTTAATTCTGTAAAACTCTGACACTCCCTTTAACTCCGCCCAGAGCGAGAGAAGTTATTTGCCGTTTTCCGAATTTCAAAATGGTGTTTTAGCTTTCTGGGCTTTTTGCGAATAGGAAATCATCTTATTACTTTCCCCGCTCTGGGTGGAGTGGTACTGGTACTGACTGTACTTAAACCCACCCATGTTCCTTCTATTGCCCTTTAGCTTTCTTGTCTTACTACCCATTTCCAATATTAATGATCTGCACACAGCAAGAACTTTCGTTCCTCCAATAATCGACCTCTCTGGTTTTCTTAAATCTTTTTCTTAGTCCAGATACAGATCTGAATATCAGAACGTCCACTAGTTAGTTCACATTTAAGTTAAACGTTCGCGAACCTTCATTTAAGAAGTTGGTAGACTCGTTTCAAAATTAGTTCGAAGTTCTTTTTTTTCATCTATATATTTTTACTTCTCTATACTGTTATAATTTATATTTTTATGTATGCTTACCAATAATATAAAAGCGAAAGTGAGTTTGTTTGTTTGTTACGTCTTCACGCCTAAATGGCTACACCGATTTTGATGAATTTTGGTACAGAGATAGCTGGGACCCTGTAGACTGACATAGGCTACTTTTTTTTTTTAAAAAAAGATTGAGATATGAGGGAAGAAAAGAGAATACTTAGCATTACTATTACAATAAATTAGGCGCAAGGGCAAAAACTAAGCAAATCAGGAAAGGGGAACTGTGTTACCCCGAATTTAACGCGAGCGAAGCCGCAGGCAAAAGCTAGTTTATAATAACATTTTGTTCAATGTAAACTTCTGCTCGTGACATTACAAACGAGTTTTGCAACATTAAAAGTACCGCAATTGCTAATTTTTATCTTCAATCTCAGTTCCTTTGTTGCCAAAATGGTTTCAGAAGTATATTTAGATATCGCCAGACTTAGAGATGTGTCTAACGTGTCCAAAACCACTCTAATGGAATAATAAGTAGGGAATACCGGGCTTCGGGAGCGCCTATACCTGGACATTTATTTACATCTATCTATAATTATATGATAGATAGTCCGGTTGAGCAGATAAACAACTCACCAGAGAGTTAATCTGCGAGTGACCCTATAAAATAAAATATCCTTACTTCCTTACTAATTAATATTATAAAAGCGAAAGTGAGTTTGTTTGTTTGTTTATTTGTTTGTTACCTCTTCACGCTTTAATGGCTAAACCGATTTTGATGAATTTTGGTACAGAGATAGTTAGGAACCAGGAGACGGACATAGGCTAATTTTTATTTTAAAAAAGTGGGATGTGCGGGAGAACGAGGGAAGAAAAGGGGAAACTTAGCGTTGCTGTTACAAATCCATCAGGCGCAAGAGCAAAAACTGCAGGTCTGCTTGGTGTGTTATACCGAATTTAACGCGAGCGAAGCCGCGGGCGAAAGCTAGTCCTTACTAATATTATAAAAGCGAAAGTGAGTTTGTTTGTTTGTTACCTCTTCACGCCTTAATGGCTAAACCGATTTTGATGAATTTTGGTACAGAGATAGTTGGGAACCAGGAGACGGACATAGGCTAATTTTTATTTAAAAAAAGTGGGATATGAGGGAGAACGAGGGAAGAAAAGGGAAAACTTAGCGTTGCTATTACAAATCAATCAGGCGCAAGAGCAAAAACTGCAGGTCTGCTTGGTGTGTTATACCGAATTTAACGCGAGCGAAGCCGCGGGCGAAAGCTAGTAATATTATAAAAGCGAAAGTGAGTTTGTTTGTTTGTTACGTCTTCACGCCTAAATGGCTGAACTGATTTTGATGAATTTTGGTACAGAGATAGTTGGGATCCTGGAGATGGACATAGGCTACGTTTTTTAAAAAAAGATTGAGATATGAGGGAGAAAGAGGGAAGAAAATGGAAAACTTAGCATTGCTATTACAATAAATAAGGCGCAAGGGAACAACAGGAAACAAAAGGGGAGAGAAAGATATTTTTTTTTCGATCATCACGCGAGTTAAAGATAGCGTTTGCATGCGGACGAAGTCGCGGGCTGAAGCCAGTATATATATAAAAAAGAAAATCACTGAATCACTCATCACGAAATATCAGAAACTATTATAAGCGTTAGGAGTTTCAAATTTTGCATGGCTAAAAGGATTTTTTAGGATGTAGGTGTTTACTAAGACGGGATTTTGCAAAAGTCAACACCTAAGGGAGTGAAACAGGGTGGCAAAGTTTGTATGGGAGATCGCCATTCTTTGGCTGGATTGACGTGAATGACGTGAATCCTTGCTGAGCAGCGGAAAAAGCGGTTTTCCCGCTACACTTTTGGCTATAGCTATTATTATATTTGTTAGGCTAGTGGAATAGAAATATGGTTTTTCTTCATTATGATCTAAGATTGTAATGTCATGGTTAACATGGTTCTTTCGATCTTAATTCAGTCTCATTATACAGTTACGTATCAGTCCCCATAGGCTGAAAAGGTGCATAAGTTTTTTTTTCTAAGTTGTGTTAGTTCAACCAATAGACTTCGAACCCAAGTCAGTCGTATCAAAAACAATCTCTGCATGTGAGGATTCATAGACAACTCATATGCCGCAGACAATGGCTTACTTTCCATCTTTCGCTTTATTTTGCCTGGCTAAACAGCCAATAACGTAATTTCCACCAACATTTTACCATTTTACCGGAGTGTTACCGGATGAGCTCGAATACCGTCGCAATCCAACACCAGGGTAACACGAAAATCCTTGGTTGGTACTTGATTAGCCTTAGACTTGGTGTCAGACTTTCAGTCATTTGAGTGCCAGTTATGACTGTAAAAGATTTACAAATAACCAATGCGAACAAGAGCTTGACATGTTCCTGGAGGAGACCCAGGGGCATGTCATCGTCTCCAATGATTACTTGACATCATAATTTAATGTTTTTTTTATAAAAACTTGCCCCACAAAAGAAATTTCTCCTGTATCGTGGGTGGGTTTACAAACATCTAAACTCACATACACAAACAGTCAGACCTGAAACAACTACCCTGTAAGTCATAAAAAAAAATATTTCGTTCGGGGATCGAACCCGCAACACGCAGCGCAGCAGTCGATCGCTCAGCCACTGCGCCAACCGTATCGTCATAATGGATCACTCACGGTTCAATTTGCGTTCAACCAGAGTGGCCAGTATCACTCAGCCACGATTTTCTGTGTAGGTATGCTATTTTTTGGATTAAAATATCGCATTTAATGGATTTTAGTATAAACATTTCAATTCGTTAAATGGTCACAATGTGAATTTCAATAGCTCTTTTACGGAAGACTTTTATAAATTCGTCCCAAAAATGGGACATTCGACAATAGTACGGCTACAATGGTACGTATACTCTTGTATGGAACATTAAATTCTTGGCAACCCCGGGTTGGCAGCCGAAGGGTTATAATATATCCAATTTAAGACTTATCGCGTGAAGTGAAGTGTTTTTGGTTCGCGGAGGGTTGGGACGCTCAATCCTTCTTAACCTTTTGTTGGTATAATTGCATTCTTACGACGGATTTTTGTCAATTTTGTAAGTGTGACTGGCATTTTTAAAGCTCCGTCAAATAACGTTACGCGATGCGACTTGTACGAATGCGTCACTTGCTTCCTTCGCGTGAATACTGTCACGTTGCAATTTGGAGTCCTGCGGCACATTTTAGGCAATTCCTTTTTTTTCTACGCAGTAGTAGTCGCAAGACGCGTGTAGCTTCTGTTCTGTCCTTTTGTTAAGGCCAGCGCTCTCCGATGACAGCAGGCCAGACGTATCCAACGTAAATTCATACGTAGCTAGTGGTAACAAGATACAAATTATAATGTTCAATACCTTGGGGTCGTTCTCTAAACATTTGAATTTGTATTTTATTACCCTAGCTAAGTATTATTTTTGTGTTGGTTAATCATAAAATGCTCTACCCTACCATCGTCAGAGTGCATTGGCCTTTAGTTTTAGTCAAAACGGGTATTAAAGCCATACCCTTGCAGTCATGCTAGCGACGAAGGTGTCTGGGCGTTTGAGGGAGAGAACCTCAAACCAACCCAGCCGCCGCGGGAGACGCTCCGGGCGACGGGCGCCGCGAGACGACTCCGGCCACCGTAGATGCAGGCCTGTGGACGGTGAGCAATGGGTAGCTCACCGTCCGTCCGTCTATTGACGACAGGCCGTGTCGACGGCGCGTTAGTGTTCCACTCGCGCCTCAAAGAAGTCAGCAAAGCAGAGGGGCTTGCCAGAGCTTCTGCCTGCCGGGGTTGCGGGTTGTTCGAAAGAGATACCGCGGCCCCGGAACGTAAAGGGCAATAGAAGGAACATGGGCGGGTTTTAGTCAGTAAAAGTCTGACACTCCCCCCCGCTCCGCCCGGAGCGGGGGAAATTATTTGATGATTTCCCACCCCAAAAAAAAGGCCTTACCCTACAAAAGAAACAGGCCAAGTGCGAGTCGGACTCTCACATCGAGGGTTCCGTACAACCTTGTGTCATAACCGGCAATATCTTTTGATTGTGAAGACATAGAGAGTTGAATTTTTCACAGCTCCAAGACTTATGTATATCGTTTTCAATTTCAACTCGATACCTCCACGCGTTCCCGAGATAAAGGGGCCTTGACAGACGGACAACAAGGTGATTCTATAAGGGTTCTGTTTTTTTCCTTTTGAGTTACGGAACTCTAAAAAGATTATTATAATGGCTTTTTTTTTCGGGTGGGAAATCATCCAATGACTTCCCCCGCTCTGGGCGGAGCGGGGGGGCATGTCAGACTTGTACTGACTAAATCCCACCCATGTTCCTTCTATTGCCCTTTACGTTCCGAGGCCGCGGTATCTCTTTCGAACAACCCGCAACCCCGGCAGGCGGAGGCTCTGGCAAGCCCCTCTGCTTTGCTGACATCTCTTTGAGGCGCGCGTAAAACACGAACGCGCCGTCGACACGGCCTGTCGTCAATCGACGGACGGACGGTGAGATACCCATTGCTCACCGTCCACAGGCTCGCATCTTCGGTGGCCGGAAGTCGTCTCGCGGCGCCCGGCGCATTACAATGGGTAGACTTGCTTTAAATTGATCTAGAAACTTTTTTATTTTATAAAACGTTTCCCCACACTAGGAATTTCTCCTGTATCGTGGGTGCATTTACAAACATTTAAACTCACATACACAAACAGCCAGACCCGGAACAACTATCTGTAGGCCATACAAATATTTCTCTGTGAGAGAATAGAACCCGCGACACTCGGTGCAGCAGTCGATCGCTCAACCACTGCGCCAACCGTGTCGGCAATAACAATAATGGGTAGACTTGCTTCAAATTGATCTAGAAATTAAATAGAATGTAGGTCCTATGTGTTTATATAGTAGGTATAGCATGGCATAGTATAGCCTAGAAAGGGTCGTGCCGGAGGTAGGTTCGGCTGTCGGCTACAAATTGTGAGTAATAGTACCACTGCCACGCTATATGGCAAAATCTATGACTTATTTGGACTTGGTGTGATTTACGCACTAGTGCGAATGGTATTTCGTATTTGTTAACAGTGATTGGCAGTTTAATGTAGTTTTTATAACCTGCTATAACTATATAACACATTCATATATGCAGACAAGACGTGCTTGCCTGCCGGGGTTGCGGGTTGTTCGTAAGAGATACCGTGGCCCCAGAACACAAAAGGAACATGGCTAAAGTTTTTGATTGCGTTCACCATGACACACTTTTACGGAAACTACGTCATTACAGTGTTCAAAATGAAGCCCTAAATGTAATAGATTCATACTTACAAAACAGATTTCAATGTGTAGATGTTAATGGCGCGAAATTTTTTGGGCTACCTGTTCAGCTAGGTGTACCTAAAGGCTCGATACTAGGTCCAAGTTATTTAATGATTTTCCATCCACAAAAAAAAGTACACTGCGTCCATAACAACATCATGCCTTTTTTTTTTTTTTTTTTTTCGGGTGGGAAATCATCCAATGACTTCCCCCGCTCTGGGCGGAGCGGGGGGGCATGTCAGACTTGTACTGACTAAAACCCACTCATGTTCCTTCTATTGCCCTTTACGTTCCGAGGCCGCGGTATCTCTTTCGAACAACCCGCAACCCCGGCAGGCGGAGGCTCTGGCAAGCCCCTCTGCTTTGCTGACTCTCTTTGAGGCGCGCGTGAAACACGAACGCGCCGTCGACACGGCCTGTCGTCAATCGACGGACGGACGGTGAACTACCCATTGCTCACCGCCCACAGGCCCGCATCTACGGTGGCCGGAAGTCGTCTCGCGGCGCCCGGCGCCATGGGCGTCTCCCGCGGCGGCTGGGTTGGGCAGATGTTCTCTCCCTCAAACGCCCGGCCACCTCCTTTGCTAGCATTACTGCTTCGCAGAAGGTGGTGACCGCTTCCCATTCCCTCTCGCTCCGGACCATGGCCTGAACCAGGGCCGGACGCGAGAGATCGCCGCCGCCGATCGCCTCTACGAGGGCACGGCGGTGCTCTGCCCACGCTGGGCAGATCGCCACTGTGTGCTCCACCGTGTCCTCAGGGCGATCGTCACAATGGTGACACCCGGGCGCTTCCTCCCGCCCGATGATGTGCAGGAACCTCCCGAAACTTCCGTGTCCGGTGAGGACCTGCGTCAGGCGGTAGGTGAGGACGCCATGACGCCTCTCCAGCCACTCCTCAAAGAGGGGACTTACCGCCACTATTGTGGCGTGCCCTACAACATCATGCCTGTGTGTTGATTTTCATCTCATCCAACCAATTACATAAAGGTAAATCTGACTAAGATATTGTAGGCTTTCAATAAATCTGCTAAACCTAGCTAGTTTTAAAGAACATGCTGAAAAATCCTCCTTCTAGACTTTCGTATAATACGTACCTGTACAACGATAGACGGGACATAACAAACTAGGTACATCCTATTCCGCTTGCTATAAATGCCGATGGCCCTAGTGTTAGCCCGGTTTAGCAGACGCCATTAAAAAAAACATGTTTTAGATAGTTTTTTCCTCAAAGTTTATGTGTAACTAGCTTTTGCCCGCGGCTTCGCTCGCGTTTAATTCGGGGTAGCACAGTTCCTTTCCTGATTTGCAGGTTCCTGCTATCTGCAGTTTTTGCCCTTGCGTTTATTGATTTGTAATAGCAAAGTTAACTTTTCCCTTTTCTTCCCTCTTTCTCCCTCATATACCACGTTTAAAAAAAATATTGGCCCATGTCCGTCTCTTGGGTCCCAACTATTTCTCTGTACCAAAATTCATCAAAATCGGTTTTGCCATTAAGGCGTGAAGAGGTAACAAACAAACAAACTAACTTTCGATTTTATGATATTAGTAAGGTTTAGCGGGCGCCCGCGGCTTTGCAAAAAAAAAAATCTTTGCAAAATTTTTTTTTGCAAAGATTTTTTTGCCTTTGAAAAAAAAATATCTACGATATAGGTATATCCCATGTGTTATTCCAGACCATAATCTACCTCTGTGCCAAATTTTATCAAAATCCGTTTATCTGTTTTGACGTGAAAGAGTAACATAATATTAGTAATATAGCTGGCGCCCGCTGCTTTGCCCGTGTGATATCGGAAAAAAGTATCCTATGTGTTATTCCAGATCATAATCTACCTCTGTGTCAAATTCCATCATGATCTGTGCAGCCGCTTTACGTTTGACGTGACGTGAAAGTGTAACAAGTAACAAACATCCATACATCCTCACAAATATTCGCATTTATAATATTAGTAAGATATAAAACACTATGTAACATTCCAATATTAAAGAAGAAACAATGTTTTCGACAAATCGTAGAAACTGTTAAAAGTAGGTGGCGCGTCGTTACCTACTCGCTAGTAATAAACCAACTTCATGCCAGAAAATTTCACAGATCAGTGCACAAAAATTTGTCGCTTATCCTACTTTGCTAATTAGCATTTCTAACACGTACACATAAATTCTACTGAATAATAAATTCGTCCGTACGCAGATAAGTGCCAGAAATATCACAGAATATAAAATGTAAAAAAAGTTAAAGTATGTCGGTGTAATCTACCGAACGTGATTACAATTTGATTTTGAGAGCACTTATACTGCTTGGCCACAAGCTACACGATTGAGCGACGCGCGTTTTGCAAGAGCAACAAAAAAACTTGAGAGGTGTCAAGGGACACACAACACAAAAATAATCGTCGCGACACCACACTGTTCAATGCGAAATAGAAAGACGAAACGAAAATAACTGGCTTGCTTTCTATGTGAGAGAGATACAGACAGAGAAACACGCGCACGCCGCACGGCTTACAACTATAGCAAAAAGTGTCGTTATAACTTTTAGTCTTAATTTTTTCCGTCTAGCCCCCTTTCGCGACGCGCGAAAACGGTCGCCCTTTGAGTTTGCTGCGAGACACCGTCATCCTAATTGTCTATGACACGATGAGTTCAAACATACAGATTATTTTATTACCCTTCTAGCTGGCGCCCGCGGCTTCGCCCGCGTGATATCGGAAAAAAAATCCGTTGTGTGTGTGTTATTCCAGACTATAATCTACCTCTGTGCCAAATTTCATTAAGATCCGTTCAGCCGTTTTGATGTGAAAGAGTAACAAACATACATACATCCATACATCCATCCATCATAACAAACATTCGGATAATTACAAAAAAAAAATATTAATTTTAAAAGTAGGATTTGAAGCTCGCAAGCTATCTCGCGAGCACAGACAATGTTATATTGATAATTTTCATCGCACAACGAGAACGCATCGCGCCATCGCATTATCCCGTTTTTTGCGTATGGGAAATTATCAAATAATGATAGTCAGGGAGAGTCAGACTTTTATTGACTGAAACCCACCCATGTTCCTTCTTTTGCCCTTTAAGTTCCGGGACTGCGAATCTCTTTCGAATAAACCGCAACCCCGGATCGCACTATCTGGCGCTTACGCGAATTGTAATATAACTAGCTTTTGCCAGCAGCTTCGCTCGCGTTAGTTTCGGGGTACCACAGTTCCCCTTTCCTGATTTGCAGGTTTTTTTTTTTAGTTTTTGCCCTTGCGCCTTATTGATTTGTAATAGCAAAGCTAAGTTTTCCCTTTTCTTCCCTCTTTCTCCCTCAAATCCCACTTTAAAAAAAAATTGCCTATGTCCGTCCCCTGGGTCCCAACTATCTCTGTACCAACATTCATCAAAATCGGTTTAGCTATTAAGGCGTGAAGAGGTAACAAACAAACAAACTCACTTTCGCTTTTATAATATTAGTAAGGATTATAACTGGCCTATTTGAAATAATAGCTTTTGATTTTTTTGCCGCAGTGTTTTTTGAGAACAGTGCTTGGATGGGTGACTAACATTTCATATACTTGTGACTGTACACACAAAATAGCTAAAAGCAATAATGAAACTAGTTTTATGTTATACATTATTAGTTTTTGTGAAATAAATTATAGTAATGTTTGTTTAAAGTACCAATATATTTGTTAATAATAGACGTTGAAGCTCGTTAGGTACAAATTTTGTAAAGCTAATAAATATTTTGTCTCCTACAAACAACCCACGTAATTTCTTATTTTATAAATTTTTAAAGCCTTTATTTATGATTTTTTATTGGTCATAAAATATAGAGTTGAAGAAGAAGATATATTACCCGGCAGTTGATTTTCCAAAACTTACCTGAAAAAAAAGAAAAATAATTTATTAGTATTGCACACAAAATAAACACACAAAATTGCATTAATGAAGCAGATTGGTTTGTTATTTGCTAGTATTTTGATTTATATAATACTAGCTTTTGACCGCGGCTTCGCTCGCGTTAAATTCGGGGTAAGACAGTTCCCCTTGCGCCTTATTGATTTGTAATAGCAACGCTAAGTTTTCCCTTTTCTTCCCTCTTTCTCCCTCACATCCCACTTTTTTAAAATAAAAATTAGCCTATCTCTGTACCAAAATTCATCAAAATCGGTGTAGCCATTAAAGCGTGAAGAGGTAACAAACAAACAAACTCACTTTCGCTTTTAAGTAAGGATAGAAGTTCAGTGCTTTTCATAAACCTAACTTGCGTCCCCTAGCTGGGCAAAATTCTCTTCTTTTTAGGGTTCTGTACCTCAACCTCAATCGGAACCCTTATAAGATCACTTTGATGTCTGTCAAGACCCTTTATCTTGGAATACATGAAGGTATAGAGTTGCAATTTAAATAATTCACGTAAATCTGTAGTCCTTTTAGAGTTGTGAAAAAATCACTCCTTTAAGTCTACGCAGTCAAAAGATATGGCCGTTTATGTCACAAGTTTGTACGGAACTCGCGATGCGCTAGTCGGACTCGCACTTGACTGCTTTTTTTCCCTATCTTTCCTTGGCCATGTCATAATCAAAGATAGGGCATCGTTGGAAATGATTGTCTCGCAAACCATCGGAACAAGATCAGATTGTTGTAGTTGATAGTTCGTTCTATCTATTTAGGTATGAAATAGAGCAGTACAAAATACACTTTATTGCACACCATAATTGAAACGCAATTGTTTTACAGAAACACGGATATACTTAGCTACTAAAGCACTGGTCAAACTGAAGCGAGTCCCGAGCGGCGTGCAGGATGGCATTTGTTTTCTGCGACTCCTAATGTCTGAATGACAACTCGGGACATAAGCTCCAATAATTACGGCGGCAGTGCCAGTATCGACTAATTGGTGTTTACGAACATACATGGCAGTACACAAGTGCATAATTCAGGCTCTCACCGATTTACCTACCTGACATTGTGTTGCCATCTGACGTTTATTGTCTAAGTGTTTTTCTTCTATATAAAATTTCGGAAAAGTGTATTGGTTTCTAGAAAGAAGAAAATGCAGCCGGCGGAAACATTTTCCGATTTCTTTTTGTATTCAAAATCTTATATATATATATCTTTATTCATTAGCCATGATGATGATGCAATCTAGCCGAATACGGTCACAGCATCCGCATCCGATGGCTCTCCAAAGCCGTTGCCGAGAGATTTGATGTGCGGCTCAACTACGTGCTCTCAAGTGGCTAGCATATACATCTTTGTCCGAAAACCTCCTTGTATACGTAACATACAAACATTATCTTCATAATACACCTTCTTATTATCTACGTGGTACAAATCAAGTCTTTAAGCTAATCAAAATCTTTAGCCTCCTTTGTAGTAACTTCAAAAATACTTCCAAAGTTGACGAAGTCAGTACCTACATGCATTGCATACTTCGCTCAAAACATTAACATTCTCAAATTCTGTACTGAAGTGAAACATCGCGTAACTTTTTGAGAGGCGCACAAGTTTTAATATAATGTGCATACGATAACTTGGCAATTACTTTAATTTACTTGTTTTCAATGTTTGAGCAGATGTTATTCTAAGAAATTTTATACACAGGAAAGATTTTTTTATTTAAAATCCTAGCTTTTGCGCGCGGCTTTGCTCGCGTTAAATTTGGGGTAACACAGTTCCCCTTTCCTGATTTGCAGGTACCTGCTACATGTACTTTTTGCCCTTGCGCCTTATTTATTGTAATAGCAATGCTAAGTTTTCCCTTTTCTTCCCTCTTTCTCCCTCATATCTCATTTTTTTAAAAAAATTAGCTTATGTCCGTCTCCAGGGTCCCAACTATCACTGTACCAAAATTCATCAAAATTAACGCCACAAAATCTATGAACTTGATACCTTGCATGTCTGATTAGTCAGTTTATGTAAACGCATGATTGACAAATAAATGATCTTTTTTTCTTTCTTTCATGTTGAAGTCCCATGTAATTTGGTGTCCTTTTGAGAAAAGTCCTACAGTGTAAAACCATACTCGATACCTAGTTTAATTCCGATACAAATCGAACCCAGGAGTTCATGTGGCAGCCAGGACCTCGTTGGTTGAGTGGCAATAATGATCACTGGACCGACCGACGAGCAGTAACAAGAACATAATTGTTGCAGGTTCGATCCCCGCACGGAACAAATATATGTGTATTACCAACAGATAGTTGTTCCGGGTCTGGCTGTTTGTGTTTGTGTATGTCAGATTAAACTTTTTTAAACGCACCAACGATACAGGAGAAATTCCTTGTGAGGGGAGACGTATATTTTAAAAAAAATAGTATATCTCTATTATTGCTACATTAGTAGATTGGTGCCTCATAAAATATAAAAAATAATACGTAGTACTTATTTAGTCAGTGATACCATTAATTCCACAAATGAAACTGCTCCCTACATATTAATACTAGCTTTTGCCCGCGGCTTCGCTCGCGTTAAATTCGGGGTAACACAGTTCCCCTTGCGCCTTATTGATTTGTAATAGCAACGCTAAGTTTTCCCTTTTCTTCCCTCTTTCTCCCTCACATCCCACTTTAAAAAAAATATATATAGCCTATGTCCGTCTTCTGGTTCCCAACTATCTCTGTACCAAAATTCATCAAAATCGGTTTAGCCATTAAAGCGTGAAGAGGTAACAAACAAACAAACTCCCTTGCGCTTTTATAATATTAGTAAGGATAATACGTAGTACTTACTTAGTCAGTGATACCATTAGTTCCACAAATGAAACTGCTCCTTACATATTAATATTAACACACAAAACTCAGGAAAAAGCAATAAAAACCTTTGCTTAGCCAAGACAAAGCACCCTCATTGTCTCCTTAAGGAATCCACCGTATTTGTCCGACGACATCGCGCTATGACATAAATGTATGACAACAGGAGACACGCCATTATGATGACATCATAACCGTGACGTAATATCTGGAGATAATCTCGTGTGATGAACACCCCTCATTATTTTGGTGTCTTTATTAATGTTAAAGATGTACACACATAAACCTACTCATAATATCACGCCTGTTATTTCTAAAACGACACGGTTGGCGCAGTGGCTGAGCAATCGACTGCTGCGCTTCATGTTGCGGGTTCCATCCCCCCACGAAACAACTATTTGTATGACCTACAGGTAGTTGTTTCGAGTCTGGCTGTTTGTGTATGTGAGTTTAAATGTTTGTAAACGCACCCACGACACAGGAGAAATTCCTAGTGTGGAGCTAAGTTGTTTTTTTTTAAGTTTAGGCAGAGATGTACCTATGTACATTAGGTTTCTGTAACATTTTTCTGTCTTATGTAAGAAAGGGCGGATGTTGAATGTTGATGGATAAAGAGGGAGAGGAAGGCCAAACAAAAATTGGATGAATTGTGTAAGGAATGATATGAAGGAAAAAGGAATAAATGATGCCATGACGTCTGACAGGGGAGAATGGAAGAAGAAAACGTGTTGCGCGTGTTGATGATGTTATAGGGGGCGAAACATTTGCCACCAACCGAGCATAAATAAAAACGTGGCTAATGAGAAATACCTAATGAAAAACCCAATAACATTTCTCCCGACACTTTATTTGGGATACCTCATATCCAGCAGTCGTACTCGTCCTCACGATGTACTCCTTGACAGCTCTAAGAGCATTAAGGATGAAATCCATACTAATATTATAAAAGCGAAAGTGAGTTTGTTTGTTTGTTACGTCTTCACGCCTTAATGGCTAAACCGATATTGATGAATTTTGGCACAGAGATAGTTGGGACCCTGGAGACGGACATAGGTTATTTTGTTTTTTTTAAAGCGGGACATGAGGGAGAAAGAGGGAAGAAAAAGGAAAACTTAGCATTGCTATTCCAATAAATAAGGCGCAAGGGCAAAAACTACAGGTAGCAGGTACTTGCAAACCAGGAAAAGGGAACTGTGTTACCGAGCAAAGCCGCGGGCAAAAGTTAGTAATAAATACAAAAAAGTGCGTGCCTGGCGAAACCTACGACCTCGTAAGTCGCGACAATTTCCTCTCTCACAAGCGATAAACAAACCGTATAAGTAGTCTCAATTCATTGTACAAACTCCTCTTAAAATCAACAATATAAAATCCACTTTACATTCAAATCAAGTTGCCAATCTCAAATCCGCGACAAACAATGAGAGCACTTGAACAGAAGAGCCACTTCAAACAATATTGTAACGAGCTCCAAGTCCTGTGGTATGTGATGGTGGCTTTTACAATTGCTGGTTCGGAGATTTATTAAGTGTTTGTGCTGGATCAAAGATACTGTGTCCATGAAGCCCTTTGTTTGGTGGCCTTCTCACTATTGGGCCAGCAGGTTTCGTCACAGGAATATTGTCCTACTAATATTATAAAAGCGAAACTTAGTTTGTTTGTTTGTTATGTCTTCAAGCCTTAATGGCTCAACCGATTTTAATGAATTTTGGTAGAGATAGTTGGGACCCTGGAGCGTCGGAATTTTTTTTAAAGTGGAACTTGAGGGAGAAAGAGGGAAGAAAAGAGAAAACTTAGCATTGCTATTACAATATATAAGGCCCAAGGGCAAAAACTACAGGTAGCCGGTAACTGCAAATCAGGAGAGGGGAAATGTGTTACCCCGAGCAGCGGGCAAATGCTAGTAATATTATAAATGCGAATGTTTATGATGATAGATGTATGGATGTTTGTTACTCTTTCACGTCAAAACGGCTGAACGGATCTTGATGAAATTTGGCACAGATGTGGATTATAGTTTGAAATAACACAAAGGATACTGTTTTTGAACATCACACCGACGAAGCCGCGAACTGTATAATTTTATTTGCGTTTAACGCAGCAGTTTTTGAAATACGCGTGTCGCTTAAACGTGTCATTCGTGGTCAAGCAGTTATATGTCCTTTAATTTCATCTTAGCTTTTGTCTTCTGCCTTTTTTCTTACATTGTGTCACCGAGATCGTAAATAAAGTCATTATTTTAAATGGTTGCGTTATTTTTTCTGTTTTATACAATAACTACAGTAGCAACATTGTGTATTATCTCGTTAGGTTTCGTAGTAAACTTTAATCGCTGGGCTGAGAGTTGTGTTAGTTATGCTCACAGTTCACTTAATGGGTAGAGATTTTTCATTTGATAAAACAATTTACTGAAATTATTTTAGTACGGCCGTTATTTTTTATTAAAATGTTATCATTTATTGTTATTATAATTTTGTTTTAGTCTTTGATAGTTTAGAAAGACTAGCATGGAACTGCCGTTAGTGTCAGCAGCGTCTAGAGACGTCAATATTAATAATATGCCTGACGCCTAAATTAAATTGAGCGCGCATCTTCTTAGGCACAAGGGAAAAAACTACAGGTTTTTGCGCTTGCGCCTGATTTATTGTAATAGCAATGCTAAGTTTTCCCTTTTCTTCCCTCTTTCTACCTCATATCTCAAAATTAAATAAAAAATTGTCTATGTCCGTCTCCAGGGATCCAACTATCTCTGTACCAAAATTCATCAAAATCGGTTAAGCCATTTAGGCGTGAAGACGTAACAAACAAACTCACTTTCACTTTTATAATATTAAGTAAGGATTGTGGATTGGCTCCGGATGCTCGGTGCCCGCAGTCAGACTGTACCAGTTTGACTGATCCAATCTTAATGGAAGCGTCCGAGTCTAGAGTCATTTCCGCAAATTATACGTTCCCGGTTTAACCGAATCTTTAGTACAACAGACTGTTTTGTTGTTTATATATAAGTAAAACATTCTGAAGATCAAAGACTAACAATAATTGAGAGCAAACGTTTTAAAGACCGTTTGGGACACTGTCTCTTAAAAAATATAGCTAAAACTTGTTTGTTACAACAAAATCAGAGCCAACATTTTTCTACAGAGCCTTTCTTAAATCGGATTATTCCAATTATTTTACTACCCCAACAAACACTCTTGTTTTTTCGTTCTAATTTCTTTGATCCAATTACGAGAACACAGCGGCAAAGTGGTCATTAATAAAGCTATCACTTATTACCTTTGTTTGTTTGGATTATCCTTTTTTCGAGTTTTTTCCGCTAAGCCCCTGTGTGTTTAGCCTTTTAGCTGTACAAATGGGATTACTAAGCGGCAGTATCAAGCGATTAAGCGCTTCAACTGAATGGCATGGGTTGAGGGTAATCTGCACAATTGTTATGATTAATAATGTTGTGGTCAGACCTTTAAATGTGTTTGAAATTTGTGTTATGTTTTACAGATCTGTGAAACCAGTATGGACGTGAAAAACAAAAGCAGATACGATAAGGCAGCGTTTGTATGGAGTTTCCCTTGGAACAACATTTTGTCTTTATTAATGCGGGTAAATAATGATAAATGATGTTTATGATGCAAGTAGGTTTTTACAAACACTTTTACATGTCTGTTTTAAAAAACTAGATGAGGCCGGTATTTCGTGCCCGATTACTCTGAGAAGAAACAGCCGAAACAAACTCAGAGGTCATAGTTTATTTTAAGGTCCAGACAAAAATCTTGGTCAACTTACATGAGGACTATGCAGATTAGTGTCTGAAATAGTCTTTTTAAGGCCGTACTCTACGCAAATAACCTTGAGCATTCGTTCCCTCTTTGCCGCGCAGGAGTAACAGTAGTGAATAATGCCTATTTTTTTTTTTAATAAAATCTATATAAAATAAAGCTTTGGGTTTTTTGAAAAAATATTTGTACCAAAATGTTCATTATAGAATTGTGTATCCATTAGTGTCAGTAGCAAAGTTAAGCAATGTTTACTTTACGAGGAGATGAATGTTATTGATATTTTTTCTCATTTCTGGGGTTTTGTTGAAAGGAGATTTACTAAATAATTACTCAATAAAAATAAACCTACAATAATGGAATCAAGATTATAAAGAAATTTAATGTATTTTTTTTGTTACTTAGTTCGTTTTAAATAACAAGTAGATAGCTCCAGAAAACTGCACAAAAACGGCTTGCGCGGCGTTTTGTTCGGGGTGGCGCCTTAAGAAAGCACCACACAGATTGAGTGGACCTGTCCAGTCAGTGCAAGCATTTGTCAGTTATCGTGTAGCTTGACTCATCGAGTCGGGTTGCTAACCAAAAGCTAAGCTTAGTTAGTTTAGCTTAGCTCGCATACACAGTATTTCGTACTTGTTACATAGTTTGCAGTCTGTACAAAAATAATATGTAAAACTGCGTCAGCTATGCGATATAAATTAAACTAACTTAGCTTAGCCCTTGTTCTGCAACCTGGTTGCAAGTGCAAGCAAATTCTATTCT
Source organism: Ochropleura plecta (assembly GCA_905475445.1). NCBI lineage: Eukaryota > Metazoa > Arthropoda > Insecta > Lepidoptera > Noctuidae > Ochropleura > Ochropleura plecta. The sequence continues at coordinate 771,362 of FR997738.1, read as the reverse complement.
CTTTGTGTTGGAATTTTGGAACAAAGTTCCTCATCGCGCGTTGCGAAAGGGGGCTAGACGGAAAAAAATTAAGACAAAAGTTGTAACGACACTTTTTGCTATAGTTGTAAGCCGTGCGGCGTGCGCGTGTTTTTCTGTCTCCCTCTCTCTCTCTATCTTATAGAAAGCAAGCCATTTATTTTCGTTTCGTCTTTCTATTTTGCATTGAACAGTGTGGTGTCGCGACGATTATTGTTGTTGAGTGCATACAGGATTTTTGTACATAATAAATAATAACTTCGTTCCATCCGGGTGTCCCTTGACACCTCTCAAGTTTTTATCTAACTTATAACACATAGGTTTACTAAGTGTTATAATTGATAAGTCTCAATCTCACAAAACGATGTTTAAAAACCGGGTAAACAGACAATGGTTCGTTTTCCAGACAGTAAATAATTCAACCTCAACAACTGACGTAGTAACTAATCTATGGTTAAGTTTTAATCTGTGGTTCAACTTACTTCTAGCTCGCGTCGTTATGGAAACTGAAAAGTTTCATGATAATAAGCGTAGGTTTATCCATTGAACCGCAGACTGACAAAGAGAAGTTATTTACAGAAGTATCACTTAGAAATAATGGAATTGGCATATTCCATTAAACCAATTATTCTTAGAAATGACGAACAGGACGAAGCTTTTCCTGCGTACGATAAATTACTATAGGCAGATAGTCAACGCTTTGTTATTGAGAGGATGTTTGTTCTGGAAGTGCCTTCTCAATGGTTGAGGTCTGTTCTAAACATTCAAAGAGAATTAAGGTGGTTTTTACACGACGAAGATCGAGGACAAGCGGTAAAGTAGTTCCGATGTCGCATTGGTTTAAGTATGAAATCCATAAATGCTTGACCGAGAACATAGCTCGACCGCGCGGCCGAGCGGCATGTTGTGGGTACTGCCTAAGGTACCATAAAGAGGCAATCAGAAGAAATGCCTTTTTTGCTTATGGAAAATCATCAAATAACTTTCTCCGCACTGGGCGGAGCGGAGAGGAGTGTCAGACATGTACTGACTAAAGCCACCCATGTTCCTTCTATCGCCCTTTACGTTTCGGGGCCGCGGTATCTCTTTCGAACAACCCGCAACCCCTGCAGGCGTTGGCCCTGGCAGGCCCCTCTGCTTTGCTGACATCTCTTTGAGGCGCGCTTGAAACACTAACGCGCCGTCGTCACGGCCTGTTGTTAATAAACTGATGGACGGTGAGCTACCCATTGTTCACCGTCCACAGGACCGCATCTACGGTGGCCGGGAGTCGTCTCGCGGCGCCCGACGCCTGGGGCACTCCCGCGGCGGCTGGGTTGGTTTCTCCTCGTGTGCCTAACAGCTGCTTGTCCCTCGCGATGTAGACGGTGGCTTGAAGCAGAATTTTATAATTCTCAAGTACTTATATCACACTACACTTGCAGTCTTTAGAAACGATTTTATTCACTTGTGCAGTTTATCTCTACTTTAATTTATATATAATAAAATATGTTTGTATAGACATGGTTCCAATACTTAAACCTTCTGCAGTATCAATATATGGGGGCTGTACTTTAGCCTTGATTTCCCCGGGGCGTGGTGTGATCAGACCGCGTTGAGCCACATCCGGAGATCTAGCGCTAGGGAACTATGCTTAATTGGTCTGCCTTCGGTCGTGGGCTACTTTTCAAAAGATTAAATCTGATTTTAGCATAATATTTTTAAGTATTTTGAGCTTTATGCTGTTGACCTTAAGATGGACTTTGTGAAGGATGTTATGGCTGGAAACGAAGTTTGGATCAAGAAGACTGTTGTTTGACAAGCTCGCCATACTTTACCCAAACGATTGCTACTCCTGAAAACCATAATCAACATTGGTTACCACCAGAAAAGTGCCAAGACAATGACGCTCGACGAAGTCCCGGAGAAACAATTTAACTGTCTTGGATCCCGGAACGAAACCGGCTAAGAGCGAGTTAGACTCGCGCATCCAGTGTTCCGTACAAACTTGCGACATAAACAGCCATTTCTTTTGACTGCGTAGACTTAAAGGGTTGATTTTTCACAGCACAAGGAGACCACATAGTTAAGTATATAGTTTGTGGAAATTTTAACTCGATACCTCTACGTGTTCTAGAGAGGGTCTTGACAGATAGACAGATGGACAACAAAGTGATCTGATAAGGGTTCCATTTTTTCCTTTTGAGGAAAACAATTGCAACTGAAGAAGGCATGCTGCGCTGACCACCAATACCTTGAGATAAAGACGAAATGATTATGAGAACTTGTGGCCCTGAGTCACGTTCCGAGGTCGAAGAGTATCCCATCAGGATTTGCTCCGTAGGATCCGTAGATTTGTGCCTTGTTAATAGTAATCGATCCATGTTCGCGAGACTTGACATTTTAAATTAATATAATTTAGTTTCTCCTCCTTTAAATCCATCCAAAGGTTGTCTTGAAACGATCGCTTTTAGCGATAAGACCGCCCATTGTGTCACCCTATTTATAAGTTGTTTAGTGTTATTCTTGTTATTTGTATGGTGTACATAATAAAGAATATTCTATCCATCTAATTTATTTAGTGAGTGTGAGAATTTTTCTTTGTTTAATTTGGTTATTACTTTCTCTCTTTTGTTATTACTACTCTATTAAATATCTTTTAATTCATTTTTTTGTGTGACTTTTATGATTTCATTAATTTAATTTTGTAAATAATTATTTACTTTATTTGTTTATTTTGAATGTGAGAACTATACAGCGTGTTGTTCTGCATCCTCGCCAAATTTAAGGACGTAACTATGCTAATGATTCTCGACCCGAATCCATAATAAAATAAGTAGTTTTTTTTTTACTTTTTTCGTATTTATCGGTAAGTGTACACTACACTCGGACGATCTGCTCCTAGCTTTACGCGCATTAGGTATGCGCCGACGCTCACGCACACTGTTCTGTTTGTTCTGTAGGTGATTCTGTACTTTTGAAGTGGAGATATTCTGTGATACTGTTAAATTTAAACAGACAGAGACAGATGATGCGAGGCTCACAACACCATTACCTCGTTCAAGTCTTTGAAAGTCAGCGAAGAGGTTAGCAACACCAACAACCTTTTCAACGAGCTGGTTAACAATGTATCCGGACTGGAGAGTGAACAGCCCATCATTACTATAGACCTAACGGGGGATCAATCCTTAACTAAATGTCCCATTCTAACTAGCCATAATAAAATTAAGAAATATATTAAAATCAACAAAAGTATAAAGAAATATAAGAAACTCCTAAAAACTCAGAGTGTTTATCAACATAATGTCAACCTCAGAAGAGATTCCAGACACTTAAAAAAACAATTAAATATATGTAATAATCAGTTAGAAGCAAGTAAACTTATATATGATGTTGATATACAGAACCTTCAAAGGGAATTACTGAATAGGGAAAATACACTTAAGGAAATTTTTTGTAAGTATGAATGTAGTCAACAGATGTTGAGTGAGCGTATGCAGGAGGCCTGTGAGTTGGTGGACCTGGTGAAGTACAGCGCAGAGAGGTATGAGTCACTGACAAACAACCTCACCTGTAGTTGTGCTGCCGCTCCTCCAGCTCTCATGTCACAGGATGTTGTTCCTGATGCCCTACCCATTTCTAACCATACCTTAGAAACCTTGCAACCCACTCAAAGTAATGTCTTAATGTATACCGATAGATTAGGAACTGGTTTTGGATCATTATTAAATAACCGTTCCCAACAACCAGTAGTAAATCATTGTCACCACAACCTGCACTTTAATCAGATTGTTCATAAAATTAAACACACACATTTTAATGAGGAGACCACTGTAGTAATTCTAATTGGAAATGGTCTTAGTATATCTAAAAGGGACTTAGTTAATGGTGTTGACACCCTACTTAAGTTAAGATTAGGCAAATTAATATTATGCGCATTGCCATATTCTGACAATCTACTTCAGCAAGAAAACAATTATATTTCTAGTTTAAATAACCTGATGCATATGTTATCATGTCGTCATAGTGACCGTTTATTCTTTTTTGATACTAACAGTTTTGTTAGAGATATTGTTTTGATTCGGGAGTACATGTATATTCCCAAAAAAAGTCAACATTTATTAGCTTCTTTATTAGCTTATAATATACACGCTGTTATTGATGGTTTAACTGAGACTAGGTTAAGTGATGCGACAGTATTGTCAAATTTTTCAAATGAAACTGTTGTAGATTCTTTAAACTATTAGAGCCGACAAAAGAGAAGCCTAACAATAGTATTTTACTTTATCATCAGAATATAAATCGCTTCTCCGGCAAAATTTTAGACGTGGAAATGTTAGTAGATAAATACCACATGGATATTTTATGTTTTTGTGAAACCTGGTTAAAACCCGATAGGATGCTATTTAATGTTAATAATTTTTCAGTTGCCAGTGCGTACAATAGATCCACAGTGGGTGGCGGTACCCTGATACTTTGTAATAGCTGTCTCAGTTATAAGGAAAGGAAGGATATTACCGCCCACTCTGTTGATCGCTTATGTGAGGTAGCATGTGCGGAGGTTGAAGGTCATACTTTCTTATGTGTCTATAGACCACCTGCATCAAACCTGTCATTGTTCTTAATCACTATGGAAGAAATTTTAAGTAAACTTTTTAGAGAAAATAAAATAGTTTTTGTTTGTGGTGACTTAAATATTGATCTGTTAGTTAATTCACCAGAAAAATGTAAGCTTATCTCATTGCTTAAATCATTCAATTTAAAATATTTATTTAATGAAGCGACTAGAATGACAGCTACTAGCGCTTCTTGCATAGATAATATATACACCAACTGTAAAGTAAAAGATTCGTTTTTGATTAGTGGTGTTAGGTCAGATCACATGGGTCAACTTGTATCTTTTGATTTAGACAAAAAGTTAGACTTAGTTAAAACAATTCAATTAAGACGTCTTAATAAAAATAAATTAGAGTCTTTTAATAATAATGTTCTTAGCAATCTTTCTAATGCTAGCTTTGATTCAGAAGACCCCAATATAAACTATGGCACATTATTTTCTACAGTCTGCCAAGAATTCAATAAAACGTGTCCTGTAAAAAATGTTGAAGTAAAATCTAAGTCTAAATTTAGTGAATGGGCCACCGCGGGAATAAGAAAAAGCAGAGATATTTTATATAATTTATATCACGAAAAATCTTTGACTTTGGACCAATCTTTTCACGCTTATGTTAGGAACTATTCAAAAATATTCAAAAGAGTCTGCGCTCAAGCAAAGTCTCAAGTAATAAGTAATAAAATTAGTGTTTCTAATAATAAAATAAAAACTGTTTGGCAGGTTATAAACAGAGAAACTGGAAAGACACAACGAGATCAGAATGAATGGTCCTTGAAAATAGATAATAAAACTATTTCTGATAAGCTAGAAGTCGCTGAGACACTAGAAAATTTCTTTACTAACATTCCGTTAGAGGTTACGAAATCTCTCCCCTCTTCCTCTAAATTAGCCGAAACTCTTCTTAAGGAAAACTTTACTAAGGATATACCTAACTTTAATTTTAATCCAATATGTATTGCTACAATTAAAAATGCATTTAAAAGTCTAAACATAAAAAATACTGAAGACTTATGGGGGATATCCGTCAAGGTTCTTGCTAATATTATTGACTCAATTGCTCCTGTCTTAACAGGCATATTCAATCAGTGTTTGGATAGCGGCAAGTTTCCTGACTTAATGAAATATAGTAAAGTAGTACCAATTTTCAAATCGGGTTGCAAGAGTGATCCCTCTAACTATAGACCTATATCTGTGCTTCCAGCATTAAGTAAAATCTATGAAAAAATCATGCTGGACCAGATGCTGTCACACTTTAACTTAAACGGGATTCTGCATAGTCAACAGTTTGGCTTCACGAAGGGCAGGTCGACAACGGACGCGGGAGTAAAACTCATCAGTCACATTTTGGAATCCTGGGAGCAGTCCCAGGATGCCATTGGCATTTTCTGTGATCTCTCAAAAGCGTTCGACTGCGTCGACCACAACACACTGCTCTGTAAATTACACCACTACGGAATTCGTGGACGAGCTGCTGATCTTGTTTTATCATATTTATCAAACAGGCAGCAAAAAGTAAATGTTAATGGGGCGACGTCCTCTGGGTCTCTAGTCAAGATGGGCGTGCCCCAAGGTTCTATTCTCGGTCCCTTCCTGTTTCTTGTTTATATAAATGATCTTCCTTATATGATGGCCAAACTATCAGATATAATTTTATTTGCTGACGACACTTCGCTAATTTTTAAAATAAATAGAAAAAATCCGGATGTTGATAATGTTAACAAAAGTCTAACCGTTCTATCGAAATGGTTCGCAGCTAACAATCTCTTACTGAATGCGAACAAAACCAAATGTCTAAAGTTTGCCTTACCAAATGTACCACAACGTGATCTAAATTTAAATCTTGACGGCAAAAATCTTGATGTTATAGCAGAAACTGTATTCTTGGGGATGACTATTGATTCTAAACTGCAATGGGGCGCGCACATAAGAACTCTTTCGGGTAGGCTCAGCTCAGCTGCATATGCAGTAAGGAAAATAAGGCAGTTAACTGATGTAGATACAGCTAGGTTAGTATACTATGCTTACTTTCACAGTATTATGTCCTATGGCGTTCTCCTGTGGGGATCAGCAGCAGACGTCGATTCAGTTTTTATATTACAAAAGAGGGCAGTCCGCGCGATCTATAAAATGGGTCCTCGCGAATCCCTCAGAGAAAAATTTAAAGAGATCGATATACTGACTCTGCCCTCACTTTATATCTTAGAATGTTTATTGTATGTCCGTAAAAATCGGGGGCTTTTCAAAATTAGGAGCGACTACCACAATATTAATACACGCAGTAAACACGAAATTGTAATTCCTAAATTTAGATTAACAAAAACTAGCAAGTCATTTCTAATAAACAGTATACGCTTTTATAACAAGTTGCCAAAATCAGTTATAGAACTGACAGATGGAAAGTTTAAAAACTACATAAAACGTGTCCTTATTAAAAACGCATATTACAAAATCAAGGACTACGTTGAAGATAAAGAAGTTTGGCTATAGTTCCTTCTGCGCATGCGGCTTCCCTGGTAGCTATAATCAGCACAAATTTGTGGATGTCTCTAACTATTCTCAATCTTGTTTATTTGTGTGATCTCTTTAATCATTTTGTTTTTTTTTTGCAATAGTTGTCAAATGACATATTTATATCACCCTTGTTCTGAATAGTTACAGTACTGATAGCAACATCTGTGTGACTCGTCTTTTAGTTATTATTTTGTTTTTGCAATATTTTTTTATTTATTTTTTTTACTTTTGTATAGATTCTTTTCTACCTATTAGTTGTGAATGAGTGGACATGGTTGGCCTTGTAGATTCTTAGACGCTTGTTAACTTTTGTTAACGTATTATTTTATTTTACTTTTTGTAAAGTAAGCAATGACTTATTGTCGGGCCTACGTTGTCCTCTCATACTTAAGTGCTAACGCTGTAACAACAACAACATTGTAAAACTAAATGATTTTAAAAGAGTAACCATGGAGTTTCTTGCCGGTTCTTCTCCATAGGAAACGACCAACCCGAACCGTGCATCTTTTCTCGACGTTTTATAAGTGCCCATGTAGGCCTATGTAAAATAAAAATATTTTGATTTTTTTTTTTTAGATCATAAAAGCGCCGTATATTATTATTGATCAGGTACCGTAATTTTAATTGATTATTTATGACTTTTATTAGCACCTCCTAAATTTTGGCGAGGATGCAAATCAACAGATTGTATAGGCTATTACTTTTTTCGTTTTGTTTGTTTTTGATTATCTGACAGTTTAAGTACTATAAACGACCTACACAAATATCATTTTTGGTATTGTTGGTCGTGTGATTGAGCTCCTTGATTTATGAGTCGAGCTACATGATAACTGACAAATGCTTGCACTGACTGGACAGGTCCACTCAATCTGTGTGGTGCTTTCTTAAAAAGATATTTCAGACACTAATCTGCATAGTCCTCATGTAAGTTGACCAAGATTTTTGTCTGGACTTTAAAAGAGATTATGACCTCTGTTTTTCTCAGTTTGTTTCGGCTGTTTCTTCTCAGAGTAGTTGGGCATGAAACACCGGCCCCATCTAGTTGAAAAAACGACGTGTAAAAGTGTTTTTAAAAACCAACTTAAACATCATTTATCATTAGAAAAATGTGACCGGGTACATTATAGGTTTACTGCGTAACCCTCCGGGAATAGCTTTAATCGCCGAAGTCTGAAAGCGTATCATTGTAATCTATCGTCAAATCTGGTGCCCATTAAAATGATTGGTGATTTTGCTCAACCAATCACAAAACAAATTTTGGTTAGAACTGCTATCAAACAACAGATCGTTGATCAAGTTGCCTATCAATTTTAACTGTCCTTATATTCAAATTATAATTGCCTTTCTGCATCGCTCGTATTTTGTATTTACGCCCGGAAAACACGGTGAGGCACATTATGGCGGTCTGCTCAGCTTGGGTGTAGAACTGCCGTGCCCTCGTAGAGGCGATCTCTTGCGTCCGGACCTGGTTCAGTCCATGGTTCGGAGCGAGCGGGAATGGGAAGCAGTCACTTCATTCTGCGAAGCAGTCATGCCAGCAAAGGAGGGGCCGTTAGGCTAATGTTATGCCGCGGGAGACGTTCCGAGTGGGGTTACTGATGATTACCCATCCGTAAAAAAGCCACTATGTCTAACTGGCAATCTTCAATATATAATTTACTAGCTTTTGACCGCGGCTTCGCTCGCGTTAAATTCGGGGTAACACAGTTCCCCTTGCGCCTTATTGATTTGTAATAGCAACGCTAAGTTTTCCCTTTTCTTCCCTCTTTCTCCCTCACATCCCACTTTTTCTTAAAAAAGATTAGCCTATGTGCGTCTCCTACTATCTCTGTACCGAAAATTATCAAAATCGGTGTAGCCATTAAAGCGTGAAGAGGTAACAAACAAACAAACACACAAACAAACTCACTTTCGCTTTTATAATATTACTAGCTTTTGCCCGCGGCTTCGCTCGCGTTAAATTCGGGGTAAGACAGTTCCCCTAGCGCCTTATTGATCTGTAATAGCAACGCTAAGTTTTCCCTTTTCTTCCCTCTTTGTCCCTCACATCCCACTTTAAAAAAAAAAGAAATAGCCTATGTCCGTCTCCTGGTTCCCAACTATCTCTGTACCAAAAATTATCAAATCGGTGTAGCCATTAAAGCGTGAAGAGGTAACAAACAAACAAACAAACTCACTTTCGCTTTTATAATAATAGTAAAGATTTGATTGAAGCTTCGGTACTATACATAATAACTTTTCCTTGTTCTTGTCGTGTCCAAGCCCAAAACTCGACCAAGCGTTCTCCACTTACTGACATACTACATAGATCATCAAGTGTGCCGGTGATCAGGCATGCCATGCAAGATGGAAGGGAAGTTTTGCCATTGTCTGTGGGAAGACGCCGCATGTGCATCCGTGTTCCTTCCTTTGCTCTTTATATTCCGGGGCCGCGGTATCTTTATCGAACAACCCGAAGGAAGTGACCGCTCCCCATTCCCTCTCACTCCGGACCATGGACTAGACCAGGGCCGGACGTGAGAGATCACCGCCGCCGATCGCCTCTACGAGGACACGGCGGTGCTTCGCCTAAGTTAGGCAGACCGCAATAGTGTGTCCGCATCGTAGGGATTGTCCTTGGACTTGGGTTCGAAGTCTGCTTAGAGATTTTCTAGACGGCCACGGCGACGCGTACCCTGGTGAAACTTGAAGTTGTATCTTTGTGTGGAGGCACTGAGCTAGGTGATTGGCTGGGCTAGGTGTGCCCACGCACCTAAGTAAACTGTTACGGATTTTCAACCTCTGGGGCACTGAGAGGTACCTGTGCATTGTACACAATAACTTAAATGAATACCTAACTTCTCTCTACAATTAAGTTACACATTTGTTGCACAAAACTCCGGTAGAGTTTTGTGCGTCGTTGTGTGCCCTTGTTGGCACACGTTGTAATTTGTAAGATGTTGGGGTTCTGTACAAATTTCTCTGAGTTTTCCCTTACCTTTCGAAGTCCCTAAAAACGACAAAATAAACGGTTTAACCCAAATACACAAAAGTTTCGATGCGCCACAGAATAATATGCCGCTTAAAACATGCTGAAGTTTGGCAAAATATTGTCAACTAGTTCAAACTACCAACTTTGTTGACCTGCTTATTTTAAACCCACGTTAGTCATGTAGCTCATGTCAGAAGACTTAGATTAGCTTAGCAGTGTAAAACTGATGTGCTATGTGCGTAACATTGGCGAAATATTTTTATTATTTATTTATATAACAGTAACACCTACATACTACTACTACATACAAATCAGCAGAATTATAATAAAACTAAAGATGTAAATATAAAAGAAAACACATTTCTATAAATAATTGTATAATAAATAACACCTGAATTGTCTAATCATAAATTTTCACAAAAATATCAACTATCGTATAAAACAGAGAAATTCTTCTCCTCTACTCTACTCCTCCTTTCTGCTCCGCCCAGAGCTTAAGAAGTCAATCAAAATTGTTCTCCTTGAATGTACAGGAATCACTGAAATCCGGAAAGTGACATTGGGTACGCCCTCAAGAACCCAAAAAGACTCAACTGCTTCTGGAAGGAAGTGGGCTGGCTAGAGTACCGGCCACCAAGTGCACGGCATACGCACAATGGTCCACTGCAAGGACAAACTGCGGAAACCCCCCAATAAGCGGGTCCACATGAAGAAGAAGTCAATCAAAAAAAGGGGAATAGGGGGCTTTCTTTCATCTGTTTGCTTTGTAAATAATAAGTTTTTCGTTGTCTGCTTTGAATAGTCTATCTACCATTGTTAACCGACTACGTCCTCTGTTTGTTGAAGCAATTCAACTACACGATAAAATCTCTGCCACCCACATAAACCAGAGTTGTTACACGGTGCAATCGCGCTGTTCTAGAATAAACCAAACACGTTAAATTTATCATAAATCGCACTAGTGCTGTTTGACAGTATTGTTTTGTTTTACTGGCGCATAAAAGTAGAAAGAGATAAAAGTCATGATGTGTAATGATGACGTTTTTGATGCACTGTGGCAGGACACGTGTAGCTTGTTTTATCATCTTTATAAGATTACTAGTTTTTGCCCGAGCGCGTTAAATGTTTACAAGCTTTGACCGCGGCTTCGCTCGTGTTAAATTCGGGGTAACACAGTTTCCCTTTCTTGTTTAACAGCTACCTGCTACCTGCAGTTTTTGCCCTTGCGCCTTATTGATTTGTAATAGCAATGCTAAGTTTTCCCTTTTCTTTCATATGAGGGAGAAAGATGGATGAAAAGGCAAAACTTAGCTTTGCTACTTAAAAAAAAATAGAAAAGGGGAGAAAGAGGGAAGAAAAGGGGAGAGAAATATATTTTTTTCGATCATCACGCGGGTTAATGTCAGCGTTAGCCCAAAGTAACCATGCCACGCGGACGAAGTAGCGGGCGAAAGCTAGTTGTGTGATAAATAAAACAACTTTAATGTTTCTATCACCATCCACGGTCACTTATACTTACAAGTTACAACAGAAATCGGTCGCAACAAAAAGTCGCAACATGAACAGCAAACTTTTACAGAAATAATGTAAGTGTAAAATGAACACGCCGCTAGCAAGTGGCGTGCCTTTGGGAAATACACGCTGCGACTGTGGCAAGTCTGTCGCATGAAGTTAACGGCTTGTCCAGTATGAAAACTTAACTCTAGTGAAGTTAGATACAGTTACTTTACGGGAGAATTTTGTACAAGCAATTTGAAGTTTTTGTTTGTATATGTGTGTTTAAATGGAACATTATTTATTACTTAGATGAAATGTAGCTTGCATTAATCGAATTGGAATATTGTCAACAGAAGCAATGAAATGCCATTAAATCCTACTAATATTATAAATGCGAATGTTTGTGAGGATGGATTGTTGTATGGATGTTTGTTACTCTTTCACGTCAAAACGGCTGAACATCTCTTGATGAAATTTGGCACAGAGGTAGATTATAGTCTGGAATAACACTTACACACAATCTAATCGATTACTAATTTACCATTGGTACTAAAAGATATAAGTATATTATCCATATACATTAGAAGAAAATATATGTTTTGTAGAAGATAACTCATAAACTACCGAAGCAATAATGATAAAATTAATATTAATTTAAAATTAATTTTGAAATTCGGCAATCAAATCCGCAATTGACGGAGAAATAGCGTTACTACCATACTTATAAAAAAAATACAGCCGCATTGAGAACCTCCTCCTTTTTTAAAGTCGGTTAAAAATGCAATAACACTGCTCAACTTGTAAGGCAATCCTCATGGAGGTCGCACAAGCAACATTAGACCTTGCGACCACAACACCAAGGAGGAAATTCGACCAATTTCATCTCTCTCAAAAAACAAGATAAAAAATTCAAATGAATTTTATCTGTCGGTACCATGTAACGTTAACGGGGCATAAAAAGATTTTTATTTATTTGTACTAGCGGTGCCGGGTTCGATTCTCGGAGCTATAAAATTGGCAATCAAAGTCGCTTTGAACACCTGCGCCTACGTTTATGTTAACTCGTTATATCGCGTTTTATTGTTATGTTGGCGGTTAAAGCTTTTCAAATAAAGATTATCTTTGGTATTGATGTTTTTATAACATTCTTATCTTTGGTTAGAAAACCATGTTCAAAGTATATGTTTTTAAGACATTCTTATGAGTACCTGGACAACCTATCGGGGTTGCGGGTTGTTTAAAAAAGACACCGCGGCTCCGGAAGACAAAGGGTAAAAGAAAGAACATGGGTGGGTTATAGCCAGTAAAAGTCTGACACTCCCCCCTGCTCCTCCAAGACAGGGGGAAGTTATTCGATGATTTCCCATTCCCAAAAAACAGTAGCTAGACAATGGATAATCGGTTTGAAATAGTTTTTTATAGAGACTATACTGTGGTGACCTCTAAATAATTTAAGACCGCTCGCTAAGGTCATCAGCTTTGGGGTATGGATCTCGGCTTATAGCGTCATGGAGGGAGGTCAGCAAGGGTGGCTGGGTCGAATTATGACTATTTTACAACAGCGTTGCTTCAAATATACTTAGGAGATAAATCGCTTTTAAAAGTGGAGTAAATATTTATGTTCGTAGCTTTATCTTGTGTACTACAATCGATCGAGTTCATAATGTCGCTCATTTATACTATACTGGTGGCTAATCTCCGCTGAGATTGGCCGCCGTGGCCGAAAACGGTCAGAAGGACTATTTATTTTTACTGCTTTCTGCATAGACTTTTGTGAACCTCATGAGCAACAACCTCTAGAGCCCCAGCGGCACAAAAACGTGCCAGTAAACAAGTATTACCGTTGAGCCCCGCTGGCACTTTGTGCCACCAAACCCCGACCGATTTAAAACTGTATTTTTAGTAAAGATAAGTCTTAAAATCAGATTACGCTTACGATAAGAGCCCACCCGGCGGTGCTTGACGGATAGTTGGCGTAAATAATGGCGGTCCTTGAGAGGTTAAACGTAATTTGTAAGACCTGTGATACGCTCTGTCCTGGGTATCGGGAAGCTATCAAACAAACCCATTTAGGCTGATGAGCATGCTACATTAATTACGTAACAGAATCTTTCTTTAACTTACTATAATCGCAAACCAATATTCCGTTTCAACTTTACCCACATACCCTTTGGAACCCCAGATATGTTTCAAATACCAATACACGAGATTATCGTTTCAGATTACAGTTGGCAAATGTTTGTTCCTAACTGTTTATTTACTCAGTACAATGGGACCAAGTTTATGTTACGTATAGGTAACAATAGGAAGTCTGATAGCACCAATTGTTTGTGCCTTAAAGTTAGTTGTGTGTCGCGAATTGGTATTTAGGGGTAACAGAAGTTATATGTTGATCAGGGTAGGCATCTGGGCCAAAGAAAAGAGTGTCCATGGAGTTTCTTGTTCATTCTTCTCCATAGAGATCAACGCTTTGGCATTCCAAAGCGTTGATCTCTATGGAGAAGAATACAAAAAAAAAGTACTGTAAAAAAAAGTACAGTAAAGTGCTGTAGTTGCCCATTGGCAACTACAGTACTTTCACAAGTTATTATGTCTTGTGACCGGGACTGTAGCTTAACATTTTGTTTTTTTTTGACATTCAAAAGTGCCTGTGTGTGTCTAATTGAAATAATTGATTTGATTTGAAAGTGAGGCTGTCTAATAGCCCGTTGGGTTGACGATATTGTCTAAGTTAGGGGGAAGAATTTGCCGGGGTTGTAGTGTGTAAGACTTATATATTTGTGCTTATGTAGGTATTCCAAGACCTATATAAAACAAAGTCATTCTTAATTAGCCAGTCAAAAAATCAAAATCAAAATCATTTATTTCAAGTAGGCCAGTTACAGGCACTTTTGAACTGTCGAAACATTGACAACAATAAAAATGAAGCAGTCCCAGTCACAAGGCATAATAACTGTGAAAGTACTGTAGTTGCCCATTCCAAAGCGTAGATCTCTATGGAGAAGAATGGGCAAGAAACTCCATGGACACTCTTTTAAATCAAAATATTGTTACAAAACCTTGGTTACATCATTCGTGTAAAAGTGGTAAACTATGTGAGAACGATGTAGCAAGACGTGCACATTAAAAGTGTCCATAGTAAAAGAAAAATTATTTCAAAAATACATAATTAAATTAAAACAGTAATAAACCAGATACTTGTTTGAATCGTCACCCTTTTTTTTGCGGATGGGAAATCATCAAATAACTTCCTTCGAACAACCCGCAATCTCGGCAGGGAATCATCACCCTGAACTGACAACCTTACATTTCGACCCTGCCATCTGGGACAGGTTTGAAAGAGATACCGCAGCTCTGAAACATAAAGGGCAAAAGAAGGAATATGGGTGGGTTTTAGTCAGTAAAGTCTGACACTCCCCCTTCTCCGCCCAGAGCCGGCAGGTTATTTGATGATTTCCCATTCGAAAAGAAGGAAATCAATTGGAGAAGAAAGATTCAGATTATAATGTTCAGGGTACAGAGAAGCTGGCAGAGAATGCAACAGACTGGCGGATTGCTCAATAATTGTGGATAAATGCGCTTTGTTCGAGTTCATGGAACTGAACCTAACGATGACGAGTCGTCGTATGTCTGCTCGTCCGATGATATAAAGGGGTAGAAAGAATTATATTGTGGTGGTTGCGTAAATATTTTCTACAGGTAATTAATACTTTTTAAACTGTAAAAGAAATTTTCATTAATTTTTAAGGTTCTCTACCTCAAAAAGAAAAACAAAACGGAACCCTGATTAGATCTTGTCCGTCTGTCTGTCAAAACCCTTTCAAACTCAAACTCAAACTCAAAGCATTTATTTCAATTAGACCATTACAGGCACTTTTGAATGTCATAAAAACAAGAACAAAAAAATGATGCTGCTACAGTCCCAGTCACAAGACATAATAACTTATGAAAGTACTGTAGTTGCCCATTCCAAAGCGTCGTTCTCTATGGAGAAGAATGGGCAAGAAACTCCATGGACACTCTTTTAAATCATAATCTATACTAATATTATAAAGAGGTAAAATTTGTAAGTTTGTAAGTTTGTATGTAGGGGGTAATCTCTGGAACTCATAATCCAATTCTAAAATTTTCTTCTCTGGTAGAAAGCTACATTATTCCTGAGTGCTATAGGCTATAAATTGTTTCTATAACATGTATATTAACCGAGCTATCACAACTTTTGTCTAGCAAGTCGGAAAAAAATACCTCATGAAACAGAATTATTTGCGCGCGCTGCCTAAACAGTTGCTTAAAATTAAAAACAATGTATGGCTACCTGGTTTGTCTTAATTATTTCTACAAAAAAGACCTCATTACCATATCTCTATCTTTCATATTTTGTCTTTTATACTTCTTTTATTGCATTAAAAAACATTTTTTTTCGGCATACTTACGTTTGGTTGATTATTTGAGCAACAAAATATTAATTCTTATGACAATAAATTATTTTAGTATCACAAGAACATCATACAGATAAGATTTGCCATTTACAGTATATCAATTGGTCATACAGTTTCGGAGAAAATATATTATAAAATTACTAAAACGCAAAATGCCCCTAGCATATCTTTCATTGTGCAGACGTTTTACCTATTTGCCCATAGATAGCGTTCTGCAATTACGTCATTTTTCTGAATCGCGGTGTTAAGACGTTCCGTGGATTGATGACCCTCTCGAATTATTATGCCCACGTTGTCATTAGTTGGAATTCTAAATATTACATCATCTGCCTAGCCTTTTCCCAACTATGTTGGCCATGTTGGGGTCGGCCAGTCGGCTTCCAGTCTAACCGGATGCAACTGAATATCAGTATTTTACATGGAGCGACTGCCTATCTAACCTCCACAACCAGTTAATACTGGGTAATACGATACCCCTTGGTAAGACTGGTTGTCATTGTCAGACTTTTGGAACACTGACTACCTGTAACGACTGTCAAAGATCTACAAATGGCAGCCGGGACCAACGGCTTAACGTGCTTTCCGAGGTACGGAGGAAACTCGGTATGTAACGGGTGGTCACTTATCCACAGACCAACCTAGGCAAGCGCGGCTTAACCTAAAGATCGACCCGAGCGGCTGCTATTATTAAGCCACGAGCTCCTCTAAATATTACATGTCAGTTGCTTATTGTTTCGTTCGTATGGTTGTTGTTGTTAATAGATACCTCATAATCGAAAATATCGTAATTTCGTTGTACGTTTGTTTTGTATGTTCGTAGTTTCGTACTTCGTTCTATCGTAATAATCGATACGAGTTATTCGATATTACGATTGTTTTGTTTTGTAAAGGCGGACGGTGTTCGAGTCGCTCTCCCTTTGTTCATAATTGTCTTCAAGTCTGTGCGTAGTTTGTTGAGAGCATGCCTAAAAGGAAATCTCAACTGTCCCGGCAGACATCACAGACAAGAGCCGCTCGAGTACGCCGTACGAAAGAATCTGCCCCTGAAAATGAGCAGCGCCTCTCGAGAAATAGAGAATATAATTATTTCGCAAGCACGCGCTAGAGAATCTAGCTCCGAGCGCTCACAGCGCCTCGCTAGCCAAAATGTGAGGACGTCGCGGGCCCGTGGCAATTATATGTTGGTCTATCAAGAGTGGTATCATCCGAAAAGCAGATTATTCTGTTACCGGAAAATAAAACAACCTCAAACATTGTAAATAGAGAGGCTTCAAATTAAATAGATACCTAACTTAAATAAATAAAATAAGTAAAAGGCGACTAAGGGTTAAGTTACCTTGAGCAGAAAAGAGAACTTCGGTAATCTTTGAAGTTACTGATCTGATTCCAAAAAATATTTTACTAATAAAATTAAATACAGTAATATCAATCGAGTGTAATCTTATGTTAAAACAAAAAATTTTCCGCGGACGAAGTCGCGGGCAGAAGCTAAAAGAAGAAATTCATCAAAAGCGAAAGTGAGTTTGTTTGTTACCTCTTCACGCTTTAATGGCTAAACCGATTTTGATGAATTTTGGTACAGAGATAGTTGGGAACCAGGAGACGGACATAGGCAAATTTTTATTTTAAAAAAGTGGGATATGAGGGAGAACGAGGGAAGAAAAGGGAAAACTTAGCGTTGCTATTACAAATCAATCAGGCGCAAGAGCAAAAACTGTAGGTCTGCTTGGTGTGTTATACCGAATTTAACGCGAGCGAAGCCGCGGGCGAAAGCTAGTAATATTATAAAAGCGAAAGTGAGTTTGTTTGTTTGTTTGTTACCTCTTCACGCTTTAATGGCTAAACCGATTTTGATGAGTTTTGGTACAGAGATAGTTGGGAACCAGGAGACGGACACAGGCTTTTTTTTTTAAAAAGAGTGGGATATGAGGGAAAAAGAGGGACGAAACGGAAAACTTAGCGTTGCTATTACAAATCAATAAGGCGCTACCGAATTTAACGCGAGCGAAGCCGCGGGCAAAAGCTAGTATTTTATAAAATCATGGATACATCATTCATGTTGAGATTATACATAATGTGAGAACGATGTAGAAAAACGAGCACATTTAGAGCGTCCAGAGTAAAAGCAATAATTAGCAAGAGTTTAATAGATGAATTAAAACAAACCGTGGTAGCTAAGAGATGACCAGTCCCAACTGACAGCGCCCGTTCACGAACATGACGTATGGATCAGCCCCATTCAGCTCGACCATTTTGAAGGGAGCTAAATGACCCGACACACCCGCCACCATCAGCGAGACATTTAAGTGAGCATGACAATCTCTCAACCACCAGGGCAACCGTCGAGTCAATAAAATTACATAGTACTCACACATGGGCATTACAATTATACAATATTAGGAAATTGAGTCTTATTTTATCTCGGAAACGGGTGAAGTTATCGAGTTGAAATTAAAATCATATACTCAAATATGTAGCCCCTCGGAGTTGTGGAAAATCATATATCTAAGTCTACACAATTCAAACTCAAACTCAAACTCAAAGCATTTATTTCAATTAGACCATTACAGACACTTTTGAATGTCAAAAAAAACAAGAACAAAAAAATGATGCTGCTACAATCCCGGTCACAAGGCATAATAACTTGTGAAAGTACTGTAGTTGCCCATTCCAAAGCGTTGATCTCTATGGAGAAGAATGGGCAAGAAACTCCATGGACACTCTTTTAAATTATAATATTTTTACAAAATCGTATTTACATCATTCGTGTTGAGATTATACAAATATGTGAGAACGATGTAGAAAGACGTGCACAGTAAGAGCGTCCAGAGTAAATAAAAAGCAAAATTCAATTTAAAATCTAAATAAGTTAAAAAAAAATGACCGTGGTAGTTAAAAAATGACCAGTCCCAACTGACAGCGCCCGTTCACGAACATGACGTATGGATCAGCCCCATTCAGCTCGACCATTTTGAAGGGAGCTAAATGACCCGACACACCCGCCACTATCAGCGAGACATTTAAGTGAGCATGACACTATTAACCACCAGGGCTTCGTCAAGTCAATGATAATACATAGCACTCACATATGGGCTTAATAATTATACAATACTAGAGAATTGATTCTATACATTGCAAAGATAGTCTTACAATCTTCTGCAGCTTCCACTATAGCTTCGGATACTTATTAATGAGTTTACCCCTAAGCTTGAGGAGCAGGACCAGCATTGAGCCAAGCATTTTTATCATCAATATAATCCCCCAACTTATAATATGCTTGCCTACATAGTGTGCGTTTAATACAAGATTTAAATTTCGTTTCATTCAGTTGAAGAATGTGGGGAGGTATTTTATTGTAGCATTTCAAACAGTACCCCATGAAAGATGAGTCTACTTTAGCTAACCTGAAACCCGGCTGAACCAATTGGTCCCTATTTCTAGTATTATACTTGTGTCTATCACCTCGTTTACCAAATAGATGTAAATTTTTTCTGACGTACATGATGTTTTCATAGATATATTGACAAGGTACTGTCATGATGTTAATTTCCTTAAACTGTTCTCTTAGAGAATCTCGCCTACGTAGATTATAAATGGCTCTAATGGCTCTTTTCTGCAGAATAAATACAGACTCGATGTCTGCAGCCCGTCCCCAAAGTAAAATACCGTATGACATTATACTATGAAAATAACTAAAATAGACTAGCCTCGCGGTATCTACATCAGTAAACTGACGGATTTTTCTGACAGCATATGCTGCTGAACTAAGCCGTCCTGCAAGAGATGTTATATGCGGACCCCATTGTAGCCTTGAATCGAGCGTTATCCCCAGGAAAACAGTTTTATTGACGAATTCTAGTTTCTCTTGATTCAATACTATGTCACAATCACTACTTTTGACGTTTGGCAGAGCAAATCTTATGCACTTCGTTTTTTTCCCATTTAATACCAAATTATTGGCGGTGAACCAATCATTTACCTGTAATAGGGCGTTATTTAAGTCGTCTAGATTTGTGGCACGTCTATTTATCTTAAATATTAAAAAAGTATCGTCAGCAAACAACACCATTTGTGGTTGGTTTTTAAATAAATGGGGTAGATCATTAATATATACTAAAAAGAGGAAGGGACCTAATATCGATCCTTGTGGTACACCCATCTTTACATTTAAACCCATTGAATTGACACCATTTATTTGCACTTGCTGCTGTCTATCATTTAAATATGATTTTACTAAACTAAGCGCAAGTTTTCCTAGGCCGTAATGTTCAAGTTTCAAGAGTAGGGTTTCGTGGCTAACACAATCAAACGCTTTTGAAAGGTCACAAAAGATTCCTATGGCATCCTGTGCCTCTTCCCACGCAGTAAATATGTGTTTTAACAAGGTAACACCAGCGTCAGTCGTACAACGTCCTTTGGTGAAACCATACTGTTTTTCATGTAAGATCTTATTGGTGTTAAAGTGGTTGAGCATTTGATTAAGCATTACCTTTTCAAACACCTTGCTGAAAACCGGCAAAACGGATACGGGTCTATAGTTATTGGTGTCTTTACTATCCCCAGATTTGAAAAGGGGTATAACTTTACTGTATTTCATAAGGTCCGGAAAAACTCCTTGGTCCACACACAAATTGAATATTATGGCTAAGTACGGTGCTATTGTCTCAATAATAGCTTGACAAACTTTAATAGACATTCCCCAAAGATCTTCGGTTAATTTGATTTTGATTTGCTTGAAAGCTTTAATGACTGCAGTGGGGTTAATATGCTTAAATTGAAACTCAACCGGACATGGTGAAACATTTGCTCTTAATAAATCAATGGAAAGCAAGGGTGAAGAATTTAATGTTTCAGTAGTTTTAAGTGGGATACTAGTAAAGAAATCTACAAATTCTTGAGCAACTTCGTTTTTAGTGGTTAGAAGACCACGCGAAGACTCTAGTGTGATCTCATTATTACATTTTTTGTTTCTGTTAGTTTCACTATTAATGATTTTCCAAACCGTCTTAATTTTATTATCGGCGGATTTAATCTTGTTGCTAATGAATAAAGATTTAGCTAATTTGCAGGTGTTTTTAAAAATTTTTGAATAAGTTGCAACATAGTGATTGAAAGTTTCTGAGTTGAAGTAAGGCTTAAGGCCGTAAAGCTCAAACAATCGTTCCCTACTTTTTCTTATACCCTTAGTTGCCCAATCACTAAACATAAACTTTGGGCTAATAGATTTAGATTTTATTTTTAACGTATCATTGAACTCTGTGTAGACAACCGAAAAGAATTCCTCATAAAATTGATTTACATTTTCAATATTAAATCCCGGAGTGCTTAAATTACTAATTAAATTATTATTAAATTTATTCAAATTGCTGGGTGTTATTTGTCTAGATTTTATCTGGGTTTTTTGTGACGGTGTGTAAGACTCGAAAACGACGGTTTGACCGCTGTGATCACATGGAAGGTAATTTACAATGGCTTTATTTAAGTAGTCGCAGCAACAAAAGACATTATCAATACATGTAGCAGTGTCTGTAGTAATTCGGGTAGGCTCCGAAAAGACATTTATCAAATTAAATGATTTAAAAAGATATAAGAATCTACTGCTATTTGAATTTATATCTAAAATATTAATATTAAAGTCACCACAGATAACTAGTAATTTATTACCTTTGGCAAGTTTTGCTAAAGCATCTTCCATTACTGACTCAAATACAGAGTAGTTTTGATAATTTGGGGGTCTGTAAACGCACACTATGACATGCTTATCTAGCTCAACACAAGACATTTCAATATTATGTTCAACCGAAAGATCAATTATATCATTACGAGTTTTAAATTTAATGCCATTTTTAATTAAGATAAGTGAACCCCCACGCATCTTAGATTTGCGGTTAAAGGAACTGCCTACACTGTAATTCTCAAAGTTAATTAACATTTCATGATCTTTTAGCCAATGTTCGGTGAAACATACAATATCAAACTTGGTTTTTTCTAAAAACAATTCAATCTCTAGTTGTTTCGAAGAGAAACCTTGAATATTTTGATGGAATAATTTCAAGGAATTCTGCTTAGCCCCTTTTTTAAATTTAATTATTTGAGAGCAAGAAGGTACCTTGGTGTTAGTGAGTGTAACACTTATGTTATTTATATCTTCTGTTGTCTTACTAGCTAGTTTAAATGAGCCGGAGTGAGTGACAATACTCCCCCGCCTTCCTTGTAAAAAGGTATATTAGTATAAGTACTAATATTAGCAGTGTTAATAATAGAAGAAAACATAGACATAATATTTATGTCCGAGTGAATATTATAAGCTAATAGCCTAGCTATTTTGTGTCTACAACTAGTAGGTAGAAACACATTACCCCGTGTCGACCTAAGTTTATCAACAACATTGTTAATATCCAGATACATTAGTTTGTCACAATAGTGACCTACCAAAAAATGAACATGCTTATTCAGCATGTGAATATAATTGTTAATTCGTTTCGATAATCTTTCAAAATATGGAAAAGCACACAATATTATTTTACGACAGTTCAACTTTAACAACTCAGTTACACTATCTGTGATGTCTTCTTTTGTAATTTTTGAACTATTTCCTATAAATATAGTTAAATCAGTATTTTTACTATAAACATTTCCAGTTACTAATGCCATTATCTGTTTATAATTTAACCCTGGCATACAATTATTTTGACTGGGAAAACTCAGGTTATTACTTAATAATTTACCTACACCCCTTCCTATACTATCTGAAAACATTACGGAGTGAGAACATTCACAACTATCATATATCTCAGTTTGTACCACTTGTAAATTATTTTGTGGAATATTAACTGCATCTTGGTTGAGTATACAGTCCAGAGGCAAATTCTCAGCCTGGGACGGGTCCTCCATTACCTCAGGCTGGGTAGTGTCATGGTTGGAAACCGTATGGCAACTACATTGACTCATTACCAACTCATTTGCTGCAAGAATATGTTCCCTTATTTGGTTTTGAGAACTCACATATTTACTAGAAAGGGAACGAAGTGAGTCCTGAAGTACCTCTATTTCAGACTGCAATTGCTGAGTATCTATATTATATATTTTAATACTGTCTTCTAACTTTATTTGATAATTTTTTAACTTGTTCACTAAATCAACACGTTCTTTCCTTAGTGGAATGTTTTTAGAAAAGTATATTGTTTTTTAAATTGATTACATTTTTTAATTAGTCTATTTAACTTGGCATATTTTTTTATTTTCTTATTGCTTACTGAATAATTTGGTTTTAGTAAGGAATCTTCAGTCAAATCAATAGTTATTAAGGAAGGGGAGGTACAATTACTATTTAACAATTCCTTATATAAGTGGTTAGTTTCAATAACCTGACTAGTTTGTCTTTCTCTCTGTAACTTTAAAATACAACTATTGGCATGAATCAATTCATCTTCTAGGTCCCTAATCCTACATAAAGCCTCCTCATATAAATTACTGCAATTGCTGAAACCATCTGTGTGTGTGTAATCAAGAGATATAGCCGTTTATGTCGCAAGTTTGTACGGAACCTTCGGTGTGAAAATCCGACTCGCACTTGCCCAGTTTTGTTTTTCTTTGAAACTAGTCGTATATATGGATTCACATTAAGGCGCTGTACAAAGCAAACACTTCGTAAAACGTCTAGATTTTCGTCGCAAAGTTAGCCGTATCTGTAGGTACATGCCACTAGCCAAAAAAAAATACCGTGTATAGTTCAATACATAAAGTAAAGACTTAAACAAAATCAGTTTACAAAAGTGGTCTAGTACTAAGAAAAAAAAAATGTTTGAAAAGACCACGAAAAAAAATTTTTCGTCTCGAAATTTTCAATTTTTTCAGCGACAACCATCATATTATTTTTTATCTGTAACAAAAGAAATGTTATAGACTAAAGAGATATCTAAAATTTTTCAAACACGGAACTGCATTTTTTTTATATTCAATTAAAACTGCAAAATGACCTACATTCTGGCGGACATCATATTCAAATAAAATCAAACATCTAAATATTTTCTACCTTATTTCTATTCTTTCGATGCAATACTGTCGTGTACTTGTGTCAGACTATGCCCAGTATGCAGCTAGCCTCACTTCCGCGAATACCTAAAGATTAGCTTGTTACCGCGACTTAAAGTTTTCACGGAAACCTTACACAAGTTTTTAAAACTCACACAAAAACATTTTCTAACTAAGTAGGTCAAATATCGAGATTTCTAGAGCAGTTGAACCAGTTCTAACATCTTCGGGTTTTAGTTAGAAATCCTTGGTACGGTGTAAGATGAGAATAACGGATTTAACTCCGCGAATTGGAAACTTAAGTCCGGACACGCCTTTATCCTGAATATCGAAGCTTTAAAGCGGAATTAACGGACTTACCTTCGAAAATCTTAACTTGGAAGCTGATAACTTGGATGGTTTTGTTTTTCGGATGGGAAATCTTCAAATAACTTCCCACACTCTGGACGAAACGGGAGTTCTGAACTTCAAAAGTAAAAAACGGAAAACTAATATGATCACTATGGTGTCCTTCTGTCTGTCTGTCAAGACCCTTTAACTCGAGAACACGTGGAGGTATCGAGTTGAAATCAAAACCATATTCTCAAATCTATGGCCCCTTAGAGCTGTGAAAAAATCTACTTAGTCAAAAGATATAGCCGTTTATGTCACAAGTGTGTACGAAACCCTCGGTCAGCGAGTCCGACTCGCACTTGGCCTGTTTATATTTATATACTAGCTTTTATCCGCGGCTTTCGGGGTAACACAGTTCCCCTTGCGCCTTATTGATTTGTAATAGCAACGCTAAATTTTCCCTTTTCTTCCCTCGTTCTACCTCATATCCCACTCTTTTTAAAAAAAAAATAGCCTTTATCCGTCTCCTGGTTCCCAACTATGTCTGTACCAAAATTCATCAAAATCGTTTTAGCCATTAAAGCGTGAAGAGGTAACAAACAAACAAACTCACTTTCGCTTTTATAATATTAGTAAGGATTAAATTATTAATATTATTATATTAAAGTAAGGAAGTAAGGATTAGACCAAAAATGACAAAGATATAGCCCATTAAAGTTACGTGTGACGTCACTCGTTCCGAAACAATGCAACAACGCGTGACGTCACACGTAACTTTAATGGGCTTATAATCTTTGTCAGTTTTATTCTAATTTACAAATAAAAAAATACGTGTACCTTATTTTTGAATAATCTAAAAGACGGACTATTAATTTTTTTTTTTTTGAAACTAGCCTATTCTAAAAGACTTCGCTTATAACGACCTTACTTGTCCAGTGCTACTCGAAAGGTTTGTGATTGGTCATTTTCACCGCATTTGTTTTTGTACCCGGAAATTGGGAAGGTCTTTGCCCAGCACTGGGACGCTAACTGCTCAAACAGCAGCAACGCCTTGACGGCACAGTTGGCGCAGTCGTTGAGCGATCAACTGCTGCGCTGCATTTCGCGGGTTCGATCCCCGCACGGAGCAAATATTTGTATGACCTACAGGTAGTTGTTTCGAGTCTGGTTGTTTGTGTATATGAGTTTAAATGTTTGTAAACGCACCTACGATACAGGAGAAATTCCTAGTAGAAAACACGTCACCCAAAAAATACAAATCGAACACAACTCTCTTTAATATCTCCTTGATAAATATCACTTAAAGTAACTACAAGATAATCTATAAGAAAAGCGACAATAACAAAAAGCACTTAACGTTATCCGTTTGTTTCTGCGACTTAAATCTGACAGCAAAAAGTCGTTGGTATCCTTCTTACATTAGTACTGATCAGACTGAAACAAAACAAAAGCTATTGACCTAAGTAGAAGCCTCATTTTATCGCCACTCCATTAGTCCTTCATTAACAGATTATCATCGCATTTGTCTTCAAAGAGATGATACTTCAAAGGCTAATATCTTATTAGGACACTTTGAGGACTGAACCCTCTAACTGAGTAAGTATAGTATATATGTAAGTTTTTTTATTAAATTATCAAATAACTTCCCCAGCGGGCGGGGACGGGAGCGTGTCAGACTTTTACTGACAATAACCCACTCATGTTCCTTCTTGTAAGTGTATAATCTCAACATGAATGATGTATCCATGATTTTGTGAAAATATTATGACTTAAAAGAGTGTCCATGGAGTTTCTTGCCCATTCTTCTCCATAGAGATCTACGATTTGGAATGGCAACTACAGTACTTTCACAAGTTATTATGTCTTGTGACTGGTACTATAGCAGCATCTTTTTTGTTTTTAAGATATTCAAAAGCGCCTGTAATAGTCCTCTAATAGAGTTTGCCCTTTACATTACGGGGCCGCGGTATCTCTTTCGGACAACCCGCAACCCTGGCAGGCGGTGGACCCTAGCAGGCCCCTCTAACATACATGTACACATATAGTCATGTTCGATGAACAAAATACAGACTAAGTCCACTTACTGGACTCGTAAATAATTTTAGTTCTTTAGTACTTAGGTTTAGTGCGGTCCTGTGTTAGATTTCCAGGTGCGTGTTTTTGCATGAGAAATTTCTCGATAGCGGCAACGGAGTCTGTATTTGTGGCCGGTTGATGGCAATAGTCTCGACTCCTATTAAGTAGGACTTCAGCATAACAAGCAAAATGTGAGTGTGCTGTAAGGTAAGATGTAAAATGGATGAAGAAAGAGAGATGATAGAAGAGAAATTCTTAGTATGGGGAAACGTTTTTTATTAAAAAAACTCAATATGATCAAGATAATGGACAATCACCGACGCAATCCCGTAAGTGATAAAGTAAATTTGCGCTGTTACACAAATGCTTACAAACAGCGTCTTTAATCGACATTAGACTGATAAAGATCCTTGTAGCAAATTAAAACATTTGATAGAAGTATCAGAACTTGGGACATCACCAGGAATCAAAACCAAGGGTAGTCCAACAGCTCACCGTCCGTTTGTCTATTGACGATAGGCCGTGTCGACGACGCGTTAGTGTTCCACGCGAATCTCAAAGAGATGTCAGCAAAGCAGAGGGGCCTGCCGGGGCCCAGGTTGTTCGAAAGAGATACCGCGGCCCCGGAACGTAAAGGGCAATAGAAGGAACATGGGTACCTAGGTATTATTTAGTACAAGTCTGACAATCCCCCCGCTCCGCCCAGAGCGGGGGGGTATATTTTTCAGCAATACTCACCTCAAATAAACCTAAATACCTTGCATTTACCCCCGGGTCGGCACTGAATGGTAAGCAGGGACACTCAATGCACCTTATTGAAGGCTTACAATTCGTTCGTTTGAGAGTCCCAATCGGCCAGCCTTTGTACCAGGGCTTCATGGCATAGTACAGATAAAGACAGAAGGTATGCCCATAACCTACAAAACCTGGATGGCTTTGTTTTTTGTTAAGGGATGGGAAATCATCAAATAACTTATCTCGCTCTGGGCGGAGCGAGGGGAAGTGTTAGATTTTTATTGACTAAAACCTATCCATGTTCCTTCCTTTGCGGTGGAACTGTCAGGCCCCTCTATTTTGCTGAAATCTCTTTGAGACGCGCGTGGAACATAAACGCGCCGTTGACACGGCCTGTCATCACTAAAACAAAGACATAGTACCTAAGTTACTTTCTTGAAAGTATCTTAAGTATACTCTAAAGAAATAAACTCAAAGACTATGTCTCAGTGAGGCTATAAAATAGTAAAACGACATAATTACCAACTTTAATATTGGTTATTGCAAGTAGATTACAATGGTCTTAAATTCTCTATTCTCAAATTTCTCAAAATCTATTAAAATATCTTTGGGTTTCAACCGACCAGACGCAGTTCTAAATTTAAATATCCATCTCCTGAGCATACAATAATGCCTTTAGATACCAATATGCATGATCCTTTGAGCAGCAAGCCAACCAAATATACGCAGTGTATAACCAACTGCGCGCTGTTGGACCCGGCTAACATTTATAGATCTTTGACAGTCGTTACAGGTAGTCAGTGTCCCAAAAGTCTGACAACCAGTCTTACCAACGGGTATCGTATTACCCAGTTTTAACTGGGTTGTGGAGGTCAGATAGACAGTCGCCCCATATAGAACACTGGTGTTCAGCGGCTTGACTTCAACACAGATGGGAAAAGGCTAGGTTAGACTGGTTTGGAGTGATCCTTCTCTTCATATACCTGTCTTCTGAAATGTTCACATGAATATTAATAACACTCATTTCTTTATTTCCGTGCCATTGTTCCTGCGATGGAACTAAATCGAGTGCTCAGATATGAACGCTTCTTTGTCGCAGCTTCCAAACAGTCATCTGTTACAGAATTTTATAGGTCAGAGGTGAAATAGGTAAGTGTTCAAATCGAAAATGTAGGTCGATTTATTAATTTGCCTGTGATTGGATATGTAATAGTTTGGATCTATTGCAGGTTAGGTTGATATTATTTGGTCGGGCAGGTATATAAAGTAAAGTGACATTATAAATGGTATTTTGTCTTAAAAGTTGTAACTTTGACCTAGAAGGTTCCTAGGCCATACCTAGAACAATAAAAGTTTTATGAAAAAAAAACCGCTTTCCAAAAAAAAACACAAAAAACTCATTTGTTTGATTCATTGATTTTTCGCCACCGTTTTCCGAAAGTGGAAAAACTTTATTCATTTTTCATTGCTACCTAAAGATATAAGCATACTAGCTTTCACCCGCGGCTTCGCTCTTGTTAAATTCGGGTTAACACAGTTCCCCTTTCCTGATTTACAGGATCTGCTACCTGTAGTTTTTTCCCTTGCGCCTTATTGATTGTAATAGCAAAGCTAAGTTTTCCCTTTTCTTCTGTCTTTCTCCCCCTTTTCACGCTTATTTTTTTAAATTAGCCTATGTCCGTCTCCAGGGTCCCAACTATCTCTGAAGCAAAATTCATCAAAATCGGTTTAGCCATTAAGGCGTGAAGACGTAACAAACAAACTCACTTTCAATATGTATTATAGAAGATAATTCATAAACTAAATAAAATTAATTAGAAAGTTAATTAATTTATGGAGTCACAAATTTGATTTTGAAGAATTTTGAAAATCGACCCACAATCGACGGAGAACACGCGTAACAAAAAACAAAAACATAAAAATTTAAATTTTCGAATTGAGAACCTCCTCTTTTTTGAAGTTGGTTAATAAACTGTTCGCAAAAATTTAAGAGATCAAATACCTTTCGGCTTTGTTGAGGGTATTACGTCATAAATCTGGTTCTTCTAACCTGACAGACAGATGTGTTGCTGGGGAGTTTGTTCCGCCACTTCTTCTTCCCAGCTAAAACACTAGGAAGTGGCGAAGGACAGGGCGTTTTTGTGGGACTGTCTCTTGTTGTGTTGACGGGCCTGTTGGTCTAGTGGTTAGTGGCCCTGACTGCTGAGCCGGAGGTCGTGGGTTCGATTCCCCCCCAGGACAAACTTTGTGTGATGAGCATGATTGTTTGTTCTGTGTCTGGGTGTGATTTATCTATAATATGTATTTATTTATAAACTAAATAAGTATGTATATCAGTTGTCTGGTTACCATAACACAAGCTCTGCTTAGCTTGGGATCAGATAGCCGTGTGTGAGTTGTCCCAAGATATTTATTTTATTTTATTTATTAATGTGACGTTCAAAAAGTGCTGATTATCAGCCTAATTTGAATAAATGACTATTGATTGATTTTGATTATTGGCACCTATGAGGCGTATGAGGAGAGTGAACCGCCGTACAGAGTACATATACAACAACTAGCCTTTTCCCGCGGCTTCGCCCGCGTTAAATTCGGTATAACACTTGTAGTTTTTTCCTTAGCGCTTTTTTATTGTAATAGCAATGCTAAGTTTTCCCTTTTCTTCCCTCTTTCTCCCTCATTTTTCACTAAAATTTCAAAAAAGTTAGCCTATGCCCGTCTCCAGGGTCCCATCTATATCTCTACCAAAATTCATCAAAATCGGTTTAGCCATGTAGGCGTGAAGACGTAACAAACAAACTCACTTTCGCTTTTATAATATTAGTAAGGATTAAGGACTTACGCGTTTTGAATAAACGTTTATATTTGGGACGTGAGTTTACAAAGTCCGTCGCGTACAGACTTAACAAAGGGTTAGTCAGACGTACTAAGGGTAGTCTTACAAGTTAGAATCCTGCAATCATTGGACACAGAAATTACAACCTAAGCAAGTAGGTAATTATAGAAAAGCCGGTCAGAATTGCACACCGAGGGTTCCGTACAAATTTTCAACATAAACAGCCATATTTTTAGATTGCCGAAACTTATAGGGTGGACTAGCTGGCCCCCGTGATTCACTCGCCTGATATCGGAAAAAAGTATCCTATGTGTTATTCCAGATCATAATCTACATCTGCGCCAAATTTCATCAAGATCCGTTAAGCCGTTTTGACGTGAAAGAGTAACTAACATCCATACATCCATCCATCCATCCTCACAAACATTCGCATTTATAATGTATAGGGTTGATTTTTTCACAACACAAAGGGACCATAGACTAGAGTATATTGTTTTATTGTCATTCGATACCTCCACGCGTTCCCGAGATAAAGGGCTTTGACAGACAGACGGACAACAAAGTGATTTAATAAGGGTTCCGTTTTTTCCTTTTGAGGTACGCAACTCTAAAAATAAATAAATATCTTGGGACAACTCACACACGGCTATCTGATCCCAAGCTAAGCAGAGCTTGTGTTATGGTAACCAGACAACTGATATACATACTTATATAATTTATAAATACATACATATTATAGATAAATCACACCCAGACACAGAACAAACAATCATGCTCATCACACAAAGTTTGTCCTGGGTGGGAATCGAACCCACGACCTCCGGCTCAGCAGTCAGGCCACTAACCACTAGACCAACAGGCCCGTCACCTGATGATTTATATTTTCAAAAATTAATTCAGTTAAGAAAAGTTTTGTATAATCCGTCGCTGGCCATCATATGGACATACTCTCATCGAACACATTTTTTAATCAAGTTTACACTGCTCATATTTTCAAAACCTTCAGCAGAATATTCATTTTACATTAAACTCGATGAAATATAAAATAAACATTGTCTTACTTTTCTCGAAACAGCCTCAGCATACAGTCCATTCGCAGTCCTTTATCTTTACCCGGGCATTGCTTTCAAAAACCAAAGATCTTTATGGTCATAACAATGACTGTCAGAGTATAGTTATCTTTACTGGCGTAATATTAGGGTTGTTGTTGGACTGCAGCTGCTAGATGTATTATGACAATCAAAAGCATTTATTTTAAGTAGGCCAGTTACAGGCACTTTTGAATTGTCGAAATAATGACAACAACAAAATGAAGTTACAGTCTCAGTCACAAAGCATAATAACTTGTGAAAGTACTTTAGTTGCCCATTCCAAAGCGAAGATCTCTATGCAAAAGAATGGGCAAGAAACTCCATGGACACTCTTTTGAATCAGAATATTGTTGCAATGAAAGGACTGTAACAAGGCTACGGTCTGGTTCCGCCATTTTAAATTAAATTATAGCTATAATGATCGTTAAAAGCCACGTTTTCATATTCAAATTAGGCGGTTACATATTTTGGGAGCGGAACGCAACATATTGTATTGGATGTGAAAACGGTAGATTGTAATGAAAATTATGAAACGTAGGAGAAAAAATAGTAGCTATTTTTGGTTGGAAATGTGAATGTTGACAAAAGTAAAAACATCACAAAGCGTTTACCTACAGCTGTATGTAGTGTCTTAAATTTTTATTCTTATTATTTATTGCAATCATTTATTTCAAAAAAATACCTATACCAACTTTTGTACAACGGAAAACTTAACTCAGCTTAATTTTAATAGATTTTCTTGGTAAAAATTTAGGTCAATAATATACATTTTTGATCGAAGTACAACTGCCCTACCATGACGTCCTAAAGCAGAACTTATTCCACTGAGGGAAAGAGACAGAGCTATACAGGGTGTCTAGCACCATGTCTTTCCCTCAGTGGAATAAGTTCTGCTTTATGACGTCATGGTAGGGCAGCAGGACACAACTGCACTTAGTGGTATGATTTTCACATTAACATAACCTTTATTTGGTCCCTATTTCGTAGCAATAAAGTTGACTTTCATACAACTGAAATTTTGCTGGACACTAAAACAATACCAACCAAGCAAACCCTAAAAGCATTAAATTTTCACAAAAAAGGAAAATGTTTTCAAGTTGTTACTGAAATATCTCCAAGACAGGAAATACAACATCCTTGAAGCTATAGAACGGTTTCACGTCATCTATCGGAACTGAAAGTAAACGTAGTAAATCTTGCTCGGGTCGTAAACTCCTCAACAGATAGACAAGACCGAAGATTGACTCTATACAACGCGCGAAAAAGCATACACACATAGACACGCTTCATGTATAGCTAGTGCACGCGCACTTGCGACCGGCATTTGTTTAGGACGCCGCATGCACACATAGACACCCTTCAGGTACAGCGAGTGCAAGCGCACTCCCGACCGGCATTTGTTCCTTTGTGATCGCCGCATGCAACTATGCACACGCTTCACGCACAGCGAGTGCACGTGCGCTTGCGATCCGTTTTTGTTTGAAATCGCCGCACGCACACATAGATTTGCTTTACGTACAGCGAGTGCAAGCGCACTCGCGACCGGCATTTGTTACAGATGTACGTACATGTCTATGTGTGCGTGAACCTGTATATTTTTTATTAGATGGAGCCGTTCTTCTGCCTGTAATATTCTGTGTGTATACTAAATACTAGTTTGTAGTACATATTTTGTGGTGAATTTCTCGACGTTCCATATATTATTTTTATTTGTTTAGTAGTATTGTCACTGAATAACAAGATCCGTAGTGTCTTAGACTATGGCTTCCGTCGGTTTTAATTGCATTGCTAAAAGTCTTTAAGATTGTTCTATTTCTTTTAAAACCAATAGCAGTACTAAATCAAAACCTATTTAACTCTTGGAATAGTTATGCTTTTATCTGTCCTTTTACTAAAGTATGTATAAACTATCAATTTATTGTTGGAAAACGTTCCACAATACTAAATATTCTAAGAAACTGCTATTGTTTTCTGTATTTTATTCGAATAGACAGATAGTTATTAAAGTCACTCTAGACAGATAGTTATTTGAAGTTCTTTCAAGTTTGGAAGTTCGAAAGACTCACCCCTGTTTCGATCCTGGTATTTCAGAGTTATAGAAAAAGTAAAATTTCATGTATTTTTTTATCAATAAAAAAAATATCTGCCACATAATTTTTTATAAAAAAAAGTTCCCCATCATTAGGATGTATGCTGCTCAATTAACAACAGAACACAATTTAAAGATCAGTATTAAATCAATGAAATATTGCAGATGTAGTTACGTAAGTTGATATTAATTTATCAAATGGTATTCACAATCGGTTAGAGCAGCGTTTGATTCAACTGCAACTACGCGGACGTCTCCATTTTGTTTAGATTTTTTATCTTAGAGTCGTGTACGCGGTGTCTACGAGATATTTACATGTTGACGTTTTAGCGGACCCCAAAGCCCCTTCGAAGCCCCGGCCGCACCTTATCCCTATACTAAATCTGTACTCAATCTAAACGATTATCGATCGCTGTGATTGGAGATTGCATTAGCCAATCCGGAGCCTTGATAATTCTGCTAAACAGCCCGCTGCTTCACGGACAAAAATAATGAGATTTTGCCTCTTTGGGCTTGCGGTGATAAATAAGTTAAAATGATTATAAATGGGTCTTTAAGTGAAATGTTGGGCTGTACTCTGGGAATGGCCCCGGGCTCGATAAAGTGTAGCGAGCGGAGGGTTGCTTCTATTTATAATTGTGAGGTGTTGTGATTCTGACGTTCCTTTGTTCGTATAATGAATATCACCTAATTTCTGTGTTACATATAAAGATTATATCATGCCTGTTTTTCCCAAAGGATCAAACAAAAGTGTGTGTTTAGTATACATTACCTATTGTCGGTTATGTACATGTATTTTTTTTATTGTTTACTAGCTTTTGCCCGCGGCTTCGCTCGCATTTATTTCGGGGTACCACAGTTCCCCTTTCCTGATTTGCAGGTACCTGCTACTTGTAGTTTTTGCCCTAGCACCTTATTTATTGTAATAGCAAAGCTAAGTTTTCCCTTTTCTTCCCTCTTTAGCCCTCATTTCTCACTTTTTTTTAGAAAAAAGTTAGCCTATTTCCGTCTCCTGGGTCCCAACTATCACTGTACCAAAATTCTTTAAATTCGGTTTAGCCATTTAGGCGTGAAGACGTAACAAACAAACAAACAAACTCACTTTCGTTTTTATAATATTATATTAGTAAGGATTGTTTAGTCCAGTGCATATTAAATAAACATTGTTTTTCTTTCTTTTAAAATTTGAATGTCTCTATTTTACTTTATCAGACAATTCACAGGTTTTTACTAAATATACTGATTGATTGACCGCTGGTTGATGCCTGTACTGGTCTAGTCGACATTTCGCGTGACCAGAGGGTTGGCTGTTTCTTTGGTCATAGAATTAGCATTGCCTTTCAACGTGGTTGGCTAATTTAGGGCACGTTTTCGGATGACAACGATGTGGACGTGCCTAAGTATCGTTTTTTTTTACTAAGTTAGTTTAGATTTACAATAACGCGTAAACTATTTGAGTACGCTAATCATAATGCCAAGTTAGTTTTAGTTTATATCAAACCTAAGTACTATTTTAACCTCTCAAGGACTACCATTATTTACGTCAACTATCCGTCAAGCACCGCCGGGCGGGCTCTTATCGTAAGCGTAATCTGATTTTAAGACTTATCTTTACTACAAATACAGTTTTAAATCGGTCGCGGTTTGGTGGCACAAATTTGTGCCAGCGGGGCTCAACGGTAATACTTGTTTACTGGCACATTTTTGTGCCGCTGGGGCTCTAGTAGAGGTTAAAACCATTTTAAAATAAAATATTTTTACCTCTTTTCGATCATTAGACGTAACATCACCCCTATAAAACCCAAGGGCCAGGCAGTTGGTTAGTGTGTTACTAGGCACAACCACATTTCCCCAGATTCGTTTCTAAATTTCCGTAATTAATAAGATTAACACAGACATACACGAAAAACGACTTAAATTCTCATGCACAGAAAAGTGCAGGATAGAATATCAGCTCTTCGACTAACAGAACTCACGTACGTTGTACCCCAAGAGACGGATGATTGTCTTCCAACGCCACAGACTTAATTAAACTCGGCTCAACTTCCAGCAAATGAATGTTGCTCTGAACATTATATTAGGACGTGACCCAAGCATAGGATATATACGGACTGCCAGAGAAGATCTCGGCATGATACTTCAAGGATATTAAAAAAAACGTTTTTTTGAAAAAACCATTTGGCGCTGTTGTAATCTGGTTCTTTGTCGGACGCTCTAAATGTGTTCGTTTTTCTACATCGTTCTCACATATATGTATAATCTCAACATGAATGATGTATCCATGATTTTTATAAAATATTATGATTTAAAAGAGTGTCCATGGAGTTTCTTGCCCATTCTTCTCCATAGAGATCTACGCTTTGGAATGGGCAACTACAGTACTTTCACAAGTTATTATGTCTTGTGACTGGGACTGTAGCAGCATCTTTCTTTTTTGTTTTTATGACTTTCAAAAGTGCCTGTAATGGTCTCATTGAAATAAATGCTTTGAGTTTTAGTTTGAGTTTGAGTTTGTCGGATAAACTCTAAATTCGTTCCAGATTTCAACAGGCAAATCTTGCTGTAACTAACTGACAAAAGACGATTTTTAACGCTAAAATACCGAGTGGAGAAGGATTATTCGCGTTTTGCAAAGCTTCATAGACTCACGCTTGCAAGTAGGGAGGAGTTTTCAGGAGTATCTATAATAATGGGTGTAACTTACCTGAAATAAAGTAATTTATTATTATAATAAATAAATATCTTGGGACAACTCACACACGGCTATCTGATCCCAAGCTAAGCAGAGCTTGTGTTATGGTAACCAGACAACTGATATACATACTTATATAATTTATAAATACATACATATCATATATAAATCACACCCAGACACAGAACAAACAATCATGCTCATCACACAAAGTTTGTCCTGGGTGGGAATCGAACCCACGACCTCCGGCTCAGCAGTCAGGGCCACTAACCACTAGACCAACAGGCCCGTCAATATCCTTTGCTAATAATATTTAGCGACATTAGTATTTAAAAACCAACTGGCGCTCGCGGCTTCGCCCGCGTGATATCGAAAAAAAAAGTATTCTATGTGCTATTCCAGACTATAATCTACTTCTGTGCCAAAATTCATCAAGATCCGTTCAGCTGTTTTGACGTGAAAGAACAACAAACATCCATACATCCATCCTCAGAAACATTCACATTTATAATATTAAAAAATAGTACATTTTGATTCAAGTGTGTAAACTTTGTCATTGCGGCAGAGGTGGATTTAATAGAGCCGAGCTGAAAAACATAGTTTAATTTTTTATTCAATACGAAGTCAAGGAAAAACATACGGGACTTAAACAGTTGTTTATGTAAATCGTAGGAAAAAAAAAATTAAAGCCCTCATTGCAAAACACGCGTGTGAAAGACATTGCATATTGAACCTAATCCTAGCGCAATAAGAGCCAATTTGCGAGGGATTGAATTGAAAAATATATATAACCTAAGAACTAAACAAAAGCCAATAATAGAAGTTGCATCGATATTTACTGTGAGAACGTACAAGTGCGAAACATAAACGCAGCTAACTGGCTGAGCCTGAGACTGTAACCACCTGCTGGATCGACCTTGAATGAGGAGCTCGTCGCCATGTAGGACTAGCCTGGGTCGATCGACGGTTACCTGCGTTTGCCTAGCTTGGTAGGTGAAAGGTGACCATACATCGTTAATGTTTTCCCCATTGTTTGTCTTTTTATTTAGTGTATCTGTGTATCTATAATTTAATATATATTTATAGTACTTTATGTATCATCATCTGTCTAGCCTTTTCCCAACTATGTTGGGGTCGGCTTCCAGTCTAACCGGATGCAGCTAAATATCAGTATTTTACATGGAGCGACTGCCTATCTGACCTCCACAACCCAGTTAGTACTGGGTAATACGATACCCCTTGGTAAGACTGGTTGTCAGACTTTCGGAACACTGACTACCTGTAACGAATGTCAAAGATCTACAAATGACAGCCGGGACCAACGGCTTAACGTGCTTTCCGAGGCACGGAGGAAACTCGGTATGTAACGGGTGGTCACGCATCCACAGACCAACCTAGGCAAGCGCGGCTTAACCTAAAGATCGACCCGAGCGGCTACTATTTATTTAGCCACGAGCTCCTCCTATAGTACTTTATGTATCCATATAGTAAAAAATAATCCTTACTAATATTTTAAAAGCGAAAGTGAGTTTGTTTCTTGGTTACGTCTTCACGCCTAAATGGCTAAACCGATTTTGATGAATTTTGGTACAGAGATAGTTGGAACCCTGGAGACGGAGGCTACGTTTAAAAAAAATGTTGAGATATGAGGGAGAAAGAGGGAAGAAAAAGGAAAACTTAGCATTGCTATTACAATAAATAAGGCGCAAGGGCAAAAACTACAGTTAGCAAGTACCTGTAAATCAGGAATGGGGAACTGTGTTACCCCGAATTTAACGAGCGAAGCCGCGGGCAAAAGCTAGTAATATTATAAATGCGAATGTTTGCGAGGATGGATGTATGGATGTTTGTTACTCTTTAACGTCAAAACAGCTGAACGGATCTTGATGAGAGGCACAGAGGTAGATTATAGTCTGGAATAACACATAGAATACTTTTTTTTAATATCACGCGGACGAAGCCGCATGCGCCAGCTACTATTAAATATCAACAGAAGCATTTGGGATCGCTCATAAAAATAATGTTCCCTGAAAAGTCGCAAAGACAAAGCATTTATTTCAATTAGACCATTTACAGGTGATTTGGAATGTCAAGAGTTAACGAATTACTTTCTGAACTTTAATCTGCTAAGTTATAGAATTGTGGATCTCATTTACAGTAGCTTTGTTTTACACAGTAACTACGGAATTAAACTAAGGTAACAACGAGAACTAATAACTCGGAAAATGACATGAAAAGTTATTCTTTGCTGTAAGAATTTAGTTTTATTTTCTTTTAACATCGAAATAACTTTCTTTATTAACGTTACGTTAGGTTTATTTCATAGCTACTCTCTCGCTCACCTGAAGTGTCAGAAGAAAAACATTGAGATGGTAAGCAATAACCTTAATGAATAAAAGTTTTCGTACTCGTGAAAATTTATCAACCGCAAAATAATTCTGTGAATTCACAGGTCAGAATGCTGGGCTGTAAAAAAGGTGGATGAAAAGCTATTGCATGTAGCGGAGATGAGAATGTTGAGATGGATGTGTGGAGTGACAAGAATGGATAAAGTAAGGAATGCGTATATTAGAGGAAGTTTGAAAATTGCGCCTGTTATAGAAAAATTGAAAGGGAGTCATCTGTCTTGGTATGGACATGTAATGAGGAGGGACGAAGCACATGTGACTAAAAGAGTGATGGATCTGAATGTTGAAGGACGGAAAGCGAGAGGAAGGCCAAAGAAAAGATGGATGGATTGTGAAAGGAATGATTTGAAGGAGATAGGAGTAAATGATGCCGTGACGTCTGATAGGGGAGAATGGAAGAAGAAAACGTGTTACGCCGACCCCAAATATAATAGGACAAGGGCAGGAAAATGAATGGTGAATTCCAAAATCAAAAATAAATGAATGGCGACACGGTTGGCGCAGTGGCTAGGCGTTGGACTGCTGCGCTACGTATTGTGGGTTCGATACCCGCACGTAACAAATATTTTTATGACCTACAGATGGTTGTTCTGAGTCTGCCTGTTTGTATATGTGAGTTTAATCGTTTGTAAAGGCACCCATGATCATCATTTTCCAGCACTTGTCCTTTCTCCTTCATATCATTCCTTACACAATTCATCCATCTTTTCTTTGGCCTTCCTCTCGTTCTCCGTTCATCAACATACAGATCCATCACTCTTTTAGTCACATGTGCTTCGTCCCTCCTCATTACATGTCCATACCAAGACAAACGACTAAACGCACCCACGGTACAGGAGAAATTCCTAGTGTAGAATACTCTTGATTGAATTCTTTTCCAGATCATACTTTTCATGCTAGTCCTTACTAATATTATAAAAGCGAAAGTGAGTTTGTTTGTTTGTTACCTCTTCACGCCTTAATGGCTAAACTGATTTTGATGAATTTTGGTACAGAGATAGTAGACGCCAGGAGACGGACATAGGTAGGCTATTTTTTTTCAAAAACAGTGGGATCTGAGGGAGAAAGAGGGAAGAAAAGGGAAAACGTAGCTTTGCTATTACAAATCAATAAGGCGCAAGGGTAAAAGCTGCAAGTTGCAGGTACCTGCAAATCAGGAAAGGGGAACTGTGTTACCCCGAATTTACCGCGAGCGAAGCCGCGGGCAAAAGCTAGTAATTCTATAACAGTGGATTTTCTTTTGACGGTGGAACGCTAAAAACTACACCAAGGTGACTTGAAGTGTGCCACACAACCTGTCAAATCGTTCTTTTTATCACCACGCCACCTTTTTATGAGACTAGACAGACATAAACACAGCAACATGCGTGCCGTCGTAGTTTTTTAGACAATTCGCCATATTTCTTGTATTTTTCACAGTAAATCTATGTGGCTGGCACCGAAGTATACCGTCGACCGCTGATTTACGTTGTTACGTCAGCGGTTCGACATTTTATATGACACTCAGTATAAGGAAAAACAGAAGGTCAACAGTGGTTACTTGAAATACTGAATTGGAAAAAGGGGGTAAAAGAGAAAATTGGTTCGTTTGTCGGTACCATTGCAGTATACGCCTAAAGTGCAGTTGGATTTTTGGTTGGACGTTTGGATAGCGTGTTCGTATTCCACGCGCACCTCAAAGAGATGACAGCAAAGTAGAGCGGCCTGCTAGGGCCACTGCCTGCGGGGGTAGGGGGTTGGTCCAAAGAGATACCGCGGCCACGGAACACAAAAGGCAAAAGAAGGAATAAGGATTGGTTTTAATCAGTAAAAGTCTGACACGAAAAACTGTCAGACTTTTAGACTCGCTCTACCCAGAGCGGGGTAAGTTATTTGATGATTTTCCATCCGTTAAAAATACCCTCAGCCAGAACTAACAAAGTAGGAACTTAATTTCCGTGTGCTTTAATTTACTAATTGGGATTAGCAATTTTGGTGGAATTGTAAAAAGTGGTACTTCTGATATTTTTTTCTAGGTCTCAAGGGATTCCGGCTTACATTTAGTATGTGTCGACTGTTTATCTAGGCGGCTTACGTTTTTGAAGCGAGGATTATGATAGGATTGGCCTCTGATTGTTTAGGCCTGGTGTTGGCTAGTGGCATAACTCTATGTGCATAGGACGGCGTTGGACAAGAATTTCTATCGCTTTATTTGTAAAGCCTTGTACTTTCCTGACAATAAATATTGTATTTAAGCACGTTTTTTTCACAGGTTAGTGAAGTTAACAGAAAATTTGACAGGAGAAATGTGTACCCTCCTTTTAAGGTAAGCTGCAGTCGGGTAAAACTTTTACTGTTTCTTTCATAATACAGATTTAAGAACCTATTGTATTATTTATTTAAGCTTTATATGCCGAATTATTCCCTGTTATCAACCTGTTACAAGAGCGCCTCTTAGTTTTCGTCTAGTCTGGTTGCTTAGCAACTAGATGAATCATATTTAAGGTCGAGAACTGTCAAAGCATAAAAGCGACATGTAGTATCCACCAACGTGCAGGTTTCTACTTTCGGAGAGGAGACTTGTATACCGGAAGGTGAAAACTTATAGGTTTTTGTGCGTATGATATTAAACTTTGAAAGCGCCAGGGTAGCCCACGAAATTTAAATAATGTTTAGGTAATGTTGCGACAGGCTTGTTCAATGATAAGTTAGACAGTTATTTATTAATTTTAATATTGGCACACCATGCTTTATATTTAATTTTGTTTTTTTTTTCGAATGACATACCATTGTGATTATGTTTAATGAATGTATTTTTGATCTGAGTAAATGTAATTTGTATCTAATTCTAGTGTATTCGTTAAATGTGCTATTTAAAAAAAATAACAACATAAAACCAGTCACTGTTTTTTTATTGCTCACTCTTACCATATGACAGAGATGAGATCGACAATAAGATGGGCTTACCAAATGATTTGAAAAAATGGGCTAGAAAACACGTGTTTGTCGCACGTGGGTGTTAATAATATAAATCCTTTAGTCCTCAAAGTACGTGTAGAAGCGACGCACACTATTCACAACCTTCAACTGCTACACAAAGTCATATATATGTACCTATGTTATAAATATGAACCATTTGTACCGCGAACTTGTAAATTTACTCCAAAGTTTTGGATTTCTAAACTGATATGGCATCCATATGAATTTATTGTTCCAATAATGTTCGAATTATTTTGTTTCGTATTTACTCGTCTGTGCTCGCATTCTCAGGCGTTTAATAAAGTAAATGAACAATAAACTCTTCAGAACTTGCAATTTTGCAGTTTATTCTAATTAAGAGTTAATGCATTCATCACGTAATAAATCGTTGGTACTCACAGACTCATTTAAAATAGATTAAGTCTCAGTTACAACTTCAGCCAATCAGAAAGTGGGAAAACCGGGCAAGTACGAGTCGGACTCGCACACCAAGGGTTCCGTACAAACTTGCAACATAAACATAACATTGTATTGTTTTTTTTTAATTGTACTGGTGTTGGATTTATTTGACACAATTTTTGTTATAGCATCCTGTCTCTAAAATTTATCATGTTCTATGTCATGCATACCTGTTATTTGCATTGTTGCTGAAATGCAGTTTTTAGATGTTAGTTTATTTCATTTTGTATGTGTGTAACCGTGCTGTCGGTGTGCTTATTATAAATAAATAAACAGTCATATCTTTTGACTGCGTAGACTTAGAGAGTTGATGTTTTCACAGCTCAAAGGGACCACAAAGTTTAGTATATGATTTTAATTTTAAATCGATACTTCCACGTGTTCCTGAAATAAAGGGTCTAAACAAAAATACAGACAGACAATTTTGTGATCCAATAAGGGTTCTGTTTTTACCTTTTGAGGTGCGGAACCCTAAAAAACACATTGATATCATTTAGCGAAACCTTTCTTTAAATCAACAACTTCGTTCAACGAAAATGAGGTGAAAATGTTTCCTTACCTCATTAAATCAACGTAAACTTCACTAATAGCTACATGCTATCGGACCCAAGTTCAGTTAAGTTTTAACAAAAACGGTACCGCTCCCTTCAGAACAAAGTTAAAAACAAGTTTGTGAAACATGTTTGTGGAACAAGTTCGTGAAACATGTTTTGTTCTACATTTAGATGGTATCAGATAACAATACTGCTTTGCAAAAGTTACTAAACATTGGAAAAACATGTATTTTGTTGTCCACGTTTGTATTAATTAACAGTTAAATAAATAAGAACAACAGGTACTGTTTTTTAATATTTTAATTCATGGTTTAATGATAGCCGTCGGATATTTTGTTTTAACCTTCGTAAACACGTGCCAAGTTTTATTACAGTTATACCCACGTTCGGTCTGACAGACCGAAAGTTCGGATCGCAATTATATAGGGATAGATTCAGATTAATTTGTCTCTGAAAAATGCTA
The DNA here is from genome assembly GCA_905475445.1 of Ochropleura plecta. Lineage (NCBI taxonomy): Eukaryota > Metazoa > Arthropoda > Insecta > Lepidoptera > Noctuidae > Ochropleura > Ochropleura plecta. The sequence continues at coordinate 728,604 of FR997738.1, read as the reverse complement.
TTCTAATCTAATTGCTATTCGCACAAAGTTCTTTTCGACCTGAAATGATCGTAAAGACTAATCGTACAGCTCTCAGAAAGTAACCACTTAACTACTAATATTATAAAGAAGAAAGATGTGTATTTTTGTATGTAACGAGTTAACTTCAAAACTTGTGGCACGATTTCAAAAATTCTCTTGCTATTAAAAAGCTACATTATCATTGAGTAACACAGGCTAAAATATTACGCTTGTACCCACGGGAGCGAGGCAGTAACTAAAGACGCGGATTAAACCGCGCAGGAACAGCACCGATTGGGCTCCGAAACTTCTAGACCGATTTTGACGACCGATTGACGTAATAACGGTTATTATTGTGTCAATAGAAAGCTAAATTATTAGGGAGTAACGTTTTAACGACACGGTTGGCGTAGTGGCTGAGCGATCAAAAAAATATTTGTATGGCCTGCAGATAGTCGTTCCGGGTCTGGCTGTTTGTGAATGTGAGTTTAAATGTTTGTAAACGCACCCACGATACAGGAGAAATGTAGAGTATGTCTCTTAGTGTGGAGGAACGTTTGCTTTAAAAGAAAAAAAAGTAACATAGGTTTTATAACATCACGCTACGACTCGTAGAAGCATCGGATGAAACAGCTGAACAGCTGCCCTACCATGACGTCTTAAAGCAGAACTTATTCCAGTGAGGGAACGAGACAGAGCTATACAGGGTGTCTAGCACCATCTCTTTCTCACACAGGAATAAGAATTGCTATAAGATAGTCATGGTAACCCTACAGAGCTAGTAAAAACACGATACAGTGTTTCATCGGTCTCACAGACCAAAGTGCGGATATTAATATCAAAAGTAAATAAAGTTAAGTAAAGTATGATGGCATAAGTCTCGAAATATGATTTAACCCTTAACTAAAAGGTAACTATGCACAAAAAACATTCCCAAATAAATATTTCCAATTGTGTAATTTCAAAAGCCAGCAAGAGTTATCCCCACACAAATCCCTTTAAAATTAATGAATGAACAGTCATTCTCTGTAATATATAATCCTCTTCGAATAAAAAACGAATAAAACTGGTATGAAATGGAAGCTCGTAGTAAAAATAACATATTATAAAAAGCCGAGCGTCTCAGCACAGTCTTTGTAAAAATACTCGGATATAAGGGCATGGCTTGCGGGAAGAATCTCATTATTATTTATTTTATGAAGCGAGAATCTTTTGTTCGAAGAGAGGAAAAAATCTTGAGGAGACATTAAAAAAGGTTTTATGTATTGTTCAGATTAATCTTATAATTTTTTATAATCATGATCTTGAATGGGTGTTTAATTCTAATTGCCGCGTGTGCCAACGACGGTTACAGGTTATGAATGGTTTTTTATTTATCTTGTACCGTCCTACTACTTGGAAAATTCCTCCCCGAATCTTTTCCCTTAACTTTTTAACAGGCACTTTTGCATGACATGAAATAAAAGGATGGGACTGTAGCTTACAGTCCCAGTCACGAAGGATAATAACTGTGAAAGTACTGTAGTTGCCCATTCCAAATCGTTAATTATGTTTTAAAACAGTCTCCATGGAGTTTCTTGCCCATACTTCTCTATAGAGATCTACGCTTTGGAATGGGCAACTACAGTATTTTCACAAGTTATTTATGACGTGACTGGGACTATAGCTTAATTTAATTGTTGTCAATCTTTCGACAGTTCAAAAGTGCCTGCAACTGGCCATCTTGAAATAAATGCTTTTATTTTTGATTTTAAATTCTATAAATGAGAAGAGGAAAAAACTCCATAGATACTTTTTAAATCATAACTGTTTTTAAAGATTTACATTATTCATGTTGAGATTATACTAATAAGAATAGAATATGAACTGTGTTAACTTGAAATTCCTCTTTTCTTATGTGTAAAAATCAAATAAATAAATACTTTAAAGAAAGAAACTCAGGTACTATGTCTCAATGAGGCTATAAAATGGGAAAAATACATTATTACTAACGTTAATATTGGTTATTGCAAGTAGATTATAATGTTCTTCTGTTTCCCAAAATCTATCAAAACATCTTTGGGTTTCAACCGACCAGAGGCAGTTCCCAATTTGAATGTCTGTCCCCTGGACATACCATAATGCCTCTGGATACCAATATGCATGATATCCTTTGAGCAGCAAGCCAACCAAATATACGCAGTGTATAACCAACTCCCCGCAGAAATCTTTGATGCCTCAACTAAGGACTAGGCAGCTTCAAAACTCGTTTGGAGAAATGGCTTGTCGAACTAACGTTCGTGTTTGTCGGAAGCGATGAAGCTGTGGCGCTGTGACGTGTAAATTAATTTCACCCTTATTGTTTGTGGCTCTTAGCTTTAATTAGTATGTATGTGTATTTAAATGCATTGTTGGAGATGGCTTTTCTTTTCTTTTATTTGGTATGTTGTTGCTTTCTTGATATCTTATTTTTATTTATTTAACTTGTTATTTTCTGACTAATTTGTCATATTTGCATTATTTTTGACAATGTAATTAATTATTTAATGTAATGCTCGTATACTTTGGTGACTGAATTTCTTAAAAAAAACTGACTATGAATATGACTATAGGTGGGAGAGAACCTCAAACCAACCCAGCCGCCGCGGGAGACGCCCCGGGCGTCGGGCGCCGCGAGACGACTCTCGGCCACCGTAGATGCGGGCCTGTGGACGGTGAGCAATGGGTAGCTCACCGTCCGCCCGTCTATTGACGACAGGCCGTGTCGACGCGACGGCGCGTTAGTGTTTCACGCGCGCCTTAAAGAGATGTAAACGTAAAGGGCAATAGAAGAAACATGGGTGGGTTTTAGTCAGTACAAGTCTAACACTCCCCCCCGCTCCGCCCAGAGCGGGGAAAGTTATTTGGTGATTTCCCACCCCAAAAAAAAATTACTAAAGGTTGTACCTACATGTAAGTACATTCAGGAGCATTAACATATTTACATGTGCGACTGCGTATTGCGATTTTCTTATCAAGTTCCGTTACAACTTGAGCAATTTTGTTTGCAATAGGACACTACATCTACCTAGTTCTGGACCGACTTAATTAAAATAGTCGTATTCATAAGTACACGCTACTAAAAAGAAGAGCTACTAAGAGAACATCAACGTGTAAAGGTTGTTCATTAAGGGCTGCTGGAGGTACTTCACAAAATAGTAGATATCATCTATACCCGTCTATATACCGGGTACGTGTGCAAGCTTAAACCGGGCAGGATCGGGAAAAACCCAGTCATAAAAAAAGCTCTTTGAGTATTACAATAGTACCACCACTGCTATAACCTGTCCGGTTTAAATTCAGCCCCGGCCCCCGGTATAGGTCGTCGACAAATATTGGCAGCACACGACCGGTCGCCTGCGGGCTTAAAGTAACGAACAGTTGACTTTTACTATCCCAAGCCAATGGAATGAGCATAAAACTGCAGTGGTGTAGCTGTATTTACTTTGTGTCCTCTAAATGGTCCGTGAGCTCAGGGAAAATAGAAATGGTGACTACTAGCAGTTTAACAGCAGTGTTTAGAAACAAATCTCACTTCTAAAACCCGGTCATGAAACCGCATTTGAGATATGGATTATAATTAATAAAGAAATATTGAAACCCGGTTTGCGACTCGTTTTTCAAATGAGATCACTACTGATTAATATACCGGTTCGTATCTACTTTAGAAGAAAAAAATATTTATTATTATGAAGATATCTCATATACCTACTACCAAAGCTATATAGATTTTTTATTTCTTAAAAAAAATGTACCCCGACACTAGGAATTTCTACTGTGTCGTGGGTGCGTTTACGAACATTTAAACTCACATACACTAACAGTCAGACCGAAAACAACTATCTGTAGGCCATACAAATATTTGTTCCGTGCCGGGATCGAACCCGCGAGACGCAGCGCAGCAGTCGATCGCTCAGCCACTGCGCCAACCGTGTCGTCGATAATATTGATATGGGACCTTTTAGGGAGTGTAAGTATTTTACTGACCAAAACCCATCTATGTTTCTTCTTTTGTCCATTGTGTCGGGGTCGCTGTATTTCTTTGAAGCAACCCGCAACATAACTATGGTATTTTGATCCGGTTTGATTTCATGCAGGATATCATAATTTATTGGAAACCAGTTAATCCTTACTAGGGTAAAGCAGAAACAGAAAATCTAACATACTCTGTATTGCAACCCTCAACGTACTCACACTAAAAAACGACGAAAATCTTGAAGAATTAACTTATGCGTTAAAACGAATCAAATGGGACATTGTGGGCCTGAGCGAAGTAAGACGAATAGGAGAAAGAATTATTTCCTATTCAGATTTCTTGCTTTACCACATGGGAACGACCCCAGGTCATCATGGAGTTGGCTTTGTGATCAAAAAATATCTCGCAAATTATGTGGAAAGTTTTATAGGAATATCAGAGAGAATAGCGGTCATGAATATAAAGCTACCGGGATACAAAGATGCCTGGTCCATCATACAAGTGTACTCTCCTACGGAACTATCCGATACAGAATCAATAGACTCGTTATACCTAGACCTAAATAGAACCATTCAAATTCATGCTCACAAAAACCTGGTCGTTATGGGAGACTTCAATGGCCAAATTGGAGTTCGACAACCAGAAGAAGACTCAGTCCTGGGACCATATATATATAGAAAAAAGATTAGAAGCAGAAATGGAGAGAAACTAGTTAACTTTGCACTAGAGAATGGCTTAAAGATCTTAAACACAATGTACAAGAAGAAAGAAAGTAAAATGTGGACTTGGATATCACCAGACGGCAATACGAAAAATGAAATAGATTTCATTATGACTAACAAAAGTATATACTTCTCGAACACAAAAGTCATAAGCAATCTCAACTTTAATACTAACCATCGAATGATTCGAGCAGAACTGTCGACAACTCCACCGAAAAACCCAAGACCGAGAAATAACATAAGTACAAAATCTACTAAAGATCAAACAGCTCAAATAGCCAATTACCTAACGTCGAAAATTATGGATTACAGTAAAGAGACAACAGACATGGGAGTGCAAGAAAAATACGATTGGTTGGAAAGAACAATAAAAACATCTATTCAACAGGGAACTAAATGTAAAGATCTGTCGAAACAATGGATGACTACCCGAACCAATAGTCTACTTAATCAAAGAGCCGATCTAATTAAGGGAAAATATACCAATGACAATCGAAAGAAAATAGCAATATTGAGTAAAGAAATTAAAGAAAGTATTAGAAAAGACAAAAATAAAAAAAGAATGGAAACTATAGAGAGGCACATTATACAGACAGGAGGAATAAAAAAAGCATATAAAGAGCTAACTATCAAAAAGGACTGGATCGTACAGATGAATGATAAAAATAGAAAAGAGAATCGTAGGCAAGGAATACTAAAAATTGCTACATCATATTATAAGGATTTATATGGAAGCTCCACGGCGGAAACAGAAAAAGAACTCTCAGAAATCTCACCCGTACCCAGCATCATGCAGGATGAAATAGAATTAGCCATAGAAACCCAAAGAGATGACAGAGCGCCAGGTCCCGATGGAATAAGCAATGAACTATTGAAACAAGCGAAACAGAAATTATCGCCTATTCTCAAAGCTATTTTCAGTGATATTATAAATACAGAAACAATTCCACAGCAATGGAGCCAATCCGAAATCATTCTTCTGTACAAAAAGGGAGACCACAACGATATCGGAAACTATCGTCCCATAAGTTTGATGTCGAACCTATATAAAATATTTGCAAAGATCTTACTAAAACGAATTGAAAGACAACTCGACGAACAACAACCAATAGAACAGGCAGGTTTTAGAAAAGACTACTCAGTACTTGACCACATCCATACTGTTCGGCAAATAATCGAGAAATATACAGAATATCAACTTACATACTATCTAGCATTTGTCGATTATAGCAAAGCATTCGACTCATTAATACATACAAACATCTGGGAGGCTTTAAGGCAACAAGGAATTGAGCAAAAGTATATATAAGTAAACTGATTAGAAATATATACAAAAACAGCTCGGCGTGTATACAACTAGAAAAGAAAGGAGAATCATTTAAAATACAAAAAGGAGTAAAGCAAGGAGATCCACTTTCCCCAAAACTTTTTTCAGCTGTTTTAGAAATGATCTTCCGAAACATCGAATGGAAAAATTTAGGTCTAAATATCGACGGCCGCACACTAACACACTTAAGATTTGCCGATGACATTGTGCTATTTGCAAGAACCCCAACAGAGTTGAATAGAATGCTAAGCGATCTGGCATATGAGAGTGAGAAAGTGGGACTAAAATTAAATCCCGAAAAAACAAAAATTATGACCAATTCATGTAGAAGCAGCATAATTGTAGGAGAAACAGAAATTAGTTATGTTCAAGAATAAATATACCTGGGACAGCTGATATCACCTAAGGATGATATTAACAAAGAAATTGAAAGAAGGATAGCAAATAGTTGGAAAAGGTATTGGGGCCTAAAGGAAATAATGAAAGATAAAAACCTACATATAGCAACGAAAAGCAAACTATTCAATGTCTGCATTTTACCCATTCTAATGTACGGAAGTCAAACTTGGGCCATAACAAAAAACACTAGCCATAAAATTGCTACCTGCCAACGAGCAATGGAGAGAAGCATGTTAGGTGTAAAGAGAAGGGACAAAATAAGAAACACTAACATTAGGAAAAAGACCAAGGTACAGGATGTAACCCTAAAGATAAAAAGATTAAAATGGAAGTGGTCTGGACACATGGTTAGAGGAAAGGACAAGTGGAGCAAAATAGTTACACAATGGTATCCGAGAGAAGGTAAGAGGAAAAGAGGGAGACAGCAAAAAAGATGGGACGATGACATCAGGCAAGTAGCAGGCATAACTTGGAGTAGAGTGGCCAGAGAGAGACAAGAATGGAATAGGTTGGAGGAGGCCTTTGCCAACTGGCAAACGGATCTACAACAAATAAAGAAGAACCAAATACGTGAATAATTAAGTAATAGATAAAAATGTTGTTTTAGTATAGGTAAGGAAAGTAATTGTTAATCTTATATCCGAATAAAAGGCTTTATTATTTTTATTTTTAATCCTTACTAATATTATAAAAGCGAAAGTGAGTTTGTTTGTTTGTTACGTCTTCACGCCTAAATGGCCAAACCGATTTTGATGAATTTTGGTACAGAGATAGTTGGGACCCTGGAGACGGACATAGGTTATATTTTTTTTAAGTTAGAAATGAGGGAGAAAGACTGAAGAAAAGGGAAAACTTAGCTTTCACAATAAATAAGGCGCAAGGGCAAAAACTACAGGTGGCAGGTACCTGCAAATCAGTGAAGAGGAAACTGTGTTACCCCGAATTTAGCGCGAGCGAAGCCACGGGAAAAAACTAGTCAATAATATTTCAGAAGCTACACAAATAATTTCAGGCATTCGTGTTTTGTCAATAATTTCCTTGGAGCAAGTCGTTGTGCCATTAGCCAGTACATTAACAGTACCTTCATCAATAATATTGCATGTTGTACTTGTAGGTCAAGCTACTGAGAATCAACACGGGAAAACCACCTTAATTTGCTTTCGATTTTGAATACAATTTGTTTTATCTCATAAGTCTTGCTAATCCTATTTTAATTGACGTCTCACTGTTTTATGTTATGCTGGGGATAATAAAAAAAAAACAACTTTTTTCTGCAAATTGTTAGAACAAACCGACAAAAATGATTCAAATTAAATTCATTTTAATAAATTACACAGAAAACGTCAATCCCCGTTTGGTTTTATCACTGTGTAAAAATTGCCCTTAGTCACTGATCACGACCTCAGACCATTCGTCTTGCGTTAATTTACATACACGCCTGTTCCAGGACCTCACTTTTTTCATTTCCGTGAGTGCACTTGCGTCGTGCTGTCTCGTGGCATGTTCTAAGCAATTTCTTTCATTTGTTTTCTTCACAGTGCCGGTTGCACCACGCGTGTCGCTTGAGCGTCCAGGTTGTGGCCAAGCGTTTCAACTATGTCCTTCGTTAAACCTACATTAAACTTTGTATAATTAAGAAATGCTCCTTGGTAGCTATATTTGTGAACACACTAGCTTATACCCGCGACTTCGTCTCCGAGGCATAGTTACTTTGGAATAACGCTAAATTTAACCCGCATGATGATCGAAAAAAAATATCTTTCTCTCCCCTTTTCTTCCTTCTCTTTCCCCCTTTCCCACTTTTTTAGCTTATATAAGTACGTTTCCAGGATCCCAACTATCTCTGTACCAAAATTCATCAAAATCGGTGTTACGCTACGGGTGTTACGTTTTCAGGCCTAAATGGCTACATTTAGGCCTGAAAACGTAACAGACAAACAAACTCACTTTCGCTGTTATAATATTAGTAGGGACAAACGTGTTCTATTTGTAGAATAAACACTATACGATGTAGTTTTAGAAGGTTGCCCATTCCGTACAGAAATATCTGACTGAAAACCAACCTCTTACCACGTACTAACTGAGGCATTAAAATGTCGCTTCACAAAATCTTACCAACCGATTCCCGCCCAAATGTACGATGAAAACCTTCCACTTTTAATACGACCCGACGCGAATATCCTTTGGTAATGCAATAAACTTGCTTTTACTTGACCAACATATCTTGAGACGCGGTAAACTTAGGAACTTCGTTCAAAATGTACTGAATTTGACAGATGGATTTCTTTTTTCTTGACAAGCAGCCCCGCCCTGATGTGTCATGTTATGTTGGACTTGCTTGTCTTCTACGTTGTGAAAAGGGCCTAATTTAATCAGTTAAGCCGTCCATTACTATATTGGGGGACCTGGGTTGTAGTGTAGGTGGAAACGGGGTAAAATGCGGATTAAATTGTCGAGTTTATTTCAAAAGTTTCGGGATGAAATGGAAGTATTTGAATCGCGATTTATTTTATAGATAGGTGTATTATAGGATCTGAACCTTCGCGGAAATTCTGTTTAAATATATATATTTAAACAATATATATGTTTAGCCATATATTCAGCTAAAGAAGAAGTTCTAAAACACCTGTTTTCGAAGATAAACCAAGGTGCAAGTTGCTAGTTATATCTATGACTATAAAACATAAAACGTTCTCTAACATTATGAACACGATTTGCCGCATCCACAATTTTATAAAACAGTCAAATAAAAAAATCATAAAGCATTGTGTTAAATAAACAAACAGAATTATTCAACCATTTCTCTAAGTATTTTAAATTCATTTTGACATTTATTAAACATTTAACTGGCATTGATTATGAATTAATATATCATTTTATTAAACATTTATTTAGAAATTGTTTTGTTTTTGTAATGAAACAAATTCCGACTCGTTTAATATATTCTTTTATAATTATTTTGTTTTACCTATGCGTTGTTAGTAAAATGTTTTTTTTATTTGTATTTTTTATAGCCACTACTTTATTTATTTTGTGTTTATTCGGAAAACTGACAACTTGGTACAAAAATAATATTTATTGTAAAGTACCTAACGTTTAATAAAAATTACCAAATAATAGTTTTTTTTTTCCTTACAAAATAGCTTCGTAAATAAATTATCAATTGAAAGTGAAATATTAAAGATAATAAGTTACGAATCGGCATGGGTTTATTACCATGCTTAAATTAAATAATGATCTTGGTTATTTCGAACTGAGATAATCGTATTTCTAATTAAGTGATCAATTAGGCTGCCCAACACGTTACATGGGACCCTCAAGCTATACAGAATATCCAACGAAAGAAGAGTAAAACGAACCCTTATCTTTAAAAAATGTTTAGTTAAGTACGACGAGGAGAAAATTACTGAACTAAAGCATTTAAGGCGCCTGTTAAAGGTGAAAATAACCTAATTGGTATGCAAATATAGTCTAATCTTCAACAACAACAGAATAAGTTGTTTGTACCTAAAGTTTCCCGGCATTCACAGAAGGTGTCTGCAAAGTGAAGATAATTTTGAACTGAATTATTTGTTGCAGATTCTCTTAAGACCTGTTTTCACGGAAATTAAGCGACATTTAATTGAATGCCTAAATATACTTGCATTGTTGGATTTCAACTCTCTGCACTGAACGGAGCGTTGGAAATTCAACAGCTTTTATTTTAGTACCTAATGACTTCAATTTATTCATGAACAATTCACATTATGTTTGAAATCTTACATACAACCAACATTCACTGAAATCAAAATTTTACAAAAGAATACTATAAATTATAGAAAACTTGCTTTTGCCCGTGGCTTCGTTCGCGTTCAATTCGGGATAACACAGTTCCCCTTTCCTGATTTGCAGGTACCTGCTACCTGTATTTTTGCCCTTACGCCTTATTTATTGTAAAAGTAAAAAGTTTTCCCCTTTCTTCCCTCTTTCTCCCTCATTTCTCACTTTAAAAAAAATAGCCTATGTCCGTCTCCAGAGTCCCAACTATCTAAGTACCAAATTCATCAAAATCAGTTTAGCCATTTAGGCGTGAAGACGTAATCAAACAAACAAACTCACTTTCGCTTTTATAACATTAGTAAGGTTAACAAAAAAATATTACAAATAACTACATTTTAATCTCATCACATTAATTAATATCACATTTTTAAATCGTCTATCGAATAGACTCACTGATTAAATAGGAACGCCTTGAATCTAGATAAAGAGTGTAGAAATGATTCATGGTGATTCATGGTCACCCGTGAAATTCTAATTTTCAAGACATGTTTTGCTATTTGCAGATCAGTAAAAGATATATTTTCTTTAAATTCATCACACAACGATCGAAGTTCTTTAAATTCCACTGAATGGCTTCATCATGAAATTTGTATTTCGCGAGCAATCCTGGCTCTTCTTGAGAGTGTAGCAAATACGTTAGGAATTGTTAATTTTCGTCTTTTTTATTTTTCACTTAGATTTTGTTAGTGCATTTTCTTTAAAAAAATTGTAACACATATGTAAGTTAAATATTCTTATTGGGAAAATATCAATTAATGCTTTCAGGTTTCTACTAGACATATAATCAGATTAATTAATTTAGTCTATGTTGTCGCATCAGACAAGGGTTAAAACGGCACAGTCACATCCCAGGAATAATGTTCGTGGACGACGGAGGAATGGGTGTCTCACCGTCCACCCGTTTATTGACGACAGGCCGTGTCAACGGCGCGTTAGTGTTCCACGCGCGCCTCAAAGAGATGTCAGCAAAGCAGAGGGGCCTGCCAGGCCCACTACCTTGGCGAGTTGTTCAAAAGAGATACCGCGGCCCTGGGACACAAACGGTTAAAGAAAGAACATAGACAGGTTTTAGTCAGTACAAGTCTGGCACTCGCCCCCGCTCCGCCCAGAGACCGAAAAGTCATTTGATGATTTTCCATCCGCAAAAAATATATAATGCTGGCAGCGACAGTTGTTGTGGGGAGAGTTGATAAAGGGCCAAAATCCACTTTATTCCACAGAACCAAAGAACAAAAAATCTTTATTTATCCAGTGACACGCCAACCCAACCCGTCACACCAGAAAAAGCAAAAGAAAAACCCTACCTAAGCATATTATTGTTCAATTCCCGCGTCATGCAAATTGGGACAAAGGAAACCTTTATTTCAAGTTATATTTTGTTACGTTCACCGCCTCGCTGGTGTCGTGGATGCAAGCGGTACTGCTAACATGAGGTCCTTAGTTCGTTCCCAGATTGGGTAAAGTGTTTTTGAGTTTATTCATCAAGATTTTTGAGCTAAGGGGACTATGTCTTTGCGAGTTGTTCGAAAGAGATACCGTGGCCCCGGGACATATAGGGCAAAAGAAGGAACATGGGTCGGTTTAAGTTAATAAAAGACTGAAACTCCCCCCCGTTCCGCCCAGAGCGGGGGAAGTTATTTGAAGAATACCCGTCCGTGAAAAAAAGGGGTCGGGGTCTTTGTGTAGTTGATGGCAAGAAGCTGAGCCCGTAAGACTGGAGACTTAAACTTGGTGTTCTATTAAGTATGGCTCTGCCGAACCCTACAAGGTATATAAGCGTTATGCCATGTCATACTAATCTAGAAATTTGTCGTGTTATCATCACAAAGATCTTACCTGGTGAAAAGAATTACCTTGTAATTTACCTATTCGTGCAAGACAAGCTTCACATTATTATGTCTACTAGCTAGATCTAGATAATCCACATAGGATACCGTTTTTTCTGCGTTTCATTAAAAGCGTGATGTTATCCTATACTAATAAATCAAAACGGCTGAACGGATCTTGATAAAGTTTGTCACAGAGGTCGATTATAGTCTGGAATAACACAGGATACTTTTTTTTTCGATATCACGCGGGCGAAGCTGCGGGCTCCGGCTAGTGTTTTATACATTTTGTAACTTTGGTCGTTTCACCGCGCGGTGCTGGTTGCCAAAATGTGGCTTTTGTATACGTCAGTCAAGTGTCGGCGTTCGGCGATATATTAGAAAATGCGCTTTCTGTTCGCTAGATAAATGGCGGATACGTGAATTGAAGCTAGCTTTAAATTAGATTTCGAGCGAAATATTTTTCTCTGTGTGCATATTTCGGTTGTGGCAATTGTTTAGCAACTTAGGACCAAAATTAAATGTTTATTGTATAGCCATATTATTAGATATCATCACTATTCACAGCTTAATAATATGTTCAAAAGAGATACCGCGGCCCCGGAATATAAAGGGCGTAAGAAGGAACATGGGTGGGTTTTAGTTGGTACAAGCCTGACACACCCTTGCACTCCGCCCAGAGCAGGGGAAGTTGTTTAAGAAGTCCCATCCGCCAAAAGAAGAATAGAATAGAATATACTTTATTGCACACCAAAATCTAAAAACAAAACTGTTATACAAAAGGATGTTAAATCTATGGTTACAATGGCGGTCTTATCGCTAATAGCGATATCTTCCAGACAACCTTTGGATGGACTGTTCGAATATAAAATGCAACGGGGGTAGTCAATGGTGTACCTACAGCTAATACTACACAAACAATTAAAATAAAGTTATTTATAAAAAAAATATATAAATACATAAATAAATACACATAATCTATTTATTTAACATGTGTTTTATAATATTATGCGGTTGACAAATAGGATAGGTGTCAAACATTGATTAAGAAAAATTTAATGAAAATTCAAGAAGGTCTTATTGAAATAAATACTTAGAGTTTTGAGATACAAACTGAATAATGACAGTAACAAACAACCAACCTCTTTCGTTTTGGATCAACATTGATTTTTAAATTTTATAAATTTTCATATTTCGAATTTCATTCTGTCATTTCATCTTAAACAAGCATTTTTTGGCTCATTACGTTTTTGGAACACGGCTAGCAGCCACACGTGCTAATTTATTGTCTTTTTATTAAAAAAAGCTGTTTTTAAAATCTGTAAATCATATTGGAATGTTTTAGAATCAGTGTGTGTATCAGTTTATTGTACAATTCGGTTTCATTGTGTACTAGCTTTTGCCCGCGGCTTCGCTTGCGTTAAATTCGGGGTAACACAGTTGCCCTTTCCTGATTTGCAGGTACCTGCTACCTGCAGTTTTTGTCTTTGCGCCTTATTGATTTGTAATAGCAACGCTAAGTTTTCCCTTTTTTCCCTCTTTCTCCCTCATATGCCACTTTAAAAAAAAACCGTCTCCTGGGTCCCAACTATCTCTGTACCAAAATTCATCAAAATCGGTTTAGCTATTAAGGCGTGAAGAGGTAACAAACAAACTCACTTTCGTTTTTATAATATTAGTAAGGATTTTCACCCCTGTTAAAAGGCATGTATTGTGTTAAATTATTTTAGTTTGTATTCGTATTCTACTTCTGCAGGTCTTGATGACCGATATTTGGTGTTATAGTGTTTCATTTTTGTTATTTCAATTGTCAAAGGGTCCAACCTTGGGAAATAAAGAAATCAAAACCTGTAGTAGCTATTATTTGTACACCTGCCCCAATTTACATCTGAAAACGAGCGAGTGTCACATAACTATCATAAAAAAACCAAGTTATAGACCGGCCACACATCAAGCACATTTGCCTTTGGCACCTAATATTCCAGAACTTTCCCACTTCAAAAGAAATCGCAGATGAAGGGTACTTAAGATTCACATCGTCAGCAATACCCCGAGACCCCCCGAAGCCCGAAGGGGGGAGGGGTCCTAATATCGGGAAAAAGTCCTTGATTTACGTACGAACTTAGATCCCGATGCTCCAATCAGATGGAACTTCAGAAAGATGGGATCCAGGCCATTAAACTCAGTTCAATGAGGTCATTGTTGATGAAGAATTTAATGTGTAAATAATTGCGAGTGGATAAACGTGTTAATTATTTATTTGTTTAATCTGTGAGATTAATGTTTTGTATTCGTGAGTTTGTATTTAATGGATCTGTTTCTAGAATGTTTATTAGCTCAAGTAAGCTCGCGAATACTTACGAAAGAAGTTGGCAGACTCATCTCAAAATTAAAAAGTTGTCAGATGTTCATCATATTTAGTAGTTTTTACCTCTTTTTACTTTTGTATATTTTCTATGTATGTATATATGTATTTATTATTAATAAAATTATAATATTTCCTGTCACATTGCACCTACTATGTCTTTGTCTCTGCATCACCCTAAGGTTGACTGGTAGAAAATGCCCAAGGCATTAAGTCCGCCTTTGTACAATGTTTTTGTTACTTGTGCATGAAGTTTTAATAAATAAAATTAAATAAATAATTGCTTTGCTAATTGAAAACAATGATTTTTATGAAAAAAGAAAACGTTTCCCCACTCTATGAATATCTCCTGTATCGTGCGTGCATTTACCATCATTTAAACTTACATAAACAAAAGGCCAGGAACAACTACCTGTAGGTCATACAAACATTTGTTTCGTGCGGGGACAGAACCCGCGTCGATCGCTCGGCCGCTGCACCAACCGTGCCTACACCTTGCACGAGTTGTATGCTATATAAAAATTGTGAGCTACTTTAAAATGTTAGTTATTTCCATAATTAATTTCAACAGTTATTGACTTAGCTTTTCTACGTGACGGTGTGATAATTACCTACAACCGTACAATTAACAAAATGCTGAAAATAAAGTGGTAAAAGCAATACGAGGTTGGCTCTACTTATTTGCAACTGTCATACAATTTCATGTTAAAACCTTCAACTTAAATAGTCGTTTCAGATTCAGTCCGAGTGATAACGGGCAGTTCTGTGTCAGACTGCCAGCTTATTCCAGTGCCAAATTGGGGACAATAACCCTATTTTTAGAAATTCTTATGTGCCAATAATATAAGTATATGAATGTCATTTGGTATAAATAGGTGTATTATCTTCCCTGCAATTTTCTTTGATATTGAAAAATTTACTTCAGTAAAAGGCTATGTTTTATCAGAACAGACATAAAAATAGGGTTTTCATTTTTAATATTTGACTATGGTATATATATACAGTATTTACCAAAACCAAAGAAGCCCAACGACAAAAAACCGGTCAAGTGCGAGTCGGACTAGCGGACAAACTTTGGACATAGACGGCAATTTCTTTTGTTACTGGTAGACTTGAGGCCTGGTTTTTCCACAGCTCTAAGGGACTACAGACTTAAATATATATGGTTTTATTTTAAACTTGATGCCTCCACGCGTTCCTGAGATAAAGGGTCTTGACAGACAGACGGACTACAAAGTAATCTTAAAAGAGTTAAGGCGCGGTAACAAGCTAATCTTTAGGTATTCGCGGAAGTGACGCTAGCTGCATACTGGGCATGGTCTGACACAAGTACACGACAGTAGTGCATCGAAAGAATAGAAATAAGGTCGAAAATATTTCGGTGTTTGATTTTATTTGAATATCATGTCCGCCAAAATGAAGGTCATTTTGCAGTTTTAATTGCACCCACGATACAGGAGAAATTCCTAGTGTGGGCAACGTTTTTTTTTTGAAAAAGAATAGAATTGAATATAAAAAAATACAGTTCCGTGTTTGAAAAATTTTAGATATCTCTTTAGTCTATAACATTTCCTATGTTATAGATATAAAAAATATGACGGTTGTCGCTGAAAAAATTGAGAATTTCGAGACGAAAAAAATTTTTTCGTGGTCTTTTTAAACATTTTTTAGGGTTCCGTAGTCAACTAGGAACCCTTATAGTTTCGCCATGTCTGTCTGTCCGTCCGTCCGTCCGTCCTCGCTTAATCTCTGTGACCGTTAGCACTATAAAGCTGAAATTTGGTACCAATATGTATATCAATCACGCCGACAAAGTAGTAAAATAAAAATTGGAAAAAAATGTTTTATTAGGGTAGCCACCCTATATGTAAAGTGGGAAGTGATTTTTTTTTAATTTCAACCCTAACGTGTGATATATTGTTGGAAAGGTATTTAAAAATGAATAGGGGTTTACTAAAATCATTTTTTGATAATGTCAATAATTTCGGAAATAATCGCTCCAAAAGTAAAAAACAATGTGTCCCCCCCCCCTCTAACTTTTGAACCGTAAGTTTAGAAAATATGAAAAGTAGAACTTTATAAGGACTTTCTAGGAAAATCATTTTGAACTTGATTGACACAACAGTTTTTGTACAAAAAAGACAAAAAGTTGTACAAAATAATTTCTTCCTCCACCTTTAAACTCATAAGTGGGAACACTTATTGTGACGGACGGGAAACTACGGAACCCTACACTGAGCGTGGTCCGACACGCTCTTGGCCGGTTTTTTTTTGTAGTACTAGACCACTTTTGTAAACTGATTTTGTTTAAGTCTTTACTTTATGTATTGAACTATACACGGTATTTTTTTTGGCTAGTGGCATTTACAGATACGGCTAACTTTGCGACGAAAATCTAGACGTTTTACTAAGTGTTTGCTTTGTACAGCGCCTTAAATTTAAAAACAACAAAGAACAGTCTCTTGACTTCATCAACTCATGTTCTAGAGCATGCGGGTAGCAGAATAAGTCAGTAATAGTTTAATACGAAGTCCTGGAATTAGTATCAAAGTTAGACGAACTTCAGTCCCAGAGGTCGCGTCACACAATTTAAGTTTACAAGAACTTTTGTCACATAATAAAGTGTGGATGAGTTGGGAGACGCTGTGATTACTGCCAAGTGCCAAGTGAACGTAGATGTACTGAGTTTAGCTTCTAAAAGACCCGCTCTAAAAATTTCTCCTGTATAGTGGGTGCGTTTATAAACATTTAAACTCACATACACAAACATCCAGACCCGAAACAACTACATGTCGGCAATACAATCATTTGATCCGTGCGGGGATTGAAACCGCGACACGCAGCGCAGCAGTCAATCGATCACGGAAAAGGGGAGAGAAAGATATTTTTTCGATCATCACGCGGGTTAAAGTAAGCCCTAAGTAACTGTGCCACGCGGACGAAGTCACAGGTGGAAGTTAGTCCTTACTTCCTTACTAATATTATAAAAGCGAAAGTGAGTTTGTTTGTTTGTTACCTCTTCACGCTTTAATGGCTTAACCGATTTTGATGAATTTTGGTACAGAGATAGTTGGGAACCAGAAGACGGACATAGGCTAATTTAAAAAAAAAGTGGGATGTGAGGGAGGAAGGGGGAAGAAAAGGGAAAACTTAGCGTTGCCATTACAAATCAATAAGGCGCAAAGGGAACTGTGTTAGCCCGAATTTAAAGCGAGCGAAGCCGCGGGCATAAGCTAGTATTAATATAAAAGAGAAATAACTGGCTTGTTCATCACGAAATCTTAGCACAACTACAAATGTTGGGAGTCTCAAATTTTGCATTGGAGATTGTTTTAGAACGTGGGTGCTTACTAAGACGGGATTTCATAAAATTCAACCCATAAGGCGTATCAAAGTTTGTATGTGAGAGCGCGATATACCAGGCTTGCACGAAGTCACTGTGGTATTAATTACCATAGTTTTGTCTGTAATTGTAAGTTGTTGATACCTACTCGTGTGAAACCACGGAACACAGCTATTAGGCTATTTAAAATTACGCTGCAAAACGTAAGAGCTGTGCAGCGGGTGAAACCGCTGAGCTGAGCTAGTAATGTTTATATGTATTACTAGCTTTTGCCCGCATTAAATTTGGGGTAACACAGTTCCCCTTTTCTGATTTGAAGGTACCTGCTACCTATGGTTGTTGCCCTTGCGCCGTATTTATTGTAATAGCAATGCTAAGTTTTCCCTTTTCTTCCCTCTTTCTCCCTAATTTCTCACTTAAAAAAAAAAAATGTCCGTCTCCAGGGTTCCAACTATGTCTGTACCAAAATTCATCAAAATCGGTTTAGCCATTAAGGCGTGAAGACGTAACAAACAAACTCACTTTCGCTTTTAAAATATTAGTAAGGATATAATGCGATGTTTTACAGATAACCTACATTTACTCCATTCAAACCTATTCTATTTTTTGGCTAGGGATGGTAATATTATTATTTCTTAAAAAGAAAATGAGTACGATACATGGAGCAGTAAGTGAATGAAAAAACAAGTAACGTTGTGTTAGTCAGGAACCTTTTTTGAGACTATTTTTAGCTGTGTTGAAAGAAGATTATTTTAGATCTAAAATTCTCAATATTAGCCTGAAACAAAACGATTGCTCAATTCTTTCTCTCAGATGAAAAGTTTTTTTTTCAGATCGATCATTATCACCTACACTTTGATTTTGATAAAGTGATCCCTAACTTTTATTTTCGATTTTACAAGTTTTCGATTCATCAATTTAAAGGAGATATGTATGGAACATTTTTGTATTCTAATACGATACCGGTAGTGTCGAGATGAATCAGCTAAACAAATGTACTGGTGGTGCGCCGCGCGGAAGTACAGTGATCGCTGCTTGACCGCGCGAATGAGTAAAAGCTGTAAGAATCACTTTCATTCCTAACTTCGATAATGCGTTGACAGTTGATGGGTGGCTGACGCCTCTACCAACATTAAATACCTATAAACACACAACACAAACGAGCAAATGGCCCCGTCAACATGTCGGCGGACGTGATATCTGCGGACGAGTCAACGACGTGAAGAGCAGGCTTTAGTCATGAACGGATTTCATACAAACCAATACGATGTATGAAACGCCTCAAAGAAACGCCTCGTGCGTGTCAGTATCGAAGCAAAGATTGAAATTAGGGGGTTTAAAATGGTCGCTTAAGCAGATTCATAATAGGTTAATAATATGAACTAGCCTTTGCCCGCGGCTTCGCTCGCGTTAAATTCGGGGTAACACAGTTCCCCTTTTCTGATTTGAAGGTACCTGCTACCTGTAGTTGTTGCCCTTGCGCCTTATTTATTCATTGAATGCACAATGTACAAAAAAGTTACACGCTAGGCTTATAACTAGTGAGTACATGGCCCTGTTAGGGCGCAGCAAAAAGACTTAAAACTAATAAATTTATATTGCAGAATATATCACGTATGGTAGAAACTTTCATAATATTATATTTATTAAACTTATATTTAGCCATAAACAATGACTTCAATTTATCAGGATCAATTTACATGTTATGTTTGAAATCTTACATCTAACCAACATTCACTGAAATCAAAATTTTACAAAAGAATACTATAAAATAAAGAAAACTAGCTATTGCCCGTGGCTTCGTTCGCGTTAAATTCGGGATAACACAGTTCCCCTTTCCTGATTTGATTTGATTTGCCCTTACGCCTTATTTATTGTAATAGCAAAGCTATATTTCCCTTTTCTACCCTCTTTCTCCCTCATTTCTAACTTTAACAAAAAATTGCCTATGTCCGTCTCCAGGGTCCCAACTATCTCTGTACCAAAATTCATCAAAATCGGTTTAGCCATTTAGGCGTGAAGACGTAACAAACAAACTCACTTTCGCTTTTATAGCATTACTAGCTTTTGCCCGCGGCTTCGCTCGCGTTAAATTCGGTAGCGCCTTATTGATTTGTAATAGCAACGCTTAATAAGTTTTCCCGTTTCTTCCCTCTTTCTCCCTCATATCCCACTCTTTAAAAAAAAATAATAGCCTATGTCCGTCTCCTGGTTCCCAACTATCTCTGTACCAAAATTTATCAAAATCGGTTTAGCCATTAAAGCGTGAAGAGGTAACAAACTCACTTTCGCGGGTTTACTAAATGCGCAACAATTTTTGTCTAAAATAAATGATTTAATCAAATCACACTAAAAGTCCTATCTATCGTTCAATGCGGAATGTCTGAGCTAACTTTTCTCATTGTAAGTCTTTGACTAAACCTCAATTTTGTAAAAATACACTTTAACCTCTCCAAAGTTATACCCATTTTCCTTTTACAGCTATAAGTTTTCACGGAACGTGTTACCGGAGCCAACCCGCACACAATCATCCCTTCTTATTGCCCTATTTAAATATTGAGCACTTACCTCGGCATTGATCGTCGGCGGCATCACAATTTTCTTCTGCGGGGGCGATCTTAACACTACGTTCTCGTCCCTTATTATTATCTGTGGTTCCATGGCCAGCAGTTTCTTCTTGCATTCTTGCATTTGAAGACATTCCTTATCTTTTCTTGATAGTACTGATTCTGAGGATGCGTGCTTTGACGAGCACACTGACGTGTTTTTGCTTGATAGTTTTAAACTGTCTATTGATGCTGTCATTTTAGCGCTTTCTTTGCCGTTTGAGGACGCCATCTTGTTTTTTGTGTTGTACTGTTTTTTGATGTTTACATTTGGTTTAGTAATTTGTTTTGATAAGTTTGTATGTTTTGGTTTAGAGTTCTCACTATTGGAATTAGTTACACTTATTGTTTTAGCACTTTTGTTAAGTTACTTAATTTTACCACTTTCTTGAATTTAGTTAAGATTTTAGTTAGAGTTTTATGTTTAGTGTCTTATGTTAGAATAGTCTGATAGTATTTTAACTTTTATCAATTCACACATTCACAGTTCATTCCAATTAACTATTTTTATTAAAAAGTTTTAATTTCTACTAAAAATAAAAAAGTGTTTTAAAACAGAGATTCTTAGAATACCGAATAAGGACACAAAGCACATAACCGAGACCTTGAAAATTACGAAGAAATTTACCAAAAATATCAATTCGGGTAGCCATTAAATAATTTTAAATGGGGCTGTTAAACTAATTTTGTGGGACATTATAACCGACCCGACCGTTCCAACGATCATTTTTATTTCAAGAATGAATTTGGGGTCTATTTTTGTACCTTTTGGCAGAGGTCTCAGGGGTGTTAGTTTAATGGGTTGTACTACCGGAATGGGGGTAACGGGTAACGATGTCAGTGGGGTAATTAATGTAGTTTGTGATACACGTTTGAAAGATCCTCCGCTCGGAGGATCTACCTCGGTTACCGAGGATATTAAACCCTTTGTCGCAGTAGTCAAAGTTGAGATTTAGTTAAGCCTTCTGCATACTCGCAACTAAAAATATATCTTATAGGCTACTATTATTATACAGCCTTATTAGAATACAAAAAAAATGTTACAGCGCCATGCTGGGATAGGGACCGTTTTGGCCTCTACAGGGCTAATTTTTTAAATGTATGTCTCGTTTTTTAATATTTTATCTTTTGTTTTTTTAGGATTCCGTACCACAAAAATGAAATACGGAACACTTATTAGATCACTTTGTTGCCGGTCTGTCTGTCTGTCAAGACTCGTTTATCTCGGGAACGCGTAGAAGTATCGAATTGAAATTAAAACCATATATTCAGCTCTGTGAAATCAACCCTCTAAGTCTACAGAGACAAAAGATATGGCTGGTAATGTCGCAAGTTTGTACGGAACTCTTGATGCGCGAGTCTGACTCGCACTTGGTCGGTTTTTTTTTCTATATTTTACTAGTTAACGCCCGCGACTTCGGCCGCATGATATCGAAAAAAAAAACAAGTATCCTATGTGTTATACCAGACACAACATTCGCATTTATAATATTTGTAGGATTTTACTATTTTGTCCTGTGCGAGTCATTTTTTTTCTACCTTTCAGTATTAGCTTACAGCTTTGTTAGTCTACTGGTGACCATGGGGTCCTAAGCTCAATTACCGGGTCGGGCAAAGTGTGAAATCCGGATTTGTGGCCGGTTGATTCCTTGAAACAAAGTAAACCTTGCTTGTTACCCCGCAATAGTTTCAATTCCAAGAATAAACGGTTCGAGGTTAGAGGTTTCCTGAAATAACCTCTAAGCTGAGGCTGTTAGCTAGCTTTTATGTTTGGCACACCGTTTTGGATTTTAATTGATGTACCCAATGTTCGAGATACTTGTAGTGTTATCGGAGTTTGTAAAATTAATGACAATGTTGTTTGCAGTTAGTAGACTTATTGATGAACTAGCTGGCACCCGCGGCTTTGCCCGCGTGATATTAAAAATATATATATCCTATGTATTATTCCAGACTATAATCTTACTCTGTGCCAAATTTCATCAAGATTCGTTCAGCCGTTTTGACGTGAAAGAGTAACAAACATATATCCATCCATCCTCACAAACATTCGCATCCTTACTAATATTATAAAAGCGAAAGTGAGTTTGTTTGTTACCTCTTCACGCTTTAATGGCTGAACCGATTTTGATGAATTTTGGTACAGAGATAGTTGGGAACCAGGAGACGGATATAGGCTTATTTTTATAAAAAAAATGGGATATGAGGGAGAACGAGGGAAGAAAAGGGAAAACTTAGCGTTGCTATTACAAATCAATCAGGCGCAAGAGCAAAAACTGCAGGTCTGCTTGGTGTGTTATACCGAATTTAACGCGAGCGAAGCCGCGGGCTTATAATATTAGTAGAAAAGTATTCCATGAAAGATTTTCATTCGTAAGATTAGGCTAGTCTAAGAAATTCAAATTACTCATTGCAGGTTGTATTGTAATTAGATTAGGATGTACTTTATATGTAACAACTACAGATACACAAAGGGCTGCTAATTAGTATCGGTCGTTTAGTGGTATCCTTTTATGCAAAAATTAGCTCACTTTTACTCACTTTTTGTTAGCAATAATAGTCTCAATGTTGTTAATAATCAAGGGAAAAAGCAAGATAGCCCAAACACAAGTATAATTAATTTATTTACTAGGAACATTTCTTTTAATTTTTTTTCAAGACGACACGGTTGGCGCAGTAGTTGAGCGATCGACTGCTGCGCGGCGTGTCTAAGGTTCGATCCCCGCACGGAATAAATATTTATATGACTACAGGTAGTTGATCCGGGTCGTCGAGTTTAAATGTTTGTAAACGCACCCACAATACAGGAGAAATTCCTAGTGTGGGACAACGTTTTTTTTTTTAAGAAATTCTGTTCTAATCCATGATTAGAAACATTATTTAGAAAAATAGTAATCATTATTTAGAATAATTTGGTTAAATAAATAATAAATATCTTGGGACAACTCACACACGGCTATCTGATCCCAAGCTAAGCAGAGCTTGTGTTATGGTAACCAGACAACTGATATACATACTTATATAATTTATAAATACATACATATTATAGATAAATCACACCCAGACACAGAACAAACAATCATGCTCATCACACAAAGTTTGTCCTGGGTGGGAATCGAACCCACGACCTCCGGCTCAGCAGTCAGGGCCACTAACCACTAGACCAACAGGCCCGTCTTAAATGTTTCTTTAACAATTTTTTTTCATTTTCATTATGCGATTTAATAAATCATCAGTAAAATCAACAGTAAAATTATCTTAAATTCGGTTTAGTAAACCGAATCTAAGATAATTTTACTGTTGATTTTGTGTGATTTTATTTACACCTAAATGGGTGTACCAACATACTACTCATCACCATCATAATTTTCCTGCCCTCGTCCCATTATATTTGTGGTCGCGCGCGCAACACGTTTTCTTCTTCCATTCTCCTCTGTCAGACGCCACGTCATCATCATTTACTCCTAACATAATCCATCCATCCATCCAGCTATGGACTTACTATATCTTGATATACTCTTAATCCAGGAGTTGTTTACATTCTATTTAGCTGTTTGATCTACAGTGATGTTAAGCAGATATTATAAAACGATATTGAAGATATTTCCTTCCCTCATTTGTAAAATATTTTCGTCCAACATTTGAGGTTAATGCTAAACAGATTTTTCACCACAATGTCTAACTTTGGCTGCCCATATTTCATATTTAGATTATTAATATTTGAAAGGTGATTTGTTATTTAAATCTCCTGGAACGCAACATTTTCTTCCATAATTTATAGCTAACTAGCTTTCGCCCGCGGCTTCGTCCGCGTTAAATTCGGGATAAGACAGTTCCCCTTTCCTGATTTGCAGGTACCTGCCACCTGTAGTTTTGCCATTGCACACATGCATTTATTGTAATAGCAATGCTAAGTTTTCCCTCTTTCTCCCTCATTTTTCACTCTTTCTTTTAAAAAAATAGCGTATGTCCGTCTCCAGAGTCCAAACTATCTCTGTACCAAAATTCTTCAAAATCGGTTCAGCCATTTAGGCGTAAAGAGGTAACAAACAAACTCACTTTTGCTTTAATAATATTAGTAAGGATGACACGCTTTCTCCCAATTACTTCAAAAATAGGTTTTGTTTTCAGTCGACTTTTACTACTTTTATTCTATTAAAACAAAACACATTTTAAGTATTTTTTTCTTTGTATTTTATTAACAAAATTCGTAAAAAAAACGTTTTATGCGTGTTTAAATAATACCAGGGTACCAGCTAAACGAAAGTCTAAATATAAGTTTGAAAATGCACCAAATATTTTCATTATTTCATTGTATTGGTTAGATTTCAACAGTTCATTTTGGTTAGCAAATGAGAATTATAATTTCAATTTTGCACAACTCCAAGGGACTACAGACTTGAATATACAGTTTTAATTTCAACTCGATACGAAACTTTAATTTCAACTCGATCTCGAACTCGACCTTCACGCGTTCCCGAGATAAACGGACAACAAAGTGATCCAATCAGGGTTCCGTTTTTTCCCTGAAAACCTTTTAACCCTGAAGAACACAATAAAAGTAATCAACACAAAAAAAACAAAAAAATTTGAGATGAATCTAAACAAACTAATATTTACACCTACTCAAGAAAATAAATCACCGATTTAAATGATCCTATCAAAAATCAAAATCAAAATATTTTTATTTCACATAGGCCTACATGGGCACTTATAAAACGTCGAGAAAAGATGCACGGTTCGGGTTGGTCGTTTCCTATGGAGAAGAACCGGCAAGAAACTCCATGGTTACTCTTTTCAAATCATTTAGTTTTACAATGTTGTTGTTACAGCGTTAGCACTTAAATATGAGAGGACAGCGTAGGCCCGACAATAAGTCATTGCTTACTTTACAAAAAGTTAAATAAAATAATACGTTAACAAAAGTTAACAAGCGTCTAAGAATCTACAAGGCCAACCATGTCCACTCGTTCACAACGAATTGGTAGAAAAGAATAGAAGAGAATAAAAGAGTAAAAAATATTGCAAAAACAAAATAATAACTAAGAGACGAGTCACACAGATGTTGCTATCAGTACTGTAACTATTCAGAACAAGGGTGATATAAATAATTATGTGATTTGACAACTATTGCAAAAAAAAATATTAAAGAGATCACAAAAATATCCCAATGAAACCCTAGTCGAAATAACAGCAAGTTTCAACCCCAGTTGAAAATAAGCAACGTTAAAAAAATGTACCTTTCAGTCATGACGAGTCGTGCCCGCTCGGATATCGTCGGAAAAAACTTGGAATTTATTTCCCATTTGTTGTGTTTTTCCACTGTAGCGCGTTCCGTCATTTGACGGGGGATTTTTGGGTCAATTGATTTTGGTTTTAATTTAATTATATTTATAAAGGTGAATTTGAGTTTGTATTGGTGAATTAATTAAAAACTCAAATATTCGGAGCCACAAATAATGCACGTTTGATATTGTTTTACATAACTTAAACTAAACTAATATTATATAATATTATAATTCGTCTCTACCAATAAGTATTTCTTCAAGTAACAATTTTGCAATCCAACAATCGCAAAAAAAATATAATCTACCTCTGCGCCTTTCATCAAGATTTTTTTTTCTTTTTTTTTGGGGTGGGAAAATCATCAAATAACTTCCCACCCCAAAAAAAAGACTTCACACACAATATATGAATTAATAAATGTACAATATGTCCGGTCACGGACTAGCGATATTCTATGTACTTATATAACAAACATTCTAGTACTCAAATTTATTGATTTTCAAAAAAACTTCCATTTTGTTTACAAAAAAGTTTGATTTGCATATTTTTTTGGACTTTAATTTCGCTTCCTAAAGTTAAGAAAATGTAAGTTCATCATTTCTTAATTTTAACGATAGACAATATTGTTGCCCTCTGAATAAACCTATTGTCGTCTCAGTAAGACCAACACTTTGAGAGATATGATTATTTTTTGTACACGCATAGAGAATATCTCAAAATGGCTGCCAAAAAGCGGGGAAGTGAATTAGACAAGTGCATAGCGTAATAGTATATTGAAAAACTCATTACATAAGTATCTAGAATATCACTAGTCCGTGACCGGACATTTTTTTTTTAAACGTTGCTCCACACTAGGAATTTCTCCTGTATCGTGGGTGCGTTTACAAACATTTAAATTCACATTCACAAACATCCAGACCCGGAACAACTAACTGTAGGCTATACATATTTGTTCCGTGCGGGAATCGAACCCGCGACACGCAGGGCAGCAGTCGATCGCTCAGCCACTGCGCCAACCGTGCCGTCAGAATATCTCAAAATGGCTGCCAAAAAGCGGGGAAGTGAATTAGACCCAAGTGCGTAATAGTATATTAAAAAACTCATTACATAAGTATCTAGAATATCACTAGTCCATGACCGGACACATTGTATATAGACCTCGAGATACCACATCTCTTTCATCAAACTCCAGACCCGACCACACATTTACACACAAAAAGATCACATTACTCAAAACGTTATCAAGGTTCCTTTGAACATCTAAAAAAAACATCAGAATACTGAACTACCAATACATCAAGACTGATCGCCAAGAAGGATTACCATTCAACCAAAGAACTTATAAAAATATACTAACATCCCTTCTGACGTTGACAAGGGAATGAAAGGGTGACTCCTTTGGCCCGCGTCAGGTGCCTGTCATATACGCAAAGTGAGTCAATTGCAAGGAAAGGGGTATTGTGGGGTTGTAAGGAGTGGGTTCACTGGCTATGCTTTAAATAGGCTTGGCTATTTTAGTTTAGCAAAAGGTTCTGAAGGGAATTTGTCGATAATAAATAGTTTAGTTTAGTTTTGTAATTATTTTCTAGTCTAGTTGTTTATTGTAAATGTGAGGACCATGTGGATCATAACTTTTATTTACTTTGTTTGTTTTGACGATTGTCTGGCAGTTTGAGTACTATAAGGGACCTACACAAATGTCCTTTTTTTGGTATTGTTCGTCGTTTCGTTGAGCTCCTTGGGTTTTGAGTCGAGCTACACGATAACTGACAAATGCTTGCACTGATTGGACAGGTCCACTCAATCTGTGTGGTGCTTTCTTAAACAGACACTAATCTGCATAGTCCTCAAGTAAGTTGACCAAGATTTTTTGGCTGGACCCTAAAAGAGACTATGATCTCTGAGTTTGTTTCGGCTGTTTCTTCTCACAGTAGTCGGATACGAAACACCGGCCTCATCTAGTTTAAAAAAAAAGACGTGTAAAAGTGTTTGTGAAAACCTACTTGCAAAATAAACATCATTTATAAAGTTACGTTACGCGGTGAGTTGGTATGGGTAGTTGTTCTGCCGGGATTGCAGATTTTTTGAAAGAGATACCGCGGCCTTGGATTAAAAAGGGCAATAAAAAGGAACATGGATGGGGTTTAATCAGTAAAACTCTGACATTCCCTTTCTCTCCGCCCAGAGCAGGGGAAGTTATTTGATGATTTCTTATCAGAAATTATCAGGCATAATGGTATGAATAATCACCACAAAATAAAATCAAATTCCTTCTTCTTATGTACCTTTTTTTTTAAAAAACCCCACTAGGAATTTCTCCTGTATCGTAGGTGCGTTAACAAACATTTAAACTCACATACACACACAACCAGACCCGAAACAATTATCTGTAGGCCATACAAATATTTGTTCCGTGCGAGAATTGAACCCGCGACACGCAGCGCAGCAGTCGATCGCTTAGCCACTGCGCTAACCGTGTCATTAAAAGCTCGCGAAGCACAGGTAATTCTCGGACATATTCTAGTCTCCATAAACTTCATATATTAAAAACAATATTCATGCACTGGACAAACTACTTTTACACTATGTGGGGGAGAAAATAACCGTTATAATGAATAAGATCTAATTAATGAGCTGCTACAATCAAATACTTAAGGAGCTGATGGAGGCAACTAAACGTGACAAACCCGTCGTCAAGTTTTGGGCCTGACTTAATTTAGATTGCTATCGACACCTTAAGAAGGAGATCAAACACTTAAAAAAATATTTTTTAAAACATAGGCGATACTTGTCGAAATAAAACTTTAACCTTTTCTGAACGAATTTGTGAAAATTTAAATCGTCGAATATGAAGCCAGCTACTTTTTCCAACGTTCGAATCTAAATTGATTCTGAATTTGAAGTTTAAGAATTGAACGAATTAAGAACTTTTTTGGTAGAAGATACAATCAGCAGAAGAGATAAAATTCAATTAAATATGACCGTCTTCAACACAAATTTAATTTATTTAATTAACTGTTTGCTTTCTATCAAATAAAACCTTTATTCAAAATTTTCATTCATTCATTCATCTGTGTGTATTTGTTATTTTTTTTATAGTTGCCCCACACTAGGAGTTTCTCCTGTATCGTGGGTGCGTTAACAAACATTTAAACTCGCATACATAAACAGCCAGACCCAGAACAATAATGCGGGGATCAAACCCACAACACGCAACGCAGCAGTCAATCGCTCAGCCACTGCGCTAACTCTGCCGTTAAAATTATTTATTGAGACGTGCTTACAAAAATGGAATCGTATCGGCTGCTACAACGGACCCATTCATTTAATTTTTTAACGCCGTCACGTCGGGAAATCAGAGATTTCTTTTTAAAAATGAAGCCAATCTCTTTACTAATTGAGTCCCATCGAGACCTATCAATATTCATAACGTTCTTTTTGGGTTTTTATTTCTATACTAGCTTTCGCTCGCGGCTTCGCTCGCGTTAAATTCGGTATAACACACCAAGCAGACCTGCAGTTTTTGCTCTTGCGCCTGATTGATTTGTAATAGCAACGTTAAGTTTTCCCTTTTCTTCCCTCGTTCTCCCTCATATCCCACTTTTTTAAAATAAAAATTAGCCTATGTCCGTCTCCTGGTTCCCAACTATCTCTGTACCAAAATTCATCAAAATCGGTTTAGCCATTAAAGCGTGAAGAGGTAACAAACAAACAAACAAACAAACAAACTCACTTTCGCTTTTATAATATTAGTAAGGATAGTAAGGATTTCTTATGAAATGTTTCTTTATGTCGACTAAATAACTAAATAATCATCGGTTTGTAGAATTTGTAGTTTATAAGAAGAGTTTTTCAGGATTTTATCAATCGATCAATCTTTATATGTGAACACAGGTAAACACAACAAAGGTTACAGTAAAGGTCTTTTTTTTTTGGGTGGGAAATCATCAAATGACTTCCCCCGCTCTGGGCGGAGCGGGGGGCATGTCAGACTTGTACTGACTAAAACCCACCCATGTTCCTTCTATTGCCCTTTACGTTCCGGGGCCGCGGTATCTCTTTCGAACAGCCCGCAACACAGTCGAATCAAATCATTTATTTCAATTAGATCATTACAGGCACTTTTGAATGTCAAGAAGGTAAGGTTCAGTAAAGGTCTTATCTAAACATTTTAGTTATGCTCCGTGTCCTACCAGTAAAATTGGTGTGAATTGGTGTACAAATATATGAGTTTTTATTAAGAAATAAGTCTGAAGTTATACAATACAAATTCAAATTCCCGTTAATAATGTCAATTTAATACAATATTATAAAAAGGGCGAGTCAGAGTCGAGCACCGAAGGTGAACTTGTGACATGAACAGCGATATCTTTTGACTGTGTAGACTTATGAGGGTTGATTTTCCTCTATGGTCTAATTTCAACTCGATACCTCCACATTAAATTAAAGGGCTGTCATATTTTAGCCTTAGTTTTAGCGTATGTTTCGGCAAATGTCATGTTCCATACACAATCTTGCCTTTGTTATTTGAAAACTGTACGAATTGCAAGCATAATACTTAGCAAAACTATGAGCTAAGTACCTTTGATACTGAGATTTCGGCTAAAACTATGTACAGTCATCGAATTAGTTAAACACTATGGAATGTTTGGTATGGACGTCAACGCTTCTTCAACGCACAGTATTTTAGTTCGTAAATGTTACATGCTTGGACAACTGAAGTCACAACAGAAAATGGGTGCTTTCACCCTGTCGCTAGTACTCATATAGTTATAATAATACAGTTTCCTACACCCCCAGGCGGACCATGACGTCATTTCCACCCACGTATGCAGTAGGAGGCTGCCAAGTGCTGTCGCCAAATTACCCTCCTGGATTTTGTCCAGGTCTGAATACTTGGACTGTCTTGCTAATATTATAAACACAAAAGTTTGTATAGATGTTTGTTACTCTTTTACACCAAAACTACCGAACGAATTTTGATGATACTTTGCAGTAATAATACATTTCTTACGTGTATTATTAAATGATTTTGTTTACGAAATGTGGGTTCACTATTAAGTACTCCTCTGCTCAAGTCATTGGAGATAAAAGGCGTCATGTAATTTCTTACTATTCCTTACTTAATATTATAAAAGCGAAAGTGAGTTTGTTTGTTACCTCTTCACGCTTTAATGGCTAAACCGATTTTGATGAATTTTGGTACAGAGATAGTTGGAAACCAGGAGACGGACATCCAACTTTTTTGAAAAAAAGTAGGATGTGAGGGAGAAACAGGGAAGAAAAGGGAAAACTTAGCGTTGCTATTACAAATCAATAAGGCGCAAGGGGAACTGTGTTACCCCGAATTTAACGCGAGCGAAGCCGCGGGCAAAAGCTAGTCCTTACTAATATTATAAAAGCGAAAGTGAGTTTGCTTGTTTGATTGTGAATATTTTTTTTAAAGTGAGAAATTATGAAGAAAGATGGAAGAAAAGGGAAAACTCAGCTTTGGTATTACAATAAATAAGGCGCAAGGGCAAAAACTATAGGTAGCAGGTACCTGCAAATCAGGAAAGAGGAACTCCAAATTTAACGCTAGCAAAGCCGCGGACAAAAGCTAGTAATGTTATATAGTGTAAAACAATGCTTAACGCGGTCAGAACATAGTGATCTATATTTAAAGCGATAGAAAACATCATGTTATTCTTCGGAAGAGCTTCAATTCTATACAAGACGAGCTTAAATGATTGTCAAACTAATTTCAGTGATTTAATAACAGCAAGATGATAGTGAACGTAGGCTTCCAATAACAATCTCACATGGATCAAAAACATTACGCATGTACGCAGATGTTGTATAGTAGTACATCGAACTTTCTTCTTACACTTATTTCTCGCTAACGCGGAAGATTGATAGGATAGTTGGACTCCTTGTGCCTCTTTGAGCCTGGATTTGTGCCCAGTTGATACCTATTGACCCCAATTACATGGAACTTAAAGGTATCTGGCTATATCATTAAGTACTGTAAAAAGGTTTAATAACATTGTTAGAACCTATAACAGTACAGGCTGGTTTGAAAAGGCATTCGAATACACAAAGTTTTAAATAAAGATTTAAAAAAAGAATGAAGGGCTCAGTCTTGCAGAGGTGCTTGCCAGGGCTACAGCCTGCCGGCGTTGCGGGTTGTTCGAAAGAGATACTGCGGCCCCGGAACATAAAGGGCAATAGAAGGAACATGGGTGGCTTTTAGTCAGTACTAATCTGACACTCCCATCCGCAAAAAAAGGGCTTAGTCTTGTTTTTTTATTCTTGTGTGAGATGTATCGGTGAAATATGATTTAATATATAATATTGAAAGTATTTCATGCGCTTTCATTCTAGTAAACTTAACCCCTCACATTATAGTACCTACTTATACATTTAGGGTGTGATGTTTGCATTAAAAATATGAATTTACCAGTGGAAAGCTAGCACAAAATCCCATTTAAACTCAGTATCAATTCCCTTATTCACTGTGTATGTAGCGAGCAACAAAGCGCATTCTGTACTCTAATATAATATTGCAGAATGCTGACACTTGACTGACGGGTAGAAAAGCCACATTTTGCCAACCACCACTTCGTGGCAATACAACTCAAGTTGCCACGCCTGTGTTATCTTTAGAAGGTTGGCAGAATTGAGTTTTAGTGAACCTACTTTTCGTCAGTTATCGTAATATGTCACATGTAATAGGAGCGAGCCAGTTGCTAATGAGCGGGCACAAATTTAGACGAGAGGTAACAACCTCTAGTCTAAATTTGTGTTAAATTTGTGTTATTGTTAAATTTGTGTTATTGGGTTTTTTCATGACCAAGTTCTGAGTAACAACTTAGAACTTGGTCATGAAAAAACCCAATAAAGTGCATCTCTATAAAGCGAAAATCACAATTATGATGGTTGAAAATGCCTATGGTATTGAGTTCGTCTCTGTACTCAATATGTTGTACTAACGTATGCCTACAGTTTCGCTTGCATTATTCGGTTATTGACACACGGAATAAAAAGTATTTATGTGTTAATCCGGGCTTTGGATTATCAGGCTGTCTATAAATAACGGCTGTCTATTAAAATTTAATATTGGTATACATTGTGGAAGAAAAAAAATCATTACTTTAACATTAATTTAGCGCACAACTGTGCACAAATTTCATCTGATTCAGTTTTGTAGTTTTTGCGTGAAAGAGCAACTAAATCCTTTAAACTTTAAAAAAAAACCTAGGTTATGCTATATCTTACTGCTCTAGTAAGATTGTACCAGAACCAAGGCTATTTTGAAGTAATACTTCCACTTTAAGAAAGGAAATCGTTTGGAAAATTCCAATAAGATAGCCAAGATTTTCCGCGCAATATTTCCGAAGGAGCTCGTATAAAAACGGCATCGATAAACAAAGAGACGGGTTGTTAGTCCGACGTCACCGATATCTATCGGCTAAACTATTTCTTTGAACTAGTGGTATAAATCTTGGATGGACAGTAAGCAACAGGGAT
The DNA here is from genome assembly GCA_905475445.1 of Ochropleura plecta. NCBI lineage: Eukaryota > Metazoa > Arthropoda > Insecta > Lepidoptera > Noctuidae > Ochropleura > Ochropleura plecta. The sequence goes on along the minus strand of FR997738.1, from coordinate 695,408 downwards.
TCCTTTATTTGGCGAGTTGAATATGGTTTGTGACTGTATTCATTTAAGATATCATCATCTGCCTAGCCATTTCCCAATTATTTTAGGGGTCGGCTTCCAGTCAACCAGATGCAGCTGAATACCAGTATTTTACATGTAGCGACTACTTAGCTGACCTCCACAACCCAGTTATTACTAAAAAATACGATACCCCTTGGTAAGACTGGTTGTCAGACTTTCTGGACACTGACTATCTGTAACAATTGTCAACGATCTTCAAATGACAGCGGGGACCAACAGCTTAACGTGCATTCCGAGGCACGGAGGAAACTCGGTGTGTAACGGTGGTCACCCATCCACTGACCAACCTAGCAAAACGTGGCTTAACCTTAAGATCGAACCGAGTGGCTGCTATTGTAACTAACATTTAATATCACAACGATGATCTTAATTCTATTACAGTATGAACATCATTCTAACATCACTATGTTTGACAGACATAGGACGTTCCAATTACGTTTGGCACTAATTGAATTTAGTGAGTCGTCGTCTATATACGACATGTTTATACAGAATCACAATATTTTAGAAGTCTGTTATAATACTACACTGGTAGATAAAATATCAAAGCAAATAAATAACTAAGAAGAAAAATAAGAATATCTGAACGTTTTCGCAGTCTTTTGTTTACGATGTATTTAATATTAATAGGTTACGCAGAAAAAAACGAATAGTGAATATTTATAGACAAGAATAACAACATAATGGAAAATAAACCAGATGGATCATTTAGGTACTACTCAATCATACCGTAAACATAAACGATTTTATTTCTGTTTTTTTTTTTTTTTTTTTAATAAAAGCGTTGCCCCACACTAGGAACTTCTCCTGTGTCGTGGGTGCGTTTACAAACATTTAAACTCACACAAACAGCCAGACCCGAAATATATTGTTGTAACTATTTGTAGGCGATTCAAATATTTCTTCCGTGCGAGAATCGAACCCGCGACACGCAGCGCAGCAGTCGATCGCTCAGCCACTGCGCCAACCGTGCCGTCAAATTTTACTAGTTTAATAAGATTCAACGCAACACAGAGAGGAATGGAGGAAGTTGAAGGAGGCCTACACCAAAATGGTCGAAAAAGGCTAAAAAGAAGAAGAAGAAGAATAAGATTCATTTTCTCAAAAGGCCTAAGCAAGACTGGCCGAAATATAGACCAAAAGTAACATCAAATCGCATTAAGATTTACCTCCAAAATTACAAGATAAATACATTTCATTCTGTCAGAAAAGAAAAGAATTTCTTTCAACGAAAAATACTTTTTAATTAAACATCAGACTATTAATCTTCTGCTAGATTAAAAATCTGTATAATGAATACTTTAGACAAATTACAGTTTGGGACGAAAACAAAGGCTTCTGTCTCCTGAAAAATATATTGTGTGTCATCTCTTGAAAGAAAAAATCTTTTGTATAATTTTCGTCTATCAATAAATGGATTTAGTTAAATGCGAATGTGAATATTTTCAGATTTTTTTTACGAGGTACTTAATAATTTTATTAGAATGTAGTATCTCTGTTAAGTATGTATATCCTGTTAGACTGATTATAGGTTTAATTTTTAGTTGTTTTTAAGTTACCTAGAAAACAGTTTTAGCGATATGTCTAGAAGACTTTTAGCGTTTGTTATTTTATACAGCAAAAATGCGACATGTCATCCGAATATTATTATTAGTACAAAGTGCTTAGCTAGATAACATTTCATCTGTGTGACGAAACCCCTGCCACCGAAGGACGAGAGCATATCGTTTGTAATGCTAATAGAACGAGAATATATTCACATGAAGGTGTTTACAACGTGCTTGTATAATATTTTAATTCTGGTCCTTACGGACGGTTTTTAATTTTGGTCCTTAAGGACGAACCACTTTTACAGCGAAAAAATAATCATAATAAGTAATCATCTCAATGAGTTTTCTGACGTAATAAAGATTTATTAAACCAAAACTTAATATCGGGTATTAAACATAATTATATTAGATTAACTTGGTCGTTTATTTCTCTTTTACGACGACATAACATTTTAATATACGTCAATAATATTATTGTTTAAAGATTCCTTTGTCCAAAATTATTTCTTACACTTCAACACCTACACTACACATACACTACAGTTCACAAAAACCAGCACAGTGTTGTTTATGATATTTTTGTTTTACGAGAGCGACGAGATCGCGGCGGGACGCGGTATGCCTAGCCCGCGGCTGGCGCCTTACTGCCGCCCAGCTAGGCGGGCCGCCCTACGAAGCAAATAACCAAAGGTCCTTTCTCCCAACGACCTTTTTGTCTGATCCATGAGTTATTTTCTACTTTGACATCAATAAGAGTGATAATAGTAAAATCTTATTAATATAGCTGTTAATATTTGGGGTATGTTTACGAAGACGAAGGGTAAGTATGGTCGTCGGTTAGACGTAGTACCCTCATTATTTAAGAGAATGGCTTCATTAAGTTTTTGGGGTAATAATTGAGGCGTCCTCGTATTGCTCGAGTGAGATATTCCTTGTTTACCGGTTGTAACAAAAAGGTTTTATTGTAATGTTTTGAAGCAGTTTTCTTTGCCAACATCGAGCAGCCTTTGTTTACTGACATATTTTTCTGATATAGTTGTGTTTTTGTTCAATGATGCCTTTTCATCTCTTCCTTTAGTGTGTTACTTTAATAAATATTGTTTTACTGAATACAGGTTGTGGTTTGTAATACTATAAGGCTCTTGTAATAGCAACGGTTGGCTTTGAGCTGAAAGTTTAAAATCCAACAGCAAGTTAAGTACTCCATTAATATATTTTAAGTGTCTCGTTTCTGAACGGATCTTCTGTTAGAACATTGCCATTATTTTATGTGTAATCTATGTCTAACCTTGAAGCGAACATGTTATATGTATATAGGTACTATATGTATATTATGTAAAAGACATTCATCTTTTTAACGATCGGCATGTAAATCATTATACACTCGCGTGCAAGTAAATCGACTCAAGCCTCAAGTGCGCATAAAAAGTGATATAACTTAACAATGACTTATTTTACTTCTATATAATGTTTTACATATTTAAAGCCTAGTAATTAGGCTTTAAAATGGTAGCATTATTTCAATAATTAAAATAAACACTTGTTTTTAGAATGCAACTGAACGCAAACTCTCATAAATTGCTCCGTGGTCTACACACAACTTGCGCGACAGAACCCTCTATAAAAACCCCTGTAATAATTTTTTTCTTATGAGTCGCTCACCAGACGTTGACCTGAACACTTGTCTGCAAATTGAAGCCGTTGTTTGAAGAAAATTATGGACACTACACCTGAAGAAGCCGCTCAAGCTGTTGCCCTGTTGCAAGAAGGGTTGAACCAGCGAGAAGTCGCTCGTCGGTTGAATATGAGTCAGTCTATTGTCTCGAGAGTGTACAGAAGGTTTCAAGAGACTAGTGCTTTCACTCGGAGGCCTAATACCAGCCGACAAAGGTGCACCTCGAAGCGTGACGACCGGTTTTTGGTCTAGACCTCTCTCCGAAATCGACACCTTACCGGTGTAGATGTGCAGCAGGAGCAACGTCAAGGTCGCGGGGTGTCTGTGAATCAATGGACAGTTAGAAGAAGGTTGAAGGAAGCCAACCTTACTCCAAAACGACCCGCTACAGGCCCGAAGTTGACCACAGCTCACCGTCAAGCACGTCTTCACTTTGCTCGAGAACACTTGTATTGGAGCATAGAGCAATGGCAGTCAGTCCTGTTCACTGATGAGACGAGGATGTGTCTCCATGGCAGCGACAGGAGGCTGGGTGTACCGGCGTCCCGGTGAACGGTTTTCACAATGCTGCTTTGCTGAAACCGTTGCGTATGGTGGCGGTTCTTGCATGATGTGGGCTGGAATTTCCTTAGAGGAAAAACGGAACTTGTTTTCGTTCCTGGAGAAGGCCGTCGAGGAGGTCTGACCAGTGATCGTTACATTGAAGATGTTCTACTGGATCAAGTTGTCCCTTATCAAGGCTTTATTGGGGATAATTTCATCTTGATGCATGACAATGCCCAATGTCACACTGCTCGGGCCACACGTGAGTTCCTCAACGAAGTTGGAATTGACACTATGGATTGGCCAGCGCTCAGCCCTGATTTAAATCCCATTGAGCACATATGGGACGAGCTCAAAAGGAAAGTTAGAGCGAGGAATCCAGCTCCTACAAACACAAATGAGCTCAAGACTGCGTTGGTAGAAGAGTGGGGTCGAATACCACAATCATCAATAAAAAAGTTGATTAGGTCTATGAAGAATCGCATGAGAGCAGTGATCAGGGCTAGAGGGGGGAATACCAAATATTGACACGAATAATTTCTTTTTCTTAGACACATTTTGTTTCATTTATACACAATAACCGCTTATTGTGAAATTGTATGAATTTTCAATGTTTTTAACAATGTCATTGACATAAACCTTTTTTACTTAACTACTGAATCGATTTTAATGCAACATACGCCATTTTAAAGCCTAATTACTAGGTTTAAAATATGTAAAACATTATATAGAAGTAAAATAAGTCATTGTTAAGTTATATCACTTTTTATGCGCACTTGAGGCATGAGTCGATTTACTTGCACGCGAGTGTAGTTATATATCTGTAGGGGAGGTATCGTATAAGACATGCATATTTGTTCAATATCTATGTTTTCTCTTTGCATCACTCTAAGGTTGACTGGTAGAAAATGCCTAAGGCTTTAAGTCATATAAATACATGTGCATAAAGTTAATAAATAACATCCTAGTTATTTATAATATTTAAATTCACATACACAAACAGCCAGACCCGGAACAATTATCTGTAGGCCATACAAATATTTGTTCCGTGCGGGAATCGAACCCGAGACACGCAGCGCAGCAGTCGATCGCTCAGAAAGTTAAAGCACTAACCGTGTCGTCAAATAACATAGAGTAGTATGGATAACAAAGAATAACAATACTCTTTCACGTCAAAACGGCTGAAAAAAAAGGTAGACTATAGTCTGGAATAACACATAGGATACTTTTTTTCGATCATCACGCAGGCGAAGCCGCGGGCGCCAGCTAGTGTTTATATATATCTTGGTTTTGTAGAGACATTTGAGGGCTCTAGACTTGTGGGTTGATTCTCAGTTTGGACAAAGTATAAATGGGGTTTTGCCTTATATTGTTTTCAGTTAAAGCAACCCGGAGTATTATACGACGTTCACTATATAAACTATAAGTTTATAACTGTATCAGTTTGTACCATGAATGTCCATTTAATTCTTATTGTTTTTTTTTAAGTATTTTGGATCGAGTCTACTTTACTCAATTTTTGTTTTAACATTCTATCTCTTCATCATGTCAATGTCATGCATACCTGTTATTAGCATGGTTACTGAAATGCAATTTTTAAATGTTATTTTATTTGAATTTGTATGTGGCAGTGCTGTTGGAATCATCATCTGCCTAGCCTTTTCCCAACGGAAACTCGGTATGTAACGGGTGGTCACACATCCACAGACCAACCTAGGCAAGCGCGGCTTAACCTAAAGATCGACCCGAGCGGCTGCTATTATTTAGCCACGAGGTCCTGAGGTGGCAGTGCTGTTGGAATGCTTATTATAAATAAATAACCCTGTTGATTACAAAAGCTTGTTTATTAATACATATGTAGGATAAATCATTACTAATATATTATTAGATATAAAAGCGAAAGTGAGTTTGTTTGTTACGTCTTCACGCCTAAATGGCCAAACAATTTTGACGAATTTACAGGTACAGATAGACCCTGGAGACGGACATAGGCTAAAAAAGTGAGTAAAGGGGGAGAAAAAGGGAAGAAAAGGGGACTGAAAGATATTTTTTTCGATCATCACGCGGGGAACGTTAGCCTTAGCCCAAAGTAACTATATGCCACGCGGACGAAGTCGCGGGTGGAAGCTAATTATCTGAATGAATAATGAAATGTAGTCCCAACACACTGTAGTCCCCTGCTTAGCTCCTCACAACATACAGGCGAAATATTATTAATGTAATTAGTATTGTAGATATAGTGAATTTACATTAAAATATATTCCATTCATTTATTTGTTTGTTTGCGAAGCATTCGCTTTCCGTAGAATATTCTAGCTCCATATTCGGCTTCTATCTATTGAGGCGAAGTTTTATATTTTCATTGAGAATTAATTTAAATTTTAATGAAGATTTTAAAAAAAAAGCTTTTATTTGCAGACTACATTGGCCCACATTGTGTTAGTCTTATCATTAAATTAACCTATGTTAGTACTTATAGAAAAAAAAGAAATAAAAATAAAAATAGTGTGGCCAAGCTCAGCCCCGGGTAGATTTATCAAGGCCCATGTAAGACATGTAGCTTGATAAACCTTCCCAAGGTAGGCCCATCTAGCCTTTCGGCAAACACCCTCATAATGCTATTGGTACTTCCTCCCACTCTGCACATTACTGACACCACCTACTCATGCTAACGAACATTAAAACGCTTTTGTCTTGTTAACAAAAACACTGAGAGCCTCTTTTCATTGTAAAGTCGTCCCACATTATCCTGTTGATCTGTTTGGAGTTATTAATTTCAGTTTTATCCAACATCACAAAGTCGAAAAAAGTATTTTAAGATTCTTTCACAATTTTCGTTCACGATGTCTACATCAATCACACGAGAAAAATACAATCACACTGAGATACCATTTTTTTTTTAAATCTTAAATATTCTGATTCATTTAAAATGTAATCAAACCTTCTTTACAATTTCCCTCAAAATTTCTGTCCGTATGACGATTTTTTTTAAACGTTGCCCCACGCCAGGAATTTCTCCTGTATCGTGGGTGCATTTACAAACATTAAACTCACATACACAAACAGCCAGACCCGGAACAACTATCTGTAGGCCATACAAATATTTGTTCCGTGCGGGAATCGAACCCGCGACACGCAGCGCAGCAGTCTATCGCTCAGCCACTGCGCCAACGGTGTCGTCAAAGTTGAAATTAAAACCATATTCTCAAGTCTGTGGTCTCTATGTTTATTGTATGTCCGTAAAAATCGGGGCATTTCAAAATTAGGAGCGACTACCACAATATTAATACACGCAGTAAACACGAAATTGTAATTCCTAAATTTAGATTAACAAAAACTAGCAAGTCATTTCTAATAAACAGTATACGCTTTTATAACAAGTTGCCAAAATCAGTTATAGAACTGACAGATGGAAAGTTTAAAAACTACATAAAACGTGTCCTTATTAAAAACGCATATTACAAAATCAAGGACTACGTTGAAGATAAAGAAGTTTGGCTATAGTTCCTTCTGCGCATGCGGCTTCCCTGGTAGCTATAATCAGCACAAATTTGTGGATGTCTCTAACTATTCTCAATCTTATTTATTTGTGTGATCTCTTTAATCATTTTGTTTTTTTTTTTTGCAATAGTTGTCAAATCACATATTTATATCACCCTTGTTCTGAATAGTTACAGTACTGATAGCAACATCTGTGTGACTCGTCTTTTAGTTATTATTTTGTTTTTGCAATATTTTTTTATTTATTTTTTTACTTTTGTATAGATTCTTTTCTACCTATTAGTTGTGAATGAGTGGACATGGTTGGCCTTGTAGATTCTTAGACGCTTGTTAACTTTTGTTAACGTATTATTTTATTTTACTTTTTGTAAAGTAAGCAATGACTTATTGTCGGGCCTACGTTGTCCTCTCATACTTAAGTGCTAACGCTGTAACAACAACAACATTGTAAAACTAAATGATTTTAAAAGAGTAACCATGGAGTTTCTTGCCGGTTCTTCTCCATAGGAAACGACCAACCCGAACCGTGCATCTTTTCTCGACGTTTTATAAGTGCCCATGTAGGCCTATGTAAAATAAAAATATTTTGATTTGATTTTGATTTGATTTGATTCTTAAAGTTGTCAAAAAATCATATCTCTAAGTCTACGCAGTCAAAAGATATGTCCGTTTATGTTGCACGTTTAGTTGCACGTTTATGTGGCACGTTTATGCTGCACGTTTATGTTGCACGTTTATGTTGCACGTTTATGTTGCACGTTTATGTGGCACGTTTATGTTGCACGTTTATGTTGCACGTTTATGTTGCACGTTTATGTTGCACGTTTATGTTGCACGTTTATGTTGCACGTTTATGTTGCACGTTTATGTTGCACGTTTATGTGGCACGTTTATGTTGCACGTTTATGTGGCACGTTTATGTTGCACGTTTATGCGGAACCCTCGGTGTGCGAGTCCGACTCGCACCTGGATTTTATTATTGAATTTTAGAATGTTAATTTTACTGTAAACGGCTTAGTTCATTCTGAACACGTTTTTAACCTTTCTATACTCGCGCGTTGGTCTGTGAGACCGACGAAACACATTTTCGTAAATATTTTTATGCAGGAAAGTCCTACGAAGTCGAGTTCCTTGCTAGCTGCCTGATTTGTTGCTTACTTCATTTTAGTGCACGCCGCGCGTTCGTGCAAAACGCACGTGTTGTTGCATTTGGCGCCAATCGGTCCGTGAGACCGACGCGAGTAAAGGTGCAACTTTTTGTGTAAGTATTAATGTAATATAATTAGTGCATTTATATTTGTTTTATAAAGTTTGAATACTTTATGACGTAAGTATAGTAAAATGTATGTATATTTGTTGCTCTATATTATATTTTGACCAATTTTGTTATTCTTTTTAGATTATACTTCATATCAAAATGGACGATGATCGAATCAGATTGCTGCTGGATGAATCAAGTTCTGGTTCTAGCTACGAAGACGAAAATGATAGTGAGGTGGAAGACTATGTGGAGGTTCAAGAAGAAACAAACGACACCGAGCAAGAGGACGACAATGACGAGACATATGAGGCAGAAGGTAGTGAAAATTCCCGCGATTTTTACTTAGGAAAAGATGGACAGACAAGGTGGAATAAATGTCCTGCCTTAAACCCAACTAGGCGACGTGCTAGAAACAGTTACTCAACTTCCAGGCGCTAGAGGAGAAGCCAAAAATTTGAAGGAACCAGGAGAGCTATGGAAGCTATTTTTCTCGGAGGGCATTTTAATTTGATCGTAAAGTACACTAATGAACAAATTATTCGATTGAAACTTTATTTCATAAGAGAAAGAGACTCATTACATCCTTGCCGAGAACCATAAGGCTCAGGCTCGCCGAAATATGTAAATTAGATGGACCTGAGTCTTCAGCAACATGTAATAATAATAAAATTGGTCGTTGTGGATACTGATCATCCAAAAAAAACTGCAAGACACGTTACAACTGCGCCACCTGCAAAAAATACTTTTGTTTGGAGCACGCTGTAACCGTATGGGCCCTGATTGCTATGGTGAGGGTCCAAACTAAGCCAAACATATATAAATTTGTAGTTTGATATGTTATTTAGTATAATTTAGAAGTTTATTTTGTTTTAAAAAAGAAGTACAGATTTTATTTTTGTTTTCGTAGTACATGAGAAAAAAATCTCAAATTCAAAGACTGATTTGTGATAGACGGAAAGTCATAAAAATAATTAATAAATTAAGTATTATTCATACTATTTTGTTTCATTACATCCTAAACTTCAAAATATTAATCATATTTTTTGGGCTTCATAGTAAAAAAAATATGTTGTAGGGGTACGAACTATCGGTCTGTGACACCGTGCGCGAGTATAGATGTTACGAAAATTGGCGCGAGTATAGGAAGGTTAATAAGAAGGATATGTTACAAACTCATTTCATTCCGACACTTCAGCCATTTTGTTTGTGATAAACTCACCGAGAAAATGACTGACTGTGTGTTTTTGAATTCAGTTAATAAAACTGTAGGTTTATTCAGAACAAGAATTTTGTAGCATTAAGCTTGATACTGTGGTTGCAAACTGACTTTGCTGAGCTGAGAGATGTCCAGTGTTTGACTCCTAGGTCGGGTAAAGTGATGGCAATAGGCACGGAGGAGTACCGTTTTTATTTATTTTACCTTCATATTACCCATTGGGACTCAAAAACATAACTGGAGAAGAAACCTAAATTCCAACAACAAGGTGTAATTTAGGTTTTTAATTTAGGCTTTCATGAAAATAGGGAAATAGTCCATTTAATTATTTTATTTAAACTTCATGTATAGTAGTGGTACATAGGCAGACTTAATGCCATAAGACTTTCTCTACCAGACATCATTTGGGTTACAAACGCCAACATTGTGATAGGGTACAAAAATATATAATAAAATATAGCTATTTATTTTCGAGAACTTATATACTTATACAGATACTAATACACGTATACAAATAAAATAATAATGTTAGTAAGACTGATTCACTGCAGTTTTAACTGAACCAAATTTGCTCACTATCCGCTCTGATATTTTCCTCTAAGAAGGTTTACTAATACTCGTCACATCTGTGTTCAGCTGCGATCACGGCAAATCAATTTCTAAGTAACCTCGATATTTTACGATCCAGCCAACTGTCTCACTGCTCGGCTTCTAACAAGTCTTAACGACTACCCTGACTCAACTGACTGTGACAACTTGACAACCGCGTCTATTTAAACTTCTATATTTTTCTTGCAGGCGGAAGATCTTAGAACTAGAATAAAATGTACCAAGTTTGACAAATCGATGCTTATTTTCTTGACAAGCAGCGCCACTTTAAAGTTGAGATATTAACACTTATGTTGGCTTTTTTATTGCTGAAAATTGAGGGAAATCGAGCTGAAAATCAAAATACGGAATCTAGCTTAGTTGCAGTGACTTGATCCATTTTTATTATTAATTAATACTGCCAAACAATTTTTTGTAAATTAGTTTTAAGTTTTTTGAGAAAATAAAATTTATTATTTATCAATGTAGACAGTTTTAGGATCTCTTAAACAACCAGATCGTAAAACTGTTCTAAAAATGTTAAAACTAACATTTTTTTAAAACTACAGGAAGGTGGCGTTCCTAGACATTTGTGTAAATTGTACTGACAAAACAAAATGGCGGAAGGGACTATAGCCACACGAACCATGTGTGTCTCCAATCACCCGCACGTTTGTTTTAAACTTCGACGTTGAGCTGTGGGCACGAACGAACGTTTAAAATAAAACGTAAAGAATTATTCGAAATTCACAAATCTATTGCATATATCCCCTTATTTCATGAGACTTGTTGAAGAATGTAAGTACACTAATAGATATTAAAAACGCAGTATTATACAATTCCACATAATATTTACTTACTTTTGAGACTATTAATTGTTTGTTTGTTTTTTAAAAAAACGTTGCGTCACACTAGAAATTTCTGCTGTATGGTGGGAGCGTTTACAAACATTTAAACTCACATACACAAACAGCCAGACCCGGAACAACTATCTGTAGGCCATACAAATATTTGTTCCGTGCGGGAATCGAACCCGTGACACTTAGCGCAGCAGTCGTTCAACCACTGCGCAAACCGTGTCGTCAAATAAATGTTTATGAGTACTTATTGTGATTATTATGATGACAAATGAAAACGATTTTGAATGTAATTTTGACACGTTGACGCTGCGCGTTTGTTCCACAGCCTCAGATTTGGCATGATAAGGAGCTCTTAATAAAATAACGTATACTAATGTTGTCACCACTGTCTGGCTGCACATATTCTCGTATAACACAGGTAGTTTGTCAAAAAGTTTTACTCCAAAACCTCGCCATCCGTCTCTAAAGTCGGGGTACTTTTATTACGAATGCTCTAATGCTGTTCAACACATTAGAGGTTGGTGCAAGAAGTCAGCACTCAGCACATTATACCGCTAGTCATTTATCTACGTCTTGGAACAGCTGATATGGTATATGTGCATGCTGTGATAAATGTGAGGACAGATTGGACCGAAATATGGATGACTTGTTTTTACCTACGGTTTCGTCCGCGTGGCAATCCGTTTTTGACCCGCTGATACGTACTATGGGGTCAAAAAGTCTTTTAGTCTAATTTATGTTTTGGTATACTCAATTGTCTAAAAATATCAATATTAATTTAGCCCTAAGGTGTAAAAAGAGGCAATCGGCGGCGGCGATAACTCGCGTCTGGCCCCGGTTAGACCATGGCTCCGAGCAAGGGGCAATGGGAAACGATCATCTCCTTCTGCGAAGCAGTTATGCTAGTGAAGGAGGTGGCTGAACGTTTAATAAAGAGAAACACAAACTAACCCAGCCACCGCGGGAGACTCCCGACCACCGTAGATGCGAACCTGTGGACGGTGAGCAATGGGTAGCTCACCGTCCATTTGTCTTTTGACGACAGGCCGTGTCGACAGCGCGTTAGTGTTCCACGCGCGCCTTAAAGAGATTTCAGCAAAGCAGAGGTGCTTGCTAAGGTCATTGCTTGCCAAGATTGCGGGTAGTTCAAAAGAGATACGCGGCCCCGAAACATTAAGAGCAAAAGAAAGAACATGGGTGGGTTTTAGTCAGTAAAAGTTTGACACCGCTCCGCCCAGGTCAGGGGAAGTTCTTTAATGATTTCCCATCCGAAACCAAAGTATGAAATATAATAGCTATACAGACAGAATTACTTTCCTACTAATATTATGTGTAAGGATTTGATTTAAAAAAGGGTCAACCTACTGAAATAAAAATGTCAAATTTGATGGGCATGGTCCCGTAAAGAAAACTGTACACTGTTTTGTTTTATTTATAGTAAACAATTAGTTACATTGCAACCGGTATTTATACCTTTACATTATATGCATTACAAGGTTTAAATTTGCATAAATTAACGCGTTTATTAATCCAATTGCAAACTGATTTTTTTCATGACTGTTACATTCTAAGTTACTCTTAGACAGAAAATTGCAATTAGTGTTTATTGGCGAATCCTAAATACAATTGTTTAATTTATTCATGTTTTTTAAAGTCGACTAGATTGTACCAAAATGACAACGGCCTGTCTACCCTTGGTTTAAACCACTAAACTAGACAATTTTAATTTTACTAGAATTTATCTAAAATTGGAATAAACCATTAAAAGTGTAGAATTTTCAATATCGGTCCTAACATCCAAACAACGTAAACAATACGTCCGCACAAAAATAAACCAATTAAATTGCACAAAGCCATTCCGGATTCCTAACCAAATACCGAATGCACAAAATAGCTGCAAAAATAAAATCAAAAACAAACGACAAGTAAAACTAAACAGCGCGGTGAAATTAATTGAATTTTATGCAAACATTCATTACCGATTCCCAATGGACTCCCGTACATCGGACAGACGTATACCCACACAACCCATACGTACGACAGACGTGTATATACGGAGTTGGTGACAAACATACAAACATCGGCGTAGTTAGCGATTTAATCAGATAGCAATGTTTGTAGTGCGCGAATCGTTTGTGGGTCCATTTTCTGTTTATTTGCAACAAACGTTGGTCGTTCAAAAGGGTTTTGAAGTAAGTATTTGTTTGTGCATGGATGGATAGTAATCATAGTAATGAATAATAAGGTCATCATGGGTCTAGTGATCGCCATTTCTACGAGGACGTGAGTTTGATATCCAGGCTGAGCAAAGTGCTATTGAATTTTGAAACTAGGAACTTCTTGTATGGCCTACAGATAGTTGTTCCGGGTCTGGCTGTTCGTGTATGTGATTTCACGCACCCACGATATAGGAGAAATTCTTAGAGTGGGAATAACGTTTTTTTAAAATCTTTTAAATATCAAAAGATATGGTCCGTACTTATGGCCGTTTATGTCGCCAGATTGTATGGAACCGATTCCGACTGGCACTTATCTGGTTTTTATTTAAGTAATAAAAATTCGCAAAGGTTGTGGACGTGTCTTGTACATAATATCGTTTACCGCTTACATTATTAAAAGCATTTATTAACCTCAAATCGACTTTACACCCAAACAAATTAATTACATACTCACAGTTCAAACGTATCGGGTGTCAAACGGACTTGTTTAATGATCTGTCAGCAACTACTGATAGGTGTCATGTGGGGGTAATTAATGACAACAGTTGTCAACTGATTGTGTAACGCGCTACGATTAACTACATACCCTTACCAGTTAATTCGGTTTTTGGTTTTTTCTACGGAGTTTGTATTTTAGTCTGGCTGAGGGCCATATGCACGCCTCGTATTTAGTTTTTTTTAAACGTTACCCCACACTAGGAACTTCTCCTGTATCGTGGATACGTTTACAAACATTTAAACTCACACACACAAACAGCGAAATTTGAAACAATTATCGCCAGGTCATACAAATATTTGACCTAGCGGGGATCGAACCCGTGAGACGCAGCGCAGCAGTCGATCGCTTAGCCACTGCGCCAACCGTGCCGTCAAACGTATTATATGGGAATTAAACATAACTAGTAAAATGTGGGTGTACTATTTGGTACACCTCTGCACCAACCACTTAGGTATTACAGGCGCGATGTTATGAAAAGACAGAACAAATTAAAATCATCATCATTTTCCTGCCCTTGTCCCATTCTATTTATGGTGGGCGCAACACGTTTTCTTCTTCGACACGGCATCATTTACTCCTTTCTCCTTCATATCATTCCTTACACAATCCATCCATAAATTACAAGTTAAAAAAAACCAGTTAAAAAAATCTGGGCATCGTTTTGTAATTCTGTCTAGACTTTTTCCAACTACTTGGAGCTGATTTCTAGTACCTTACATGAAGTGACTGGCTATCTGAACTTAGTAGCCCAGTACCATTTAACATGACACCCCTTATAGACTAGTTTTCAGACTTCTTTCTGGACTTCCTACGACTGTCAAAGATCCGCGAACACCTATCGGCTTGATGTGGTTTTTGTTTTTTTCTTTTATTGTTCTTTTCGTATCTTTTTATAGCAGTGATGAATCTAAATGTTGATGAATACTAGAAAGACGTGTTGCGCCGATCCCAAGTGGGATGGGACGAGGAAAATAAGATGACGCTGAGTCCTTTAATCAACATTACACCACGCATATAATCCGCAAAGAGATAGGCAGATATATCACTAATAGTATATCAATAGAATAGAAGGGAAAAAATAGCATAGAATATACTTTATTGCAAACCAAAATCGTACTGATGATATAAATGCGAATGTTTGTGAGGATAAATGGATGGATGTATGGATGTTTGATACTCTTTCACGTGAAAACGACTGAACGGATCTTGATGAAATTTGGCACAGTGGTGGATTATAGTCTGGAACAACACATAAGATACTTTTTTCGATATCACGTGCGCGAAGCCGCGGGCGTCAGCTAGTTGAAACATAACTATGTTACAGAAATTTCTAATTCAATATGGTTACAATGGCGGTCTTATCGCTGATGGCGTTATCTTCCAGACAACCTTTGGATGGACTGCACGAATATAAAAATAGAACGGGGGTAGTCAATAGTGTACCTACTACTAATATCTACTAAACAACAATGTTAATCTATTAATGTGCTTATCATTTAATTTAGTCCCGTTTACGTTAAAAATCCTTACTAATATTATAAAAGGGAAAGTGAGTGAGTTTGTTCGTTTGTTACGTCTTCACTCCTTAATGGCTAAACTGATTTTGATGAATTTTGGCACAGATATAGTTGGAACCCTGGAGACGGACAAAGGCTATTTTTTTTTTAAAGTGTGGCAAATGCGGGAGAAATAGATAAGAAAAGGGAAAACTTAGCATTGCTTTTACAATTAATAAGGCGCAAGGGCAAAAACTACAGGTAGCAGGTACCTGTAAATCAGGAAAGGGGACCTGTGTTACCCAGAATTTAACGCTAGTGAAACCGCGGACAAAAGCTAGTAATTTTATAAACTTGTAAAGACATTCAATTTTGTTTCTGAACCCATTTAGTAATGGAAGCCTCAGCTCTTTCGCTATCAAGGGCATCATCATTAAAAAAGTTGTCCGCACCCTGCCGAGCTGCCAAGCCCCAATATTCAGGGTGTAACTATTATTATATGAAGGCGAAGGCTGATATACAATAAGTGGATCGATTTGCCTTTTGGTATACTTACTACGATAAAGAACGACTTAGGAAAAATATGGATATTTACTAATATTGTGAAAGTGAGTTTGTTTGTTACGTCTTCACTCCTAAATGGCCAAATTGATTTAGATGAATTTTGGTACAGAGATATTTGGGACCCTGGAGACGGACACAGGATAATTTAAAAAAAAAGGGAGAAAGAGGGAAGAAAAGGGGAGAGAAAGAAATTTTTTTTCGATCATCACGCGGGTTAAAGTAAGCGTTAGCCTAAAGTAACTATGCCACGCGGACGAAATCGCAGGCGGAAGCTAGTATTAAATAAGCTTTTGTCAGTGGAGTGACCACAGTTTTTGACGTGGAATCGGGTAGAGCTAATCGTATATCACATTTAGTTAGGCTAGGTGTCACTTCACTTCTCCCGGCACGAGGCTCGAGCAGGTCAAATCAAATCATTTATTTCTATTAGACCATTACAGGCACTTTTGAATGTCAAGAAACAAAATGCATCTACAGTCCCGGTCACAAGGCATCATAACTTGTGAAGTACTGTAGTTGCCCATTCCAAAGCGTTGATCTCTATGGAGAAAATATATAAATATAAAATATATATAAAAATAATATAATAATAAAAATATATATATAATTTAAAAGAGTGTCCATGGAGTTTCTTGCCCATTCTTCTCCATAGAGATCAACGCTTTCAATTTAAAAAATCGTATTTACATCATTCATGTTGAGATTCGGTCAAGCGGGCCAACACTATATAGTCCAGCGCAGCAGATGTCGAATTTGTACTCGCCCCCGACACAAGTGTACGAGGGAATACCGGTGTGGTTTTATTCAGCACAAGTGTATGGGGGACCATTGCAGGATTCCTACATAAAAAAGGCGTCGAGTCGTGTCTCCCGAACCAAAGAGACGTAACTGCCAAATTTTACCATGGACATAACTCTTTCTTACTAGGGGAGCATTAACTACTCAGTGAAAAAAAGGGCAAGACGTGCGAGTCGGGCCTACGCACCGAGTGTTCCGTACAAACTTGCGATATAAACGGCCAAATCTTTTGACTGGGTAGACTCATATGGATGTCTTTTCACGGATCTAAGAGACCACAGGCTTGAGTGAATGGCTTTAATTACAATAATTGTTTGTTGTTTTTAAATAAAAAAACGTTGCCCAGCACTAGGAATTTCTCCTGTATCGTGGGTGTGTTTACAAACATCTAAACTCACATACACGAACAGCCAGACCCGAAACAACTACCTGTAGGTCTTAATTCATTCATTCGAAATCTTAACGCGTTCCCGAATTAAAGACAGACAGACGGCCAACAAAGTGATTCTACTTCCTATAGGTAAGGGTTCGGTTCTTGACTTTTGAGGTAAGGAACCTCAAGACAGTCATTGGTACACCGTCCTCATTGGCTTATCCTTTACTAGCTTTTGCCCGCGGCTTCGCTCGCGTTAAATTCGGGGTAACACAGTTCCCCTTGCGCCTTATTGATTTGTAATAGCAACGCTAAGTTTTCCCTTTTCTTCCCTCTTTCTCCCTCAGATCCCACTTTTTTTTTTAAACTTGCCCTATGTCCGTCTCCTGATGCCCAACTATCTCTGTACCAAAATTCATCAAAATCGGTTTTGCCATTAAAGCGTGAAGAGGTAACAAACAAACAAACTCACTTTCGCTTTTATAATATTAGTAAGGATAAGGATTTATATGGTGGCTATACTGCTTAGCTATCTCTTCGTTTAAGCTTGAAGTTAAGTGCCATACGAACATGTCAGTTTCAACAAAAAAGCTTGGCCACATTAAAAAACAGGAACCCAAACTTGCCTTAAAGTCCGGTGGCCATGGTAACCAAAATTTTGACAGTTTAACGTCTGCAACCACTCCGAATGAGCAATTTGAAATTCAAACGAGCCACCAGAGTGTAATGAAAATAGTTTTAAAAACTAATTAACTTTTCAGCGCTGAAAATGTGGCGGAAAAAGTTGTATAATTTGCAGTTTTATTGTGTTTCAGTTAAACTGCGATGATCTGGGACTTATTGTGTTGAAATTAGACAGTTTAACAACTTTATTCTATCTATTGAGTTTGATGAACCAATTTTTAAGGTTAGGCACGGATTGACAAGGTCTGTTCGTAGATGGGTGACCTCCATTAAATGCCTAGTGTCCTGGTCAGAGGAGCCTGCTGTGATTTATAGATCACTAGCTTTTACCCGCGGCTTAGCCCGCGTTAAATTCGGGATAAGACAGTTCCTCTTTCCTGATTTGCAGGTACCTGCCACCTGTAGTTTTTGCCCTAGCGCCTTATTTATTGTAATAGCAATGCTAAGTTTTCCCTCTTTCTCCCTCACATCCCACTTTTTTCACAGCCTATGTCCGTCTCCAGGGTCCCAACTATCTTTGTACCAAAATCCATCAATATCGGCTTAGCCATTTAGGCGTGAAGAGGTAACAAACAAACAAACAAACCCACTTTCGCTTTTATAATATTAGTAAGGATTTCCAGTAATAACCAATAGTCAGTGGACTGAAAATCTGCAACTATTATAATATTACGAACTGACGTAATCAGCTGATCAACATAATCCGGTAAAACAAAGAAAAAAGAATTTACAAAACTCATAGAGGCAAACGGAGGACTTACGCGTGTTACAAAAGGCTTGTTTCCAAAAAAAAAATATTAGTCCGTCTTATAAATTATTCAAAAAGAAAGATATAGCCCATTAAAGTTAAATGTGACGTCACGCGTTGCTGCATTTTTTCGCAAGAAGTGACGTCACACGTAAATTAGACCAAAAATTACAAAGCTATAGCCCATTAAGGGCTAAATCTTTGTCATTTTTGGTCTAATTTACAAATAAAAAAATACGTGTCCCTTATTTTTGAATAATCTAAAAGTCGGACTAAATAGAATGACCCTGGAAACTACCTTATTGCAAATAACACAACCTGACCTCAGAACTCACGACCTAGAACGGGTGATTCGGAGTTCGCGCTTAGTCACTACTGCTCCCCGCGTACTATAGATATTACGTGGAGAGACAGTTTACCAGTTTTATTTTTCAAGAAAGAAATCATCTCATCAATAACCAGGAATGCTTTTTCAACTTGTAGAAGACTATCATTTAATAATCTGCTTTGTTATAATGCGGCGCAAAGAACGTTTTACCTTGACACTCGGTGCAGCAAGTTCTTATTCATGACGGTAACTTACCTGAAAAGAGAAAACTGAATTATCAAATCGAATCATTTATTTCTTTGCAAACATGGGTATAGTGTATAAGTGTTTTTTTTTTAGTAGAGGTCTCCATATTTTACGGCATATGGGCATGCAAAGGTTATATAGTTTTCAAATTAAAATATGTGGCAGATTATTGGAATACAAAAATAAAATAAATAATAAAAAAAAAATGTTTATTTCAATAACTTAAAAATACTTTACATGTGTTTTTGGGAATTTCCATTTAAGTGAAAATACACTTGTGTTAGGAAGTTCCGCTCTTTCACTATTTACTCTTAGAGTTATTGAAGGATTTATTTTAGAAGATATTAAGATGAAGAAGTTATATAATAAAAAAATAAAAATAAAAACCTAAAAGAAAATAAGCTAAAAACAAAGTATAAATTAAAAATTAAAAAATGCGCTGTCGTGTAGTTGTGTGAGTGTAAGTGTTACTGTGTGTGTGTGTGTGTGTGTTGTGAACGATAGTGTAAAGTGTACAAATAACATTTGATTTAAATAATAATAACATTTTAACAAAAGTGAAGGAGAAGTGGTTTAAGAGTATAGTCAAATTAGGTGTTGTTATAAACTTATCGCTTGGACCATATTTTCAATGTAGGTAATCGTAAGATTTAGTTTTTAGCCATTTAGTTAGAGCAATTTTGCAGTCTCGGTGTGATAGTGAGTAAATATTCAGTTCCTTATTTAGTAGGTTATATAAGTGACAAAAATTAAACCTCAAATCAAAATGTCAGCGTTGTCACAGTAATAAAGAACAATAAATTAATGCTATATAATGTTAAATAAAAAAGCAATCAGTTAATGAGTCATCATTAAGAAAATCGTCAAATATCTCAAATATCATTTGATATACGGAACCCTGAAAACAACTTCTCTCTTTATTTTACTGTTTTCCGAAGGATAACTTCAAAACGTACCCGGGCTTTGGGGATAAGACCGGGGATTGTAAGGGTTTTACTTCATTTAAAACTATCTCACATGACACCCCCGGTACTATTATCTCTAATAACACCGTGCTGGAAACCCTCTGAAAAATCCCTTTTTGTAGATGGGAAATCATCATTAACGCCCCCTACTCTGGGCGGAGCGGGGGGAGTCTCAGACTTGTACTGCCTAAAACTCACCCATGTTCCTTCTATTGCCCTTTATGTTCCGAGGCCGTGGTATCTCTTTCGAACAACCCGCTACCCCGGTCTGAAACCTCCCTATGCAATGTTCCAATTAATATCCTAGAAAACATTCGTAAAACCAATCTCAAATAACTTACAATATAGAAACCGATACCAACTTTAACGTTTGCATACATCTATTACCAAAACCTGACAAGGCCACACAGATTTATTTCCCGGGTCGAACCTGCGACCCTGAGCCCAAAACCAGGTCATCGCACCTCTGCACCATTTAGCTGCATCAGTCACTAAAGATGCGCTCACACTGGCAACTTTATTGCTCAAGTGTGGACAACATGTGGTGTTGACAACAATGAGCAATTTACTGCAATGAGGGTTTATCGTTTGGCGCCGCGAGACGACTCCCAGCCACCTTAGATGCGGGCCTGTGGACGGTGAGCAATGGGTAGCTCACCGTCCGTCCGTCTATTGACGACAGGCCGTGTCGACGGAGCGTTAGTGTTCCACGCGCGCCTCAAAGAGATGTCAGCAAAGCAGAGTGGCCTGCTAGGGCTTCCGCCTGCCGGGGTTGCGGTTTGGTCGAAAGAGATACCGCGGCCCGTAACGTAAAGGGCAATAGAAGGAACATGGGTGGGTTTTAGTCAGTACAAGTCTGATACTCTCCCCGCTTAAAATTGCGGCCGCGGTATCTCTTTCAAACAATCCGCAACCCCGGCTAAAGTACTTACGTAATATCCGTTGTTTGGCCACCGTGGCGCGCTCGAGAGAATATTACCTTCAAGCAACTGTTGCGGCAATAATAGCTATTAAATTCTCCCGTGTAAACTTACCTTAAGCCACATGCAGGCATTACGGTACGAGATTAAAGCTCGGACGTCGTGGCAGCCTGCCAGGCCATTCGGCCCAATCGAGTGTAAAGCCGATTTCCTTGACGGATCCGAGTGCTAAGTGCAGGCTGCTGTCGACAGCTAGTTATTGAGGGGATATGTTTGCGTGTGCCGGAGTTTTTGTAGAGTGATTTATAGATAGGAAGACAGAGGAAAGGTTTAATGATCCTTGTGGCCCCATAACCCGTAATATTCAACTTTACTAATGTTCTTTGTACCAACATCATTAATTGTTAGAACATTCCATATAATTTCTAATTGAAATACCTAAATAAGAACATGACACAAATTTAAAACAAAAGACATTCTGATTAGAGACAAAAAACGCGAAAAGGAAAAAATAATACGAACGATGCGAATGGTTTGAAACATTTTCCGCAAGAAAAGACACCTTAATTTGGGTATCGCTTCATGAATATTCCAACTCAGAAGATTAATCAATTGTAATTAAACGCTCTTAATTTTTGTCTGAGACCAAAGAATATTTTGAAGGCCTTTTCCTGTTACGCCCTTTTCACTACCAAGGACGATGCGACTTTCGACACGATACGCGTATGACACTTATTTCCTTCACGAGAGTACCGTCGCAGTGTTTCGTGGTATGCTCATGGGGTTCATAAGGCTACTATGGTCGCCGTGACGACGGCGAAGCCCGTTAATTTTCCACACGCGCCTCAAATAGATCAAGAAATCAGAGGTGACTGCTAGGGCCACCGCCTGCCGGGGTTGCGGGTTGTTTGAAAGAGATATCGCGGCCCCGGAACATAAAGGGTAAAACAAGGAACATGGGTGAGTTTTAGTCTATAAAAGTCCAAAACTGCCCCCTGCTTCACCTACAGCGGGGGCAGTTACTTTATGATATCCCATCCGCAAAAAAAGGACGAAGCGACTTGCGACACGACTCGCGTATGACACTTATTTCCTTCGATTTCGTGGTCTGTTTTTTTTATTTCGGAGAAGCTGTCGTAACACGTGTGTCGCTTGTACGCGTAGTTCGACGTGTGCAAGTGGTTACGAAAACAGCTCAGTTAATTGATTTTTATGAAAATTGAAGCCCGTGGCGTATAGCTGTATACTCGTATTTTGAACGTGGGTAAGCCGTGCTAATGCACATTGATTGACAGGGATTTATTGTGGGCGTTAAGCCAGCGGGTGTACACTCACAACCAATATTTTGTACCTACATGAAACAACTTTTTAAGGGATTTACTCATACTGTGTCAATGTTTATGCTTTGCTTTTATAAACGAAGGTAGTTTTTTGGGACTCATACTATCATGAAATAAATCTATTATTTAAGTGTCAATCGAATTTTAATGAGATAATGGCTCTTAGATTTCTTGTCAGTGGATACTACGTAAGATTCGGAAGGGTAATCGAAGAAGCGTTCTTTATTTTTCTCTAGTTTACTTGCAAAATGTGGTGAAAATTCATTTCTGATTTACTGTTTTATAGATTAATATCAGACATTTTCAAGTATAGAACTTTTTGTATTGAAGATGCTGATTTTATCGGTTTTTTATAGGGTAATTTAATAGAGGGTATAGAAGGCCTAGATGACATTCTATCAAAAATGGCCAAGTCCGAGTCGACTTGCTCACAGAGGGTTCCGTACAAACTTGCAATATAAACGGTCATATCTTTTGACTTAGAGAGTTTACGCCACTTCAAAGTACTATGGGCTTGAGTATGTGATTTTAATTTGAATTCGATACCTTCACGTGTTACCGAGATAAAGGATCTTGACAGATGGACAACAAAGTGATCCTATGAGGGAACCGTTTTTTCTTCTGAGGTCATCATCTGCCTAGCCTTTTCCCAACTATGTTGGGGTCGGCTTCCAGTCTAACCGGATGCAGCTGAACATCAGTATTTTACATGGAGCGACTGCCTATCTGACCTCTACAACCCAGTTATTACTGGGTAATGCGATACCCCTTGGTAAGACTGGATGTCAGACTTTCGGAACACTTACTGTAACGACTGTCAAAGATCTACAAATGACAGCCGGGACCAACTATAACCAGGCTTAACGTGCTTTCCGAGGCAAGGAAGAAACTCGGTATGTAACGGGTGGTCACCCATCCACAGATCAACCTAGGCAAGCGCGGTTTAACCTAAAGATCGACCCGAGCGGCTGCAATTATTTTGTTTATTTTGTTTTTTCTTCTGAGGTACGGAACCCGAAAAACAAAGTTTGTCGACAGATAAAACTTGACACGACATCCGTTTCCCAAAAAACAAAGAAAAGTTTAAATGAAACCTCATCTTCTTCACAAAACTTGGGAATAAAGCGACATACACCTACCACGGACATGTCAATACAATTACTGACAACAAAGACGAAACCAGGGCAATGCATTCTTTACCCGGATCCTATGCCCGGCTCCCAAACTCCATGAAGTTTTCTCATTCCGACTCGAGTTATTTCTTCGTTGCAGAAACCATTCTCCCAAGATTTTATTTACCGTGGAATTTTAAAGTTTTCATCGAAAGTTCATCTATAAATCATTGTTTGGGTGAAGTTCTGTGTTCGCAAGTAAGATTAATAGTGAAATATTGCTTCCTTAGCTACCTTGGAGTTAAATGAGGTTATAGAGCGGGGTCTGAGCGAATTGACGAGAGCTTTGGTGAGTGACTCATAATAATACCTTATTGGGGATGGGGAATCATCAATCTAGCTAGATATGGCTAAAGGAACACTTCAATAGATTGGGCTTCGATCGAGAGCGTGGTGTGATCGTTAAGAAAAAACGTCGATTTTAAACCTAAAATACAATGATCCTGTAGCATTTTATATTGAAATTGAAAATCTTTATTTCAGACCAGGCACACAAAGTTACAAGTCCATATGATAATTAAATAATAATAATTATGTTAGTAGAAAAAAACTTAAAAACTATGTTGGTAAAATTTCAAACAATCAAGATGCTGGACATGCATGAGCGACAACTGCCTCAGGATTTAGCTGTCCAGTCTGTCCGACACACTCAGAAGCCTGTTGGTGCTACCCGTAAGCCGAGACACAGGGAGGCCGCCTGGAAGCCATCCGTGCTGTACTCGGGAAACAATATGCCGGAGGCACAGCACCGCCAGGGGAGCCCCAACATACCCCTGAACGCGTTGTTATATTGGACGCGCAAAGCATTGTAGGCTTTTTATTGCAGTGTATAACGTTTTAGTTGAATTATTTGTAAAAAGCACAATCAGTATCAATCATAGATATGAATACATTCTTAAAATTATATTGTGGCAAAACTGGGGGTCCAAAACCGCTTACACAAAGTGACGATATCTACTGCGTCTGTGACCACTTTAAGAATTCTGACGATCCTGCTAAAGCCAGAGCCACACAGATTCAACTGAAAAGAAATACCGTAATCTTAAGCACCTTAAAACACCTATTAGGTATTCATTCATTCCCAATACGTCTGTAATTTCAAAGCTATATCGTTTTATCGTCGAGGCTCAGGAGTCAGGTGTAACTAATGCCTTTCTCAACATTTACAAAAATGCTCGAGAATTCAGCCGCGCCGTGATAGATTGCCTGTGAGGGGATCAGCAGGAGGGAGGTAATGTGATATGTATTCAGATCAAATGCTATTTGTTTGGGTTGGTTGTTTTATCGAATGGTAAGTCAAATGGTTTGTGGAGTTTTACTGTTTGTATTATTTTAGAACATTTAAGCTAGAATAAGTTTTTTATTGTAAACTAGCTGGTGCCCGGGGCTTCGCCCGCCTGATATCGATAAGAGTCACAAACATCCATACATACATCCATCCATCCTCCATGGATGTATGGATGTTTGTTACTTTTTCACGTTAAAACGGCTGAACGGATATTTGGCACAGAGATTTTCAAGACATAATTACTAAATATTGTTACCATTGTCCCCAATTTCAAGAGCTTTTTCTTGCTTCAACTTGATCAGAATTCCAAACGGCTTGAAACTCGCCTTAAGAAACGAAGATTCAATTTCCACAATAGCCAATGGAATATGCAAATCAAGTTGATACTGACAAGTGACGTCATTACACGCTGACAGCTACATTGTTCTCTATTACAATGAGTTTGTTTGTTTTCTATTGCAAAAATACAAATATTGTTGGATTGTGTGTGTGTTGTTTGAAACATAGACATCTAGTGGAAAAGGTCGACCATTTTTAGCCAGTTTTCTGAACAATTTTCCTATTGACATCGATGTGGATGAATTTTTTGACGACTTGTAATTATTTTACCATTTTGATACTTACGGTTAAAGGTTTAGGTGTTATTTCTCAAAAGAATTACAAATTCACTTACAGAGAAAAACTTAATTTAAAGCAGTAAGCGTAGCTTAAAATAAGAATACTGTACTAATCATGCTATGGTTTGAACCTACATGTTTAACTAAAACTTAAAATTATGTTAATGTTTTGGCATAACAAAACAAATGACCAGGGGCCTAAGTCTGCTATTACAATAGTGTCAGAATGGTCGATCACTGATCGCATAATGGTTGATTTTGATTATTTTAGTAATCTACTACATACTAAACTTGTCAAAATCAACCATTATGCGATCAGTGATCGACCATTCTGACACTATTGTAATAGCAGACTTAGGCCCCGCAGGTCTAAAAAGTTTGCTAGTAGAGATTTTTAGCGACGTGGGTAGGTAGTACCGCGGTACACCAGCGGTAGCGTGTTTACTACTTGTATATGTATTTTTTTAATTTTGACGTGACAACGTCTTATAAATTGGTTTGCCGGGTGACACTTCAAGAAACTGCGTTACGCTCCGCTCACGTTATGCGCTCACAATGAGAGTGAGTGAGAGGCACGCGTCCCTTCCACTCGGGCATGGTTAGCCCGCCTAAGAGCGAGAGAGACAGACATAAACCACTCAAAGTCGTTGTCACGTAAAACTTTCGCCCGTATACCGACTTTACAGGCAACCAATTTTTTTTTATTTAAAAATAATGAACATGGACGTATTAATTACATAAAAAACTGAGTAAGTGCGAGTCGTACTCGCGCACTGATGGTTCCGTACAAACTTGCAACATAAACAGCCATATCTTTTGACTGCGTAGACTTGGGTTGATTTTTACAACAGAACTCTAAGGGACCACGAACTTGAGTGTATGATTTAATGTTATTGTAATTTCAACTCGATGGCTCCACGTGTTCCCAAGATAAAGAGCCTTGACAGACAGACAACAAAGTGATCCTATAAGGTAAAAACAGGTTCGTACAAAATAACAAAATTCGTTTTTTGACATGATTCATTTTGGACCTTTTGACATGAAGCGGTTTTCGAGCAGTTGTTAGCTACCAGAATAATGCAAATATGGTTCGATTGTGCAATACAGTTCAGTGTTGTAGTAGCTGCGATTGTTGCCAAACCCAATGCGGGCACCGTCATTTGTTTAATATGTTATCCTTACTATAATATTATAAAAGCGAAAGTGAGTTTGTTTGTTTGTTTGTTACCTCTTCACGCCTTAATGGCTAAACCGATGTTGATGAATTTTGGTACAGAGATAGTTGAGACCCAGGAGACGGACATAGGCAATTTTGTTTAAAGTGGGATATGAGAGAGAAAGAGGGAACAAAAGGAAAAACTTAGCATTGCTATTACAAATCAATAAGGCGCAAGGGCACAACTGCAGGTAGCAGTTACCTGCAAATCAGGAAAGGGGAACTGTGTTACCCCGAATTTAACACGAGCGAAGCCGCGGGCAAAAGCTACTTTTATATATCTTTGTCATGTGAAAGGTTCGTTCGAACTTATCTTATCCAAGACAATCTCAGCTACTGTTTACGACTCCCCCACAAGGGACCTACTAAACACACAACAACAATAAACACATAGTCTGTTACGGACTTATATAATATTACACTTGTAATTAGTGTTAGGTAAGGCAGAGGTCACCGTATTGCACCGTATTACTCGCATGTGGTAGTTATCCGGTTGTTCGAAAGAGATACCGGAACACAAAGGGCAAAAGAAGGAACATGGGTGGTTTTTAGTCAGTAAAAGTCTGACACTTTCCCCGCTCTGGGCGGAGTTTGTTGATGATTTCTCGTCCACTAAAAAAGTACCCAGACAAGTGAAAATCGGATTGAAAGAGTTTTTTTCTACAGCTACGTATATCAACACGTATTTCAAAAAGTTTTTTTGTTAGTTAATATTGTAGCGGACACAGTTATTTGATGATTTCCCACCATTAGGATTCAGAATTGGTTGAGTTTGTTGTCATCAAATACCTAAAATTCAAGACCGTGTCTGTTACTGAGAAGTTCCTGATAGAACCTAAGAAATATTTGCCAGAGCTGGGAATCGTACTCAAGACCAGCTGGTCTTGAGTACGATTCCCAGCTCTGGCATTGGTATAGAGTTCAGAGGCTGCCGAGCTCAGCAGCCTCTGAACTCTATACCAATGCCCCATCAAGTAATTTTACGTTCTGTTTATCTCACTCCCCCCCCCCCTCGGGACAGACTAAGCACACGACATCAATAAAAATAAACACGTCGTCTCTATACACACTAAATCCGTTTATAAGTTCGCTCGCTCGTGTGTACTCTCCCTTAGGGATTGGTGTCCAAGGGTTGGATCAGGGATTTAATTAGTCGGAATAATGTGACAAGTCCGTATCGCACGAACCTTTTTTGTTCGGATTGAGATTAGCGAAATTAATTGCAAAGAAATTGATGGGATTTTTGCGGGGATATTAGTCGAATTTTGTGGATTATTCGGACTTTGGGGAAGTCTGGATTACCGTTGTGACGTAATTTTCGTGTGAGACTTAATGCATAGCAAGTATTAGTGTGTGGTCGTATTATTAGTGCCAGGGTATTCCGTCGAGGTTGCGGGTTGTTCGAAAGAGATACCGCGGCCGCGGAACGTAAAGGGCAATACAAGGAACATGGGTGGGTTTTAGTCAGTAAAAGTTTGACACTCCCCCCCGCTCCGCCCAGAGCGGGGGAAGTTATTTGAAGATTTACCACCCAAAACAAAAATAGGGATATTCCGTGAATTACATTTACTAACGTTTTGTTTTCTGCAATTTTTAGGTCATGTTCAAGTTGATCCAGTTCCGACACTGGCATCTATGAGAAAACCACATAAGTTTATAAATATACTTAGATGATATGCTAACACAAATAGATGAGATAACACTTGGGACGACTCGGGAATCCAAGCCAAGACTTTTTTGCTCAGCAGTCACGCTTGGTCCCACTACACCAGCGAGGCAGTCGTCAGGCGTTCAGTGAGTATAATAGTAAGCTCATTTGCTTGCTTTTACATTTATATCATTTCTCTAGCAAAATATTTTTACTCTTGACTAGTTTTCACGTTTCCCACTATCAAAGCTAGTATCCGACCATCCAGCCTGCGACGCTTAGAAGGCTAAGGTCTCACTCGGGGGACAATTGGGTCAAGGAGCCTTTCAACATATTCCCTGGGGTCATATTAACGGTTAGACAATGGGGTCTAAACTATAATAGAGGTGCTTATAAACTAACTGTGATATTAATCATAAAAGTTTGTGTATTTAACTTGTTATATGTATACATATAGTCTGCGTTAAATATTTGGCGACATATTTAAATTCATTTAATCATTATCATACAACACAGCTGGACCTAAGTACTTCTTTATCTTCCCCAAATTCGCTTTAAAAAAAATAATTCACAATGAACTTTAAGCTTTTAAGAGTAATAAAAGCTAAACCATAATAGGTACATAAGTCATAATACTGGCGGTAAAAATTCTCCCTTTAAAACAAATAAAATAATTTCGGAAGAACTACGCCATGACAGTCATGTCTCCAATAGCATTGGACAGTTGGCTTACCCGACAAATACTTCAATAGTTCGTTCTACTAATAAGTAGGATGTTACAAAGGTAACTCTAACTCGCTCTGTGTTCCTAGTAGTGCCTCAATGCAACCGAAAACTTTGGGCGATGCGACACGCACGGTGTTTCTGGTTTGACAACTTGATAACTGGTCAATCATGGCAAACTCTGATAAATGATATATGATGTTTATTTTGCAAGTAAGTTTTCACAAACACTTTTACACGTCTTTTTTAAAAAACTAGATGAGGCCGGTGTTTCGTACCCGACTACTCTGAGAAGAAACAGCCGAAACAAACTCAAAGTGTCTTTTAAGGTTCAGACAAAAAAACTTGGTCAACTTACATGAGGACTATGCAGATTACTTAGTGTCTAAAATGGTATTTTCAAGAAAGCGCCACACAGATTCAGTGGACTTGTCCAGTCAGTGCAAGCATTTGTCAGTTATCGTGTAGCTCGACTCATAACTCAAGGAGCTCAACGACATGACGAACAATACCAAAAAAAAGGACATTTGTGCAGGTCCCTTATATAGTACTCAAACTGCCAGACAATCGTCATAAAGTTATGATCCACATAGTCCTCACATCCTTACTATACTTACTAATAAATATTATAAAAGCGAAAGTGAGTTTGTTTGTTACGTCTTCACGCCTTAATGGGTAAACCGATTTTGATGAATTTTGGTACAGAGATAGTTGGGACCCTGGAAACCGACATAGGCTAACTTAAAAAAAAAAGTGAGAAATGAGGGAGAAAGAGGGAAGAAAAGGGAAAACTTAGCATTACTATTACAATAAATAAGGCGCAAGGGCAAAAACTATAGGTAGTAGGTACCTGCAAATCAGGCAAGGGGAGCTGTGTTACCCCAAAATTTAACGCGAGCGAAGCCGCGAGCGAAAGCCAGTTTACAATAAACGAATAAAAGACTAGAAAATATTTACAAAACAAACCACTACTTTCATTTGTTTTATCTACAGTCGCTCAAATAACTCACGTGTCGGGCGAGCGTGTCGCGTGGCCAAGCTGAGGCCCAGCACAAGCGCGCGGTGGACACGTAACGTTAAGAACAATTACACCGCGCGTTCGTGCTAGGGCTTCGGTTAACCCGACTTTAAGATAAACAAAAAACAGTAACAAGTTTCACACTTCTCAGGAAAAGAAAATGAAACTAAAAAGTAAAAAATACTTGAACAGTTGAAAGGTTTTCTCTTTACTAAGTTGGTACAATTTCCTTCGACTGAATTTTACTTTGAGCTTGTTATAAAATTGTTTCAGTTTAATGTGTTTCAAGATCTGCGGTTTGGGTAAAAAAACAAGAGTTGTAAAAGATAATTTAACTGTAAGCCAGTACTAGCGGCCGGGGTTGCGGGTTGTTCGAAAGAGATACTGCGGCCCCGGAACGTAAAGGGCAATAAAAGGAACACGGGTGGGTTTTAGTCAGTACAAGTCTGACGCTCCCCCCCGCTCCGCCCAGAGCGGGAGAAGTTATTTGATGATTTCCCACCGCAAAAAAAAGCCAGTACTAGCGGTGAAGTTATTGTATGTCGGGGTACAATAACAATTGGTAGGTAATCTTCTGATACTAGTTGGTTTAAGGTTTATATGAAATTTGCTGCCCTGGCTTACTCTGGACCTTGTGTAACATAGTTGGAATTCATACCCACTGCAGTCAAGTCAATATACTGCTGACTAGCCTTTATTAAGCTTATGAGAACTGCAAAAACTGTGGTGGACAGACTACTTTTGCAAGTTTTTGTAACATGATGTCATTAGATGGTATAGAATGCTTCTTGAAGCATTTAAAAAAAAAACTGCCCCGCACTAAGAATTTCTCCTGTATCGTGGGTGCGTTTACAAAAGTTTTAACTGACATACTCAAACAGCCAGTCCCAGAAAAACTATCTATAGGTCATACAAATGCTTGTTCCGTGCGGGATTTGAACCCGCGACAGGTAGCGCAGCAGTTAAACGCTCAGCCACTTCGCCAACCGTGTCGTCAAATATGCCGCGTCCATCTGCACACTATTGTCATTGACTACCCGGTATTACCTTCGCCATGAAATTGAGTAGATCGGTGGCCGTACAGCGCTCCGGCCTCAAACCGTGCTGCGCGTCTTACAGCTGCGCTCGCACCTGTCGATGTACACAGCGTTGGATGGCGGACTCGAAAATTTTTGCTGGAGTTGACAGTACAGCCACCGTTCTGTAGCCACTGTTGGACCTGTAGCCACATTTGGACCTATCTTACCCTTAGGGATCGGATTGACACAAGTGATCTTCTGACCAGTGAACGTCGGTTGTTGCAAACAGGTGTTAAAATATGATGCAATGGTCCTGCATCATATTATTTATAATTACACTAGCTGGTTATATCGAAAAATGCTGTGTCTTATTCCAGACTATAATCTACCTCTGTGTCAAATTTCATCAAGATCCGTTCAGCCGTTTTGACGTGAAAGAGAAACAAACATCCATACATCCATCCTCACAAACATTCGTATTTATTATATTAATAGGATTATTATGGATTAAACGAACCTTAAGCGACGATACTCGAAAACAAAATGTAATGTACCTACAAGTAGGTACATTACATTTTGTTATGTATCAGTCGCAGATTTTTTTGAAGATTTGTTTTCGTATGTACCATTGCCGTGGTGGAACTAATAACGATTTTCCGATTCAAAAGAAAATTTGTTTTATAAAGTTAAACAGTGAGAAGTAGGACCCCCCCCCCTCCTACTAATATAATATACTAATCCCTTCTAAACAAGCCCAGTCAAAGTCCAGTTACCTATGCCTTATTTTAATGTACATCTATTAGCGCTATCTGTCATGATACTGGACTAAGCAAGAAACATTTTCCATCTAGCGGGCTTTTCCTAAACTACGATGTCTTCCTTCACGAGCAACACGAATTTCTAAATTCTTTATGTACCCGCTAGATGGCAGGCAAAAAAGGAAAGCTGCTTGGAGGGCGTCTGGCAAATGTTTCAGACAATATCTACAAGATGGCGTTGTACTTAAAACATACTTTAGTTCTTACATTCACCGCTAGATGGCCATAGGGTCTGTGTTTATTTGGTGAACGTTCAAAACCTCGTTGCAAAACAGTTGGGTTGGTAATAAGTAGTTTAACCACTCTGCACGACAGGATTTTGACATATGACACATCAGCTGAATCGGTGGGGTGACGCGAATTGTCATGAAATTCAAGATTTTTCATCAATTTACAGCATTCAATTTTGTTATTAAAAATAAATCACAGCGGCTGTTTCATACGATAAGTTTGAGGTTTATATTTCCAAAAACCTCATAAGGTCGATAAAACGGCGTCAATCTATTGCAAAATGTGTGTAAAATACATATTACTACACCCTTCTAAAAATTAGGTACTTTAAAAACGCTGGAAATAATGTACATACACAAGATAACCATTTGATAATAAAATCGGAAATCTAAAATAAAAACAGTGACATTCCATCTGCATTCTTATTTTTGCCATTTTACATATAAATTAATAAAAAAACACGATACAAATCTCGACAAAAAATACTACAAATTGTGTTGCAATACTTGCAATATGACATTTCTTAGTGCTGACCGTAAAACTAAGTTTCATCATTACGATTAAAAAGTTGCATTCAACCTAATCGATAATCGTAATAGAGTAAATTTTAAAAAAAAGTTTTGGGACCATTGAGGAATTTACCTATGGAGGTGGCATAATATTCTACTATAGATATTATAGTTGTACAAATATCTATGATATCCTTACTAATATTATAAAAGCGAAAGTGAGTTTGTTTGTTTATACCGTACCGCACCTAGAAAGCCATGCCTCCGCAGTAGAGCCTTGTTTTAGACATACAGGGACTCCGTACACAAGTACACATCGGGGCTCTAAAATATTGACACTTAAAAGTATTGGTTGGATAAAAAAATTACAAAGGTATAAGGAGACCTTTGCGTAGCAGTAAGCGGTTCAGCCTATTAAAAATAGACCGGCCAAATGCGAGTCGGACTCACGCACCAAGGGTTCCGTACAAACTGACGACATAAACGGTCATATCTTTTCTCTACGTAGACTTGGAGGGTTGTTTTTTTCACAGCTTCAAGGGACCACAGATTTGATATTTAGGTTCTGTTATTTATTATGAGGTACGGAACCCTAAAAAGTATTTTTAAATAGTGTATCTCTCTTTTTTGGAATTTAAGGACTTCTTAAGGATATAAATGGCGGAATTTAAAGGAGGCCTCCTTTAAATTCCGCCATTTATATCGGTATTGCGCCACTTGGATGGGAAATCATCAAATATCCGCTCCTGTTAAACTTTTATCAAAAAGTCGTTATCGTCTCGCGGCGCCCGACCCCTGTAGCGTCTCTCGCGGTGGCTGGCTTGGTTTGTAGTTCTCTCCTTCAAACATCACCATCTCCTCTGGGACAGAGCGGTGCTCCGCTCAAAAGAGCAGACTGCCTGTGTGCTCCAACGTGTCCTCCGGGCGATAGTCACATTGGTGACAACTGGGTGTTTCCTCCCGCCCGATGATGTGCAGGAACGTCCCGAAACTTTCGTGCCCGGTAAGGATCTGCGTCAGGTGGTAGGTGAGGATGCCGTGGCACCTCACTTCCCCCGCGCTGGGCGGAGCGGGGGGGAGTGTCAGACCCGCAACCCCGGTAGGGTCCTGCCGGGATTGCGGGTTGTTCGAAAGAGATACCGCAGCCCCGAGTAAAAGAAGGAACATCGATCGGTGGACATTAGTCAGTAAAAGTCTGACACTCCCCCCGCTTCGCCTAGAGCGGGGGAAGTTATTTGATGATTTCCCACCCCAAGGTTCAAAATGGGTCCATTTTGTATGTACCCGGAGTTTTCTTGATGTCGTGTACCGGGATTTTTTTTCCATCTCAATTGTGGTCTTCCTCTAGGCCATTTTTACCCCAAGGCTTCCACTCCAAGAACACTGGCCTGCGAGCCATGTTTTAGGAAAGAATGAAAACGCTTTCCAAATAACTAATCCAACCATACTACAAACAATTTTGTCGAACAAATATAATTTATCTTGGCTGATTTTTTTACTGTGCCTACCAAGATCATAATAAGGGCGTTCTATATTCAACTTTATTTATTTCTATTTGCAATTCACATTCAAATAGTAGGTACAAAACCAAATTATTAATAAAATAGCAAATAAACATTTTAATATAAATTCGAACAGAGAGCGCATTCCTTATTTGAATTTTTATCTGAAAATAAAATTGGCGCGAATTTAGCCATAGATCAGATTTTACTGTTTGTTGTTGAGTCGGTTTTAGTGGCGTAAAAATATTATTATCAATATTAATTATAGTATTTTACACGTATTACAAAATTATTCTTATTTTCATCTATCAATTTCTGATATTCCTTAATTTAATTATTCGAGTTGATTGATTTACAAGAAAATAATCGATTGAAATAATCGCATTTACACATCACAAAAAAAAAAAAGAAATGGACGTCATTTTCGAAAGTGAATTTAGTAGTGGTTATGAATATTACGTGTTAATGGCCCTATTGTTGTAAATTACGATAAGATCTGGGCATGTTCATGTTATTTATAATATTTGCAATGATATTTGTCTCATTTGTTATAGAATCTATTCGCGTCCGGGTGATATAATGTGGAATGAAAAATGTAAACAAGCACGATTGGCGCGAAACTTCGACTTTAGATTTCAAAATGTATCATTACCACTGCTAATTTAAGTTCAATTACGAATGATTTCTGCACGTAATAAAAGGACACGTTAATCAGGCCCAACAATGTGGAGCTTATATGTCCGAAAACCATTTTTTTTATGATTTTTAGCGTCGACCTACACTGCCATCAAAATGGCTATGATTGTAATTTACGCACATGGATTTTATAAAGGTTAATTAAGAAACTTGCTCAATAATTAAAGAACTTCTAACGACTTTTACATATAAGATTTTTATTCTACTATCTTAATGAATGCAGACCCATATTATTTTTTAACCAGATAATAAAATATTTACAAACATAATGAGGAGGTCGTATGACTTAAATGTTCGACCCCTTTCGGGGCCAGTACCGAGCCAGCGGAGGTTTGAATGTCGAGCCCCCGAAGGGGTCCGTACCGAACTATACGGTTAACAGACCTTAACTATTAAAATAATAATTTGCTGTTTTAATGTTAATTATTATGAATGGTACTATTTTGACTTTACTTCTTATTTTAAAACAAAGATGTGACTGGATACCCTATCAGTCACATCTTTTTGTGACTGATGACCATGTGAACTGTATTATTATTTAAGACCTTGTAAAACATATGTGAGATGCAATCAATAATTGAATTGAATAATTAAAAAGCTGCAATTGAAGTGTTCCTCTTTAAAATCTACGGTCTACACCAATTTACAAAACTTCCTTTTTATCTATGACTAGCTGTCGCCAGCGGCTTCGCCCGCGTGTAATCGAAAAAAATAAAATAAAAATAATAATCCTATGTGTTATTGCAGACTATATAACTTACCTCTGTGCCAAATTTCATTAAGATCTGTTGAGTCGTTTTAACGTGAAAGAGTAACAAACATCCATACATCCATCTATCCATCCTCACAAACATTCGCATTTATAATATTAGTAGGATAAGTACGGACTCTGATAGAAGTATTCTCCTATTTGGAAAGACTTATAATCTGTTGGTATAATTTATATATACCTACATACATATTACTTGCAATCAAAATAGAATAAAATCCATGCGATATAATATTGCAATAAAATAAAATGTTAAAGTGTGCATTAACTTTGGTAGACCAGATGGCTGCAATAAAAAGAACATGGCTGATTTTATGTAGGTTATATAATAAAGTTGTTATAACAAAACAGTTGAAGTTATAACTAACTCTAGCTGTACGTTCACTGTGTAACAAAAACTCTTTGAATTCCTTGACGCATTCCCTAGCTAGTAAAGTTTTTACACTGTGGTTTGTGTTGCCTCGCAAGACGTGGGTTAAGTTGCAGTGGAAGTATAAATTAGATTCGCGTAGTTTTAGATGAGACTGTGAGCGGGTTGAATGAAATTACCAACTTAAGGTAAAAAAATATTCATTTATTATTGATTTTTGAATTTGATCCGGACACGGTTGGCGCAGTGGCTGAGCGATCGACTGCTGCGCTGCGTGTCGCGGGTTTGATTCCCGCACGGAACAAATATTTGTATGGCCTACAGGTAGTTGTTTCGGGTCTGGCTGTAAGTGTATGTGAATTTAAATGTTTGTAAACGCACCCACTATACAGGAGAAATTCCTAGTGTAGGGCAAAGTTTAAAAAAAGGATTGTATTTCGCAATAGATTTTTTCAAAAATAGTGTCAAGAAAAAAACTACCGCATCCAAGAAAAGCTTTGATTACGACGTCAATGTCGTAACCTATACCTATATTTATGCCATCAAAAACATAACTTGTAAAAAAACCAAGTCTCGCAACTCAGTTCTTCTATCGTAAAAGAGATTCATGTAATACCAAGTCGGTTAGTTTATTCAGTCCCTAATTAAGGGACCTTCTGTCTTATGTTATTACCTAATTAGCTAACTATATTAAAAATCTTTTATGTTTTAAATAAACAGATTGACTTAACAATCGCACTAAACAATTTAATTCAATATAATATCTATAACTTGTGTGATACATTGCGATTTCATGCGATTGCCGAGTAAATCTTTTTATTTATAACATTTTTTTTTAATTTTAATATTGATATGGTCACTATAAGATGTTGTTAAGTAATTCAGTCTTCTAGTTTCATCCACAACGAAGCTATAGGGAGTCGCAAATGACCTGAACTGTTTCGAGAAAGGGATGGTACGGCCGTGCCACTTTCAGATTGACTTGGCGGGGGCACTGTCGTGCCCCCAGATAACTAAGACAATATTTAGAGTCATGTTTTTTTCCTACTTCTTCTGTCTCTATCAATTAATTGTTTTTTGTTGAACCATGTTTTCTTCTTTAATTCTTCTCCATTACCAAATTGTTAGTATCTCTGTACTATAATTTTCTAGCCTCCATCCTTGAGACAGTCCTTACATCGTTACTTTAGTCGTCTTTAACTCATATTATTTCTTAAAATTTTCCCCATTCTACTGCAACACAATCATGTCCATGGTGTGACAACAAATATTTACGTAAGCTTTAACTCACCGATACACCAATTTGTCCAACCCGGAAATCGAACAAAGGACCCTCATGCTCAGAAGTCGCGATTGTGACCACTAGACCAGGCAGTCTTTGTTGGCTTACTTTTATTAATGCAGTTATTTGTATTCATCGCAGCCGCTATTGCAATAGGCTTGTGGCCAAGGGGTTAGAGAGGCCTTAAAGAGAGGTCGGCAAAGCATAGGAGCCTGCCAGGGTCACCGCCTGGCTGGGTTGCGGGTTGTTCAAAAGAGATACCGCGGCCCAGAGCGGGGGAAGTTATTTGATGACTTCTCATCCACAAAAAAGGGGTTAGAGAGAAGTTAGGTTACGACCAACCAGCAAAAAATGTTACGTTATTTTTTATCGTTGTCAAACGCAGACTTTTTCCATTCTAAAATTTATATACCTAAAATCCTTTATATATATTTTTATCCGTTAAATTCAGCTGACTAAGAACCACGTGGCGACCGCTGGTCTGCAGTAACTGAATTAAATTATTTTAGCTGCAGTAGTCGAGTCAAAACTGTTAAACTGATAAGATAACGGCCACCCAGTTTATATATAAAGTAGTCAGTTAAACTCGGTGTCGCAGCTCTTGTGGGGCCGTTCAACCAGCGGGTTGAAGATTAAAAATAATGTTAACATCAGGTTTTAAAAGAAAAAGAAAACGAATTATAACGCGATATGAACTGTTCCACTTATTGCACTGTGTTTTTATTTATTTTCACAACTTTATGTTAGTAATTACCCATATTGGCAAATAAATGATTATGAACTTACACAATTTGTCGAAAAAATAAAACTAAAAAAGACCTTCATTAAAAAACTACAAAAAAGCTATACGCTAACTTATTTTTTACTAACTAGGTATGTAGTATACTAAAATCCTTATCCTTACGACCCTGGAGACGGACATAGGCTATTTTTTTAAAAGATTGTGATATGAGGGAGAAAGAGGGAAGAAAAGAGAAAACTTAGCATTGCTATTACAATAAAGAAGGCGTTAGGGCAAAAACTACAGGTGGCAGGTACCTGTAAATCAGGAAAGGGGAACTATGTTACCCCGAATTTAACGCGAGCGAAGCCGCGGGCAAAAGCTAGTACAATATATATCTAACTAGTCTAACCCCTCGTTAAGTGAAGGTGGGCGGCCTACCCTAAAGCCTTCCAAGTGTCCCTGTTGTAAGCTGTGACAGATCCACTGTTCGCCAGCTGCTTGAGTGATGTCATCTGCCAGGCCGGCAGTTGGTCTACCTGTCATTCTAGTGCCTGGTGGCCTATTCCAAGATGTCACTCTGTGAGTCCATCGAATGTCTCTGAGTCGAGGTATATGACCTGCACAGCACCACTTTAATTTCTTACTTCGTCGTTTCCCTGAGTTAGGTACATGGCTTTTTTATTTTTTCTTATTTTTAAATACAAAAAAAATACTTTGTGGAATATAATGCTTCATGATTATTTGTTATTCTTCACAAAGTTATAGTAAAGTTTTATTATCATAATAAAACTAGAACAAAAAAGAGCCTTTTTTAAGCAGTGACGGATTTATTTTTTACCAATATATAATAATATGATACCAGCTTCCGTCCCACTGCTGGGCAAAGGTCTCTTCTCATACCGAGAAGGCACGACGACATAAACGATTTCGGACTTTTAGTAATTCAGTTTCTTTGTATTCACTAAAGTCCAGTTTTCCATGTTTAATTGAAAAAGTCACATTGGTACTTGCCCGGATTCGAACCCACAACCTTGTGCATGAGAGGCGAGGCCTTAATCTCTAGGCCATCACGAATGTTACATTAAATTACAAAGAATATGTCTAAGAATACAATGCACTAGAAATAAAAATAAAACATTTTTACTCTAACTGAATCACACAAATATGATTCTCCGAACCAACACAGCCACAATTTCCACGTAAACAGAAAACAAAAGGATTCGAAACCATGTGTCAATTTGTAAAGTGTGACTAGCGACTGCCTCGATTTAATAAAGGCTTACGTGTTCCGAAATTGTGCTGAACTGTACCCGTTCTGTGAGCTAATAACACAGAGTTGGGACAATAGTTTTGTAGCAGATTTATTGGAGTAAATCTAATGCTCAGCCTTGTTGCGAGGATTTGTTTTTTACTGATGGGAAATCATTTAATAACTTCCTCCGCTCTGGGCGGTTGGTGAAAGTGTCAGACTTGCACTGACTAAAACCCAACCGTGTTTCTTCTATTGCCGTTTATGTTCCGTGGCCGCAGTATGTCTTTCGAACAACCCACAACCCCAGTACTGCACTGTACTTTGCCCCACACTAGGAATTACTCCTGTATCGTGGGTGCGTTTACAAACATTTAAACTCACATTCACACACAGTCAGACCCGGAACAACTATCTGTAGGCCATACAAATACTTGTTCCGTGCGGGGATCCAACCCGCGACACGCAGCCCAGCAGTCGATCGCTCAGCCACTGCGCCAACCGTGTCGTCAAATCAATCAATTATCGAATAAATTTATCGACACCCATAAGGATACGAAATTCACAAAAAAGAACTACCTTATTGTAACTGAAAGTGTTCATAACAAAACCAGTTTTAAGATCCTACCTCCTTGTAGCAAATCCCCACAGTTTCCATTATAAAATTGGATTGCCAACAGACTCTCATTCAATAAATCATGGAGTGTGATCATCAATCAGCCAGCCTGTAGAGCCACAATCTGCAGGAGAGGTTATTGCTCATGGATATTGTGTAGATGACTGATGTACAGACGCCTGCACATCAAGCTACTACAATCTGTCAGATTTCTTTGATAGATTTTCGACTTTATTTCTAAAGTATTAGGTTCAAGGTTCATTGGGAAAAATTGACAGTTTCGGGTAGCTTGATGTGCATGGATGGTAGGACACTGGGACAGTCGCTACATGATTGGATTGATTACGTATATCACGTACAATCGCAATGACTTTTATTTTTAAGGTTCCATACGATGTGAAATCATCAAATAACTTCAGACTTGTACTGACTAAAACCCACGCATGTTCTTTCTATTGCCCTTTCTGTTCCGGGGCCGCGGTATCTCTTTCGAACAGCCCGCAACCCCGGAGGGTTTCATATTCATACCTCAAAAAAAAAGGAACCATTATTGGATCGCCTTTCTGTCCGTCTGTCTGTCTGTTAAGACCCTTTATCTCGGGAACGCGTGGAGGTGTCGAGTTGAAATTAAAACCATATACAAGTCTGTGGTCCATTTGTGCTCTGAAAAAAACAACCCTCTAAGCCACTAAGATCTAAGATATGACTGTTTATGACGCTGATAAAACTTTGTACGGAACCCTCGGCGGGCTAGTTTGACTCGCTCTTGGCTGGTT
This sequence comes from Ochropleura plecta, assembly GCA_905475445.1. Lineage (NCBI taxonomy): Eukaryota > Metazoa > Arthropoda > Insecta > Lepidoptera > Noctuidae > Ochropleura > Ochropleura plecta. Next base: position 654,731 of record FR997738.1, on the reverse strand, counting down.
TAACAATAATGACGCTGTAGAGCCGACTTTAAACATATGAAGCAGTGGTTTTAAAATTTTCCAGATTATATTCGAATGTATTGTAATATTATTGGAGGCTTACTGACAAGTGGCGCTAGACCATTTTGCATAGACAATGAATCACCGTCTGTCTGAAAAGACAGTTTGTTAAACTTCTCAAACTTAATCAAAGTAGGCGTTAAAATGGCATTGCAGTAAGGTGCCCAAAATATTTCTTAAAACACGAGAGCATGTTAAAATCTACACTAATGATTAAATTGAAGTTGTTTGGTTGAACGCAATAATCTCAGGAACTGATTCGAATTGCAAAAATAATTTGGGACGGGCCTGTTGGTTTAGTGGTTAGTGGCCCTGACTGCTGAGCCGGAGGTCGTGGGTTCGACTCCCACCCAGGACAAACTTTGTGTGATGATCATGATTGTTTGTTCTGTGTCTGGGTGTGATTTATCTATAATATGTATGTATTTATAAATTATATAAGTATGTATATCAGTTGTCTGGTTACCATAACACAAGCTCTGCTTAGCTTGGGATCAGATAGCCGTGTGTGAGTTGTCCCAAGATATTTATTTATTTATTTATATTTAAGGTTGAATATTATTGCCCATTTATCAAATAATGCTATTTGCTTTATAACGTCATCTACGACACTTAGAAGCGGAACCGCGGGTGAAACCACTAGGTACAGCAAGTCTGAAATAAATCCTATACTATCCTAATCCTATTGGTTTCATGGAAAATTAATAATTAGCCAGTTGTTTATTTTTTTAAAAACAGCTTCATTAGGAATTTCTCCTGTTTCGTGGGTGCGTTTACAAACAATAAAACTTACATACACAAACAGCCAGACCCGAAACAACTACCTGTAGGTCTTACGAATATTTGTTCCGTGCGGTTATCGAACCCGTGACACGAAGCGCAGTAGTCAATCGTTCAGTATGAGTCCTTCTGTTCAATCACATTAAAGTAAGCCTGTTTATGTCCCACTAAAACCAACGCGCCTTTCTTTAAAAAGGGTATTTTTCAGACTAGGTACTGTATTCTAATTGGTAGTCTATTCGATCCCAAAATAATTGTTATTCTACCCAACTATTCCCAAATCCTATTATTCGGTTCAATAGCTTTAAAGTCATCCAATAGCTATTTTAAAAACGTTACGACTATATTAGCGAAACTACTGCGCGCCAATCTGTTTGAAATGCAAATGACATTCGACTATTTAGAGTACAGACTACTGCACGTCTATAGTGAAAATTTGATATTGACAGTTTATGCTGCAGAACATGATACAATCACACGTATTATCCCCAAAAGGTATGGATTATGGAAGAGTTGTATTTATTTTGCACGAATGCTACTGCAAAATTCCACGAATAATTTTCTCGAACTGACACTGGAACCTTTGTTTTTTTTTTTGTTTTGGTGAAATGCGGCAATGGAGCTTTCGCTTTTTAGATATTTTTTAACATTTGCTTTATATTAACCAACTAAATTGAAATATTACTTTTATTAAGATCAGTTTCAACAAAATTATTTTTATACTAATACTAATCCGAATAAAATTACACATTCAGGAACGTAAAACGTTCCTTATTCCTGAGAAAATATCTAAACATTGGTCAAAACTGCATCGAAACCCATAATACACTTACAAAGAACTAAGGGAACTCTTCATACTATTCCTAGAACTGTTCCCTACCACGTGCGGTTGATTGTCCGTAGTACTCATTGTAGTTAGTATGCTGTGTCACGATCTTTTGTCTTGTGGGAGCTGGTAATTTGGAGAGGAACTCATTGGAGGATAAAGAAGGTAGCAAGATTTACTGCTTTATCTCCGGGGGTTTTAAAAATGTACGTGTTTTATTTTGACGGTAGTTCTTATTTATTTAACAATATTCATTAATTTTAAAGCGAATCATAGAACATAATTCACACACTGTTCTGACAGGGCGTGAAGCTGCATATTTATGTGTGTTCGGATATACAATAAGATACCAGTAGAATTTGTTTGACGACACGGTTGGCGCAGTGGCTGAGCGATCGACTGCTACGATGCGTGTCGCGGGTTCGATCCCCGCACGGAACAAATATATTTTGTATGGCCAACAGATAGTTGTTCCGGGTCTGGTTGTTTGTGTATGTGAGTTTAAATGTTTGTAAACGCACCCACGATACAGGAATAATTCCTAATGTGGAGCTACGTTTAAAAAAAAATACAAGATTGTTTAAAATTAAATTACACTAATGGCTGTCTGCTAATGGTTTTACAGTATCAAGGAGTTCCTAGAGCATAAATCGGATGATGAAAGTTCTTGTATTGTTATGCATGTAAACTTTGCACGACATATGTGTTCACATTATTATATATATATTGATGATAAAAATGCTTGGCTCAATGCTGGTCCTGCTCCACAAGCATAGGGGTAAACTCAGTAACCGAAGCTATAATGGAAGCTGCAGAAGATTGTAAGACTATCTTTGCAATGTATAGAATAAATTCTCTAGTATTGTATAATTATTAAGCCCATATGTGAGTGCTATGTATTATCATTGACTTGACGAAGCCCTGGTAGTTGATAGTGTCATGCTCACTTAAATGTCTCGCTGATGGTCGAGCTGAATGGGGCTGATCCATACGTCATGTTCGTGAACGGGCGCTGTCAGTTGGGACTGGTCATTTTTTGGCTACCACGGTTCATTTTTAAACTTATTTAGATTTAAAATTAAATGCTTTTTATTTACTCTGGACGCTCTTACTGTGCACGTCTTTCTACATCGTTCTCACATATTTGTATAATCTCAACATGAATGATGTAAATACGATTTTAAAAATTTTATAATTTAAAAGAGTGTCCATGGAGTTTCTTACCCATTCTTCTCCATAGAGATCAACGCTTTGGAATGGGCAACTACAGTACTTTCACATGTTATTATGCCTTGTGACCGGGACTGTAGATTCGTTTTGTTTCTTGACATTCAAAAGTGCCTGTAATGGTCTAATTGAAATAAATGATTTGATTTGATTTGATTTGATTACCATCTTGTATACCATGTTTTATGCAATAAATGTTATTCTTATTCTTATACAAAACTAACTAAATAGTAGCTTACTAAATAAACTATTACATTGCACAGGCGTCAAAGTATTGCTCGACAACGCTGTCATCCGGAAACTTGCTTATATGTATACGACTGACAGTCACCCAGTCAATGTAGCAATCCACGGTGAATGACAATGACAGCTTTTTCTTTCTTCCAAAAAAACAACCAGTGTCAGCGGTCACGAAGTGTCGATCTGTCAGCAAGAAGTTTGAAAAGAGAAGCGCACTTGGGTCCCACGACCGTTTAGTTAGTAGTAGTTAGAAACTTACGTTCTTTATAATTATTATGACCGTTGTTGATATTTAAGTAGTTAGCGAGTGCTGCATTTTAGTAGAGCTATATAGGTTTTTTTTTTAAATGCTGACAGCAAGCACAGTGGTAAGTTTAATTTAATTGTTTGTGTAAATACAGACGTTTTTTTATTATTATGATTTTGATTACTCTGTGAGCGTTATACAATTCGGCAAATTGAAGTAGCCAGTCAAATTGGCACTCTACGCCCTTTTGAAAGTCTCTTTATAACATTATTGTTTGAGAAAACAAAAAAAAACATTAATCTTGATGCTGGCAAAATAGTCAATTTCGGCTCAGTTGTGAAAGAAGAAGAAAAAAAACAAAAATTATTTTTTGTGTGTTTTGTGACCACTCTTAGCAAGTCCAAATCTTGAGTCTAGCCATATTAAAGGACTATTCTTAACATCGAGGGAGCTCTGAGGGCCGACCATTTGACAAATGGCTTCGTTGCCTAAGAGCCCTACCAGAATGAACTGTGAAATGGATCCAGGGCGTCTTTAGTACTGGCCGGGGTAAGATAACAAGGCGTATTACAAATTAAACTCGGATTTCGCTGTCTGTCTGTGTAATCGAGTTGTTCATAAGGATCAAAATCCGCTACGGATTTCGATGTGATTAATTCTGTGAGATTTATGAGCGTTATAAATTCATATTACACAAAATTATAGTAAAAAACTTGAGAGGTGTCAAGGGTCACCCGGATAGAACGAAGTTACTATTTATTATGTACAAATAACCTGTAGGTAGACTCAACAAAAATAATCGTCGCAACACCACACTGTTCAATACGAAATAGAAAGACAAAACGAATTAACTGGCTTGCTTTCTATGAGAGAGAGAGAAAGACAGACAGAGAAACACGCGCACGGCTTACAACTATAGCAAAAAGTGTCGTTACAACTTTTGGTCTTAATTTTTCCGTCTAAACCTCTTTAGCAACGCGCGATAAGGAACTTCGTTCGAAAAGGCAGGAGGGGTATTAGGCACTTTTTAGGGGTTATGGGTATTTGTGATTAAAGAGGAGAAAATCACGGACTCACTCATCAAGAAATTTCAACAACTATAAGGGTCTCATAATTTGCTTCTAAAACGGTATTTCGCATAGGCATTCTTTTACTAAATTAATACACTGTATAAGATCACACTAGGAGCTGAGTAACAGGTGAAACCGCTGGGCACAGCTTCATATTGCTGTGCTCTTGAAGTTTCATTTATGAAACTTACTATACAACTTGCAAACTACATGATAGCAAAAAATTATGAAAAATAATTTTCGATTTTTACCAAGTCTTAAAAACCATGCCAAGCATGGGTGGGTCGCTAGTATGTATGTTAGGTTCGAGCGTGTTTTGTTTTTCTGAGTTATTTTGCGGTAAAACACTATTGCTTTAAGAGAAAATAGTTTGCGTAGAGAGGCAAGTATCTGCTCATTTATTTTATGAGGAGCTTGTGTTAAGTGGTACGTACTGCAGAAAATTGTATGAAATACCTACTCAGACAGGGATCGTATCTTACTTCATGTACATTATGTCTTGCCCTATCTATACCTCGGGCATTTAACTAATTAATGCAGGTATCTGTCTGTCTGTATCTATTTCTTATCAATAGCTAGCCTGAGCTTTGTATGCGTTATGCTAGGAAATTATACCACTGAAACGAAAAGTACAAATACCAAACAATTTGCCAGAAACTTTAATAATTCCACTGTTTTATTGATAACATTTGAAACGAGATTGATTGACATATGGGCCCACACTTACACAACTACACACACACGCACATAGTTTTACAAACACCCTCGTATTGTTCAAATACTTAACCATGGCAGAATTTCTATAATAATAGCCTGTAGAACTGATTTTTCGTTGGTTCAACTTTTCAGGCACAAAAAGGTACCAGGTGTTATTAATTTGTTTGAAAAAAATGGAATATCCCTCTCTCTCGTTTGGTCAAATTTATTGTCGGGACTAGAAAAACAGAAAAACATGTCAAATGGCGTTGAAAATAAAAAAAACAATTGTCAAAAAAAATCAAACGAAAAACAAAACGTCCATATTTTCGCGCCAACACGGTTTCAATATGGCTGACATATTTTTTTGGCGCCAAACGTCAACCAATGAGCGATGGACCTCGGACTCGTGTAACCGTTATTTATTCGACTTTTGACCTTTGTTGGGTGAAATTTTAATGAAAAATGGATCGGCAAAGTGAAATTTATTGCTTTGAAATTTCGAAAGGTTGTCTATTATAGTGTAAACATGATCTATGACTGTTAAGCTTGTAATTCCAGCTTTGGCATTGGTATGGCTGACAAAGTACACAATTTCGCATACAATATTTAAAGATACTAATAAAATTCGTAGCATCAAAATTGCATTCAGCGCATAACTCAAGTACCAGACCGCGTCTATAAGTTAATAGATTCGATGCACCGCTCGTGTCGCGTATTTCTGTTGTGTCTGTGTCTCGTCGCAACGCTGTAATTTTAACGCACTGATTGCCATATGGGCCCACACAAACACTTAGTGTTAAAAATGCTCATCATCATTTTCCTGTCCTTGTCCCATTCTATTTGGAGTCGGCGCAACACGTTTTCTTCTTCCATTCTCCCCTATTAGACGTCACGGCATCATTAACTCTTTTCTCCTTCATATTATTCCTTACACAATCCATCCATTTTTTTCTTTGGCTTTCCTCTCACTCTCCATCCATCAACATTCAGATCCATCACTCTTTTAGGCACATGTGCTTCATCCATCCTCATTACATCTCCATACCAAGACAAACGACTCCCTTAATCTGTAACAAGCGCAACTTTCAAATTTCTTTTGAAAATAATTTTTTAAAAATGTTACGCCACAGACTACCTACAGTACTGTTTCTCCTCTTCTTAAATCCATCCAAAGGTTGTCTTGAAAAGATCGCTTTTAGCGATAAGACCGCCCATTGTGTCACCCTATTTATAAGTTTGTCTAGTGTTATTCTTGTTAGTTGTATGGTGTACATTATAAAGAATATTCTATCTATCTTCTTCTAATATGCTCATTCTTTACTTTATCCCTTGAGAAGCCTTGGGTATTAAAATAAACTTTACTGTTCTGCATCACCGCTCTTGAATGGCACCACTGGGCTCCTCCCCAATTCGATTTATCTGACGTACTTGTATTGCATCGCTGCACCATTTGTCATATCGTTTTGATTTACATATTTACCGACGCAGTGAAAACGCTACGACGTACAGCCATCGCATCGTGTGACATCATTGTAAGCTGTGAGCTTCATTTGTTTGCCAGACACGCTCCATGTTTAGCGTGGCCGAGGATGGCAGTGGTCAATCCCGCCTAAATTTTCATACTTACTGAAGCTCAATGTACGTGAGCAGCTTAGGAGCGCGTTGTATTTATACCTCGGCATTGAGCTAATTACACAGCGCTACTATATGAAGATCGCTGATGTTGCATCCGCACTGTTACTTATTATTGCCAATGCACCTATGATGTCAATCGATTTCGCAAACTGTTGGATGTTCAATAAATTGTAAGAATGATCATTCTATTGTCCCACTTCGACCTGGAATCGTCATTCATAGGATAAATTTTGTAATATTAAATCAATAATTAAATTAATATAAATTATTTCGATTTTTTTCGACCTCCGATCGCAGCAAACGTAATTGGCGCAGCCGGTAGGATACGAACCTACGCTCCCAAACTTGCAGTTTAAAATAAACAACAACTCTGAAATATGGCTTCACTTTAACACAACGTGATGGGTTGCGTGTCTACCGCCACTGAATATAGACACCAATTTACTGGAGAAAGGCTCCCAGCCATGCATAGTGTTATTCTTAACCTTTATGTTATTTTAGTAAAGTGCTGTAGATCAACACTTGCATATTGTACGGAAGAAATTGTACAGCTTGGTTTATGTGAGAACTGGCAACGATAAACATAACGACCATTTCAGACACTAATCTGCATAGTCCTCATGTAAATTGACCAAGATTTTTGTCTGAACCTTAAAAGAAAATATGACCTCTGAGTTTGTTTTAGCTTTTTCTTCTCTGAGTAGTCGGGTATAAAACACGGCCGGTGTTTCATACCCGACTGGTGGCTTTCAATTAATTGAAAGACGTGACACAATTATCATTATATCAACAGTAATTAAGTAATTTAGCATTTTTTTTTTGCAAATACTAAATATGTTCCATGGAAATGATAACCTATACTTTCTCATTTCAAATAATACGTAGATTTAACATACAATGTTATAATGTATGCAGTTAATATCCAGATTAACATAGGAAGCTGTTTTGTTCGAGAGATTAACCCTCCGTTTAGTCCTGTTTCGTTAATCTGACGACGGTCAACGGTCTAACTGGCCAGTATATTCTACACTAAAATGAAGAAATGTTTTTAAACAAGCATCTTTGTCAGTTTGCAGTGTGGATTTTAGCCAACCACTTTTTTGCAGTGTGGCATTTATACAAAAGTAGGTAGCTTTTTGAAAAAGCTTAAAATATGATTCAAATTTTATGCTATCCCTTTAATGGGACAGCGAAATGCGGGTGTTCTAGCATAGGATCACTATTTAATTGTGGTGATGAAAATATACGGTGATAGTTTGGAGTTAGGATGGCATTTAATTTAGGGAAACTCCAAATAATTGATGATAGGATTGTGTGTCAAAGTAAACACAAGAAGAGGGTGACCATTGAGATATAAATGAAATGAAAATCATTTATTTTAGATAAGTTGATCCATATAGTCCGATTGAAAATGAAATTACATGAAATCAAAAATTAAATTACATTAAGTGAAAATTCAAAACGAAATGATTTTACATTAAAACAAAATTAAATTGAATTACGGTTGAAATAAAAACTAAAAAAAAAAAATTAGAGAAGTATGGAAAAAAAAGGAACTTAAAAAACAGTAGAATTAACGACCTTTTTCCGTTTCCACGTTTTATGTGTGAAGTAAAGAATAAGATAAGGATAAAGATGCCTAATATCGAAAGTGCAACGAACAAGGTTCAAACTCATAACCTCTCGTTTACCAGTACACAGTAAACTTGCAGTCATGCATACCTAATTTATAGCTCTAAGAAGTGCAGCAGTAATTCATTAACACATACCCCTTTAGTTCAAGTAATAACGTTTATTACTCAAGTTAGCATATTAACACTATTGCACTGGCAAGTTATAAGGTCACCTAACGTGTAATTAAATGTGAGAACATTTCATTTTGTAATGAACGGTTTCATTACATTGTGACTACTGTAATGCGTTTGTGACTGCTGCTATGTGTTTGTGACTGCCGTAATGTGTTTGTGACTGCCGTTATGTATTTGTGACTACCGTAATGCGTTTGTGACTGCCGTTATGTGTTTGTGACAGCCGTAATGTGTTTGTGACTGCCGTTATGTGTTTGTGACTGCCGTAATGTGTTTGTGACTGCCGTAATGTTTTTGTGACTACCGTAATGCGTTTGTGACTGCCGCTATGTGTTTGTGACTACCGTAATGCGTTTGTGACTGCCACTATGTGTTTGTGACTACCGTAATGCGCTTGTGACTGCCGCTATGTGTTTGTGACTGCCGTTATGTGTTTTTGACTGCCATGTTATGTTTGTAACTGCCTTGTTAGTCGAGTGGTCGTAACCGCGACTGCTAAGCATGAAGGATCAATTCCCAGGTCGACCAAAAAGTTTATTGATTTTTTCTGGCTAGATTTTCTCAATGGCTGCCACGGCGTCTAGATTGTAGCCCAGTTGCAATAGGGTCGCCCCCTATTACATGGGAATTAAATATGGCTGGTGAAATGTGGGTTTACTATTAGGTAGACCTCTGCCTTACCCAACGGGGATCATAATCGAGGTGTTATGTGTGTGAATAATACGCTAGCGTGCGAGTGGTATGGTAGACGCGTTTCCTGGCGCCACCTGCACTGTCTATTAGTAGACTTTCAATATTAACTGAGAAATAGTAGGTATTAATCAAAAACAACCGTATTTTAGCTAAGTTAAGCGAACGATAATTTATAACAAAATAAAATGAAGTCTAAAATTAGACAAGAAACAAATGAAAACAATTAGTTTCAAGAGCACCACTTATTTAGTAATTTACAAGCCTGCCTCTAAGATTGACGGCATGCTATGGTTAACAATATAATGACAGAACAAATATATTTAAAAATTTACCAGTGATAGACAGGGACAAGACGAACAAAATCGTTATTGTTCTATCTAGTCTATAATTGTAAAAAATACGCTCACTTACACGGGAACATTGGTGCGTCAAAATCGAGAATGAAAGGATCAATATTTTTAACCGACTTCAAAGAGGGGGAGGTTCTACGCTCGAACGTATTTTCTTTTCTTTATTTGTAAGAAAATATTCCCAATATCCGTTCTGTCTGTCTATGTGTGTCTTTTAAATTTATTTTTGAGAGACCTATATACAGATTTTATAATATGCGGTGACAGATCTCTATTTAAATACTACCGATGTTAATTACATTAAAACCTACATGTTGTTCAAAACTTCTTTAATCAGCTTAAGATTTTTGACTTATTCCTATTTACTTATTTACAATCAAAACTTTTACTGATAAAGTAAATAAACAGACACATACCAGGAACCGGTCCTAACTGGTTGGAACTCGATTTAACTTTTTCGATTAAGGCCTCTTTCACACTGACATAAATCTTATTGGTAATACCGTCAAATATCAATGGCGGTGGGTTTGAGTGGAGTCTTATTTAAAAGTTATCAATCATTTTTATAGAGTTGGGAAGTCGTACAATACTGATTCCGAGGAGATATCATTCAAGTTGGTATTTCCCTTCGTTTGCACACTAGTTTTAAATTCTGTCTGTTGTGCGTCATTATTTAAATGCAAGTGCTATCTGCCAGTGTTGTCTGCCAGTGTTGTCTGCCAGTGCTGTCTGCCAGTACTGTCTGCCAGTACTGTCTGCCAGTACTGTCTGTCAGTGCCGTCTGCCAGTGCCGTCTGCCAGTACTGTCTGCCAGTGCCGTCTGCCAGTGCTGTCTACCAGTGCTGTCTACCAGTGCTGTCTGCCAGTGCTGTCTGCTAGTGCTATAGCTGAAAGACCTGGGCTGGCCACTCGACGGCAATGCGACAATGGTAAAAAACAAAGGCAACATTGATAAGCTCATCCATAACACTTGTAATTTATAGAGGTCGCCATTGTTACACTGCTACTCCATTTTTAAAATAATATAGTGCCCATAAAAACCCTCTTCGTTAAAAAGATCTGCTTTTGAAATGACGTAAATATCCCCGGACTATATAACACACAAGAGGATATCCTTACAGACATTATAAAAGCGACACTGAGTTGGTTAGTTTGTTTTTTCATGAATTTTGGTACAGAGATAGTTGGGATACTGGAGACGAACATAGGCTGAAAAAAGTGAGAAAAATGGAAAAAAGAGGGAAGAAAAGGGGAGAGAAAGTTTTTTTTTTCGATCATCACGCAGGACAAAGTTAGCGTTAGCCCAAAGTACGAAACGAAGTCGCGGGCGGAACCTAGTTTGTTATAAGATAAAAGCAAGACATTGTTTTTCGCAAAAAAAAAGTACTCGTATAATATGTTGTCAATAACTGTTTTATTATATACTAGCTTCCGCCCGCGGCTTCGCCCGCGTGGTGTGTTGATAAAAAGCAGCCTATAGCAAAAATAACAAAATCGAAGTATAAATAAAATTAGGTACGTCTCATTTTTAAGGTTACGTCCCCAATGGGTAAAAACTCTATTACTAAGTCGTCGCTGTCCGTCCGTCCATAGGTAATGGTACGAATCTAACTAATAGGTATGTATTATGAAACTTCATAAAACCTATGTTTTATTACATTTTATGTAATTAGATCTTATTGTACCTATATGTTCACAAATAAAGGATTTGAATTTAGTTTGTAAGGAACGTGTCAACTCAACGTACTCTGTGCTCACGCGTCTGCCCGTGTTCGGGTCGCGCACTCAGCGATGAGCGACTTGTTCCCTACACCGCGCCCGAGCGGGCCAGCCTAGTCACGGCGACATGAAATTAATTTTGTTGCGCGTTATTTTGATTTTGCTATATCTCTTATAGTATTTATTTAATCTGCATGATGTAAAAGGAAAAAATAATCTTCATGAAATGTTCATGCCAACCAACCTATTTAAAATGATAAGGATTAATACTGTATTTGTGTAAATAGCTTTCCAAGTTAGCACTTTATAATTGCCCATTTGTTAAAGTAATAAAATGGATATAGTATGTTATCCTTAAGATATAGACATATATCACCGCTGACTTTTCTGTGGACCTGTATAAGATACACAATTACACCGTACATTATTTTTTTATATCTTAAAGGGTTTAGGCAGCGTTTTCGTTGAAAGCTCCCAGACAGCATACTTTTTGCCGACATCTTCAACAAATATAGTTAATGTACACAGAAATAAATAAAAAAACTTAACAAATTATATACTAAAACCTTCCTTAAGAATCACTCTATATATTACTAAAAACCGCATCAAAATTTACCGTTGCGTAGTTTTAAAGATTTAAGCATACAAAGGGACATAGGGACAGAGAAAGCGACTTTGTTTTATACTATGTAGTGATTTTTGTATCAACGATTAATACTATTTTATTACAAGAACAATCTGCAAGTAACTACACTTGGGAGCAAATAAATCGAGCCACTTCCTTTTTCACGCATTATGGTAATTATTTTTGGTATTAAGGAACGCATCGATTCGAAACATATATCGCCTAAAAGGGTATTTAATAACCTTTACAATGAGGGTAGTTAGTTGTCAAAATTTCATTTTTATTAAAGTTTAAAGGGTAGAATAAAATTATCGCATTTAATTTGCTTATGACATTTTTATTGTACTCTGTTAAGAAAAGATTAAATTTGAGGTTTTTGTTAATCATACCCATATTACTTGTTATTGTTGTCTTTATCTGTGTCTGTGTAATCAAAATAACCTGATAAAATGGATACTACACCGACGGAAGCTGCCCAAGTTGTAGCTTTACTTGAGGTTGGACACGGACAACGTGAAGTGGCACGCAGACTTCATTTGAGTCGTTCAAAGGTACAGCGGGTATACCGCAGGTATCTGGAGACTGGTGCTTTTGTTCGGCGACCTGGAACTGGCCGACCACGAGCAACAACAGAACGTGACGACCGCTTTATTGCAACCAATTCGTTGCGCAACCGTGGACTTAATGCTGTTCAGCTACAGCAAGCGTTACGTGACGTTCGAGGAGTCGCAATCAGTAGGTGGACAGTGAGACGAAGACTAAAAGAACGAAATTTAACATCACACAAACCAGCAACTGGCCCAAAATTGACTGTAGCTCATCGCCGATCTCGCTTGGAGTTTGCTCGAGAACACATTAATTGGACGTTAGAAGACTGGAGGTCAGTTTTGTTTTCTGACGAGTCAAGAATCTGTCTTTTTAGCAATGACGGGAGAAACCGAGTGTATAGACGTCCTGGTGAAAGATTTGCCCAATGTTGCATTCGAGAAACGGTGAGTTTTGGTGGTGGTTCTTGTATGGTGTGGGAAGGAATTTCTCTAGACGGAAAAACGGAACTTGTCTTCGTCGACCCCGCCAACGATGGCAGTGGTAGACGTGGATTAACAGCTGACCGATACATAACTGACATTCTTGAAAACCACGTAATGCCGTATGCTGGTTTTGTCGGAGAAAATTTCTTGTTTATGCATGACAATGCGAGACCTCATACCGCGCAGATCGTTACGGAATACTTGTCTGCGATCGGGATTCAACAAATGGTATGGCCAGCACGAAGTCCCGATTTGAACCCGATCGAACACCTATGGGACGAGCTAAAACGGAGAGTCCGAGCCAGGGTTCCCGCTGTTTCATCCATTCCCGAACTTAAAGTCGCTGTGCTTGAAGAGTGGGAGAACATACCACAATATGTCATCGTAACGCTGATCAGATCGATGACTAATAGGCTACAAGAATGTATCAAGGCCCGGGGGGGTAATACCAGTTATTAAGAATATTTTTTTTGCAATAATTTTGTTTTTTATTGTTTTTATGGACTGTTTTAGCCCTACTAAATTTTCTATCAAAATTACCATTTTTCTTGCAGAGCCAATAATTTATCATTCAATAAGGTTATTATTCAATAATTTACCCTCATTGTAAAGGTTATTAACTAAACTTTTAGGCGATATATAGTTCGAATTGATACGTTCCATATTACCAAAAATATTTACCATTTTACGTGAAAAAAGGTAGTGGCTCGATTTATTTGCTCCCAAGTGTATAATCTACTTAAATCTTATCTAAAAACACTGGCTCTAGGGATACCATAGGTAAACTGAAATCAGAACCTACAAAATAATGGAAGAAAAAGCTGCTAAACACAGAGTTATTCATTGTGAAAATGTTACATGAACAATATGACACGACTTTTTCTTTAAAAGGCGAATAAATTAACGTTCTGTTCACGCGTGATCTCTTTCTCAGATTCATTGGCATTCTTCCAAAGTGTTTTCTGTAGTTACTGTTTTTATAGTACCTACCTATTCATAGCTTTGGTTTTATTTTAAACTAGCATTTACACGTACAATCAATGACCATAGAGCGTCAAAGATCATAAAGTATAATAGAATAACAAGTGCAGTATTGCCAGTGCACAAACACAAATGTTATTTACAATGTTTATTTTTAACAGTCGTCAACGTGCAGCATCTCTATTTGTAAACTATATTATCTAAATTACAAACAAAGTTTTCTAAATTAACTTTAGTGTCATGTCAATAAAAATCTTTAAAGAAACAGGTTATCATATTCATTACTCTGCCAAAATTCTTTGCTATTAGGAATCGGCGCACGAGTTTGTTTCTTCCATTCTCCCCTGCCAACCGCCACGGTATCATTTGCTCCTTTGTTAGTTGTCTTATGCTTCATAAACTGCAGCAGTAGTTTTGTAGTACTTGCAGACTAATTGTGTTAAATAAATAAAACACAATATATTTCAGCAAAAAAAAAGTAGATATCGTTTAAAATCAAGAAAAATAATCAATGTCAAAAATATGCCTTTTTTGGTACAAAACTATCCTCTTGTGTGCTAACCTGAGGACAATAACAATATTTTAAAGGTGTCTGTTTTCACGGCGGTATTTTTGGCCACTATATTTTATATGAAGTAATAAAAACAACAGTAACCTCTCTAAATTGCGCTCTGTTTTGGATGAGCCTAATTTCCCATCATTACCTACCGACACTTGCCTTCAATTAGCCACTTAGGTACTGGCACACAGTACTATTAAAAACTGTCCGAACCACTTACAGCTAGCACTAGCTAATTACACTTCCCTACCTTTCTCATCGCCAACATAATATGTACGAAGTATTTTGTACTTATAATTATAACTTTTATCAAGGTATACTCTCCTACAGGGAAGTTCGTAGCTTTCCGTAACACCCAAGGGACCATGCTATGTTACGTCATGTTCACACCGGGAGATGTTTTCTCGAACAACGCAGTAAGCTCGGTTTAGTATATATTATAATTGTCCTGGGGATAGTAGTAGTATGGATTCGTGAACTGCACTTTCGATGTTTGTTTTTTTTTTTAACTTTTTCCCACACTACGAATCTCTCCTGTATCGTGGGTGCATTTACAAACACTCAAACTCACATACACAAACAGCCAGACCCGAAACAACCATTTGTAGGCCATACAAATGTTTGTTCCGTGCGGGAATCGAACCCACAACACGCAGCGCAGCAGCCAATCGCTCAGCCACTGCGCCAACCGTGTCGTCAGATTCTTAGTCGTGATTCATTTTAATAAGTGTTAAAACACGAACAGGCAGACCAGCAACGTAGTAGATCCAAACGCAGTATTTTCCCAATATTTTAACGTGTTAAATGTTCTTGTGAAACCGACAGAGCTTTTAGCGTAGTTAAGACTACGTTACTTGGCTTACGTCATCTAAATGACTTGAGGAAAATAACTTATGCTCGATCAAATGCCACTAAAGAAGGCTCTAGTGCGTAACTGCAAAGATACATAGAATATTCTTTACTATTTACGCACACCATACAATTTTCAATTTACTTACAAGAAGTCATAACTCGAAATTTCACTTAACTTTTACCTGACGTGAATGACTAGCGGTCGTAGCACAAATTACCTTAACGAAATACGAAGATTTTTTAATTGAAAATACAATAATCATTTAAGGTAATTATTTGCAATAAGCATATGAGTGCTTATTGCATATAGCATCCATTTTTTTTCCTATTTTTTATCTGCAATCGGCTCTCTAGCCATAATCAGATGTGTTCCACAGCTCTTAGTGCTGTAGGCGGCATTCTATTAAATGACGCCATATAATTTTGTTTAGAATTTAAGTTCTCTGGTCCAGGTCCAGTATGTGCCAACTTTTTAGGCGCTAGATATATGTCTGCGACTATATTAAGTTATAGTATATTAAGTTTTAGCCAGTTCGTTAGTGTGTTTGCTTAATCTATGCTTGTATCTCTTGCTGATGCTGCGGACTTCCTCTTTAACGGTAGGTATCTCCAGGTATTCGAGTATTTCCGCATTTCTGACATACCAGTGTGTACCAGGGAGAGCTCTCAAGGCGATGTTTTGAAATCTTTTTAGTATCTCTATGTTAGATTTACTCGCAGAGCCCCACAGTTCTATCCCATATTACATCCATAGATTTAAATAAATTCTGATAAATCGACGTATTCAACGTTGACGTAGCAATAGTGTGTAAACTGACTCCATCACAAAATGATAAAGCGTCTTTCGCAAAAGAAACATGACACATGTACAGAGAAACCTATTTCCCTTTAAGATTGTGAGAAGAACATGTAGTGACAGCTGGCCGGGTGCCAACGTGCACATCCATGAGATACTAAATGTATTTGCATTTTATACTTTCACATGGAATATGACAGACCGGATTTAAATGCCCAGGATGTGGAAGACTTTTTAAAATATTCTGTAGGAATTTCTTATTTCATGAAAATAATCTTAAGTAAATTTTAAATTGTAGTTACTCAATGCCTCTTTTAAAAAGAAACAGTATTAACATGGTTTGAATAACAAAGGAGAAAGAAAAGTCAGTATAAAGCTAAAGAGTTAAAGCTTCACCCCACGGTTGGCGCAGTGGTTGAGCGATCGACTGCTGCGCTGCGTGTCACGGTTTCGATTCCCACTCGGAACAGATATTCGTATGGCCTACAGATAGTAGTTCCGGGTCTGACTGTTTGTGTATGTGAGTTTAAATGTTTGTAAATGCACCCACGATACAGGAGAAATCCTAGCGTGCAGCAATTTTTTTTAAAGAAAAAAAATGCTGCTTTTGTTTTTAAAAATAGATTGCATTCCCGCACAAACTCATGCAGAAAGCTGAAAAGTTCCCTAACTACGAGTAACTGATGACCGAGAATTCAAAAACTTCCATACATGCAAGAACTCGCACCTTTCTTCATATGGATAGGCTTACCATCAGGCGAGATCGAGGTCAAGAGTGAGTTCATTCTAAATAAAAAAAAAATTGTCTAAGAATACAGGGTCGAGCTTAGTGCTGCCGCAGCGTCGTGTTTCATAGAGAGTCTGGGGTCAGCGCTGCACTCGAATATATATTCTTAGAGAATAGCCCTACTGGGTGCCACCTGCCTTAATCGAATGAAAAAAAAAATACTTTTGCTTCGTCTGTGTGCATAGATTTGGTCATACACCCGGTTGGTAATAACGGATCGGTAATGAACGGTAATAATCACCGGTTGGTAATAACGGACGTTCGTATCTATCGATCTTAAGGTTAAGCAGCGGTTGACTAAGTTTGTATTTGGATACCACCATCACCACCCATAACATACCGAGTTTCCTCCATGCCTTGAAAATCACGTTAAACTTTTGGTCACGGCCGTCATTTGTAGATCGTGACAGGTAGTCAGTGGCCCAAAAGTCTTTCACCTATGAGTCTTACCAAGATGCATCGTATTTCCCAGTACTAACTGGGTTGTAGAGGTCAGATAGGCAGTTGCTTCTTGTAAAATTCTGATGTTTAGCCATTTTTGCAGGAAGTTGACCCCAACATAGTAAGGAAAAGTCTAGGCAGGTGATGATGTCGTTTCAGCCCGTCTTCTACCGACGGCGTTACCATTTAGGAATGGCAGATTAAGAAACTTTTTTGTCTATAAACATTAAAATTTCAATGAAGTCAGCCTGATTAGTTCAGACGGAAGCTAACCTAGAATGGATTGGATCATAAAGTTTCGTTGAACCTTTTTTAAGTTCATTAAGTTGTAGAAGTTTGAGGTTGGGCTTGAAAGCGGATTTGAAAAAGATTAAAATGAAGAAAGTGATTTTTTATTTAAGTGTTTATTTATACCTACGATTCTTCTTTATTACTTGCACTAATATTATAAAAGCAAAACTTTTCATGTGTTCGTCCGGATTAAGATGACATTTGGTACTATGTAGATAGCTTATATCTTGTATTAACACATAGGCTATACATTTTATACCGCGGACGCAGCTAGTAGTTTTATATCTATCTTCTTATTGTGGCAATGGCAAAAAATATATAAATTAAATTGAATGATGATTATTAATATAATCCTACTATATTAATAATTACCTATGCGACTATAATAATGCGAATGTTTGTGAGGATGTATGGATGTTTGTTACTCTTTCACGTCAGAACGGCTAAACGGATCTTGATGAAATTTGGCACAGAGTTAGATTATAGTCTGGAATAGGATACTTTTTTTTGATCATCACGCGGGCGAAGCCGCTGTACCAGCTAGTCTTTTATATGAATAATTTAAGAATGAACTTGTATTGTAATTTTCTTCTTTGTCTCTATTTCGGTTTTTTTATGAATGATGACACTTATGCTCTTATACAAATGACCTAGTTAAAAGAAAACCAGATTTTTTAAAACTTTGAACTTTTATAAATCAACTCGACCAGTCTCTTAACCACAGAACATAAGACTCTTAACCTTTTGTTAAGTAGGTGGATGAGGGTGAGCGTCAGTCAAAAGAAAATATAGCTTTATTAGTGCTTGTAGGTATGAACACCACACACTACATACATACAAATTCTTTTTTTTATTTTATAAACCTTGCCCCACACTAGGAATTTCTCCTGTACCGTGGGTGTACAAACATTTAAACTCACATACACAAACAGCCAGACCCGAAACAACTATCTACAGATAGTGATGCGGCCATACAAATATCTGTTCCGTGCGGGAACAGTCGTTCGCACAGCCATTGCGCCAACCGTGTCGTCCAAATAGTATTTGTGGGATAAATACGGAATCCCTGGAATAGCATCTTGTTGTCCGTCTGTCTGTCAAAAACCTTTTCTCGGGAACGCGTAGACGTATGGAGTGAAAATAAAACTAAATACTCAAGTCTGTGGTAACGAGGAGATGCGAAAAATCAACCCTCTAAGTCTACGCAGGCAAAAGACATTTGTGACACAAGTTTGCACGAGACAATTTCTTAGCTCACGTGTTTATTTTTTCTTCGCTAAGGTCTACATAACAATTACCTAAATTAACAAATTAGCCTCTGCAGCTACTAAATTAATTTTATAAATCTACTAGGTTTTGCCCGCGGATCTACTCGCGTTAAATTCGGGGTAACACAGTTCCTCTTTCCTGATTTGCAGGTACCTGCTACCTGTTCTTTTTGACCTTGCGCCTTATTTATTGTAATAGCAATGCTAAGTTTTCCTTTTTCTTCCCTCTTTCTCCGTCATATCCCAATATTAAAAAAAATAGCTTATGTCGGTCTCCAAGGTCCCAACTATCTTTGTACAAAAATTCATCAAAAACGGTTTAGCCATTTAGGCGTTGTACATCCACCCTTAACAAACGTCACGTAAGGCCGCAATACTGTCAAGGGTGTGATGGTACATGGAAATATATGGTATGAAATATATGGTATGGTAGATAAAGGAACCTACAGCGACCTACAAGCCTAACAGTCCCTATGACCCTAAGCCCTATAAACCCTACAGCCCTAACCTACCATATACCTAGTATGTGATAAATAAATATATAAATAAGTTCAGGATGTCTGCACCATGCGACCTAAGGTTACAGACGGATAGTAGACAGGAATACCAGGTTCGGGAAGGATAAACTCACTGCCAATCCCGCAGACTCACGGGACTGATCCGAAGATGGCTAAAGGTGTCTTGGCCACAGCGAGGGGTAATGAGACAAGAATATAAAATTCAAATCTGATTTATTTACAAAATGTTCGGCTTATATACTACTTTTTCTTAACACACACTATTATACTAATTCTATGTATTCTATGCGTGTAAGATGCAACCAAATCATTATTTTAACTGGGCCGCGCGTGAGCCAGGCCGAGTGCTGAGTCAATGTCCAAAGGTAACATTGAACATCCTGGCGACTCTCAGGAACGGGACTCCATTTGGTACAGCTCGATGGTCTCGTATGGTCTGGCCTGGCCTTGTTCAGTTTGTTGTGACTGACGGGTGGGCACGCTGTGTGGTATGCCGTACCGCTGTTGTGTTTGTTGCGTTTGTGATGTGCAGATCGTTGGTTGCTGCACAGGCGGCACCGTTTTCCTTCTTGCTGCAATGGTGGCTCGAAGTTTATTCAACACCTGTGGACCGAAATAAATTAAAACACATGCTAAACTTATCATAACAAGTGAAGTGGTGATGCTAGCGATGTATGTATGAGACTCTAATTGTTTCCAAATTGTGTTTTGTAGCTCAGTTTGTAAGTTTGTTTCGGATGTAACTAAGTGGTCGAAAACTCCTTTTGCCTTGTCTAAGACTAATTCCTCCTTGGATATATCGTTTATATTTGTTGGTAAGATCTGCGTATTAATGGAGAAGTTCATTGTTTTAGCATAAGAAGCTAGTACTGTTACAGTTGTTGTTCTTTTTGCAGCAAGTATGTTGTTAAGTGTTTTAATGACGCAATTCTCGGAGATGTGTAGAATTCCGACATCATGAATAGTAATTTCTTTTCTTTGACCGTCACACACAATCGATATGGCTACGGATTTAGTTGTAATGAAAAGCCAGGTGTTTTGCATGTATAATTGCTTCCATACAACATCCGTCGATATTTTGTAGGTCTTTGACGTGCATTGGGTGTGGGTGTAATTCTCTGTTCTAAAGAGTTGTTCAACTATGCAATTTTTATTTAATTGCATGTTCTTGACAGCTACAGGATAGCAGACAAACCCTGCATCACTATGAAGACAGTCTTTAAATTCTTCTTGATTTAATTCAAAGTAGCGCTCGTTGTTGTAATCGAAACCCATGAATGTCTGCTGAATAGTTAAGCACTCGAATGATCCATCTGTTTTTCTCTCTGGAATTGATGTTACGTGTATCAGAGTATACTTTGTTATATCGTGTATTGGGAAATAAGCGTACACTCTTATGTGCGTAGTATTTACATTCATCTCAGTGTGTATTATTTGATCCTGAATAATTTTTAAGTTTGATGGTAGTTTTTGATTGGCCATTTTTATTATGTTGCTGATGTGTTTTGGTGTTAGTATACTATATATAGTTGCTTTTTGTAAATATATTTCAAGTAACCCTTTATAGTAGTCCATAATCTCATTTATAAAATTGTTTGCTAACTCGTAGGTTTGCATTACTTGTATCTTAATATGATTTTTGTCAATCGATTTATACCAAACATTGTGGTTATTCATGAATGATATTGCTTCATTTAGTTTTGCTTGGAACTTCTCTAACTTTTTCTGGATTTGTTCTTCGGTTTGGTTTACACCTGCGATGGTAGATATCATTATCTTTGTTTGATGGTTGGCAGCGTCTATAAGTTTCTGCTGATTGTTATTCAATGTATCTATGTCCCTGTACACTTCATCGTTAACTCCGAACACCGATGTTAAAAGTTGTCCCAAGAGTCCTCGTTTCTTCCTATTTTTCTTTATCTCTGTTAGGTATTCTTTTGTTGTCTCAAACTTTGTTTTTTCTTCGTTTAAATGGTGATAAAATTCGTTGCAATGCGTTTCATCCATGATGTATTGAGTGTCCTTGCAGAGTTGTTGAAATTGTGTTGTTATTTTTTCGATCTTTTTATGGTCTATTTCCAAGCTTCTTCTCTCGTAATCCGTTTCAATTCTAAACGTTCCTCGATTAATAGTTGTGGTTCCTATATCTTCTACATATAGTCCTGCGTTTAAACTTTTTAATGTGTATGTGGGCGTAGTCGACACAGTGCCGATTAATAGAATAATTATTGTGTGAACTAGTAAACCCTTTATCCAACTTTTCGGTGATCGTATACCTTTTTTGTTTATTGTGGCTGTTGATATGTTACATTGCGTAGGTGTTTGCCTGTCTTTGCTCGTTGTATCAATTTCTATGTTTTCGTTCACAGGGAGCGGGATCAACGTGTGGATTGATCTTTTATGACAAGCGCCTGTTGATTTTTGAAGAGTTACCACTCTAACTACACCATCATCTCCCGGGTATACTTCTGTGATTTTTGCTAATGGCCATTTACTTGGATTTATATTGTCGTCTTTTATTAGTACTACAGTTCCAATTTTTGCATTTTCATGTGCTTGTTTCCACTTGTATCTTTGCTGAAGTTGGTGTAGATAATCTTTTGTCCAACTGTTCCAAAAATCTTTTTTCATCTTTTGAATTTGTTTCCATCTGTTTACTAGGTCCGTGTTAATGTTTTCGATCGGGTCTGGTGTTCCTACTGCTTCTCGGCCAATAAGAAAATGGCTTGGAGTTAGTATTGTGTTGTCATTAATATTTTCGGTTTGTGCACACAATGGTCTTGAATTCAAACATGCTTCAATTTGGTGGAGAAAGGTTGTCATTTCCTCGTATGTTAGTGTCGAATCTCCGATTACTCGACGTAAGTGATGTTTCACTGACTTTACGCCAGCTTCCCAGATGCCACCAAAATGTGGTGATGATGGAGGAATAAAGTGCCACTGTGTTCCTATATTTGTTATTGTGTTTTGAAATTGCGGCGATTGCGTGATTTGTAATATTTCTTGATGTAAAAAATTGGCTGCTCCAACGAAGTTTGTTGCATTGTCACTGTACATGTGTAACACGTGACCTCTTCGTGCCATGAATCTGCGTAGCGCTGCGATAAATGTTTCTGTCGTTAAATCTCCCACCAATTCTAGGTGTATTGCTTTTGTTGCTAAACATACAAAAACAGCAATGTATGATTTATTACCTCTTCCTTTCATAGTTCTTGTTTGTATTGGTCCCGCATAATCCACTCCCGTATAACTGAATGGGTGGGATTGCGTTACTCGTGCTTTTGGTAGTATTCCCATTTTTTGAGAGTTTGTGTCTGCTTTGTATCGTATGCACCTCACACATTTATTAATTAAACTCTTCACTTTCCTTTTCCCACTAATGATCCAGTATCTTTGTCGTAAATAGGCCAATGTCAATTTGTTGCCACCATGTAATGTTTTTAAATGTGCGTCTTGTATAATTAATGACGTTACATGATGGTTGTATGGTAAAAGTATTGGATGTTTTTGATTGTAAGGCAATTCGGAGTTTTGTAATCTGCCTCCAACTCTTAGTAGTCCATCCTCGTCTATAAATGGGTCTAAAGTGGATAATGTTTTGTTTTTCTTCAAGGGTTGTCCACCTTGTATAGTTTTCAAGTCATCTTTGAATTCCTGCTGTTGTATTTTCAGGAGTATTCGTTTTAATGTCACGTTTAGTTCATTACAAGTAAGTAGTTTATTTGTTGTTTGTTTGTTTGTAAATTTGTAGCAATAAGACAACACCCTTATCATTTTGTCTAAGCTGGAGAATCTATTCCAGAGGTCATTCTTCTCAATCTCAGCTGTAGTTGTATGACATAATTTAGTTTCTTGGTTCGGCTGCGGCATACGTTTCGTGATAGGAATCTGATCGGTTTTTAACCAATGAGGACCGTTCCACCATAATGAGTATTTAACCATTTTTTCCGGTTCAAGACCTCTTGAAATGATATCAGCCGGGTTATCTGCAGAAATTACATGGTTCCATTCTGCGTTTGGTAATAATTGTTTGATTTGTGATACCCTATTGGCTACGAACGTTTGCCACCGCTCAGGCTCTCCTCGTACCCATCCTAAGGTGATCATAGAATCCGTCCAACAAGATATCGTGACATTTTTGCAGTTAAGCGCTTCCTTTACTTTTTCCATTAAGCCGGCTAGTAGCAGTGCAGCGCATAACTCAAGTCGAGGTAGAGTAGTTTTTTGCTTCTTTGGTGCCACTTTTGATTTTGCTTGTAATAATGTAACGTAGTAGATGTTATTGATTTTTACACGGCTATATACCACCGCTCCGTACGCTTTTTCAGAAGCGTCGCTGAAACCATATAGCTCAATCTCTGTGCTGTCTGTTATGTAACACCACCGTGGAACTTTAATTTCTTCTATACTTTTAAGTTGGTTTTGTAATTCAACCCATTTTTTCTGGAGTATGTCATCAACAGGTCGATCCCATCCTATGTCGTTCGTCCAGAGTTCTTGTATAAGCAGCTTCATTTTAATTATAATTGGTGCTAACCAGCCCAGGGGATCGAATATTTTTGCAACTTCTGACATAATAAATCTTTTCGTTGGTTTTTTATTTTCCGTTATAGTTATTTGGAAATAAAAACTGTCTTCTCGCGGTGACCATATTATGCCTAATGACTTCCTGGACTCGTCTAACGGTAGTTTGAGCAGTTGATCGTCTTTGTCTTCCACCGGTATGTTTTCCAGTAGCTCTGAACTATTTGACGACCATTTTCGAAGTTTAAAACCGCCCTTGTTTAACATGGATATTAACTGACTCTGCAATTCCTTAGCTGCACTTTCCTGGGAATCTCCGGATAAAATATCATCTACGTAGAAATCTTGTAATGTAGCTTGACTTGCGATTGGGTAATTGTTTTGTTCGTCTATCGCAAGTTGTTGCAATGTTCGTACCGCAAGGTAGGGGGCACTAGTTGTACCGTAGGTTACCGTTGTAAGCTCATATTCACTTATTGGGTGTTTTGGAGAAAATCTCCATAGTATCCTTTGATGTGTGACGTCTAATTCATTAATTTTTATAAATCGGTACATTTTCATAATATCCGCCATGAAGGCAAACTTATGTTTTCGCCATCGTAGAAGTATAGTGGATAAGTCTTGTTGTAATCGTGGTCCTTTATACATATTGTCATTAAGGCTTATTTTTGTGCTGCTTTTACTGCTCGCATCAAAAACCACGCGTAATTTTGTAGTTAGTGAATCTTCCTTAATTACTGCCTGATGTGGTATGTAGTATTTTCCTGAGTTGTAGTTCGTTGTAGCTACTTTTCTCATATGACCCATAAGTAAGTATTCATTCATGAAGTCAATGTATTGTTGTCGTAATTTTTCATTTTTTGCGAACTGTCGTTCTAGTTGTAGTAGTCGTGCAGCGGCTTTCCTGCGTGATTCACCGTTCAAGTTTAAGTTTAAGTTTGAATCCTTTAAAGGTAGTCGTACCGTGTAAGTTCCGTCTGAGTTTCTTACTGTTGTTTCTTTATAGTAGTTTTCACAGGTCTGGTCATCCTGTGTTAGTTTGTAGTCTTGTGGAATTTCTTCTAATTCCCAAAATTTTGTAAGTTGTCGTACATCTTCGGTGCACGCCACCATACTAAGTAGTTTTACCCCATTCTTCGTTTCATTGGGATAAAATCCGGATAAAATCCACCCCAATTCTGTGTTCTGGGCGATAATTCCGTCCCTTAGTCTTTCGAATCCCTGTAGTAATATTCTGCTGTATTCTTGGGCACCTAATATTATATCAATTGGTCCCTTTTTATAATAAGTTGGGTCTGCTATAAGAGCGTTATCCAAGATTTTTTCTTGTAATTGTTGTAAATCGTTCCTTGGTAATGAACTTGTTAGTTTTGGTAGTACTATTAGCGTCACTGGCAGTTTGTAATTGCTGGAGTACCTTGGTTGTAGAGTAATGTTGATTGTGTAGTTTGAAGTTTTTGGTTTTTCATCTCCGATACCCTTTATTTCGGCTTGGATTTTTTGTCGTGGGTAAGACAACAATTGTGCTACTTCTTCAGTGCAAAATGACGCTTCTGATCCCTGATCACATAATACTCTAAGCATCTGCGGCATCCCATCGTACGAGGTAGTCCTTACTATGGCAGTAGCTAGTAAAGTTGTATTTTTAGCATCATTTTTAGTTGCTGATAAGTTCGATGTCGCTATATTTTGTGACTTCTCTGTACCTGTATTTTTTTATGTGTATTTTCTAGCGTTGTCTTTGTTTTGAAACGGCCTAGATTGATGCAATAACACGTTGTGTCCCTTATGTTGACAAATTTCACATTGTTTATAAACTGCACTCACACATTGTTTCTGATCATCGTGATTTAAGCAACGTTTGCACATTCTTTTTTGCGTGACGGCCTTGTATCGATCGTTGACGCTTAACGCCTTGAAACTAGGGCAGTGATGAATAATATGATCATTCTTTTGACAAAACCAACAGCGCTTATATTTTTCTGTTGTTTGTTTTTCCCGCGATAGTTGTTTTGAGGTATTAGTATATGAAGTAGATCCGTCAAAGGACTTAAGGCAATTAAAACGGTTTTCCATGAATTTCATCATCTCGTCAAAGGATTGTATTTTATTTCGGTTTTGTAGTTGGTCTTCATACTTCGTATTAGTTTCTTCATCCCATTTTCTACTGACTATTCTTAACAATAGAGGGCCCCAAGACGATGTGTTGATGCGTTGATTTTTTAGTGCCTCAAGACATTCATTTATAGTGTCATGCATATCTCGTAATTGTGCCGCGTTTGCTCGTTGAATTTTAGGTAAATCTAATAATTTGTCAATAAATTTAGTAGAAATCATGCGCTCGTCTTCATATCTCTGCGTCAGCAACTTCCAAGCTGTTTCATAATTTATTTCGCTTATTGTTAGATGACGTATTAATCTTGCTGCGTCGCCTTTTACGTGTGTTTTTAGGTACTGCATTTTTTCTGTTGAAGAAATTGAGTTATCTTCGTGAATTATTTTTCTGAATAAGTCTTGGAATGTTTCCCAAGAGTCATAGTCCCCCGTGAATATGGGAATACTTATTCGTGGTAGTTTTCCCGAGGATTTTGTTGAAATACCTTTTTCATCTGAGATTTGAAAAATTCTTTCTTCCAATAACTCCGTAGTAATGTCGTAATCTTTCTGTGTTTTTTCGAAACAATTATCTCTGAAGTAGCTGTTGTCCAGTGTACTTTCGGCCATTAGTAGTCCGATGTGAGTTTCTTCAATTTCTAGCCATTGTTTTTGTAAAGTTTGTAACAGTGTTTGTAAATGCCATATCGGCTTGTTTTGAGTTACAGATTCCTTAGCCTGAGATATTTTCTTTGTTATCTGCGACATTCGGAATAGTTGTATAAATAGTTTTGGGCTACTGACTCCGTCCTTGTCTTCATCTTCTTCTAACAGTCTCGGTTCATAGACACTTTGCACATGTTGTAGCCTTTCTTCGCATTCTTCAAGGTACTTGATTCCTTCGTCGTAATATTTTTTAATGTTGGCAAAGTAGTTTGTAGTAATATATTTATGAGTTGATAACACCTCCTGTTCCTGTAGTATTAAGTGGTTTTCTTGAACTCGCTGAAAAACTTGTTTTAAAGTTTTCTTTCTTTCGTTGATGTATTTTTCGGTTTTTCTTGTGGGCGAGTCTTTTTTTATGTTTGTCAACAACCTTCTGATCTCGTTGTAATCCGCTTCCTGGCTCCTGATTAGTTCGTTAACTTCCTGTGTCTCCATAGTGTTCTTCTCTCCTCTTCCCTAACGCCCTACCCTACTCTAACTGTTAAGTCCGTACTAGTGGTATCTGCGCTCTTGTTATATCCGTGCGACTTCTCAATCAGCTGGTGAGACCCGCTTGTGAGAGGCCAGTGACCGATCCGCAACGAGAGGCTTTCCGACAGAATACCCTAGTACAATGTACTTCAGATTACTGAAAACTGATGCTTTGTTGAGTACACCAGCCCCCAGTTCTCTGAAGTGTCAGTCTGTCAACGTATATCCCTACAATGGGCGCGCGATTCAAATGCTCGAAGGACCAAAATGTACATCCACCCATAACAAACGTCACGTAAGGCCGCAATACTGTCAAGGGTGTGATGGTACATGGAAATATATGGTATGAAATATACGGTATGGTAGATAAAGGAACCTACAGCGACCTACAAGCCTAACAGTCCCTAACCTACCATATACCTAGTATGTGATAAATAAATATATAAATAAGTTCAGGATGTCTGCACCATGCGACCTAAGGTTACAGACGGATAGTAGACAGGAATACCAGGTTCGGGAAGGATAAACTCACTGCCAATCCCGCAGACTCACGGGACTGATCCGAAGATGGCTAAAGGTGTCTTGGCCACAGCGAGGGGTAATGAGACAAGAATATAAAATTCAAATCTGATTTATTTACAAAATGTTCGGCTTATATACTACTTTTT
Organism: Ochropleura plecta; assembly: GCA_905475445.1. Taxonomy (NCBI): domain Eukaryota; kingdom Metazoa; phylum Arthropoda; class Insecta; order Lepidoptera; family Noctuidae; genus Ochropleura; species Ochropleura plecta. Next base: position 626,745 of record FR997738.1, on the reverse strand, counting down.
CTTAACACACACTATTATACTAATTCTATGTATTCTATGCGTGTAAGATGCAACCAAATCATTATTTTAACTGGGCCGCGCGTGAGCCAGGCCGAGTGCTGAGTCAATGTCCAAAGGTAACATTGAACAGGCGTGAAGACGTAACAAACAAACAAACTCACTTTCGATTTTATAATATTAGTAAGGATTTCTCCGACCAAAATATCTAATTTCATTCCCCTATTAATTAAACTGATCTTGTAACCAGTAACTTACACCCTCACTGCCGCACTGCGGTACGTTTGATAATATTTACGTTGTTCATACACTGTGCAGTGTTCATGTCGTTGCAGCTCGCGAGTTACACTACTGAATATGAATACACGGCTTTGTGCAGCTCACAAGTTGAACGTGTACAGTCAAGGTGCTAATATCTCAGTCATTTTAAGGGGTCCGCATCTCAAAAGGAAATACCAGAACCCTTATTGGATCACTTTGTTTGTCCGTCTGTCTGTCTGTCAACACCCTTTATCTCTGGAACGCGTAGAGGTATCAACTTGAAATTATGTACATACTAGCTTTTGCCCGCGGCTTCGCTCGCGTTAAATTCGGGGTAACACAGTTCCCCTTGCGCCTTATTGATTTGTAATAGTAACACTAAGTTTTCCCTTTTCTTGCCTCTTTCCCTCACATCACACTTTTTTTCAAAATCGGTTTGGTTATTAAAGCGTGAAGAGGTAACAAACAAACTCATTTTCGTTTCTATAATATTAGTAAGGATACTCCGGTTTGTAGTCCCTTAGAGATGAGGAAAAATCATATCTCTAAGAAAAGATATGGCGGTTAATGTCGCAAGTTTGTAAGGAACCCTCGGTGTACGAATCCGATTCGCACTTGCCCAGTTTTTTTCTTGTTGAAGTCACAGACAAAGAATGCCTTTTGCAGGCACGCAGACTATTGCACAGAAAACGGTGACATTGTTTATCACCAAAAACAAAGGGCAAAATAAAATGAAATTTCCAAAATAATTTTCTGTTGACATTAATCTAAACTATTTTTTATGAATGAACTGGACATTTCCATGAAAATAAATCTGTCTTATTTTATTCAGTTAGTGTCCTATTTTTTTGTTATTAACTCAGTGTTATTCTGTCGGCGGCGGCGATCTTTTGCGTCCTACCCTGATTCAGTCATAATCCAGAGGGAGAGGGAATGGGAAGCGGTCACCTTCTTCTGCTAGACAGTTTAGCATAGCTGTATACTACGGCCGGACGCGGGTAGCTCACCTTCCGTCCGTCTTGTGACGACAAACCGTGTCGACGGCACGTTCTTGTTACCACGTTCACCTCAAAAACATGTCAGCAACGCAGAAGGGCCTGCTAGGACCACCGCCTGCCGGGGTTGCGGGTTGTTCGAAAGAGATACCGCGGCCCCGGAACACAAAGGGCAAAAAAAGGAACATGGGTGGGTTTTTGTCAGTAAAAATGCGACACCCCAGTGAAGTTATTTAATGATTACCAATCCACAAGAAATGTGTTATTGTAAGACACTTATACTACAGCTCAGTCGCCGAAGCAAATCTATCAAGAAGGAGCATAGAATTAGACATTATGGTGACGCATGTTGAGGAGCTCGTGGCTAAATAATAGCAGCCGCTCGGGTCGATCTATAGGTTAAGCCGCGCTTGCCTAGGTTGGTCTGTGGATGGGTGACCACCCGTTACATATCGAGTTTCCTCCGTGCCTCGGAAAGCACGTTAAACCGTTGGTCCCGGCTGTCGTTTGTAGATCTTTGACAGTCGAAACAGGTAGTCAGTGTTCTGAAAGTCTGACAACCAGTCTTACCAAGGGGTATCGTATTACCCAGTACTAACTGGGTTGTGGAGGTCAGATAGGCAGTCGCTCCATGTAAAATACTGAAATTCAGCTGCATCCGGTTAGACTGGAAGCCGACCCCAACATAGTTGGGAAAAGGCTAGGCAGATAATATATAATGGTGACGTATGTATTGCTACGTTGACTGTACCAGACTGTGCATTGCCCGTGTATTTGCCCACGTTTCGGTACCTGTGTTCTTGTTAGCTGATTGGGATGAATTGGATCAATGTCAACAGTTTCATGGTAGGACTGCATTGATGAACTATATGTTAAGGTATTGGAATTAATTGGTTAACGTTAGGTTCAACCAGTCGTAATTTAATCTCAATAACAACTAAACTATAGTAAAAACAAAATGAAAAGTCATATATTCAAACTAGGTTGATGATCAGCCCCTTCTGAACCTCGTTACACAAGACAGTCCTCCAAAACGCCCACCCTTCACCACTTCTTAGTGTTTTAGCTGGGAAGAAGTGGCGGAACGAACTCCCCAGCAACACATCTGTCTGTTAGGTTTGACAATGTGTATACAGGCTTGAGAACGTTCTCGAAAATACTTGGATTGCTTCGTAAAATTATTATAATTTGCGCTTGAACGTATGTATTAAAACGATCATCAATTTTATTGTAAGGTTTATTTAAATGTATTTTTTAATGTATTTTTGAACAAGTTCGCATTCTTACATTTTTACTCTCCACACACATGATTTGCGTTTAGATATAAAACGTTTTCAATAAACGGTAAATAACCTTCAGAAAACCAGATTAATTAAGAACAATCGTACAAGATAAACAAACTTCATTGTAAACTTACAACAAAGTAAGTAAGTATTAATCTCACGTCTCTTAAGTCTCTAGGGCGACTAAAAGATTACAACCAATGGACTTTGCAAGAACATTGCATAGCAGTTACGGTAACAACAGAACTAAGTTTCTGTCCCCACAGGCTGCTGGAGACTGGCGACAATTGCTTCAACTTAAGCTGGAAACAACTGCGTTGGGCTTAGGATGCTTGAACATTAAGTGACTATTCTCTTTCGCAGCTCTCAAGAGATCCTGTGAATAAATAATCTTCATAAATATTTTTCGATCTGTTTTTTACCCTTATTGGATCATGATCATGCTGTCCTTCTGTCTGTCTGTCAAGACCCTATATCTCGGGATCGCGTGGAGTTATTGAACCGAAATTAAAACGAAATACTTAAATTAATAGTTTTTTTGTGCTTTGAAAAAATCAACCGTCTAAGTCTACGCAGTCAAAATATATGGCGAGATATAAATTCATAATTATTATTGTTATTACTCATTATGTAAAAATATTGGTTAACCTGTTATAAGCAACTGTATAGGTAAGTCCAATACTATAATTTTTATTTTTTAAAGATATTTTTATGCAGTAGCTGTTGATACCCATTTAAAAAAATTGCTTAGTGTTACATAGTTTTTTGAACAGAATGCATGGTGGACGACTTCCACAGGGATTGATTTACACCTTGTTTATCAAAGAGGGAAAGAAAATACTGTGAAGCTAATAGAATGAGCAGGAATTACTTAACTATGTTTTGGGCACAAAGCCAAGCTTTAAAACTAGTCTTTCTGATAATGTTTTATCAAACGACGACATGGATGGCGCAGTGGCTAAGTGTTAGACCTGCTCTACGTGTCACGGGTTCGATTCCCGCACGGAACAACTATCTGTAAGGCCTACAGATAGTTGTTCCGGGTCTGGCTTTTTGTGTATGTGAGTTTAAATGTTTTCCTTTAGGTCTCAATTGCAACAAGTAGGATCCAAATTCAGTCTCACTGAGAGTTATCGTTCGGCTTACAGTTTTATACATAAAAACTAACCATTATTCTTTTCATTGGCATTTTCGTATAACAATCTATACACTAGACTGTTATTTTAATTCATCGTTTCAACCCCAACATATAAAAATAATAATCAATAAAAGGCTAGGTAAAAGAGATGTATTTTTAAACTCAAATAAGACAATCACTTAAACAAACCTGCATCAATAAAAACATACACATAATTGAACAAAATATTCTCCAACAATCCGACTTCACTGTTGACTCTCCCCCACATTAAAAAGCTCAACGTAAATAAAAACAAGTTGATTCCCTGGGAAGCGACGAGCTCACCGCTTTATAAGGACGGCAGTAAAACGGAACGGTGGCGCGGGACCGCTTCGTGAATGTCCCGGTGGCGGGACTGCGGGCTGACCGGCTGATAACACAGAAGGTTCCAAGACGACAAGTTGAGAGAAATTCCGACGATAGTGTCTTAAGCACAATGTGAACATCCGTCTGCCGATTTTATTATATTTTACGTATATTTTTCTAACTTCATACGGAAAATTGACATCGGCAATCGACATCTTTTTTAATTTGAGTCTCCTGTTAATTGAGAGATATAATTTACTAGCTTTTGCTCGCGGCTTCGCTTGCGTTAAATTTGGGGTAACACAGTTCCCCTTTAATGATTTACCCGCTACTTATAGTTTTTGCCCTTGCGCCTTATTAATTTATAGTAATAGCAATGCTATGTTTTCCCTTTTCTTCCCTCTTTCTCCCTCATATCTCAATCTTTTTAAAAAATAAATACCTTATGTCCGTTTCCAGGGTCCCAACTATCTCTGTACCAAAATTCATCAAAATCGGTTTAGCCATTTAGGCGTGAAGACGTAACAAACAAACAAACTCACTTTCGCTTTTATAATATTATATAGTAAGGATTTCTGGCTTATTAAAAGTTGCTGTGATCAGAAATCATTACATATACACATTAAAAAATTGGTGAACATAACGTTTGTGAACGCAACGTGTTTTCTCAGCGATCGGGTGAATGTCGACGAAATAGCAGTTTTGTTTTTATTAATAAAAAAGTTAGTACCTATTCAAAATTTCTTTTCTCACCAACCCCTTTTTAAAGAGACAAGCTTTATTATTTTATGTAATTTTCAAATACTTTTTCAAGACATCTTTTCACAAAGAACACAGTTGAAATCGTAAGTAAATGTCACATAACTGATTTGTTTTACACAGCTTTTCATATGTTAAACTTTATTAAAAATAATTATTCATGGTTTTCTTTGTAACGTTTGTGGATTTTCATAGGTTCAAAATTGGTAAAACCATGCCTTCAAACATGTTTGTGTCTGTCTGTTACTGATTAACATTGCTCTTTAAAAAACAAGATAAATATACTAGAAAGAAACTTGCACATTACCACTTACAAACTAACAATATCGTGCAAATTTTATCATAAATCAATTTGGTAAGTAGTATAATGAACTCTGGTACCCAAGGTAAGATTAAACTTGTGATATGGGTACCAGAGCTGTCTCATGTTTTACATACAGAGTTACATTTAATGCAAATAAGATGGCGACTATGAATGACGTTTATGTGGTCATCAGGTCATCACCACTATTGAGATATGAGTATCTTAGCTTTTTTTCACCAGTCAAATAGTCATAGTTTCACCATAAACGACACGGTTGGCGCAGTGGTTGAGCGATCGACTGCTGCGCTGCGTGTCGCGGGTTCGATCCCCGCATGGAACAAATATTTGTATGATCTACAGGTATTTGTTCCGGTCTGGGTGTTTGGGGTCAGGATGTTTGTGTATGTGAGTTTAAATGTTTGTAAACACACCCACGATACAGGAGAAATTCCTAGTTGGGGCAAAGTTTTAAAAAAAAAAACTACAACTGGTTTGTATTGTTGAAACTGGAGCTTCTGTAACTGTGTCTACTCTTTGGTAAACCACCGCTTCCGGCCCGCAATGCGGGATTGTTTTTGCACACCCGCTACAATTTTCCTGCGGTCGTACATGTGTTGTGACGACCGCGGGACATTCGCGGGACACTCGCGGTACCAATATTACTGCTATGCTAACCACGTAACCATTTTTATTTTTGCATTATTTGTTAGGTTGGCAACATTTGTGTTGACAATGAGGGACACATGCGTGCTTATTTGTCGAGAATAAAATTTGTGGTCTATGATTTTTTCGTATCGATATTTATCGTCACATTTACTCAACTTGTTTTGACTTCTGTACATGTTACAGGTGATAGTCAATACTTTCTGTAACTGAACTGTGTTGCTGTCAAAATTATAGCTATAGACAGATCTTCAGGATTATCTTCATGTTGTGTAGAACGTGATTGTATTGATGATGATGCGTAAAACCAAAAAGTTCGAATATGGGATGTTCTAGTGGATTAACTAAGGCAAAATACGCCTATTAAAATCGATCCCAATGACAATGTTTTAGACTGATTGTGCCAGGCTTTGCTATGAAACTGTTCTATAATCCTTACTTAATAATATCCTTACTATTCTTACTAATATTATAAAAGCGAAAGTGAGTTTGTTTGTTACCTCTTCACGCCTTAATGGCTAAACCGATTTTGATGAATTTTGGTACAGAGATAGTTGGGACCCTGGAGACGGACATATGCTATTTTTTTTAGAAAAAAGTGGGAAATGAGGAAGAAAGAGGGAAGAAAAGGGAAAGCTTAGCTTTGCTATTACAAATCAATAAGGCGCAAGGGAAAAACTGCAGGTAGCAGGTACCTGCAAATCAGGAAAGGGGGACTGTGTTACCCCAAATTTTACGCGAGCGAAGCCGCGGGCAAAAGCTAGTATTTATAATTATAAACCATGAGTTTTATTACTGGCAATACATCAGTAGGTATTAAAAGAAAATAAATAAACATATAGTATTTCTTTACCAAGCCCTTTTAAAATAAATCTTTTGACACAAAAACATCTGCCTCACCCAAGCGACTGTAACTTGAAAAAGTATCTTTTTGGTTCCAAACGACAGTTGTGAGTGTAACGTTATTGGTGCAAACAAAAACTTGTGTTGATCGTCCCCTCGGGACTACGAGGTTTACTTTTATGGCTTTTAGACGACCTAAATGTTGCCTAGACAAAATGCCTAGTTTTAGGAGTCGTTTTAGGTTGGTTCCTTTCCCAGAGTGCCTTTTTGATTTTATTTGATTGGCAATACTGTTCAACGACCATACATAAAACGGTTTGACATCAGCAGAATACTGTCATTTGAGGAAAATTTGACTGGTTTGAATTTCAAAAGAAGTAATTTAACCTTAAGAATGAGGTTTTCTGCCAAATATAATCTAATATATAAAATTTCCGTGTCACAATGTTAGTTACCGTACTCCTCCGAAACGACTCGACCGATTCTTATGAAATTTTGGGAACATATTGGGCAGGTCTGAGAATCGGCTAACATCTATTTTTCATACCCCTAAACCTCAGCGGGTGAAACCGCTGGGCACAGCTAGTAATTTTGAAAACGAATGTAGTGAGTTAAGTTTTTTTTTAAAAGGAGCGAAATAAGGCAGGATTAGTTTTTACTTTTTTAAGCTATTGCATAGCTTCTATCGCGGGCCTTGAGCGCGGGGACCGAATCCAGAAATTCCGTAACGAAAAAAAACGTGACGCTCCCCACTCCGACGGGCACGGAGGTGTGGCTTGAAGGTCGTGCATTGTCTAACATCGTTTACACAATACGGTCAGTTATTTCAATCCCGATTCTAATGTTCTAATAGCGTGTTTGGTAGAGAATCGGATAGTCAATCGACATTACGCTGGATCAAACCCAAGGTCTTGTTTTTCTTTTTGCGACTTCTTTTCATTGGAAGTACTTTTTAAATATTATATTTAGTTTTTTATTTATTGTCTAAGTTGATAAAAAAATGCTATGCAATAGCTTTACCGCGGCAGTCCCCGAGTGCCACACGTATTTTTGTGATAAAAAAATACCAATAACACTTTTAGTCAAAGACCTTTTTCCTTTTAAAAAAAGACTTTGCCCACACTAGGTTTTTTTTTCTGTAAGGTGGGTAAGTTTGCAAAAATTTTAAACTCACACACACAAACAGCCAGACCTGAAACAATTATTTGTAGGTCATACAAATATTTGTTCCGTGTGGGTATTGAATCTGAATGTTGATGGATGGAAAGCGAGAGGAAGGCCAAAGAAAAGATGGATGGGTTGTGTAAGGGATGATATGAAGGAGAAAGGAGTAAATGATGCCGTGATGTCTGATAGGGGAGAATAGAAGAAGATAACGTCGCGCCGACCCCAAATAGAATGGGACAAGGGCAGGAAAATGATGATATGGGGATTGAACCCGCGACACGCAGCGCATCAGTCAATCACCCAGCCACTGTGCCGTCATACCCCTTTTAATCACTAGGCTGGAACAGCATACTGTTGTTATTGTAATTTAGGTTTTAAATTGTTTCTATAAAGAGTATTTCTTTATCACAATTTAAAATGAAACCTTTGTCTCCCGCTGGCTATTTTGAATACAGCTCGCCATTTGTAATTTCTACTGTTTTTGTAATGAAATTAGGGACGTATAACATTTTGTATAAAATTAGCGACAGATGTAAGCAGATGTCGAATGAAATTATAACCGGACGAACAATTCGAAATTGTAGCCTGTTCAAAATACAAAAGACTTTTTGTTCTGCGCAGTCGTGGGGTAAACCATAATAAATATTTATTGAAGAATGAATCTTATGCTACTGTTAAAATAGAACATTTTTGTGTACGTTTGTATAAGTACAATAAAAGGTTTTATATTTTTTATTAACTGTTGAACTTTTAATCGATGTGGTAGTTATGAAACTTGTAAATACAGAGAGGTTTCAGAACCTGCGTCATTCCAGAACCTCTCCTAATGATTCCAGTTCTAAAAATCCAGAACTAATGTAGAGCATTGGTTAAATTCCACTTTTGGTTTCTAAGTTGGTGCAAAGTTGTAGTTACCGGCACAAAAAACATATTGAAACTACATAATCATCCTTTCCATCCATCCATCCATCAGTTCATTTTGCAAAAGCCAAGTCTCAATTACTACCTCGTAAAAGGTGGATTAATCCGTAATAAGACAGTAATCACAAGTAAACCGAATGTATTTACTTACTACTTTGTATTCAGTGCTTATAAATACTGAGTTTTGATTGGTGAGTTACATTGTTTTTGCACGTGGCACATTCAAGTTAATTATTCTCTTTTGTCCGGTCTCGGATTTTGTTGTGCTTGTTTCATGATAATTTGATTGAGTTAAAGGTTTCTGGTTGTGTTTTTCATAAGAATGTAAATGAAATGTCGTTTATTTAAATTTAAATTCAATTTTGAAGTTTAAACAATTACATTTATCATTATAACACAATGGTATTTACATTACGAGATTGATCTGTGCTACGGCGTAGTTAGATCTATGCTACGCCGTAGCACGGCACACGCTATGCTACGGCGTAGCGTGTGTTGTGCTACGGTTTAGTTAGTGCTGTTAATGATCTTAACTGGTTTTATACTACGGCTATGCAAAATCTGTGTTAGCGTAAGCTGTTCTAATCTACTGCGTGGCTCATTCTGTGTTTTGACGTAGCTCATGGTTAGCTAGGGCTCGATGTAGCTTGAACTTTAATACGGCCAGCATTGTAACGACTACGTAGGCACTCGCGATATTTTACGTTCACGCACAAACTTCAGTATAATCCCCAATATATTCGTATATTTAGACAAGTAATCAAACAGTGTTAACAACGTAATAAGCAATGTACAATATTACAGTGAATGCAATTAGTTAGATAAATATAAATTGTACATATTTGAAAGAACCACCACCAACTAAAACAAACTAATTACCCAGCTGTGTATTTATCTCAATTTGATCAGTTGAATACAAACAATCGCAAATAGTTGTCCTGTTATTTGCTTTGGTAATTAAATTCAAAACCTGTTGTAGAAACAGAACATATCATTAAACTAGCTTTTGCCCGCGGCTTCACTCACGTTAAATTCGGGGTAACACAGTTCCCCTTTCTTGATTTGTAGGTACCTGCTACCTGTAGTGGTACCTGTTGCCCTTGTGCCTTATTTTTTGTGATAGCAAAGCTTATTTTTCCCTTTTCTTCCCTCTTTCTCCGTCATATATCAATCTTTTTTTAAAAGAAAAACCTATGTCCGTCTCCAACTGTTTCTGTACAAGAATTCATCAAAATCGGTTTAGCCATTTAGGCGTGAAGACGTAACAAACAAACTCACTTTTGCTTTTATAATATTAGTAAGGATTATTCGATACCAAAATAAACTCTCACAAATTGTGCTAATTAATTGTTCTAATTATATATTGTGTTCTCGAACCATTAGCTAGCACAAGGGTAAAGCTTATGTTGCTATACTAAGCTTATTTTAATCAATTTATAACATGCTTATTGCTGAAACAAAAGCTTTCTCGCAGAGAAGGAATGGGCCGTTATATCTGCTTTAGTATGACCACTTCACGCGTCTAGTTCAAGGTAGTGCTGCATATCGAGAAAATGCATCAATTTGTCTAACTTGAAAAATTTATTTTAGTTTTGTGTTGTCGCGCTTGTACAGATAAGTTGGTTGAAGTGTAACTGTGCGTGAAACTTGTCGTAGTTATGTCAAGTTGTAAATGTCACTGTCAGTTTGACAGCTGACATTAGATTGTATAGTGGCGACACTGGGAAACTCTTAACAAGACGGAGAGTGGGATACTTGGCTGTATCCCACTCTCCGTCTTGTTAAGAGTTTCCCAGTGTCGCCGACGACGAGACGTAAAGACATAGTTAAATTAATTTTCATGAAATAATAAATAGCACAGATCTAGTGCGGGTGAATGTCAAAAATCCATGTTTTTTAATTTTAGACATTTTGGCATTTTGGTTCCTCGTGACATTTTACATTGGGGTATTTTAAAACCCATTGTAAAACTCACTGGGTTTTAGAAGTCGGATGGCAGTCGCTCCATGTAAAATACTGGTATTCAGCTGAATCCAGTTGCAAGCCGAAGCCTAAGTCGGTAGAAGTCGACCCCAACATATGTAGTTTAGGAATAGATAGGCAGATGATGATGTTCCTAACAAAATGTACTTTGACCGGTGTGAAAGCAGTGGTGATGAAAAAAAAAACAAAATGGATACGCCTACAAAATTACAACACGTAAGTCAAATTAATCTTAGTAAATAATTAAAATAAAACGTTTTTACTTTATGATAACGACAATACTTAAAACAGTCCCTCTAAATGAATAAGACATTGCGACCGTACTTACGAGTGCCGTTCCAACTCCGTAAATTAATGGCGCCATGATTTATAATACGTAGGTAATAACCTTGGGCCCGGCTTAAAGCGGCTCGTTGAAGTGACCGTAAAGGGTTCTAACGTGTGATTCTGACAGAAAATGGAAATTGAGGTTCTAAAACTGAACATGAAAATCTCTTAATTTTAATCTCGTTTTAGATTTTTAGCAATTTCCATTTCTCAGCAGCAGTCCTAGTTAGTGCCTCATTAGTGGCAATAGGTTCACCCGTTCGAGCTAGAAAAGAACCAGCCCACTCCTACCACTATTATTTGAAGTATTTTTTTTTACAATTGTTAACGTCATATTCGTAAATATGATAAAGGAAGAACCCAAGTTCGTTTTAAATTATAACTTTCACAGAAACTTATCTCTTCGATAAAAGTTATTTTAAAAAAATGCTGCAATACTCATTTATTAAGTAAACTAGCTTTTGCCCGCGGCTTCGTTCGCGTTAAATTCGGACTAACACAGTTCCCCTTTCCTGATTTGTAGGTACCTGGTACCTATAGTTTTTGCCCTTGCGCCTTATTTATTGTAATAGCAAAGTTAAGTTTTCACTTTTCTTCCCTCTTCCTCCCTCATTTCTCACTTTTAAAAATATAAGCCTATGTCCGTCTCCAGGGTCCAACTATCTCTGTACCAAAATTCATCAAAATCGGTTCAGCCATTTAGGCGTGAAGACGTAACAAACAAACTCACTTTCGCTTTTATAATATTAGTAAGGATAATAAGACCCTACTTACTAACTAAACCATGGCGTATCTACTCTCACAATATTCAAGCTTAACAGATTAGTGGCATGAGTTATGCTCCTAAGTATTACGACAGAGTACTACGTATTACAGCGGCTTCATCTGGATTTACCTAATACTTACTGTTAGAACGGTACTTATAACACCCTGTTCACGATCTCAGGTGATGTGACTTCGAGAGGGAATGGGAAGCAGTCACTTCCTTTTGCATAACAGTTATGCTAGGGAAGGAGGTGGCCGAGCGTTTGAGGGAGAGGATGTCAAACTAGCCCTGTCGCCGCGGAAGAAGCTCCAGGCATTGGGTGCCGCGATACGATTCCCGGCCACCGTAGATGCGGGCCTGTGTAGGTAAACAATGTGTAACTCACATTCCGTCCGTCCAGTGTCGACAGGCCGTGTCGACGGCGCGTTAGTGTTTCAAGCGCGCCTCAAAGAGATGTCAGCAAAGCAGAGAGCCTGCCAGGGCCGGCAAAGGAACACAAAGGGAAAAAGAAGGAACATGGATGGGTTTTAGTCAGTAAAAGTCTGACATTGAGCGGGGGAAGTTATTTGATGGTTTCCCGTCAGTAAAAAAAAGCGATGCTACTTACGACACAGACATTAAATTGTGACTGTGACTTGCCAGCTTGTCCAGCGCCTCGCGTGTGTGTCACCAATACTGTAGCGTCGCTGCTACTCGTGGCATGTTCGGAGCAATTTAACTTCTCCGTAAATTTTGATACAATACGCAAGTCTCATAAACGCGTAGTTCGTGGTCAAGCGGTAGCTCTTAGAACGGTACCTACTTATAAAACCTACGTTTAAATACTAAGAGAACTAATGAACGTTTCATTTAATTTATTGATCGTTACACATAAATTAGGGCTGCTACAGTTCTAGTAAAACTGTAGAAGCCTTTATTTAAACGTAATTATTGAGGACTATTTAAAGCGGTTAGGTACGCGAGTACTCAAACACGTTAGGCTCATCTTCGTGACTAATTAAAAAAAAAACCCTACTATAATAATAGGTTTTTTTTTAAACAGTCAAGGGTTTAGTACAGTCAGAATGGAAAATTATTGGAGAGAGATCTTTTTTTTAGTTTCAGGAACATTTGTTACGCAAAAATAAAAATAGCCTCGATCAACTCAGATGCTAATCGATACTGTTTTTATTTTTTGCAAGAAAGCTATGGCTTGGCAGCTGAACCAAGGGCTTGATTGAGAAAGCAGTACTTCTAGACAAGGTGCGTATTGTTAGAAAGTTCCTCCTGCCTCTTCCTCATGACCTCTAACCACCGGTAACTACGACCCTGTTCTCAATGCTGGTTGACTGATATTTTTATATTTAATGTTATGCTATGTTTTTTTTGTTTAAGGAATAAAGTAAAATATAAGATAAATATTTGTGAATAACTAAATTAATATTTACTTATTCTTCTTACAAATAAACAAAATGATCGGGCAATCATTCACTAAACTCTAGTGGTCAAACCCCAGAGCATATTATTCTTACCGATAGAAATAAATCTTCTATTCGACAGATTTAATCCGATTTCCTCACAGACTTTAAACCATTTCCTTACAATTATTTAAAGTCCATTCTTTCGGAAACATTCGGAAGCGACAAAACTTGGAGTTTTCAAGGAAACGAGAGGAAAAGGGAACATTGCGAAGCTTACAAGTGGATTTAACTTCAATTCGTATAGATTTTGTGAGACGAATGTCAATCTTGAGGGACAGATGTTAACGACACATTTAGGTTGAATATATGAAGATTGACTGCCTCGCTACTTCTGATAAAAAGCTAAACCTCTTTTGTCATATTTAACTTTAGTGTGGTTTAACGTATTTGTATATATTTTTTTTAAATGTTTCCCCACACTAGAAATTTCTCCTGTATCGTGGGGTACGTTTACAAACGTTTAAACCCGGAATAACGACCGGTAGGTTATACAAATATTTCTTCCGTGCGGGGATCGAACCCGCGACATGCAGCGCAGCAGTCGATCGCTCAACCACTGCGCCAACCGTGCCGTCGAATACAATACAAATAAAATCTGAGTGCTGACTCAGATTTTTATAGTACAAATACATCTTTTCATTTAAATTAAGAAGTAAATCAGCTTTAACTTTGCAGAAAACATAACACAACATATAAAAGACGACACCGACGCAGTACATTAATTACGTTGCATTATTTTAACTGAGCTAACACCAGCTTAATAATCTCAACCACATCTTAACCTTTTTTTCATGTTACAATTTATGGCACTCTAAAGAAAAAAACAACGCTACACTGTAAAGATGTGAGCAGCATTATACCAACCCTAGCTGAATATCACCATTACATCCTAAGCTACATCTAATAAAACAGCTGACATCCTAAGACTACACGACCTGTCTAATATAGCGCGGTTTGCGCAGACTTAGGCTGACACTAACGAATGTATTCCGTAAGAGCCGCGCCGCAGTTTCATCTTGAGAGGCGTCATCATAACTTAACAATTACACGAGAATGCTGGGGTGCATTTTCTTGTTGGAATTAATTGGAAGATTAAGATGATTTGTTGAATATTACGGAGTTGTGTTATGTCTATTTTATGTTGAGTCGGAATAATTGACGTTTATAATAAACTTTCACATTATAAAATGTGACTAAAAATAATACTTGATAGTCGTGTCGGCCAATGGCTTAACAGCCAATAACCTTGAGCAACATCTGAGGAGGCTATCGCTTGGCAGCTGGATGAAGGGCTTGATTCAGAAAGCAGTACTTCTGGACACGGCCCGTATTGTTAGGAGGTTCCTCTCTCAAGAGCCCTGACCATCGGACCCTGTTCCCGATGCGGGTTGACTACTATTTTTTGTATTTTAAAAATTAAACACGAGTAATAATACCAGCCTATTACCGTCTCACTGCTGGACAAAAGCCTCTTCACATCAGAGCCTGCCAGGGCCACCGCCTGCCGGGGTTGCGGGTTGTTCGAAAGAGATACCGCGGCCCCGGAACATAAAGGGCAGTAGAAGGAACATGGGTGGGTTTTAGTCAGTACAAGTCTGACACTTCCCCTCCGCTCCGCCCAGAGCGGGGGAAGTTATTTGATGATTTCCCATCTGCAAAAACAGGCTTCTTCACATACAGAGAAAATATTTCTATGAATAAATAGGTTTTGAAACACTCTTTAATTGTACCGTTATCCTTACTAATATTATAAAAGCTAAAGTGAGTTTGTTACCTCTTCACGCTTCAATGGCTAAACCGATTTTGATGAATTTTGGTACAGAGATAGTTGGGAACCAGGAGACGGACATAAGCTATTTTTTTTTTAAAAGTAGGATATGAGGGAGAACGAGGAAGAAAAGGTAAAACTTAGCGTTGCTATTATAAATCAATAAGGCGCAAGGGGAACTGTGTTACCCCGAATTTAACGCGAGCGAAGCCGCAGGCAAAAGCTAGTAGTTGATAAATTCACAAGAAATAATTTTATACTTAGAAGACTAAAGCAGTTGCAACGAGAAATATGATTGTTTAATACGAATAAACACGTACTTATAAATTATAATTTTCAATGCAGTATGTGTGAATTAACTTTAAAATCGTTGAAACTTTCGTATTTATGCTAGTGACATAGTGAATAAACTGTTACAGTTAGGTATACACCTCTGAACAACTGTTTCAAGGAATTCCACCAAGATGTTACGAAGTATAAATTATTCGTCTAAATTACGCTTACCTTTTCCCCCTTCCTCCGACCCCGGTTGCGAGCAATTCTTTAAGGACATTTCCTCCGTACGTGCCTTCTAGCCATCATGTTGTATTAAGATAGGTAAGTCACTCGAGTGCACGAGTTTGTTCCGAAATCCCGGAATTTTCGTTGAGTAGAATTAGGTAGTATGTTCTGCAAATAAATCGGGTTGCGTTTGTGTATGCTTGCGATTAGGAACTCCTTAGTACTTTGCAAGAGACTAGCTGTCGTGACCGAAAGATATTGAAAAATATTCTTTTTTGTGTTTTTTTTTTTTTAATATAACGTTGCCCCACTCTAGGATTTTCTCCTGTGTCGTGAGTGCGTTTACAAACATTAAACTCACATACACAAACAGCCAGACCCGGAACAACTATCTGTAGGCCATACAAATATTTGTTCCGTACGGGGATCGAACCCGCAACACGCAGCGTAGCAGTCGATAGCTCAGCCACTGCGCCAACCGTGTCATCAAAGATTACAGTGTGTGGTTTTGCTCCACGATTCTACTGAGGAGTTCCTCATGAATAACATTATAACATTTTTTTGTAGCAAATCAAACCCAGGCTTATTCATGTTTGACAGTAGCAATAAAAAAAAACATTTATTTACAGACGTCGACGGCCAGGCGTCAAGAAAAATAACAACCAATTTCCTTTCAAAAAGCATTATGTACTTATCCAATCAACAACGACATTGTAGACATTATAGTGAGCCGATAGTAAAAACGGAATCGAAGTTGGAAAGCTGTTAGTTTTATTGAGTTATAAACTTCCCCTGAGAGCAACTAAGTACAATAAGTTATTGCCGTACGTGAGATTAACTTGTATCTACTGTAACAAGTGTGGTGTAAGTGTGAGTTTTTGCACCAATGCAAGCACAGTAAGGAAGCTTCAAAGTACTTCAAACTGAAAAAAATATATTGGATCACTTTGTAGTCCGTCTGTTTCTTTGTCTGCACCATACACTCAACCTTGTAGTCCCTTTGCGCTGTAAAATAATTAACCCTCTAAGTCTACGCAGTCAAAAGATATGGCTGTTATGTTTGCACGGAACCCTCGGTGGGCGAGTCTGACTCGCTTTTGGCCGGTTTTTTTTTTCTACACGTGGTACCTACTTGAACTTGGACAAGTAAATTTAAAAATTTTAAAAACAACTTTGAGGAAGTAACTTACGCTAGAAATAATATTTATGCAATTGTCTGTGGAAAAGAAAGTTAGTTGTTCATTATGCCTTTGCTTACATTTTTAAATATATTAAAATAAAACATATAAAAACAAACATTACAAATAGTGGTCTGCCGTTCTGGGAAGCAGGGTCCAAAACTATTATCCTTACTAATATTATAAATCCGAAAGTGAGTTTGTTTGTTACGTCTTCACGCCTAAATGGCTAAACCGATTTTGATGAATAAGAGATATTTGGGACACTGGAGACGGACATAGGCTGTTTTTTTTAAAACAAAAAGATTGAGATATGGGGAGAAAGAGGGAAGAAAAGGGAGAACTAAACATTGCTATTACAATAAATAAGGCGCAAGGGCAAAAACTATAGCTAGTAGGTAGCTGCAAATCAGGAAAGGGGAACTGTGTTACCCCGAATTTAACGCGAGCGAAGCCGCGGGCAAAAGCTAGTAAATTATAATAATTTTTCTGTTATTCGTCTCTAAGCTTACCTTAAGTGTCTAATATAAAGTAAATAAATAAGTTCTCGATCTAGATATCTGATACATCATTGTTGACGTGATGTTCTACTAACTTTTTAAGAAAATCGAACATTTAGAAAAACACTTTTTTGTTCGTCTATACCACAGATGGTTTTTAAAATTTTGTCGTCAAATCGACATACCGAACAACTTTTTAATTTAACTTTTGACGAAGTTGGACATCTTGTCACTTCCCAACTTTTCTTTTTCGTATTTTTATTTCAATTTTTAGTCCCAGTTCTTCATCGTAAAAAAAAACTGTAAACGCACATATTTATAAATTCCTAAAAATAAACGGAAATCGATCCAATGCTGTTTTAAATTCAATGATGATTCTTTAAATAGTACTAGCTGGCGCCCGCGGGTTTGATATCGAAAAAAAAGTATTATATGTGTTATTCCAGACTATAACCTACCTCTCTACCTAATTTCATCAAGATCCGTTCAGCCGTTTTGTCGTGAAAAGGTAACAAACATCCATACATCCATCCATTCGACGACACGGTTGGCGCAGTGGCCGAGCGATCGACTGCTGCGCTACGTGTCACGGGTTCGACTCCCGCACGGAACAAACATTTGTATGGCCTACAGATATTTGTTTCGGGTCTGGCTGTTTGTGTATGTGAGTTTAAATGTTTGTAAACGCACCCACGATACAGGAGAAATTCCTAGTGTGGGGCAACGTTTTTTATAAAAAAAAATCATCCATCCATCCTGACAAACATTCGCAATTATAATTAAAATAAAAAAAAAATAACAGGAATAGGACAATAGGATGGCAAGAATCAGACATACGCATGTTCAGAGTAACTATTTGAAATTGTCAGTAAGTAACTTTATGACTTAAACCAGTACGGACAAATTGCGGACGCAGGTCCGGATATGACCTCGGTTATGCAGACCTAATAGTACAGACGCCTGCAGGTCAAGCTACCCGAAACTGACAATTTTTCCCAATGAACCTTGAACCTTATTCTGTAGAAATAAAGTCAAAAATCTATCAAAGAAATCTGACAGATTGTAGTAGCTTGATGTGCAGGCGTCTGTACAACCAGATTGTGCCACTTATTTAAGTCCCATGTTTTACAAATCTAAAGCAAAGCTGTTATTGTGAAATTCATCTTACAAACTCAACCATGTTGTACAAATACTAACTTCTTTATACGAATACTTACTGAACTATCTGTCAATGTCTGACAGGGGCTGCATCTGTTTGTCCGTAGATTTGAAAATCATAAGATTTCCAGGTGTGAAAGAGCCAAGGGCAATGTCACATAAATAAGAATCAAACTGGTTTCTACAAAACTACAATCTCTCGTTTTTTTTTAATAAAAATCGTTGCTCCCACACTACTGCGTTTATTAACATTTAAACTCACATACACAAACAGCCAAACCCTAAACAACTATCTGTAGGCCATACAAATATTAGTTACGTGCGGGAATCGAACCCGCGACACGCAGCACAGCAGTCGATCGCTTAGCCACTGCGCCAACCGTGTCGTATTATTGAATCCAATAAATTATTTAAAAAAAAAAACATTTCATACGATGGATACTAATATTATTTATAAGAAGGAATACTTGAAATGAATCGCAATACTTGGGTGTCTGGGAATTTACATTTTTCCAATATTAGCGGGTAGGTACGCGCCGTAGGAGGGGGGGGGGGCGGTTGTTAAATATATCGTTATCCCTGGCGAGGAACGTGACCTACAATTGAATTGTACTGATATGTGTAATCAATTTATTGTTGAAAGTAAGGGCGTGAAGAAAAAATACTATTCTTGTTGATTTGTTGTAGTACAAATCCCAAAATATCCAAGATAAATATCATCAAACATTTCCTCTGGATTCCGACAAAGTATTTCGATGCGTTTTCCTCGTCACGTCGGTAATAACTTTGAAAGCGGAGCGCATGTCGACACGTTCAGTTGATTTTAATAGTTCTGAAGTTGTGAACAATGTGACGTCATCAAAGTATCAGTTATAACTGTGTCAATGGGAGTAATGTCCTACTAATATTATAAATGAGAAAGATTGTGAGTATGGATGTATGTTTGATATTACTGTAAAGTTTCATTAAAATAAATTCAGTAGTTTTTGCGTGATAGAGTAACAAACATCCATACATCCATCCATCCTCACAAACATTCGCATTAATATTATTAGTAGGATTACTTCTAGATTCGAGAAACGAATAACGTACCTCACGCTCAGTAGCCGCGCTTGATCGCACAACACCAACAAGTAAATGATAAGATTAGGTATAGGCTTGCAACCTGTTGCCACAAACGGGAAACGTTGCCAGTTTTGAAACCGTTGTTTAATAATTAGCATCGGTTATAACGCGACATTGTAGAATTTCCAATAAAACTAGGACAATGGATCTGAAGGGTTACCTTGACATCTTATAGCAGTTCTTCTGTGTGAGAAAGAGATGGTGCTAGACACCCTGTATAGCTCTGTCTCTTTCCCTCAGTGGAATAAGTTCTGTTTTAGGACGTCATGGCTGGAAGATTTTCTCATAATAACGAAATTGTTTTTAGTTTTAAGGCAGCGGTAGTGCTACCAGCCTCCGCTTACTGAGAGGGAATAGGAAACGGTCATTTCTTTCTGCGAAGCATGCCATTTAAATGACATATGATCCATCATATGTCATTGAAGGATCATATTATGTCCATGTCTATCATATGTCGTGGCCGGGCGTTTGAGGAAGAGAGTGTCAAACCAGCCCAGATGCCGCAGGAGACGCTCCGGGCCTCGGGCGCCGCTAGACGATTCCCGGCCACCGTATAAATGGGTCTATGGGTGGTGAGCAATGGATAGCTCACCGTCCGTCCGTCCAGTGACTAAAGGCAGTATCGACTGCGCGTTAATGTTCCACGCGCGCCTCAAAGAGATATCAGCAAAGCAGAGGGGCCTGCCAAGGTTACCCGCCTGCCGGGGTTGCGGGTTGTTCGAAAGAGGTACCGCGGCCACGGAACATAAAGGGCAAAAGAAGGAACAAGGATTGGCCTTACTCAGTTAAAGCATGACACACTCCCCGCTCCGCTCAGAGCGGAGGAAGTTATTTGATTCTATCCCCTCAATAAAAAAGGGCAGGAAGATGATGAGTCAAACTATAAACTTTTTTAATGAGAAACAATTCATTGTCGTCTGTAGAAAGAGTTCCGGAGGGCCAGCGTAAGTAATGTTAAAAAAATAAGACTTTGAAAGGGTTTTAGTTGCAACCATATTCAGCAGGAAAATGAGATCGTAAAGTAGTCAGACAAAATATAAAACTACGCCGGAGTCAGCAGTAAAATTAAAGTTTTCAGTGTTCTTCATGAAAGTTGAAAAATTCTCAAAGGGGAAAGAAAATGAAACATAATTTATAAACTACGAAGGTTGGCTAAGTGTGCGTTTACTTTAAATATTAGAAAACTTTTAAGTAGATTATTTTTTATGTAAAATTTTCTTAGGTACCTAAATATGTCTGCTATTATTAATCCACTTGTATTACGTCATTATCTGCTTAGTTTTTTTTTCCAACTATGTTAGCGTGCAGATAAATACCACCATTTTACACCGAGCGACTGCCTATCTGACCCCCACAAGCCTGTTAGTACTAGGCTATGCGATACCCCTTGGGAAGACTGGTTGTCAGACTTTCGAGCCTCTCACTAACGACTGTCAATAATCTACGGCAAGGTAAAAACTTGGTATTTATTTTTCTTAGTTTCCTTACCACTTCGCTGTAATATTGTACCGCATAAAAGAATCATAAATTATTGAGTACCAGGATAAAGTGAACATTTTACAAATTTTGCGTAAAATATGGGCTTCCATATAGCCTCGCTTGAACAATCTTTGCCCTCATAAATATTGAGACCTGTATTATTTTACAATATTTTTTCTTAGTGCCGAGTGTTCAAAATCTAGCCGCATGCTCCAATGTCCATTTGCCGACTATTATATTTTCTGTTATAAGGTGCATAAATTTACTACCTATATGTCAACGTAATCCGATTAATTTGCTTACACAATCCATCCATCTTTTTTTTTTAATTGTATTAAATAATCAACTAGCTTTTGCACGCGGCTTCCCTCGCGTTAAATTCGGTAGCGCCTTATTGATTTGTAATAGCAACGCTAAGTTTTCACGTTTCTTCCCTCTTTCTCCCTCATATACCACACTTTTAAAAAAAAATAGCCTATGTCTGTCTCCTGGTTCCCAACTATCTCTGTACCAAAATTCATCAAAATCGGTTTAGCCATTAGAGCGTGAAGAGGTAACAAACAAACTCACTTTCGCTTTTATAATATTAGTAAGGATAAGGATAAAAACTACATTTTAATCAATCTGCGTGTTCGTTCCGCCAACTGCAATTAATTTACCTGGAGGACTGCCCATCTGACCAACAGAACTTTCTTAACAACTACTGCCAAATATCTAAACGTACTGTATATCTACATAACTTGACATTCAAAAGTGCCTGTAATGGTCTACTTGAAATAAATGCTTTGAGTTTGAGTTTTACGGATTCCGTGTTATTCAGGGAACAAATTGGACTCTGTATATACCTAATAGATGGTCACCCATCCGTGGATTGACCTCATCTGGCAGCTATACCTCTAAAATACATCACACTATAATTTTATAAATATTTGTGTCATTCAGGCTTAAACTGGACCATTTTGTTACTTACATAGCTTAAACTCTACTTGGGAGAAACTGCGGGGCATAGCCAGTATTCAAAAAAAACCTTTACGAATAATAAACAGGTTATAATAAAGCCTCTTTACATTATGACACTGACAACTGTGGACACAGCTGTTCCATGTTCAGCCATCTTGTATTATTCAGTGCCCCCTTGACACAAGAGCCTGCCGCTTCCTACACAATATCTATGTTAATTCACTTCCTGATATGAATGTTTATTGGGGCAGATGTTTGTTAGTATTATTTTGCTTTTGGTTATTAATACCAAATACCTAATTAAAATCTAACTTAGAATTTAATAATAATCGGAAGAAATATTGGAGGAGCTCCAATATATTTTCGGTTAAACCGGCTTGCCTAGGTTGGTCTGTGGATGGGTGACCACCCGTTACATACCAAGTTTCCTCCGTGCTTCGGAAAGCACGTTAAACTTTGGTCCCGGCTGTCATTTAAAGATCTTTGACAGTCTTTGTGTCCAAGTCTGACTACCATTCTAAGTTAGGAGTATCGTATTATCCAATACTAACTGGGTTGTGGAAGTCAGATAGCCAGTCGCTCCTTGTAAAATACTGGTATTCAGCTGCATCCGGCAAGACTGGTAGCCGACCCCAATGTATTTGGAAGAAGGCTAGGAAGAAGATGATGATAAAGAATTGGAAACATATATTTTCTTTCTTTTATGACTGTTCAAATGGAAAGGTTTTCTACTTTTTTATTCAGCCACAAGCCTTTTGAGCCATCTATGATAAATATCCAATATCAAACCAACCGTTAAATCCTATCAATTCAACACCAACACCATAGAGATACCAGAACAATGCAACTCAAATATACAGGATGCGCAAAATGTATCGCCGGGAATGAAAACCGACACGCGGCGATAGATCGTGAAAGTTGCTGAAGAATTTCCTTTCAGGCAGTGATATATTGAATGTTCCGGGCCGGATCGGAACCGGACGGGATGCTCTTCCGAGTTGCACGGTTTCGTTTTATATTTTTCAATAAAGCGCTGTTTTTGTTTGGAATTTTGGTAGCTTTTTGTGCCTGTTAATGGGTTTAGAATGAAAATGGCGGATGTTCTGCCGTATTGCAAAAGTTTTATAAGCGAATATAGGCTGGTATAATAAAATTGTTGTTTTATTTTTCAAATAATATTTCGTAATTGGCTTTTTTGCGGATGGTAAATCATCGGATTCCCCGCTCTGGGCGGAGCGGCGGGGAGTGTCAGATTTGTACTGACTAAAACCCACCCATGTTCCTTCTTTTGCCCTTTATGTTCCGGGGCCACGGTATCTCTTTTAAACAACCCGCAACCCCGGCAGGCGGTGGCTTTCGCAGGCCCCTCTGCTTTACTGACATCTCTTAGAGGCGCGCATGGAACACTAAAGCCGCGTATCCATTATGCGCTCCTGCCGCGCGCGGCATGAACACCCGTACCCGTCCAAATATTTAAATGATATCAACAAAGCGCGCGTGGCAACTGTTCCAGTGTTTGGTCGTTCAACATGCAGTCCAGTCGTGTACGAGCAGCAGCAGAATCATTTTTCTCGTCTATAAGATGACAAGAGCACAGTCATTTTTTTCTTCAAATCTGGCACAGGGGCTCCCATTTCACAACTTATTTCTCTCCAAGCGTCTTCTCTGACCGATTTATTATGATAAAAAGAACTTTTGCTATTCCACAGCAGTTCTTTTGTACCATAAAGTTGAATTAATTTACGACAACTCTGATTATCCATCGCTCGGAACGCAACGAACACATATAATATATCATGTCCGTTACAACTGGCGCGCGCGCCACAACGCGCGTCCTTTGATGCGCGGTAAAAAAACGACTCCAGATGGAACGGGCCGCTCTTAGTTCGAGCGTTCCAACAAACACATTGGCGCGCGTTCCAAAATGGTAACAATTTCGCGCGGCCGGAACGCGCGCCAATGTTCGTCTTCTTGGAGCGCGAAGTCGATCTGTCGACACGGCCTGTCGTTTCGATGTCGTCGTCCGGCAATTATTGTCGGTTATTCCTTCATATTCCTCACACAATCCATCCATTACTAATACTGCCTTAATATATATTAAAAAAAAACATGAATGATCAATAATAATTCTTACAAAGTAATATTTAGTCTATCAATACATTGTTATATTATGAGTTGGTGCCCTCAGGGCCCAAACCTAGCGGATGTCGTCACGACCCGTTACCGGATATTAATGTTACGTTGGATGGGGTAGGTGGGTACGTTTTTGAAGAATAAGCCATGTTGCGGAAGTTGCATTCATTTGTTAAATTCTGATGTACAGTCGGTAATAGGTGTTAGCTGACCCATCTTAAACACGATCTAATTTTAACCCTAACCTTAATTATAACATTAAGGTTCATTTAATTTGTATGAGTTTATTAGAACACGGCGGCTTTTCGATGAACAAAAACAATATAATACAGACACTCAAAAGTTATCTTTAACACATTGGCATTAAGAATCTATAATTACTTGTTATGCAAATTTGACTTTAATGCTGTTAGACTTAAAGTTTATTGCTGTTAGTGAAATATAATTAGTGTCATGCTAATAGTAGCTTATTTTGATTGTTGTAGTAGATCTGGCAATAGTTAATAAAGATGTGGGTAGGAAAACAAAAATTCTGTAGTCAAATTATATAGTCGATGACATCTGAGAACAATAGGGTTACCATGACATCTTATAGCAGTTTTTATTCCTGTGTGAAAAAGAGATGGTGCTAGACACCCTGTATAGCTCTGTCTCTTTCCCTCAGCGGAATAAGTTCTGTTTTAAGACGTCATGGTAGGGTAGCAGGACGGAATATTTTTATCTGTACTGTTGAGTGCCAAGAAAACCGGTGTCGGATCCCATTTTATAATAATCGGTCCTTGCTGCATAAAATGGCATAAATCCTTATTTAATACTATAAAAGCGAAAGTGAGTTTGTTACGACTTCACGCCAAAATAGCCAAACCGATTTTGGTGAATTTTAGTACAGAGATAGTTGGGACCCTGGAGACGGGCATAGGCTAAAACAAGTGAGAATAGGGGGAGAAAGAGGGAAGAAAAGGGGAGCGAAAGAATTTTTTTTTTCGATCATCACGCTGGTTAAAGTTAGCGTTAGTCCAAAGTGACTATGCCACGCGGACGAAGTCGCGGGCGGAAGCTAACCAGGCTATAATACTTACACTGCTTAAGCACAAGAGTGATGGTTGGTACTACATTCATGAGGCATAGCAGAGACAATGTTTGACGAATGTCTAATGTGGCTGTTATTGCCCCTTCAAACCGCCGCTTCACAATCCAGTGTTGCTATCTGGAATACCAACGGAAAAGAAGGTATGGCTGTAGTATTTCCTAAAGCACTCTGCTATGCTACGGCTGTAGCGGTTTCAACTTGTCTGGATTTTAAAGTTTGAAAGGCGAAATAAGAGAAGAGCGAGTTCA
Organism: Ochropleura plecta; assembly: GCA_905475445.1. NCBI lineage: Eukaryota > Metazoa > Arthropoda > Insecta > Lepidoptera > Noctuidae > Ochropleura > Ochropleura plecta. The sequence continues at coordinate 601,393 of FR997738.1, read as the reverse complement.
TAACATATTCGTATTTCAAATACGGGTACGTATATATGTGCTTTTACTATAGAATGCTGTTTTGAGCTGGAAGTTTTTTGAATCATTGGTCAAAAGGTCGCTAACGCGAGGTTCAATTGTTGTGGACGACATGGTTGGCGCAGCGGTTTAGCGATCGACTGCTGCGTTGTGTGTCGAAGGTTCGATCCCCGCACGGGACAAATAATATGGCCTACAGATAGTTGTTCCGGGTCTGGCTGTTTGTGTATGTGAGTTTAAATGTTTTTAAGTACACCAACGTTTAAAAAAAAAAAAACAAAAATATTACGGTATGTATGTGCACTTCGGCGCTTTTACAATAGAATGCTGTAAAGAAGAGGAATGCTAGCAGTTTTACGAGGTTCTGGGTTCGATTCCTGCGTCGGACAAAGTGTTATGATGTTTTTTTATTACGAAATTGTTAGTAGCAGCTATGGAATCTGGAATTACATAGGAGTTTGAAAATAACTGGCGGAAATGTACTGTAGTACCGTTCTGCCTCACCTTTTAAGGATTACAGGCGTGTAGGCAACAAGGCACAAGCTGCATTTATCCCATAACAATAATTTATTAACTCCTGAACAACTCCCAAAATGATAAAGCGAGCCAACCCAGCTGCGAAGCGAGGCAAGTATTAAAATATACAAACTAAGCATCACTTAAAGTGATTTGTGAACGAGTCCAAGTTCTGTTTAATGAAATTCAGTTTTCCGACTTGGCACTAGTTTCCCAGCTAAACTTTTGAGCCCGGTGTCCGATGAAGTTGCAGCTCGTATTATTACCGAGCTTTTGTTTATTTCGTTACGTGAATATCGTAGTATTGGGTGTTTTTGTTTTACAGAATGTAAATGCATCGTTTACGAAACCGTCTATCAAGCATTATATACATAGGGCACGCCACAATAGTGGCGGTAAGTCCCCTCTTTGAGGAGTGGCTGGAGAGGCGCCATGGCGTCCTCACCTACCGCCTGACGCAGGTCCTCACCGGACACGGAAGTTTCGGGAGATTCCTGCACATAATCGGGTGGAAGGAAACGCCTGGGTGCCCTAATCGAGACGATCGCCGACGGCGATCTCTCGCGTCCGGCCCTGGTTCAGTCCATGGTCCGGAGCGAGAGGGAATGGGAAGCGGTCACCTCCTTCTGCGACGCAGTAATGCTAGCGAAGGAGGTGGCCGGGCGGCACTTTTATGCGGAATATTAACATTATTATTGGTAAGTATACATTGAATGTTCCCCAAACGGGATCCCGAATCAAAGGCACCTCGGGACCCCAATCAGCAGAATAAACAAGGAATATCAACGCGTTACATGTACCGATATTCGTACTACGACCACTGAATAAAAAACTTCAGAAGGTCGACTGCACACAACGAGTAAAACCACACGCAGGTATAATACAAACCACTCGCGACCGGCGTTTGTTTTAGGGCTGAAACTTCGTTAAACGGACACCTGCGCGGTTTCATACAAAAGTGAACCGACGCGGGGACACGCGCGGGGCCCGCCAGCGGTAACACGCGCGGGCTTGTTCAGTCAATAACGCTTGATGAAAAGCTTGTGAAAATGTCTTTCGACAGAGAAAGAGTAGTTGTGAAACTCCAGTGTCGCTCTGTCATATGAGGTCAAGCGAATGAACTCTTTAGGGACCTGTGACAGGGTCCTTCACATACCCACAGAGCCCATGCTTGCAGACACGCGGCGGGTGTCTGTCGCGGGTGCTCGTTTAACGCAGTTACAGCCCTTGAACGCCGCACGCACATGTGTGCGTGCGCACAGTTGCGAGTACACGTGTAGCTAGTCTATGTAGACAAGCTACACGTGTACACGCAACCGGGCGCGGCGTTGATTTGAAAATAACACTGACCAAGACCTCTTCTATTTGTACTCTCATATATCTCTTTCTACAGTCCGATTTCATAATTGTCAAATCACTGTGATCTTTATTCAAGTTGCTACTAAATAACTGCTGTCTAAAGTTACATGAACTGTCAACTGTGTGTCGACGTAAACATTACAAAGTGATAATTCGCTTCTTCAATTTTGCTAACATCATAACAAAGCCTGTCATTTTGTCTTTTGGTTTTGCGGTGGTCAAGTTTAATGTGCTGTTTGTGTAATAATAATTTAGTTGTGTAATTTAGTTAAATTCAGGGTAACACAGATCCCCTTTCTTGTTTTGCAGGAACTTGCTATCTGTAGTTTTTGCCCTTGCGCCTTATTTATTGTAATAGCAAAGCTAAGTTTTCCCTTTTTTTTCTTTCTCCTCCAAAAAAATAGCCTATATCTGTCTCAATTATTCCTGTAACAAAATTAATTAAAATCGGTTAAGCCATTTAGGCGTGAAGACTTAACAAACAAACAAATTCACTTTCGCTTTTATAATATTAGTAAGGATGTATACGTGCGCTGAATTCCCATCATTGTATGTACTAGTACTTCTGCACTTGTCTATTCTCTGCCAATGCTACCGCTCAGGGGACGTTACCGGCATTGACTATAGATGTCAAGATATTGTGAATTATGGACCGTTATTTACGTAAATTATGTCCCGATGTGATACCGGTACTGATTGTGTATTCATTTAGTTGGTTTATTGTTCTGGTAATTTGAAACAGTAATTAGACTAAATCATAACGGAACGATCTTCTTAAACGTGTTGTCAGATTGTTGTCTTCATTATTAGGCCAAGATCTAAACACACCCGCATTAACGCCCAGTTCGTTTTGCTTACGGATAGTAGTATTTTGACATAAGTTCTATGAGACGTTTGTCAAAATCCTACTAGTTTTTTGTTTATTGGAACCGGGCGTTAGTAAAACATGTTCTCGTCTTTATCTTGAGTTTAGTAGGTAGTGTAGTATGGCAGTTGTGCTACAGCAAAAAGGATTACTCTAAAAAAACGATAAAAGTTTTTTTTTTATTTTGGTATTTTTTTCTGGTTTAGGCCAAAAACCAACAGTACAAATAACCCAGTGTTCTACAATCTTTTACCCACAAACAATTTAAATGCATCAGGTGTGCTTATACAGGATGTAACGGAAAGGGTATATACATACCAATAGCGAGGCTTCTTTTTTTTTTTTTTTCTTTCTTTTCTTTCTTTCTTTCTTTCTTTTTTTTTTCTTTTTTTTTTTTTTTTTTTTTATATTTAGCTGAAACCCTTACGATATCGTTTGATAAGCCTTGAAGAAGCCTTGCTCTTGATATGTATATACCCTTTCCGTTACACGTTGTATAAAAGCATCTTGCCAGCAACATCGCCGTAACTTAAAGTTTTTAAAGCCCCGATTAAACTTTTTTATACGGCCATAATCTGCAGCAAACTTCGTCTTTGCACATGATGGCAATCTACTTATCTCAGTTACCGATACTTGCCAAGCAGATATAATACCTCAACTGGATTTATAAAATAGTCTATGAATGAAATAGTGTTTATGGGCTTAAAAAAACCCTACGACATTTTTCTTGTTTTCTTTATTATCCGCTTGTAGCAGAGCTTTAGGTTGAAAACAATTAACTAACTACATCACAGGTTCACCAACTTCACCAAGCCTCAGTGGAAGCAGAAGCATACCCTGGGCTTCTACTTCCAACTTCCCGCCATCATGCTGACTGACAGTTGACATCAGTGGCAGCGACCTGACTGCTTGTGCTTGTGGCAGATACACTTTTTTGTTCAAAATCAATCAAAATCAAAATCATTTATTTCAATTAGACCATTACAGGCACTTTTGAATGACATGAAAACAAAAAAATGATGCTGCTACAGTCCCAGTCACAAGACATAATAACTTGTGAAAGTACTGTAGTTGCCCATTCCAAAGCGTAGATCTCTATGGAGAAGAATGGGCAAGAAACTCCATGGACACTCTTTTCTCAATCATAATATTTTTACAAAACCATGGATACATCATTCATGTTGTGATCCTTACTTTTACTAATATTATAAAAGCGAAAGTGAGTTTGTTTGTTTGTTACCTCTTCACGCTTTAATGGCTAAACCGATTTTGATGAATTTTGGTACAGAGATAGTTGGGAACCAGAAGACGGACATAGGCTATTTTTTTTTAAATGAGTGGGATATGAGGGAGAAAGAGGGAAGAAACGGGAAAACTTAGCGTTGCTATTACAAATCAATAAGGCGCTACCGAATTTAACGCGAGCGAAGCCGCGGGCAAAAGCTAGTTATAAATACATGTGAGAACGATGTAGAATTAGCATTGTCTTGTTGTTGTATTGGCAATCATCAAATAACTTCGTCAGCTCTGGGCGGAGCGGGGGGAGTGTTAGACTTTTACTGACAAAAACTCATCCATGTTACTTCTATTGCCCTTTATGTTCCGGGACTGCGGTATCTCTGTTGAACAACCCGCAACCCCGGCAGGCAGTGGGGCCCCTCTACTTTGCTGACATCTCTTTGAGGCCCGCATGGAACGCTAACGCGCCGTTGACACGGCCTGTCGTAAATAGACACGGTACCCAGACGGTGGCCGGGAGTCGTCTCGCGGCACCCGACGCCTTGGGCATCTCCCGCGGTGGCTGGGTTGGTTTGAGGATATTTGCACGCCTTGAATCCTTATATTATAAATGATCCCAATAACAACGTTGATAAAAAATAAAACAATTTAATGTTCACCCTGGGAGCAATAGAAATATAATAAAATCAGTTCGTCATATTTTGATATGGGTTTATGTTCTGAGAACTGGAAAAAGGGATTTGGGAAAATTGGCAAATGATTTAGTAGGGTGAGAAAAATTGTTCGAAGAATCTAATATCTACAGATAGTTGTTTCGGGTCTGGCTGTTTGTGTATGTGCGTTTCAATGTTTGTAAACGCACCCACGATACAGGGGAATTCCTAGTGTGGGACAACGTTTAAAAAAAAAACCTGCCTCGAATGCCAGACTCATTGCTGGTTAGCGTGTTGTCTTAGTCTCCTATAAGCAACAGTGTGTAGCTCCAATCCCTCTACAAACTAACGAGTTTGCTGTCATTCGTATTTCCTTCTTCGGTCAACTCCCCGAGATTCCGAAAAGCAACAGCCGTGAAGTTTTCCGTTTAACTTTTTTCTAAGTAGACTTTTTTCTGGTATACCGGCAAATAAATTTATCGAAACACTGTGGAGTGTTAATGACTATAAAGTATATTTGTTCGGAAACCTCTCGAAGCATGACGTAGCCGGAGGCGACGATCGGCGACGACGTGAGCGGGGGCACGGCGCGGCGCGGGGAACAACTATATAAGACGCGACCGCGGTCCGGAGGGCCCTCCCCACCCGTCCCTTGCAAGAGCCAGCCCGCGCTGCTGAGCCAGTAAGTCCAAATCAGCCCTTAAATAATATCACTCAGATCCAGCTTGTCCCTTGCTGTCCCTCAGCGACGCCCTAAGCCGAGGCTTGTACCCCACAGGGGGTGCCCTTAGCGTGTAGTCGCTTAGTTTGTAAGTTTTACACCCTGGCTGGAGGTCTTAATTTTTAAGGCATCCACAGGATTCGCCCGGTTAAGCAGACGACAACCTCCTTGGTTGAACTGCGAGATGCCATTCATAAAAAAAAAACCGGAGGGCCCTTCTCTTTTCGACCAGCTTAAAACACTGTACGCGTCCCGCACCGCCATCAAAAAACCTTACTGTAAATAATCAACTATTTTTGTAATAAACCAGTATCGAAATCAACGTCGCCATCATTTATACAGTCCACCTATAAATCTCCTCTACAATATTTACTTTGTAAAAACCTGTCAAATGCGAGTCGGCGTCGCACATACAAGGTTCCGTAGCACCTAGCAACAAACAATATAAAAACATTAATTTTTGTTTTTCACTTCATGTTTATGAAAAACAAAAAATCTAAAAAGAAAATAAGAAACCTCATTCCAACTTATTTTCCTTGTACTACTTAGTTTTTCTTCAACTGATTAAATGGCTATAGTTGGCGGAGTTTTTTTTTGTAGACTTTTAAAGGCCAACATATTAAAAAAAAGTTTTTATCAACAGAATAACACAAATAAACATGATCGGTTGTAAAATGATTTGCTAATAACAACAAATTGACATTTATTAGAAATCTTAATTTTTTTTAATATTAGGCTGTATAGCGGTGTCATATCTTTGTTTTACCTTCAGTCTGAGAAGACAAAGCGCAGGGAAAATACAAATCGAATCATAGTTACATATGATTAATGACAAAAGTACTTCATTATCTGTTAATAATTTCCTTATAAGCATATTTATAAACGTATTACAATTTGTCTTTGCTGTTCTCGGCTTTATAACACCCTCGCCTGGTGGCTCGGGTGTAAAATCCGCCTCGCTTGCATGACAAAAATCAAAGTGTTCTATACTATACTAATTGCCAAAACTGTGATTTCATTTTGTGCCAGACTCTCTGAACTAAAAAAAGTACTCTACTTCCAATCCTTGTGGTTTGGTGGCATGTTTATTTAAGTACAATAAAACTAGGTTATTTTACGACTCTGTAGAATCTGGAACTCAATATAAAGTACGTTTTATATCCTTAGATTTGGAAGTGTAAATACATGCGTAACCTTTTGCGTATTGTTGACTATTTTATGTTTCTTTGTTTTTCATGTATCCTTACTAATATTATAAAAGCGAAAGTGAGTTTATTTGTTTGTTACATCTTCACGCCTAAATGGCTAAACCAATTTTGATAAATTTTGGTACAGATATAGTTGGGACCCTGGAGACGGACATAGGCTATTTTTTTTTAAAGATTGAGATATGAGGGAGAAAGTGGGAAGAAAAGGGAAAACTTAGCATTGCTATTACAAAAATTAGGCGCGAGGGAAAAAACTCCAGGAAGCAGGTCTGTACCTGCAAATCAAGAAAGGGGAACCGTGTTACCCCGAATTTAACGCGAACGAAGCCGTGGGCAAAAGCTAGTTTACAATAAAGTTTGGTACAAAAAAAAACTAAACTATTCAGTCTAAGTGACGTTGAAGAGCATAATAGACAATTCTAGATTTTAAATCAAGTATTCTTTCAAGGTTTTATTTTATTTCTTTTGTTTGTGAAGTAAGAGAATATACACCTGTATTTGTTCTGTATGTCAAGTCAATAGGTAATGTGAACTATGTACATAATTCTATTCTTGGAACTGAAGTTCTTGCATATTCAAATTATACTATGAAAACCGGTAACTACTACCGAAAAATCATAGAGAATAGCAGAAAACATTGTGGAATAGCAATTTTGTAGGAAAATAATTTAGCAGTCTATAAATTTTTCTCACGTTTTTGCTACATAATTTACAAAAGACTATTTGAATTCCATACACATCCTATGCCAACTTACTATTCATGGTCTAAAACTAACCTAAAATCTCTGAAACTCACACAAATTCTAACTGTCAGAGCTGCAAGATCCCAAAAACTATCAAAAGTAAATCACGTCCAGAAAATTCATACAACCCCTGTCACCCTCTACTTAAGGTCCAAAATCCTAATTTATCCATTCAGGGGGTCCTAATCCCAAAATCCGAAACCCATTTCAGAGTTGCTATCACCGAAGTTGTACCAGGCGCCCATAAGTCTGAGGGAGTTACTTGGGTGGGAATATTTGGAACACTTTACTTTAGGCTCTGCGAACGGTATGCCAATCACCCGGTTCACCGGTTTCGGTTCAATTTACTTTAAACTGGGGTGTAGTTGGTGGTTTCGATTAACACATGTTACACTGGGAGATAGTTAACAGTTTGACTTGAGTTAGTTAGTTTAGAATGTTTTTTAAAGGCTCGCTCTCTGTATTTGATTATTGCAGGCGTGTTCTTTAAGTTTAGGAATATCTGAATAATGGTTTTCGTTAAAATAATCCTTGTTTTTGATTAATCATTCGTGTTGATGAAGCCATGCTTTCTGAGCTTGGTCCGTGGACCGAAAAAAATCTTGGAATAATATTGGAAATGCGTCGTATATATAATAAATAATAATAAATGTTTATTCAGTAACTTAAATAACTTATGCTAGTTACATTGAGGAGCATCCTTTTGAGCAATTAATTTGCTTGTGTTAGAATGCTCCGCCCTTCGTATGTTACATAATCTTAGTAGTTATTTAAGATAACAGTATGTTAAGGAAACCAAAAAACAAAAAATAATGAAAAATGGAAAAATATAAAGGTTGATACTTAGCGCGCTGGAGTGTGATGCGGTATGAGATGAGGGTGTGTTTGTGGTTGTGTGTCTGTGTATCGGGAGAGTGAAAGTGTGGGAGGGCCCATGTGTATGTATGAGGAGAGTGAATTATCATAGAGCAGTATGCGAGAAAATTTGATCTCATTACTAATTGGCGACTCGTATTTGCGAGATTAACCCTGCGACTCTGTGTTGGGATCGGAAAATGATGTAGGACACCATTTTCCATTAACCGCGTGACCCTTATGTTAAATAAAGGTAATACCTACTTAGATTTTCATTGGCTGTATTATATTTTCTACCTCGTCATAAGTCTTGGACTTAAGCCATGCAGTCAATGTGTTTTGACACTCGCGGTAAGTAAGTGAATAGATGATAATATACAGTGTGTTAGGTTAAACGAGGGACTTATTGAGGGAGGGTATTCAGTATTCGATTCTCGTCCCAAATATGTAAAAAACCTATAACCTTAATTTCTGACGTAATTGTCCAATAAAATACATTATTCATGAACACTGAGCGCGAGAAAAGTAAACTTGTAAACAGTGAAGTAAATCACGCGGCAAAATACCTACGCGCCGATTCTACCGAAAAGGCGTCCTAAGCCAGGTTTAAAGTATGAAGGGAAAATGGATTATACCTAAAGGTCATTGACACGCACACATGTTCTGCGATAGTATTAAATCGCTAGCGCAAGGGTATATACACGTTGCGAGACTTATGCGAAAATTTAGGTATGGTTCTGTCTTTTATTTATTAGTGTTTTTTTTGTTCATATTTTTATTAGTATCATGTAAGTATGCACTATTGTGGGTTTGAATACGTCCCTCGTTTAAACTAACATACTGTATATACGTCGTAAGCAGGTGTGTGGTACTAGTAACCGACTTCCGAAAAATTAAATAACAGAACAAATAGTACTTTTGTCATTCAATATGAAACTATGATTAAATTTAATTTTTTCCCGAGCTTTGTCATTTTATACTGAAGGAGAAACAAACAAGGCGTAATATAAAAAAATAAAAAATCACGTACTTTTGATTTTAGAAATCAAATAAATTGCAATTTATTAGATTTTTTTTTAACCAAATTATTTTTATGATAAACACAAATTTATTACCTTAAAAAACATGCGCCTCATTGTTCTAAAAAAAATGACCGCTGGCTAAAGGGATTTGTTAATTACGTGTTCGTGGTGAAATCAGAAAAAAACATGCTCTCGTTGCGATAAATGATAAAAAACACAGGTTTGAAATACATAGCAAGTTGAACCTAATCGTAGTGCAATAGGATCTAGTTTACGAGGAAGTGTATAAAAAAGAACTTTCCGATGTTATTCCACAGCAATATCTTTTAGATTCCTTTCAACAAACTCTTTATCGAGAGTACAAAGCACATGGTATATCTCAGTACATTGTTATTCAGCACTCGCAAGAATTCGAATATGTTGTATCTCAATACTGCGCGTACTTGGAGGATATCGTAAATGGCAGCTGGCCAATTTTTGTTGTGAAAAATGTCGGCCAGACTAGAGATGCTTCCTAAAATATTGTCAAACTTATTCGTGTGCATTTGCTATACAATTCATATTTTGTTAAAGTACGAGTAGAAATTAGTTTAAAAAAACGCTTTAATGCGTAACTAAATATGCATTGTCATTCGAAGGTTTGTTTGCAAACATTGTGCTTAATTGGAAACCTTAGTTGTGGTACCGTTTTTACAGATATAATAATTGATTATTATATCTGTAAAAACGATAATTTATTTGAATAAATGTCCCGCTTTGGGCGCAGCGGGGGACAGTGTCAGACTTTTACTGACTAAAACCCTACCATGTTACAAACATTTAAACTCAAACACACAAACAGCCATTCTTGAAACAACTACCTGTAGGTTATACAATTTGTTCCACGCAGGGATGAAACCCGCGATACGCGCAGCAGTCGATCGCTCAGCCACTGCGTCAACCGTGCCATCAACATTGACTTAAGAATATGGTTTTTATTTCAACTCGATACCTCCAAGTGTTTCCGAGATACAGAACAAGGGTTCCGGCAGCAATGGAGGCGGAGCTATATCAGGGGACAGAGCAGCAAAGACCGCCCTCCAAGACGGTGTCTCGCGGGCCAAGTACCTGACCCGCGAGGAGATGATGGAGTCTCTGTATGGAGATCCGTGGGGGCGCCCATACAAGATGGTGCGGGATAAACTCCGCACCAGGGCCCCCCCGCTGACGCAGAGTCTCCGGCCCCAACTAGTTGAGGATGTGGTGAGCGCTCTGTTCCCTTCGCGAGGGGAGCATTCTCCCCCGCCTATGGCTCCGCCACTTGCGGTGCCGGAAGCGGACCACGAAGACGACGACGACTACGTCCCGGAGGTGATTGGGGTAGACCTGAGAGTGGCGGTGGGCAGGTTGAAAGCCAAAAATACCGCCCCGGGACCCGATGGCTTGCACGGCAAAGCCTGGGTCCTGGCCTTAGAGGTTCTCGGGCCCCGACTACTAGGGCTCCTAAGCGCATGCTTGAAGAGAGGCCAGTTCCCGCTTCGTTGGAAGACGGGGAAGCTGGTCCTCATACAGAAGCCGGGGCGCCCTGCGGACTCTCCGTCCGCATTCCGGCCCATCGTGCTGCTCAACAAGGTGGGCAAGCTCTTTGAAAGAGTAATTGCAAACCACCTCGTCGGGCACCTTGTGGGGACGTGCAAAGCACCAGTATGGTTTCCGCAAGAGGTGCTCGACGGTGGACGCCATCATGCGCGGGCAATCAAGGGTGGGGTTGTCGTGGCGGTGTATCTCGATATCGCCAACGCGTTCAACACCATGCTTTGGAGCTGCATCAGGGAGGCACTCCGGTACGGTACCACAGTGTGCCGACCTACCATTGTCGTGTGGTCGGGGCATATCTGACGGACAGGGCCGTCATCTACCCCGGTCGCTCTGGAGAGTGGAACCGGCGAGAGATGTCGTGCGGTGTCCAGGGATCGGTCTTGGGACGCTCCTGTGGGACATCGGTTTCGACTGGGTGCTGCGCGCCGACCTACCCAGCGGTATAAAAATAAAAATAGACCCAAGCATAATTAATAAATCCTCCAGTCTAAAGGGTGTGCCCGCTTCACGTTCAGTGAAGAAGTCACAGGTGATAAACTAGGACCATAGTACAAAATAAATAAGCTAATCATATCTTATTTATCAAAGAGATATAGCCCAATGCAATATCTCTTTGACAAATTGGAAAGCATTCTCCACTAACAATATCCAATTGATTTCCCCGTTAGAATCCGTCCTGCATCTCACGCCATTCATCAATTTAGTCTGCAGTAACGTGTGCTCCGCAAAATGTTCAAACACGACTTACTGGAGGGAAGGTTCATGGATCCTGGGCAGAACAATGACTGACGTTGTTAATTGGACGCCCACACGAGGTATTGTAAGTGTCTAGATTTTGCAAACCAGCTCGCACGTTGCGTAACACAGTTTCTAGATTGTTCCAGCGGAAAGCACAACGCGCTGACTGTCAGTCTCTTTATTGTGTACCTACTAGAATATAACTAGTAGCTTTGGAAATAGGAGTAAATGAAACAGTGTCATTGTGTTTTATAACTTTTTTATTTGTTGTGTTAGGATTCTTTTCAAATCATTTATTTTTGCAAACATGGGTAATTTTTACATAGATGTTTTCGTATATAATAGGTACTCCATATGCTACCGTCTTATGGGCATGCAAATGCCCATAAGACGCCCCCTTTTAAGGTCGTGTGTACTTGTAGAAAGTTCCAATTTTTTTTTTTCATTTTTTGGTTTCCGTAACTGAAAGGTTAAAATGGAAACCTTATTGGATCACTTTTTTGTCCATCTGTCTGTCTCAAGAACGCGTGGAGGTAACGAATTGAAATTAAAACCATATACTCAAGTTTGTGATCTGTTATTCTGCGAAAAAATCAACCTTCTAAGTCTACGCAGACAAAAGATATGGCTGTTTATGTCGCAAGTTTGTACGGAACCGTCGGTGCGCGAGTTCAACTCGCTCTTGGCCAATTTTTCTTTGTCAGTGACACTAGCAAGAAATTACAGTAACTATAGCATATGTAACATTGACGGTACAGTTGGCGCAGTGGCTGAGCGATCAACTGCTGCGCAGCGTGTCGCGGGTTCGATTCCTGCACGGAACAAATATTTGTATAACCTGCAGATAGTTGTTTTGGGTCTGGCTGTTTGTATGAGAGTTTAAATGTTTGTTAACGCACCCACGATACAGGAGAAATTCCTAGTGTGGGGCAAGGTGTTTTTTTAAAAAAAAAACAGGCGCAAGACCTCTCCCGGGTTGATTTAGACCATAAAGCTGAACCATGTTTGTTCTATGACTTAAATACATAACATTGTTTTAAGTTTTACCATACATGTTGGTAACGTTAGTTCCTCTTGAGAGACCAATTGTTTTTTTTTTGCGAATTTCAAGAACTAAAATAAAATAATGTTCATTATAATGGATATATTTAAAGGAGAGACTACATGAGATATTTTCGTTTATTATGTTACATTGTATCGTAAGGCGGACGACCTTTCTATAGAATATCTGCAATGGTCAATCTGCATTACTGAGAAATTCATGGGAAAATCCAACCTATGGGTAAAGCACTTTGCCGACGTATAAATTGAACTGGGGACTTTATTCATGTTCAGTAAAATCGCTTGGAACTGGGGACTTTATTCATGTTCAGTAAAATCGCTTGGAACTGGGGACTTTATTCATGTTCAGTAAAATCGCTTGGAACTGGGGACTTTATTCATGTTCAGTAAAATCGCTTGGAACTTTATGAAAACCAAATTACCGAATAAATGAAAACTAGAAATTAATTTTGAAGAATGTTACTCCACAGACTACCTACAGTACTGTCTCTCCTCCTTTAAATCCATCCAAACGTTGTCTTGAAAAGGTCGCTTTTAGCGATAAGACCGCCCATTGTGTAACCCTATTTATAAGTTGTATACTGTTATTCTTGTATGGTATACATAATAAAGAATATTCTATCTTCTATCTATCTAATTGAATGTAATGAACTGAACACCACAATTTCTTTCCTGAACTGTGACCGTCAGTCCATTATCTGTAACGTGGTGTGCATTGACTGCTGTTCCAGTTGTATAGACTAGATGTTCTGGGTCATTGACCGCCGAGTTTGGAGTTAAAATTTTGCATCACTATGTAAAGGACGGATAGTTCTACTTTTTACCTTATTCTCGTCTTATAGAAGGTTCTAAATGTAGTTAAGGATGGAATGAGCATACTTAGAAGATGCTTAGTACAGCCATGGTTATTTTACTAATGAAAGGAGTTTATTAGAACACTCGACTTTCTCTGCTTAAAAGAAACACAAAAAAGGAATTTTTAAATCAAATTGGAATGTTCAGTTTTTGTAACAAATATATAAAAAAAATGAAAATAAATGAATACAAAATGGCCGATGTAAAGTAAAGGGGCGCATTTGCGGAATAAAATGTTAAGAAGGTAAGGCTCAGTTCCTCCTCAGTTATTTACGGCAGGTAGCATTCCATTATCCGTAAACAAGCTTATCTACATCAACGTCATTCAACACATCTAGACTAAGCGTATCTTTCAATCTACCGATTCAGCGACCAGCCTATTGTCCATCCACGATTCGAATATCAATTCCCTTCAACAGCTTTACAATTAGGTCTCGTCCGCACGCCCTAACTTTGATCTCCAAGACAAGAGCTGTCGACCGCGAGAGGTGTCGGGTACTCTGACATTTGGAAATGCCTTCGAGTGTCCAATCTAAGGCATTTCCAAATGTCAGTCCAAATTCTCAAAAATGTCTGAAGTACATCCGTACTTCAGACATTTTTGGGAATTTTGTAACACTTGCTATGTGCTCTCGAGTCAAGATGGATCTTTGTAAAAGTGTATATGGAACTTGATTAACAATAAAATTTTAATTTCGAATGTATTATGTTGACATACAGTACAAAAAATACGGTCAAACACAGTACCACCTCCTTTTTTAAGTCGGTAAAAAAGCTATAGAATTATTTGATTCGGAATTGATTGGATTATGGAGTCTATTCGTTAAAACTTAACTTGCCTTAAATCCTCGAGGTCACATCTGTTTTCCCAAGACGCTGGCATTGTTTCACAAAAATACTGTTTCCTATGACCGATGTCCTGGCTTCATGCCACCACATCAAATTGGGGACAAGGTCCTTATGTTCTAGATTATGACACAACTGTTGTCATCGGAAACCATTAGTTCTCTCTAGACTTTAGTCATATACTTGGTAATTTATGGCTAGACATTACCTACTGTTCCAGATTTTTGTAATTTCCATTTCAAGGACACTCTATTGTGTTATTTAAATTTACTGTTTGTGACTTTTACTGCTGGAAGCTAGAATAGCCTTGTTCATCCTGCTTTCCTGGTGACTTCGATCTGACGCTACTATAGATCATTGACTTCTGAATGTGCTAAGTACTATTGACTAGTTTATACTTAATGCTAAAGAGTACGTTTATTTGATCGCGCTTTTTGATCGCACTTTTTGCTCTGACAGCCCAATAATCTAAGGAATGTTATGGTTTACTTAACTACAAGCTATAAATCTTACCCACCATGAAAATGATGCTGAAACAGGGCTTGTGAATATTATTAAATGAGCCTCCTGAAAAACTGACGATTATAGAGGATAACAATTTTTCGAAACTCTTACAAAAAAAGATGTTATTTTAAAAAAATGTGTATATACCAATATAATGGAAAATACTCATTTAATAATACAACGTAAGGAAACTTACATGCCTGAGAAATATTTCTTGACGTCATATCAAGCCAAGTCATGCCATGTATGGCACTCATGGGCAGCAGCTGAAAATCAGCGACAGGTGGCGGCCTTGTGTTGCCATCTGGCATTATGGGAACTGAGCTGAGGCCCTTTTGGCATTATTTATTTATTTTATTTAGTTTAATGTTAAGGTGTATTTGTTTTTTTTTGTTTTTAAAAGTGCTGAAAATTCCCAATTTTCTTTCTTTCTTTAAAAACTCTAACACCAGTTTAGACTCAAACCACACGTCAAAGAATAATGGGACGTGCTTCTGTCTGACCAATTACAAGAGACTTATTGTTTGAACCAGTCTTAACACCACCCAGACACGTTCCCACTAATCCTTCAGCAAAAATATAACGGTAGTGCTGCAGAAATTCATTTTTATCAATCGAGATCCAATTTGCGGAGACAGCCCGCCTTTCTCGTGTTATAGTTACAGTCGCAGTAATAAAGATAGTGTCTGACTGGCGTGAGGGATTATATCTTTTAAAGAACATTTTCTACGAGGTGTCGAGTACGTTTTGAAATCTTTTTTAGCGGGGAATTTAAACACAAAGTAATAACTTAACACGTTCGTATTCGACTTTTCTGTTGTGCGTTGAATATAATTGTGTTGTTTCAATCCTTGCCTTTTTTGGTGTTTGTAGTTTATTCAAATGTTATAACTGCCTGCGAACCTAGCAAAATATAAAACAATAAGCTATCTTTCACCAACAAAAACTTCAAAATATATGTCATCAATGGTTTGTTCGGGTAGGTTAGTTTCGAGATCTTTTAGACCTTCAAAGCACCAGCTGAAAGTTCTTTAAAATGGGTTCCCTCTATCTGGCAGAATCTTGATGCTCCGATTTTTTTTTGGCATAACACACTTAGCATAATTTTCTTTAAACGAACATTTGAAAGGCATAAAACTTATTTGGTATAATTATCGTTTGGCATAATGTTTAAAACTTCGAATTAACATTGGCATACTTTTAAGATGGCAGAATTACATTTAGTATAATTACGATTGGCAGAGTTCAAATTTCGCATAATATATTATTTGGTATAATTTCACTTGGCATACTATGCAGACGGCAGTAATGGCTAGGTTAGGTTAGGTTAAAACTGTGACCTCCAGAAACGACTTGCATTAATAGAAAAAAGAGATTGTTTTAAGTAGGTTACCCGGAACTGAACTAGTTAGATTAGGATAATTACTTATTGAATTCAATGACATTATTTCAAATTCAATTAAACAATAACTAAAATAAATAACATTATTTTAAAGAAATAATTAAATAAAATAAATGACAACTTATAATGACAAAGATGATCCTAACTATAAACTTTCTGCGATATGACAATTCTGATGTTTAATGATTATCGATATAAAATAAATGCCAAAAGACGATTCTGACTGTGAACTTTCTGCGATATGATGTTTCTACTTTTTAAATATTATGGATATTAAGTTTATGCCTAGAGATGATTCTGACTTACAAAATTATGAGTTTAGACTGTATGATAAATGAGTGTCTGCTAAACAATTTTCTGCGAAGTGAAATTTATGCCATCCGTTGTTATGCAAAACAAAATTATGACATAAAAAGTTCTGCTATAAAGGGTGGACCCCTTTAAAATGATGGTGCAGGGAACGTGTTCAAGTTCAAGTGAATTATCTTAATACTCCTGCCCGGGTTGCGGGTTGTTGGAAAGAGATACCGCGGCCCCAATTAGAATCAACATAACATATAATTAATATTGATGTTATTTTAATTCCACTCAGCCTAGAACCCAATAAAACGCTTTCATGTCCAGGTATTAGTTTAGATGCAATTTAGTGTTGGGAAAAACAGGCATTAATTGTATTTGCAACAAATAAACTCACTAGAGATAAAATCGCCAATTTGTTCAACTAATCTTGGTGATAAATTCACCAACAGTCATCTTTGTTTGGCTTTTTTAAGTTGCCTTAAATAATGTTTGTTATTCCTGCCCTTGTCCTATTCTAATTGGGGTCGGTGCAACACGTTTTCTTTTTCCATTCTCCCCTGTCAGTCGTCACGGCATTTTTTTGCCCCTTACAAAATCCTACTTATATGATAAACGCGAAAGTTTGTATGGATGTTTGTAACTCTTTCACGCAAAAACTACAGAATGGATTTTAATGAAACTTTACAATAATATAGCTTATACATCAGAATAATACATAGGCTTCAATTCATAAAGACATATTGTACACTAGCTTCCGCCCGCGACATCGTCCGCGTGGCTTAGTTACTTTGGGCTAACGCTAACTTTAACCCGCGTGATGATCGAAAAGAAATATCACTACAAACTCACTTTCGCTTTTACAATATTAGTAAGGATTCTATCACCACGCGAGTAAAACCTCGGGGCGCAGCTAGTAAATAATATTACTAAATAACCTCTGAGAGCAGACCTATCTTAGCAATCCAACGTTATATTCTAACAAAGCGAAATCCCACCAATGAAGGCATAACAATTAACAGTAACATCATCCAAGTTATCTGACAAAGTTAAACAGGTATGGTACCTATCTGGTCCAATCCCGACCAAGCTTGCTACCAAACCAAGCATATACAACCAACTACTAAGTACAGTGAGGCGTTGTCCTAACTGGCTATCGATCGTATCACGATGCATCCTCGTCACACGATGAATTCAAACATGCCAATTTCTTCATCACGCATAGGCAGACGGCACGGTTAGCGCAGTGGCTGAGCGATAGACTGCTGCGCCGCGTGTCGCGGGTTCGATCCTCGCACGGAACAAATATTTGTATGACCTGCAGATAGTTGTTTCGGGTCTGGCTGTTTGTGTAAGTGAGTTTAAATGTTTGGAAACGCACCCACGATACAGGAGAAATTCCTAGAGTGGGGCAACGTTTTTAAATATATATATATATATCTTAATTTTTTATTTTCATAATCCAGTACCATAACCCTTAAGATCAGCCCGTTGTTTCTAGGCCTTACTCATTTTAATAACATTTTAATGTATGACAAATCCATAGATATATTTACAAGTACTGAGCTGAGATTCCTGAATACTGCTTCTCGTTATCTAGAGTCCATTGCTACTCCCAGAAATATCTCCGTGAATTAAATAATTTTGTACCTAATTGTATATATTTTTTATAATTTGCTGTTTTTTAACAATTATATATTGTTTTTGCTAATTTTATTCTGTCATCCTTACTAATATTATAAAAGCGAAAGTGAGTTTGTTTGTTTGTTACCTCATCACGCTTTTATGGCTAAACCGATTTTGATGAATTTTGGTACAGAGTCAGTTGGAAACAAGGAGACGGACATAGAGTTTTTTTTTAATTGGGATGTGAGGGAGAAAGAGGGAAGAAAAGGGAAAACTTAGCGTTGCTATTACAAATCAATAAGGCGCAAGGGGAACTGTGTTACCCCAAATTTAACGCGAGCGAAGCCGCGGGCAAAAGCTAGTTTACTATAAAAATAAGTTGGTTAAAATAAATAAATCAAAATATCTTATTGACCATTTTCATCGCGTGAAGAGGACTCATAGCATCATCGTAGGATCCCAGTTAGAACGACGCCTGGGAGTTTACAAGTCGACGCCAGGGTTTACGACTGAATCCTGCTAATTAGTTATGAACATTTTGCTTAACAGATTTCTGGGAAGTTTTCATGTAATATGAGTGAGAGAATCTCTGGTTTTGGAGTATATTTTACTGGTTTAATATTAGCGAGTGTCTTTAATGATGGCGGCATGAATGGCTTAGCATATTGATTATCTAATTGCCTAACATCGGGGCCAATGGTATGTTTGTACAAAGAATGAGCAGGCGTTTAAAATGATAGTAATTTGTGTGTGTAAGATAAATTGCAAAGATAGATAGATAAAAATAATCAAAGCAGGCAGTCACACAAATGATTATTCTCTGTTCTTTCTGAACCAATCCAACGTTACTCTATGTAAGTAAGTAAAGTTCTAAAATGTTCAACCGCGTATTGTAGCGTACAAACTGGTAGGAAGAGATGGTGCAGAAACTGTGTTAATATTAATTAAGTGGGTACTTATTGTATCATCATTATTTGTTACAGATTATGAATCATTACAATTCAACAAGCATTTGTTTTAGAAAAAAAACTATTACAAAGTGGTGATTAAATACATTTATGTCATTAAAGTTTAAAAATATTTCAAATGTTTAAAATAGCTCTTACTAATTCCACCCCATTTCAAACATTTTCAGAATGTACTCCACTTATAAAACGTCGCTTTACCAACTTATTTGCATTCAAATGACTAAAATATATGAACACAACAAATCTGCATACATTATTATGAATTCATCCAAGTTTATCCGGCGCCATATTTAATTTCCGTAACAGTGTCGCGTCTAGGGCTTCTACTAGTTCACTTATATTATTCTAATAGAAATTATACAGATATAATAAAACTTCTATATAAGACTTCCAAAAAGTACTAAATACCTAGTGGAAAATAACTTTACTTCCGGAAGTCGACTTTAGTTTGTTTCGTTAATTTTTTGCTAGAAAGGTCTAGTGGTCCTGAAGTGGGAAGGCCAAAGGAAGGGACTTTTTGTTTTCTTCCTTCCGTTTTTTCCTGATATTCGCTATTTGGGCCCCATCCTTTTGGTTAAAGTCCAAACCACAAAAACTTAACACTTCGCTTTTTTAAAACTTGATGATGACCTCGGAGTGGAACAGTCGAAAGTAACTCAGTCTCTTTTAAGTTCCAGGCAAAAATCTCTGTCAATTACACTAGGTCTAGGACTATGCTAATGTCTGAAATGGTCTTTTTAAGAAAGAAACATACAGATTTGAGTGGAATTATCCGGTAAGTGCATGTGACCAAAACAGTGATGGATCTAAATGTTGATGGATGGAGAGGGAGAGGAAGGCTAAAGGAAAAATGGATGGATTGTGTAAGGAATCATGAAGGAGAAAGGAGTAGATGATGCCGTGATGTCTGACAGGGGAGAATGGAAGAAAAAAACGTGTTGCGTCGACCCCAAATAGAAAGAGACTAGGGCAGGAAAACGATATCCAGTTTTTTTTTTTTTTTTTTTATTCATATGTATACGTAGTTGACAATTTCAAATTTATATTGTACCATTAAACCAATAAATGGTTTGTATTGGTACTCACATTCATTACTTAATTTTCTAAAAACAAGATACGTACTTTCAATTAATAAAATTAACAACATTATGCGGTAATCACCCATTCACAAACAGAAATTGAAGGTACTCAGATAAAAAACGACTGGTTCTACGACTCAGAGCAGCAAAGACACATATACAGGTTGTTGAATTTTATTAATTTTTGGCTTCAAATGTTGTGTTTTTTTTTTTTTTTTTTGTTTGTTTCGTTGTTGTGTGTTAAACGGTTAAGTTTACTTATTATTACTACTTTCGTTAGATATTAAATATTATGTCGTCATAAAAGTATTTTTTGTATTTTAATCTATAATTTTTGGCGTTTATTTCCTTTTTAATATTTTGCGGGATTTTATTCAGTATTGAGGGAATTAGAAATTCTACTGTTCGCCTTCCATAATAATTTTTGACTTGGGGTACTATTAACATGTTGTTGGTCATACTTCTAGTAATTATTTTATGAGTTATAGGTATTTGACAGCTTTTATTATTAAATTGTTCAATTATGAGTGCCATATGGATTCTAGTTTGTATGGGCAAGATATTACAATATTTAAATAATTCTATCACGTTATCCTTGTGCTGGATTTTTATTTTTCTTGGTACAATGAGCTTTAATAACCTAACTTGCAGTGTGTAGATTCGTTCAATGTATGTTTTAAATGTTCGCCCATAGCTTGTAATTCCGTATGCTATAATCGATTCTGCCAGAGCAACATACATATTCAGTAGAACTTTAAAAGGAACTTTAGGTTTGAGAATATAAAATTTAGCCATAATAGCTCGCAGTTTATCACAGACAGTATTCACGTGAAAGCTCCAACAGAAACGACTATCCACCACAAGTCCCAGATAAGTGTGATGCGTCACTTGATCAATTGCTTCACATTTGCATGACCCTGAGACAGTGGAGTGGAGGCAGCTATGACTGTGCGCAATTACCTTAAAACAACTATTATTTTTTAGATGGTTAGAGTGTACATGAATGATTTTGGTTTTATTTGCATTCAGAACCAGCCCAGCATCATGCGCCCACTTAGATACTTGGGTGAAATCTTGCTGCAACCATTGAGCTGCTGTATTCACATCTTTGTGGGCCGCTACTAGACATGTGTCGTCTGCATATTGGTAAACAGAACAGTGGTTAACCACATGTTCCATGTCGTTGACATATGCAAGGTAGTGTAAAGGTCCAAGTACTGAACCTTGTGCCGTTCCTTCAGTGACTTCAATGGCGTCGCTGATTTCATCACTGATCTTGACATTGTATTTTCGTTCTTTTAAGTAACCCCTACACCAGTCAAGTATTGGTCCACGAACTCCGGAATTATCTAGTTTAGTTAGCAGAGTGTCATGTCTGAGCGTGTCAAACGCCTTGCTGAAATCAATAAAAAGCAAAATGACATGATTTCTACCACCAAGAGATTTATTGACATCATCCGTAAGTTTCGATAGCAACTGTGAGGTCGATTTATTGGGTTGAAAACCATATTGTGTTTTGGATAGCACATCATTATTTACATAAAATTCTTGAATCTGGTTATATATGTATTTTTCAACTATCTTATCGATCACTGGTAAAATAGTGATAGGTCTATAGTTTGAATAATCGGCATAGCTACCTGTTTTGTGTATTGGTCGCACAATACCTGATTTTAAATCAAACGGGTATTTCCCCTGTTTCACACTGGCGTTAATTAGTTTGGCGATAACACCGGCCATTTTGTCACATATAGATTTGATGTCAACACACCTAATATTATCTGCCCCAGGAGCTTTGTTTGTGTTTAGGTTTCTAATTAATTTAAGGACACCATCCTTTAAGGCTTTTTTGAAGTAAATTGATTTGTCTTGAGGAAACATATAGTCTGATTCTTTTAGGAGCCGATGGGTACACTTGGGCAATATCTTTTTAACACTATTCCTAAATTCTATGGCAAAGTTATTAGCTATGGACTTAGCTCCTGTATCATTCTTTTTGAACGCTTTTAATATTGCTTCATCGACCGATTTTTTGTGGCGGCCAGATAAAGTATTCAGTATTTGCCATAGTTTCCTAGGATTCAATTTATTGTTATTTATTTGTTCCATATAATATTTATTCCGAGATTTTTCAATTGTTTTATGAGTTTTATTTCTTGTTTTATTATATTCTAGTCGCAGTATTTTATCTGTTGGATCATTTTTCCATTTTATAAATAATTCGTCCTTTTTTTTGCACATGTTATCAATTTTAATATTAATCCAAGGTTTTTTATTTCTTTTACTGTTGTTATTTATTTTTTTAATGTATTTTGATTTTTTGTAACATTCTTGAAATTTGTTTTTTATGAAGTCGTAAATTTTATTTGGACATTCCATATAATCTAATTCGTTCCATTCTAAATTATTAAGTAATACTTTAATTTTATTATTATCAATAAGTTGAATATTTATTTGATCATCCTGTGAACGTATTGGGTCCGTTGCTATACACGACAATATTAGCATACGGTGGTCGGCCAGTACAGTTCCGAGCGCGGCCGAGTAAAGATCTAACGAACGCGTTCTTGTAAAAATGTGATCTATGCAACTGCGTGAGATGTTATTTCCGCGTGTCTCAATTCTTGTGTAGTCAGAGATCGCGCTCGTTAGACCACACTCGGACAAGCTACTAATGCAGTATTCTCGGATGTTGTCGTATGTTTTTAGGTCTATGTTTACGTCTCCTAGCAAGTACGTGTCGTAAGAATGAATCAGTGATTTGGATAATAGATTAACTATTTCTTTTATGAATAGGTGCTTACTTTCGCTTGGTGGTCTATACAGTGCACAAATGTATGCGTGATAATTGTGAGGAGTGGAGACTTGACCAACAATACATTCGCAATGTATTAGAGAGTGATGTGTTGGTGTGAATATGTAGCCATCTCGGGCATAAATTATTATACCACCGCCTTTTCTGTTTTTACGCAACACACTGTGCATTTCATAGCCATTGATATTATACATATGAACAGTTATTTCGCTTATATTAACTTCTGTTAGAATTAATATATCTATAGGTGCGTTAGAGGAACTGATTAATTGTGTTACATAGCAATAATTTTTGACTAGCGATCTAATGTTAATGTGGACTATATTTAGAAAAACATTATTAAAAAGAGGCAAATGCTTAAAGTAATCATTAATATTGACACAGTCGAATATTTCTTGGTGATCGGAAGGAGGAACCGGGGAGACTTATTTTAAAACTATTACCGATAAAGATTCTGCTTGCCTACCGGCGTGTCAGTCGAGAGTGTCTCGATGTCGGCTTCGCTCCTAATGGCTATGGGCTTGTCTTTGTCTTCTTTACGTAGGAGAACCTTTCCATCCTGGAACCAGACGTATTTATATGTTGGTCGCAGTTTCTGTTGGGCTAGCCACAGTAAGGATTTATTAGCTTTAGTTAGGGCGCGTCGCACGATCACTTTGGACTCAGCAAATTCTGCAGGGGCTTCTGGCAGCACTCGCGGAACCAGTACTTCATTCTCTCTGGATGCCCGTACCCATGAACTTGCATGTTCTTCCTGTTTGAGCTCCACTTGTAAATTTGCTTCACGGTCATTACGACTTTCGACTCGTTTTACATTAATTATTTGTTTCTTGTCCATGTTGAGGGTTTCAGCCAGTTTGACAGATATCGATTCCAGGTTTTCACCTTTAGCTTTAGGGATTCCAATCACTTCTAACACATTATTAAGACGTTGTTGTTCAATGTTTCGAAGGTATTGTTTAAGTGAGCTCACTTCAAGCTCAAGATGAGTTTTTTCGTTGTTCAGGTAGGTATACTTCCTTTCCAGCTCTTGGATATGCTTATTTTGAGTTTCCACTGTTTTCGTTAGTTCATCTATCTTTTTACAAGAAGTTTTCACCGATGAATCTATTGGCTGTAACTCCATCTTAAGGACTCTTTTCAGTTCATCTGTGATATCTTTTAAAAACTTGTCACTTTCGATGTTGCAGTTAATCATATTTTTGCCGGAGGTCGCGACGTCCTCTTCTTCATCATCCTCTTCCGGAATAAAAAATGACGACTTTCTATTTGGCGAGTTGTGATTGCACTCGTCACATATCCAGTCCAGGCTGTCTGCGTTACGAAGTGCAGATAGTTGTTTAGTAGTAAGACCAGAACATGCTTTACTTGCATGAACAGTCCTGCTGCAGGACCTGCATTCGAGTCCTGGCGATCTATTTGTTATGCTTTTATTGCAAATATCGCACTTGGTCATTTTTGGTAACAGAGGGTAGTTAGCGCACAATGAACTTTAAGATTTGACACCACACCGGTACGTACGGCAGCACGAGAACGAATGACGTGAGTGAGTTAGCGCATAAGAAAAAATCTGTTGAATTGAGAACCTTTTCCAGTTTTAAAGTCGGTTAAAAGGACCCAGTCATGCTGTACCGATTCCAATAAAATTTAGAAAAGGGCAGGAGAATGATGATTCTATTATACAAACAAAACACACAAAAAAGTCAAATTATACAGACTTTGTATACTATTATACATTGTGGCAGCCCTAGTGACGTCATCTGAACGCAACTGGAAGTGCTTTCAGTATGCGTTTCACTACGGGCAACTAGTTGACAACTCGACGCATTTTTATTAAACAGCGGTAAATGTAGACAATTGTGGATTTCATATTTATTCTGATGAGTTTGCGGATATGTATTAGTAACAGATGACACTTTATGCCCAGTTGGAAGCAGAACAGTATGATACGACGAGTATATTACACCCGAATTTCAGTACGAAAATGAACGACGTTTAAATTTAAACGCAGTCATGTGAAGGTCCCTGACTGCCTGTTTACGGCAGTTGACTGAACTGATTTCAGGAAGTAAAGAATGCTACTGGATATTTTATCACTCATTTATTATTTGGTTAAAATAACATTTAATGAACACTAGACGACCCGTAGAAGATAGCGGGGCGAGCTGGATAAAACCACCGAACGGTGGTCCTTATTGGCCTTGGATCGTACCAAATGGAAGTCACGGGGAGAGGCATTTCTTCAGTAGTAAGATGACGCAGGCTATCAGTAACGAGATGACGACCAGATAGGTTGGTTTTTATGTTTATATTCTTTCTAGAAACCAATAATTTGGCAATCTTTTTTCTTTCCTATCTGTGGCTGCTTCCTTTGAGTCTAGAGACAAAGTGGAATATACACCTTTGTCTTGCAGTGAGACGCATAGACAAACATTAACAATGGTGAAGCAACACAAGGCTGCCGTAAATTAAGCCTCACATAAGGTGCTTGCTGTATACTCCTTAAGAGGTTTTATTTGATTGTCCCTTTTATCTTGCTGGGCATTTTCAATAAGGTAGTGAGGAGCCCGAATATCTGACAATCAGTCTTACCAAGGGGTATGCTTCAATGGGTTGTGGACAACAAATATTAAGTCGCTCCATGAAAGTTATTCAGCTGCATCCGGCTAGACTGGAAGCTATGGTCGGCTTCCAGAGCTAGCTAATTGTGCAAACATACATTCTTCATCAATATTATTTTGAATAGCAGTCAAACTTTTAGAGATAAGATTACATGCGCTATAGGATTATCGTTAGGTGATGAATATAGTTTGCGTAGGCTATTATATACTCTGTAACACTGTTTTCACTCTCCAAAAAGTATTATTGAAAATATACTCCATCCATATACGTCATAGTATCTTAGAGAGAGCCTCCAACGTCATTCGTGGTAGGTGGACGAGTTACCCAATTTGTAGAGAGGTCTCCATTCTCGGTATTGATACCAAGCTTCGGGCTGTCAAACAAGATCACTTCAATATGCGGGTAGTGTGATGTTGAGTATACCAATTTGCAGGAACTATTTCCTTAGTATTTTTCTCTAACTTTTACTTGTTGTGAGAAAGAGGTTTTAACGGGTTGTGAGATCTACACATACCGGGGTTGCAGTTTGTTCAAAAGAGATACCGGGGCCCCGGAACATAAAGGGCGGTATAAGGAACGTGGGTAGGTTTTAGTCAGTACAAGTCTGACACTCCCCCCGCTCCGCCCAGAGCGGGAGAAGTTATTTGATGATTTTTCAACCTAAAAAAAAATCTACATATAAATTTCATAGTGATAAGTGATCATTGTAAGGCTCTGTCTAAAACATACATTTTCTCGCAGTGATACGAAACGAACATTAAAACCTTCGTAGCACACCAGTTTCCAACAACACGAGGCATCAGCAAATAATATATTGTGAAAGATAGTTATAAAGCAAATTACTAATTCTTTAGGCAAGTCTTCAAGGACTAGTGTCCGACAAAATATCGATTATTGGCTAAAGCCGAAGGCTTAATAACCCTTAGAAACAAAATTCCAGATTGTTTAAAAGGTAACAATACAACTATTCTGAAAACTTATAAACTAAATGTTTCTGTTGACTGTTCATTACCAATTTGGCATAGTTATTTCAGTTACCTTAGTCAAAAATAATAGATAGTCGTATAAAACATTATTATACAAGTGCTGCAACACATCCTTACTAATATTATAAAAGCGAAAGTGAGTTTGTTTGTTACCTCTTCACGCTTTAATGGCTAAACCGATTTTGATGAATTTTGGTACAGAGATAGTTAGGAACCAGGAGACGGACATAGGCTATTATTTTTTTAAAAAGAGTGGGATATGAGGGAGAAAGAGGGAAGAAACGGGAAAACTTAGCGTTGCTATTAAAAATCAATAAGGCGCTACCGAATTTAACGCGAGCGAAGCCGCGGGCAAAAGCTAGTTCTAGATATTTGTTTGTGATTTGGGTTTGTGCCGAATGGTACTTTTGACAAACGTTGAAGATTGGGATTTAATTAAACAACGATTGTTAAAAACTCTTTACTTTTCAGATAATATTAAAACTAACTATTGTAATAATTTCACAAAACATTATTAGCATTGTAGGTCATAAACACTGACAGACATGACGATGATCTGCCTAGCCTTTACACAACTATGTTGGGGTCGGCTTCCAGTCTTACCGCATGCTGCTGAATACCAGTATTTTACATGTAGCGACTGCCTATATGACCTCCACACCCAGTTAATACTGGGTAATACGGTACCCCTTGGTAAGACTGGTTGTCAGACTGATAGACATATCACACTTATAATATTACTAGCTTTTGCCCGCGGCTTCGCCCGCGTTAAATTCGGTAGCGCCTTATTGAAATAGCAACGTTAAGTTTTCCCGTTTCTTCCCTCTTTTTCCCTCATATCCCACTCTTTTTCAAAAAATAATAGCCTATGTCCGTCTCCTGGTTCCCAACTATCTCTGTACCAAAATTCATCAAAATCGGTTTAGCCATTAAAGCGTGAAGAGGTAACAAACAAACAAACAAACAAACAAACAAACAAACTCACTTTCGCTTTTATAATATTAGTAAGGATAAAAGCGAAAGTTTGTATGTGTGTGTGGGTGTGTTTGTAACTCCTTCACGCTCAAACACCTTAACATATTTGGAAGAAATTTGGCATAAAGATGGCTTGTACCCTGAATTAACACCTGAACTATCACATATTTATCCTCGGGTGATAACGCGGGGTGCAGCTAGTATTGCAATATTATATTGTCAAATTCAACAGTAGGTATTTTCATATCAACATTTCGGTATCAAATTGCGAAGACAATTTTTATTTTTCTGCTTGCCATCCACACACGATATAAAACGTGGTGATTTTTTTTACGAAACATTACTAAAATAAAGCTTAAATCAGCTCCTTCATAAAAAGTGCAGTGTAAATACTGCACTTATGTAATCTCAAAGTTATGAAATTGTTTATGGTTTTGTTAGCAATGACAACGCGTATAATTTTAAACATTAGCAACCTCTTCGTTTTTCACTATTACAATAAATTTAATCCTAACGACATCTCCCAGTCCAGTTGTAATCTAATCATGACATTCTCCGTGCTTCAAATAAACAGCGCCGGCGCAAATTAATCTGTGAAATTAAATAATAATTTACATGAATGAACTTATTGCAAAATATTTTGTAGGGCCCGGAGACTGAGAGGATAACAATTTAAACAAAACCTTTAATCTATGATCTAAGGTTGGAAATGGCTTGCTCTCGTGACAACGAGACGCTGTAATTTTTTACATTTTAGTATCGTCTTTGCCACTCCTAACATTGTGGTAGTCTCTAACTAAAGTATAAAAAAGTATATAATATATGTGTAAATATCTTATCAACGAAAACGTTACCTTCTAGAATATGTCTATACTCAATCGTTTAGGAAGTGGCCACACTGATCGGTATAGAAACGGCTTTAGCCGGACTGAAACAAAAGCTAAAAAAACATCATTCGCCATGTTTAGGTTCGGTTACACTCGACAACGCTGATTTGCTTTTATTTCAAAAGCTTTTTGTCCGGCTGAACAAGTTAATAAATATTGTTAATTTCAATAAGTCACATATAGCTTGTTATGTGAACAGAAATCGACTACAAGGCCCGGTTTCCACTAAAAAGGTGACGAGCCCAACGGAACGAAAACGTGTGAGATTCGATCAATTACAGAGCCCAGAAATGCCAAGCTGATTCGATCGATTCAGCCATTCGATGTGAATGGATATTTCCACTCAGCTTGTCTACGTGGAAACCAGGCTTTGAACAGTTGAGACGATGCTCTACAAAACCAACGTATTCCATCTCTTTCTAGCACAGTACCTGCACTTGTTTCGATAGCTGCATCCCGTCATGGAACAGACTGGTATAAAGTTGTCGTTGCAGAGGCAACTGTCGCCATCTGTGCAGAACGTTGCTCTTGACTGAGTTGGTATAAGTAACAGCGTGGACAGCACGATTGTTAGAACTAAAAAATAAAATAAAAAAAATGTATTTATGTCATGATGGGAAAAGAACAAAAGAGAAATGTAGGTTATTCGGTTTTCAGTGCACATGTAAACCTTCATAAATCAAATCCCATTATTTGGAAATTAAACCAAAACCACCACAATTTCCGAAATAATTTGTGATCATAATTTATTACAGAAATTTCGTATAACTCGTAGGCAAATAATTTTAAGGTTAAGCCGCCATTGCCTAGATTGGTCTGTGAATGGGTGACCACCCGTAATATACCGAGTTAACTCCGTGCCGCGGAAATCACGTTAGGCTGTTGGCGTGGCTGTGATTTCTGATAATCGTAACAGATAGTCAGAGTCTGACAAGCGGCCTTACCAAGCGTATCGAATTACTCAGTATTAAGGTTAATACTGATGGAGTTAATATTGTGGAGGTCAGAAAAGCAGTCGCTTCATGTAAAATACGCATGTGAGACTGGAAGCCGACTCTAACATAGTTAGGAAAAGTCTAGGTAGATGATGAATTAATTAGAGAAACTAGCTGGCGTTTGGCGTTTTTGATGACCCTAATTGTGTGACGGGGCAGAATATTTTTTCCCTTGTTATTTTTACGTACAAACTAAATTACAAAAATAAATATAGCATTTTACTTACCATGTAATAGCTTCATATCCAAAAAATAGTTTCGTTACCAAAATATAAAAAAAAAATGCTGTCAACAATTAACAATAGTATATAATTAGTAGATTCACAATTTATTAGCAACAATTCGGAAGAGTATACGTCTCATACAAAGTAGAGGCGAACATTGACTGTCACTCGTACTTACTGATTGTAACTAGGATCAATTGCGACTTTGTCCATTCATTCACCCGCAAATGTTTACCTTTTTCTTCAATGGACACTCGTGAATTAAAGGAAAAATATTATGGTGCAACATATGTCCGCGGATGCTACAAAGTCAAATATTATTAAACTTATGATATAACATCACGCCTGAAAGGAAATAACAGAGGTGTACTTTATAGTACACCCATATTTTGTCGGATAATGAAGCTTTCGACAAAGTCTGGCACACCTGCTTAGTATATAAGCTTTACTCACTCAGAGTAAGATGAGCACGAGACAGTCCAGCGACCGCCCCGTGCGTGTCTGCACCTACCGCTATCGCATCGGCGATACAATCTCGTCCCCCCACCCCATTCGAGTCAGAGTCCCTCAGGGCTCCGTCATATCACCCCTCGTCTCTACGCTGTTCACAAGCGATTCTTCCAAGAGCAGAAAAGCTCAGTTAGCTCTTTTTGCGGACGATACGGCCACTTACTACATTGCCTTCTGTCAAAACGCTATGGCCCGTATCCTCCAAACCTCAGCCAACGTCTAATGGTATATAGAGTGTCGAGGTGAATCCCGGTAAAAGTCAGGCAGTTATCTACGCAGAGCCGTGTTTAAATCTCTCCAACCCAAGCCCTATCACTATGCACGGAAAAACTATCACCTAGGAGAAGTAAGCCAAATACTTGGGTGTGATTCTCAATAGCCACTTGTCCTTTGGGGCACACATAAAAACAGCCTGATTGCGAGCTGCCTTTGGCATGTGTCATAGCCACTTAAGTGCAAATTTTGACAAGCCCGTGTCGTGTTTGCGCACTCAAACCCCACGCGAATTAGTAAGATTCACCGTCCTAGGTTTACTTTAGTTACTCCCGATGACGCTATAACCCTCCTTTGGAAGAGCAGAAGGAAAACTTAAGAAATGTAGGCGCAAACCGCCGTCCAGGCACATCGCGACGTCCCGGTCTTTACCCCACCCATCCTTTGCTAAAGCAGCAGCAGCCCGCGATGCTGAGTCAGTAAGTAATTCGAATCCACTCCAAAAATAATGACATCACTCAAATCCAGCCTGTCTCTTTGCTGTTCTCTCCCAGCGACCGACGCCCTAAACCGAGGCTCCTGTCCGACAGGGGTTTCATTGGCATATACTCGCTTCATTTTAAGTATCTTCCTCTGGCTGGAGCTCTTACTCTCAAGACACCTACGGGTTTTACCGGTTAAACAGACGACTACCTCAGGAGTTGAACTGCTAGTTTTTTTTTATAATCTTGGCTCTGTCTCAGTCAGTGGCTGCTAATGGAAAATTCTGATAGAAACACTCAAAACCTTTAAGCTGTCAGCCTCAAATTAAGATAGAAGATTGTCTGTCATAACTCATATTATTATTCCTAAAATAAAGTATAGTAGTAATTTGAAACAAAGCAATTTGAAACTTAGTCGTTTTAAAGCTGGAATGTACAATACGTAAACACATTTTAAGTTAGAACTTCTTTACAACTATCATGAATGCGACGCATAAAAGTTTTATGAAAACCTTGCAAACCTAGGTATTTCGTAATAAGTCTGGTTTTACAGTTAACAACATAAAAGTACATGTACGATAACAAAAAAAGTTTTTCTAGCAATTACGTAAAATATAAAGGACGTTACTTTAGTAGCTATATAAAGACTTACGAGTCACTCCAGCCAAGAGTTGATTGACTTACCTGTAAGAAAACAACAAATTACATATTAGTACATCATTTTTAAATACATTTAACAAAAATATTTGAGAAACTATAACAATTTTTATTTTTAATGTTTGTGTAGCATTAGGTACACCATTGATTACCCCCGTTATGTTTTATATTCGTAGAGTCCACCCAAAGGTTGTCTGGAAGATATCGCTATCAGCGATAAGACCGCCATTGTAACCATAGAATTAGCAATTTCTATAAAACAGTAGTAAAGTACAGAATTTACTTTACTTTTTGCTTTCTATTTCTTAAATTAATTGATCAGTTTCGAACCGCGAACTAAACATTACTTTGCAGCTTAGACAATATTAGGCAAAAACTTCTAATTTACAATTGAATGTTTGCGACCACCGAATGATAGTTGCCATTCAACATAGTCACTTAGTTATTAACCCAGGTGATAATCGAAAAAAAATCCCTCTTTCTCCCCATTTTCTATTTTGCGAATCTCCAGGTCTTCAGGGTCCCAACTATCTCTGTACCAAAATTCATCAAAATAGGTTTGGTCTGAAGCTGGCCCATCGGTTAGGCATGAAGACGTTACAAACAAACAAACTCACTTTCGCTCACTTATAATATTTTAGTAGGATTTATTTTAAAACCTTCTTTGATAAACAAAACATTGGCTGACCAATCACCAAATAATTCACGTAACAATTCAATTAACTTTGCATCGGATCAGTAAACCAATTAATTGAAATAATTGTACATATGCAACTCAAATAAAACAGGAATTTCAATAATTTTGCTGTTTATGAGTGTATCATTAAATTCCCTACAATGCTTGGCATGTCAACAAAAGTATTTTAATTGATTCGGTCATGTACCGTTAAATTGATGTTGTATTCGTTTAAATATCTGGGTTCATTTTATAAAAGTTGAAATCCTAATTAATTAATCAAAATTAAATCTTACAAAAAAAAAATGGGGTAAGTATTTATTGCATTTCCATGAAAAATATACCAACCCCTATGTATAAAACACACGACAGTATGATCAACATAATAAAGTCGATATTTTTTTCAGTAACCCAAATACTCTTACTACTACTGCTACATATACATTATTGTTATATTCGGTTCGCCTCAGAGCAAATAATTAAACGTGTTTTTGATGAAAAAGCATTAACCATTAACTGAGCCAAGTTTAAAGTGTCTACTCATACAAATTTAAAATCAAAACCCAAAGCACAAACCAGATTTTAAAATCCCATCTTAAAAAACACGAACATATTATTTCAATTCAACCCGTTCTCCGCCCACGCGAAACCGTATCCAAATAAATAAAAGGCTTAACACCCCCAGCGAAATTCGGTCAAAAATATCCCAAATTGAAACTCCAAACTAGTGAAACCACTTTTATATAGCAACTCTTTAATTACAGGACAGGGCGAGATAGAGCTATACAAATTATACAGCTATCTCGCTCGTTCAGGCAGCTTTGGTCTTTAATCAGAGTTTCCTTGTGATTAAAATGTAATTCCCTTTGAGATAGCGCAAATTTTGTTGCTGTTCTGTAGTGGACCGCCTTTTGCTACTGTTTCAATAGGAATACTATGAAGCGTAGATTGAACAATGAGGGTAGTCGAAGTAAAGTTATTATTGGTAGAATTTGGGCCTTTAGGTATCTGTGAGTCAAACTAAGAAGGCTGTTTATTGTTATCTGTAAAATGAACGGAGGAGGTTCATACCATTATCATTTTCCTGTCCTTGTCCCATTCTATTTGAGGTCGGCGTAACATGTTTTCTTCTTCCATTCTCCCCTGTCAGACGTCACGGCATTGTTTACTCCTTTCTCCTTCATATCATTCCTTACACAATCCATCGATCTTCTCTTTGGCCTTCCTCTCCCTCTCCATTCATCAACATTAAAAATCATCACTATATACACGTACAGATTTGATATAAATTATAAATGTGTGAGTAACTCGTTAGCAGCGGCAGAGTAAATCCAAGTAATGAATAATGTACACAAGTAATCAGTGGAAATGTTGTGTATTGTACATTTACCTAAATACCATACACGTTGAATACACACATTGTACAGTTATTTGTTTTTTATTCAAATAAACTAAAGGAAAAAGGAAAAAACCCCTGTTTATTAGACTCACATTAGACAAGACAATAAAACAAACAAATTTACTAAAAGAAGAACAAATACAAAAAAAAGAATATAAAAATACAATTAATTTAATTAGTACTGTATGAGGCCAAAATGCCTCTATCTAATATATATATCTCTATCTAAGTACACAAATAGATACTTAATTGCGTATCACATATTTTTTTTTATCAAAGAAGGAATATCCCGACCGTAACAAGGATAAAGCTGCACGCAGAACTACGTTATTTGTTGTGAAAAATATAGCCTTATTTATCAAACGTCATAAATTTAGATGAAATAATAACTCATCATTTCAAACAAATATCTTTCATGAAGCCTTTCCTGACAGTACATTTCCAATCACGACATCAAATAAAAAGTAATTGAAATCTGTTCAAACAGCGAGTCGGTTAGAACCGGTTTAAACTGGAATTGATGCAGATATGTGGTACTTATTCAAGCACACAGGATTAAGAGAATATCTAGATCTTTTCGTACTAAAATGTTTTTTTGGAAGCGAAAATAATTGTAATCATAAAAACTTTATCAAATAAAGACATCCTTCTGTAGCTTCATTCTTTTGTTTCTTGACATTCAAAAGTGCGTATAAATGATCTAATTGAAATAAATGCTTTAAGTTTGAGTTTAACCTGATTCTAGATGTTTGAGATAAATGGAAATTTTCCAAGTATTTTACAGTTTATATAATTCATCTCGATGAGGCTATATTATTTCAAAAGTTTAATAAGCAGCACCCCCACTTTGATAACGTTACTTTACAACAACCCGTTGAAAGCTGAAGATATTTCCTCAAGTACGCACTTGCGACTTCGCGAGCATAAAACTAGGTTCCCTATTGTTCCTAGAGAACAATGTTTTCTTTTCCCTTTGTTTTACCTCTTTATTATCCTGGCAACACATAAGAGTGGGTAGCTTTCTCAAGAAAAAAAGTAAAATGTAATTTTTTATTGGAGCTCTTTTTTATAATAACTTTTTTGGCCTTTTTTTTGGGGTGGATAATCATCAAATAACTTCCCCCGCTTTGGGCGGAGCGGGGGGGCGTGTCAGAATTTTACTGACTAAAACCCACGCATGTTCCTTCTGTTGCCCTTTAGGTTCCGGGGACGCGGTATCTCTTTCAAACAACCCGCAACCCCAGCAGGCGGAGGCCCTGGCAAGCCCCTCTGCTTTGCTGACATCTCTTTTAAGCGCGCGTGAAACACGAACGCGCCGTCGACACGGCCTGTCTTCAATACTTTTAGGGCCTTGGACGAGATATTGGTGTAATGAATTGAACGTCTAAATAGACTCCAAACCCAAGGTGGCCGTAGCAAAGACTATGTCCACAGATGGGGGTTCCTAGACGGCTCAGATCTCAAGCGTTTATGCGGCGTGTCTCCGCAGACAATGGCCTTCCCTTTTGTTCTGCATGTCCTGACAATTGACGATCTTTTACCTGCATTAGCGAGTGGAATTGGCATAGCTGAATAAAATTCAGCTATGAAACAGACAGATACATTTTTACTAGAATTGCCATCAACACGATGAGAAGAAGATTACATAACGGCTTAACCCAAAGGTGTTCACACTAACACTCATTCACGATGTAGCACTGAAATTGGTCAACACGTCTGCACCAGGCGGTGAAACCACCAAGATGGCCGCCAATGCATCGCCAACGCCATTTATTTAAAACACATATAACACACACGTTTTAAGGATTCGTTACTTACCTATCTTCCCTAAGAGCTGTTACCCTTTCTTTTTTTTGGGGTGGGAAACCATCAAATAACTTCCCCCGCTCTGGACGGAGCGGGGGGAGTGTCAGACTTGTACTGACTAAAACCCACTCATGTTCCTTCTTCTTCTTTACGTTCCGGGGCCGTGGTATCTCTTTCGAACAACCCGCAACCCCGGCAGGCGGAGGCCCTGGCAGACCCCTCTGCTTTGCTGACATTTCTTTTAGGCGCGCGTGAAACACTAACGCGCCGTCGACACGGCCTGTCGTCAATAGACGGACGGACGGTGAGCTACCTATTGCTCACCGTCTACAGGCCCGCATCTACGGTGGCCGGGAGTCGTCTCACGGCACCCGACGCCCGGGGCGTCTCCCGCGGCGGCTGGGTTGGTTTAAGGTTCTCTCCCTCAAACGCCCGGCCACCTCCTTCACTAGCATGACTGCTTCGCAGAAGGAGGTGACCGCTTCCCATTCCCTCTAGTTCCGGACAAAGTTGTCACCCTGAGTTACGGAAAGATTAAGTAGACTTTAAATAGAAAAACTCATTTACAAAAACTTGAAGTTACGAGTATCGAGAAATGCAGACTCATTTCTTAACAGCCTATATAGTAAACTAGCGTAATGAACGGACTACATCCAATTCCTTTCTTGCAGTGGAATAAAGATAGCATTGACATCAGCAAATGAAGTATAGGTCTCTCTTGGCCCGATTAGAGAAAATGAGAAAGGATTTAGTTACAAAAGCTATACCTCCTCAAATTGTGAATGGTGGGAGCCAGTCCCCGATTCCTCATCCAATTTGTCCAGCAATTAAGTGAACAGCCGTCCTAATGGACGAAGTCATTGTTCCGATGCCTCGATTTGTAGGAATACCTGAACACCTCTCGAGATTACATCTGTAGAAATAAGGCTTCAAGGATTATAAGCTGTGAAGAATAGTTGTATTACTTGTAAAAAGTAATAACATAGCTAATAGAGATTACGTGATGAGTAAGTGATTTTCGCTTTTATGTATAACTAGCTTTTGCCCGCGGCTTCGCTCGCGTTAAATTCGGGGTAACACAGTTCCCCTTGCGCCTTATTGATTTGTAATAGCAACGCTAAGTTTTCCCTTTCCTTCCCGCTTTCTCCCTCACATCCCACTTTTTTTAAGAAAAAAAAACCTGGTTCCCAACTATCTCTGTACCAAAATTCATCAAAATCGGTTTAGCCATTAAAGCGTGAAGAGGTAACAAACAAACAAACAAACTCACTTTCGCTTTTATAATATTAGTAAGGAAGATCACTAACTGCCTTTCGCAGTTTCACCCGCGTCTTTAGTTGCTGCCCCGTTTCCGTTTGGGTAATAGCGTAGTGTTGTATAGTATAGTTGATAATGTAGCTTCCTATTAGTGGCTAACCCTTCGAATGTCGTAAAGTTCCTACGGGGGAACATAAGATAAAATGCCACAAGTGTCTAAAGGCCCGTTCCAATAAACAAAAACGAGTCGTTTTGCTTACGGATGGTAGTATTTTGACATAAGTTCTATAAGACTTATGTCAAAATCCTACTATCCGTAAGCAAAACGACTCGTTTTTGTTTATTGAAACGGGGCTTTAAGTATCAATGGGGGAAATTTATACGGTGTAGCTATCGGTTTAGCGGTAAAATCTTCGTTTTTCTGATGGGCTACGTCACTAAAACGTTACTCATAAATTCGTCGATTTTATGAGAGCGCGTCTTTTCCACATTTAACAGGTTAACCTCTCAAGGACCGCCATTATTTATGTCAACTATCCGTCAAGCACCGCCGGCGGGCTCTTATCGTTAGCGTAATACGATTTTAAGACTTATCTTTACAACAAATACAGTTTTAAATCGGTTGGGGTTTGATGGCACTTGTGCCAGTTCAACGGTAATACTTGTTTACCGGCACGTTTTTGTGCCGCTGGGGCTCTAGAGAAAATTGGATCAGTAGTTTCGGTACAAACAAATCTTTCCTCTTTATAGAATTGAAAAAAAATCTATGTTTAGGTGAGTGAAAATAAACTTTTCTATTCTATTTTACCCACAAAACTATATATAGTAGTGTTTAAATATGGAGCTATAGCTCTATCTCATTGGTACTTGTTATCGACCGTAATAAGTTGTATTTTCTTAAGCGGTCACGAGTTGAGCCGTGTTACAGGATTATCCAGTCAACAGGGTGTGTTAGACTTACTTTATGTAATTTGTATGGGCTTTTGTATTGTACGCTAATCTATGATTATGGTTGTAAACACATTCACCATGGTTATGCTGACATACAAGCACAACGTGCACCTTAAGCCACTTGGTTGATAATCAAGACTTTTTGCACAGGTTTTAGATAAATAAATACGAGGAACAAACACAAATGTGTTGTCCCAGCAAAGAGGCTCAAAAAAATAGGGGGTACGTTCACATGCCAATGTATACGTTTTTATAACAAACTCCCAAACGACGTTCAAACACTAAGCCTCAATAAATTTAAAGTTTTTGTAAAACGTAAGTTAGCTCTTAAAGCTTACTATAATATTAATTATTACCTTGAAGATAAAAAGGCTTGGGATTAAGCTGCTCCAATTTAATTTACTCAGTGAGTGTCAACATTTTTCTTTGTTTCATTTATTTATTGTTTATTCCTTTATTTTATACACTGACATTTAATGATTTCACATTTATATTAACTTTGTTTTAAATTTTATTATTATTTTTTTATTTAATTTTACATTTTTTTTTATTATGACATTTTATGATTTCATTAGGATCTCATTAATTTATTTTGTAAATATTTTCTAGTCTGTAGTTGTTTATTGTGAAGGTGAAGACTATGTGGATCATAACTTTTATTTACTTTGTTTGTTTTTGACGATTGTCTGGCAGTTGAGTACTATTAGGGACCTTCACTAATGTCCTTTTTTTGGTATTGTTCGTCGTTTCGTTGAGCTCCTTGGGGTTATGAGTCGAGCTACACGATAACTGACAAATGCTTGCACTGACTGGACAGGTCTACTCAATCTGTGTGGTGCTTTCTTAAAAAGACCACTTCAGACACTAATCTGCATAGTCCTCATGTAACTTGACCAAGATTTTTTGTCTGGACTTTAAAAGAGACTATGACCTCTGCGTTTGTTTCGGCTGTTTCTTCTCAGTGTAGTCGGGTACGAAACACCGGCCTCATCTAGTTTTTAAAAAAGACTTGTAAAAGTGTTTGTGAAAACCTACTTGCAAAATAAACATCATTTATCATAACGAAAGAAGTTAAGAAGAAAAGTTATTTTGTATCGAAGGTTTTTACAGATAGGAAACAGGTCACGGTTTCTTTGCTTTAAACTGTTTACCAGGCTTTTTGTTTCAACAAATTTCAATTCATATTCATTTATAACTCTAGTACTGCCAAATTAATGATTAATTGACATAAAAACCAGCTCAATTATCCATCGCGATGCAATCCACGTCTTAAATTGTAAGTTCGTTTACCGCATCCACGTCAGTCTTGTCTAGGTAGCAACTCCTAGATATTTGTATTGAGTACGTGATAATTTACACGTGTAGTTTAGAATTCTAAGGAAGCATTCTGACACTTTGGAGCTTATAAATAAAAAAAACATTGCACCCTTCTCTTTGCGTCGGAAGTTTACGTATAATTAATTTCAGAAACGTTATCTTATGCTTTCACGCATAATTAACTAAGCAGCCTTAATGATCTTAACGAAATTAAGTTCACAGATGATGTATGACTCTCATACAGTATCTCAATTCATGTCAGCCATTGAAATCTGACGTGAAACGGCTAAAATTGTTGGTTTATTTGCTTTCGGTACATATTCACTTTTACGTGGTTAATGATGTAAGGAAATTTACGATACATGAGGTAAGTACTTTTTGTGAAAGAAAAGAAAACATAAAATCATAATTATCTCTTTTCTCAAAAGAGTTGAACACAGTATATATACAAATACATATACCCAGTTATGTTTAAAGGAAATAAAGCAATCTTTTTTTTTTAATTAATACAATTCAAATGAAAATGTCTCAATTAAAAAAAAACTCTAATTAAAAAATTAAATAATAAAACAAACAATATATTTACAATAAATAAGGATAATAAGCAGAAAAAATATACTTAAAAATAAATGTAAAAAAACTGTTTTGGAAAATAAAAACTGACTTCTAAATAACACAAAAAAGTGAAAAATAAGTTTACTTTCGAAAGTCGGGAAAAAACTCGATGAAACAAACAAAAGCCACCGTTTTTTTTAAGACTTTATTTTAGCTTTTTAATTATGGTATGTATGGTATCTCACACAAATTCTTATCGAGTATTCATTTTCATTTTCTACTTAAAGATAAAAGCGCCATCCAAATACAGTAGAGAAAAAATATGTATTATAGAAGATAACTCATAAACTGCCGAAGCAATAACAATAAAATTGGTATGGAACCATCTCGAGAGAGTCTTTTCAATAAAAAAATAATTCTGAAATTCGGCACAAAATTGACAGAGGAATCGCGCAAGAAACATTCAACAACAAAAAAATCAGTGGAATTGAGAAACTCCTCTTATTTTTGAAGTCAGTTAATCCTACTGATATAATAAATGCGAATGTGAGGATGGATGGATGTATGTATGGACATATGAATGTTTGTTACTCTTTCACGTCAAAACGACTGACCCTATCTTGATGAAATTTGGCACAGAGGTAGATTATAGCCTGGAATAACAGATAAGACACTTCTTTTATCGATATCACGCGGGGAAGCCGCGGGCACCAGCTAATACAGTATAAAATATTAAAAAGAAAGCATCACGGAAATCAGCTTGCATGCCTTCAAGACATTCACCAACCACAAGTGATTGTGAGCGCTACAGATAAACCGCAAGCGTCTTCTACTCCATCATCCCTACAAGCGTCTGAGGAAAAACACACGGCAACACATCGTAGAGCTACTGAATGCGTTTCAGAGGAGCATGCGTTTGACACCGAAGTATACATACAAGTCCTTTATTCTATATGGGAGTTTGGGCTTTACTCACAATCGTTAATCTCGATTTTCTTTCTGATGAAAACCATTCTCAAAACATAGGTTAAATATGATTTACTAGCCTTTGCCCGCGGCTACGCTCGCGTTTAATTCGGAGTAACACAGTTCCCCTTTCCCGATTTGCAGGTACCTGCTACCTGTAGTTTTTACCTTTGCGCCTTATTTATTTTAATAGCATTGTCAGTTTTCCCTTTTCTTCCCTCTTTCTCAGTCACGTCTCAATCTTTTTTTAAAAAGAGCCTATGTCCGTCTCCAGGGTCCCAACTATCTTTGTACCAAAATTTATCAGAATCGGTTCAGCCATTTAGGCGTGAAGACGTAACAAACAAACAAACTCACTTTCGCTTTTATAATATTTGATTTATTATGTCTTCTCATGACCTAGCGATTATACACGAAGAATTATCGCCACATTTCATAACCTCCTTAGTAGCCTGAGACCGAAGTTAATGACTTCAGTGGCTTACGAAGATATCCCTACACAAAGAGACAGCCTATCTGGTATATCTATGAGAGACTTGCCGCTGCCTCGCCCAGCTGGCAGCCGTAACCCCTTGGCCACGAGCTAAACGTTCAAGTAACAAGCATGAGCGATATCGGCTAGAACTAATAATTGCCGTAGTTTAGAGGTTATAGGTTTCCGCAACGATACTCTAGCGAAGAAAACATGTGACGCCCACGCGTGTCATTTAACGCAAGTCGCATCATCCAAGGCTGTGAACAGGGTCTTAGAGATAAATTATGGGTCATCATCTGTTCATATCTTGTACTAATTTATTAAGAAACTGTGTGATGGATGAGAATCTAAGAACAAGAGAACAGTCAGTTTTGTATAACTTGGTAGATAAGAAATTATAAGATGTAGTTTCAAAGTTAGCGGAGTGATAACGGTCGTTGATGGATGCATGCTGTAGCCATGATGTGCC
Organism: Ochropleura plecta; assembly: GCA_905475445.1. NCBI lineage: Eukaryota > Metazoa > Arthropoda > Insecta > Lepidoptera > Noctuidae > Ochropleura > Ochropleura plecta. The sequence goes on along the minus strand of FR997738.1, from coordinate 560,002 downwards.
AGACTCCCGGCCTCCGTAGACGCGGGCCTGTGGACGGTGAGCAATGGGTCGCTCACCGTCCGTCCGTCTATTGACGACAAGCTATGGCGACGGCGCGTTAGTGTTCCACGCGCGACTCAAAGAGATGTCAGCAAAGCAGAGGGGCCTGCCAGGGCCAACGCCTGCCGGGTTTGCGGGTTGTTCGAAAGAGGTACCGCAGCCCCGGAACATTAAGGGCAGTAGGAGGAACATGGGTGGATTTTTAGTCAGTAAAAGTCTGACACTTCCACTCACTAAAGTTATTTGATGATTTCCGACCCCAAAAAAAATGCCACGATGCGCCCTGACCACGAATGCCACAGCACCTGGGCCTCTGTTGTCAAATATTCGTCTGCAATATGGGTAATTCCCAACGGTATCATTTCAAAGGTAAGTGCAACCGCAAACCGCGCTGGGAAAGCCGGTCAATTATCAAAATAAGTCAATGACAGACCTCAGCGCCATGAAGGGTTTCTATATAACTCTATGGAAACGTAGATATAAATATTAAAAAGTAAATAACATGCATAAATGTTGTGTCGTGATGGCCCAGAGGTTAAGCGCGTCACCTCTCTTGAATGAGGTTGTAAGTTCAAATCTGGGCAAGTGCCAATGTGACTGTTTCAATTCATATGTTGTTTCTAAAGTTTATCTAAGACATCACATTCATACTTCGGTAAAGGAAATCATCGTAAAGCAAACTGGACTTATAATTAACTAGCTTCCGCCCGTGACTTCATCCGCGTGGCATAGTTACTTTGTTCTAACGCTAACTTTAACCCGCGTGATGATTAAAAAAAAAATTCTTTCTCTCCTCTTTTCTTCCCTTTTTCTCACTTTCTTTACCTTATGCCCATTTTCAGGGTCCCAACTATCTTTGTACCGAAATTCATCAAAATCGGTTTGGCCATTTAGGCGTGAAGACGTAACAAACCAACAAAAAAGGGGAACTGTGTTACCCCGAATTTAACGCGAGCGAAGCCACGGGCAAAAGCTAGTAATGCATAAATGTTACTATGTTAAAAAGTTTTAATATATTTTAGACAGCAAAAAACGTGAAAAACTTTACAAGTTTGACTTTCCAGAAGGTCGCAGAGCACTGAACTCACTGCGTTCAGAGATTAGACTTCAGAATGCTGACAGATACCCCTGGAGAGCTGGGAGACTTGCATGCGTCAGACAAGATCTTTTGTATGTAATAAAAATGCAAATTGAATAAAATTTAAATATAATAGTTGCTTAAAATATCTATAACTAGATTTTGCACGCGGCTTCTCTAGTTTTACGGTTGGAAATTATTCCTTGGGGATTTTTTAAATAAGCCACTCGGGGGTAAAGTAGATACCATTACTGAAATGATATTCACATCCAAACTTATAAACTAGAACTACTGACTTGTAAATATTATACAAAACTGACTACCAAACGTTTTCAAAATTAATATTTTTTTGGAACGACGTTGCTTATCGTTGCGTTGCGAAGGGGAGACGGAAAAAATTAAGACCAAAAGTTGTAACGACACTTTTGGCTATAGTTGTTAGCCGTGCGGTGTGCGCGTGTTTTTTTGTCTCTCTCTCTCTCTCTCTCTCTCTCTCTCTCTCTCATAGAAAGCAAGCAAGTTATTATCGTTTCGTCTTTCTATTTCGCATTAAACAGTGTGGTGTCGCGACGATTATTTTTGTTGAGTTTATACAGGTTTTTTGTACATAATAAATAATAACTTCGTTCCATCCGGGTGTCCCTTGACACCTCTCAAGTTTTTTTTTATCAATATCGCTATAACTAGAAAAAAAGTGCACATAAAGTTGAGCTAAAACTGTTGTGAAGTTACTGAGAGCAAAGATTTTTAAGACGCGCACCAAACAAATCTGTTTCGTTGACATTTTAATAGGAGTGTCTGTCGCGGGACCGCAGTACGGTAAGGGTAGAACTAACGACTAGCTGTGCCCAGCGGTTTTAGGCACTGCTCAGCTCCGTAGCGTGATATAGCCGTTCTCGATAAATGGGCCATCCAACACTAAAACGAGTTTTAATTCCGATTAAAAGTTTTCTTATATTAGTATGGAGTTAAATATTTGGATACTAAAATCTGTTAAAAATATTGGTCTGTCTTAAAAAAGAAAACACCTTGATTAAGATTATATCTATAGTTATTTACATTTATGTGACGTGCTCTAAATTTATTTTTTAATACACCTCTAATTTCGTAAATCGGACATGATAGGTACTAATATTGATGATAAATTGATAATAATTGTTACTAAACCCGTAATGGCGGATTGATGAGCCGCCCGACACTGATGGATAACGGTATCGTGTTCCGATACTGTAACGTTACATAGCTAAGTGAAATAACGATATTGTAACGTTATTTATCGTTCAGAATTGCGTCAGTATATCCCGATATGACGATAATGTCATGTATTTTTCTGTGGTTATCGTATTTGGCAAATCGAAGTTTAATAGCGGATAGGTAAGTGTAATTGGTACTTTATATTTTGTTAAACGTTTCTGCCTGATCAGTTTTGTTTATCGATATGTGTAAGTTCGCCATGTTCTCAAACTCAAACTCAAACTCAAATTATTTATTTCAATTAGACCATTACAGGCACTTTTGAATGTCATAAAAACAAGAACAAAAAAAATGATGCTGCTACAGTCCCAGTCACAAGACATAATAACTTGTGAAAGTACTGTAGTTGCCCATTCCAAAGCGTAGATCTCTATGGAGAAGAATGGGCAAGAAACTCCATGGACACTCTTTTAAATCATAATGTTTTACAAAATCATGGATACATCATTCATGTTGAGATTATACATAATGTGAGAACGATGTAGAAAAGCGAGCACATTTAGAGCGTCCAGAGTAAAAGCAATAATTAGCACGAGTTTAACAGATGAATTAAAACAAACCGTGGTAGCTAAGAGATGACCAGTCCCAACTGACAGCGCCCGTTCACGAACATGACGTATGGATCAGCCCCATTCAGCTCGACCATTTTGAAGGGAGCTAAATGACCCGACACATCCGCCACCATCAGCGAGACATTTAAGTGAGCATGACAATCTCTCAACCACCAGGGCAACCGTCGAGTCAATAAAATTACATAGAACTCACACATGGGCATTACAATTATACAATATTAGGAAATTGAGTCTATACAATGCAAATATAGTCTTACAATCTTCTTCAGCTGCCACAATAACTCCAGATGCTGATTAATGATTACTTAGTTTGCCCCTATGGTTGTGGAGCAGGACCGGCATTGAGCCAAGCATTTATATCATTAATGTAATCCCCCAACTTATAGTATGCTTGCCTACATAGTGTGCGTTTAATACACGATTTAAACTTCGATTCATTCAGTTGTAGGATGTGTGGAGGTATTTTATTGTAACATTTTAAACAGTACCCCATAAAAGAGGAGTCAACTTTAGCCAGCCTGAAACCTGGCTGAACCAGTTGATCCCTATTTCTAGTATTATAGTGATGTCTGTCACTTCTTTTACTAAATAGATGCAGATTTTTCCTAACGTACATGATGTTTTCATAGATGTATTGACAAGGTACTGTCATGATGTTAATTTTTTTAAACAGTTCTCTTAGAGAATCGCGCCTACGTAGATTATACATGGCTCTGATGGCTCTTTTCTGCAGAATAAATATAGACTCAATGTCTGCAGCCCGTCCCCAAAGTAAAATACCGTATGACATTATACTATGAAAATAACTAAAATAGACTAATCGCGCGGTATCTACATCAGTAAATTGACGGATTTTTCTTACGGCATATGCTGCTGAACTCAAACGTCCTGCAAGAGATGTTAAATGAGGACCCCATTGTAGCCTCGAGTCGAGTGTGATGCCTAAGAAAACAGTTTTATTGACAAATTCTAGTTTCTCTTGATTTAATACTATGTCACAATCACTACTTTTGAAGTTTGGTAGAGCGAATCTTATGCATTTCGTTTTTTTTCCATTCAATACTAAGTTATTAGCAGTAAACCAATTATGTTCGTCGCATCTAATGCCTACAGATAGTTGTTCCGGGTCTGGCTGTTTGTGTATGTGAGTTTAAATGTTTATTAACGCACCCACGAAACAGTAAAACTAATAGTGTGGGGTAACGATAAAAAAAAAACTATCAGTAGAAAAATCGTAACGCGTGGGAACTGAACCCACGACATACGGCGCAGCAGTCAACCGCTCATCTACTTTGTCAACCGTACTGTATCATATATCACATACACGTCATAACTGGTGGAAACGTTTGTTATTTTTTGCTGAATACCAAAGTTTACATAAAACCTTTGCCGTTTTCTCAGAGTTAACAAAAACGACAAGATCTCTATTATTCCCGTATAACTCAAAGAGACGTGATTTGCGTAAATTGTTGATTTAGTTTCAGTATTCAGTGTGATATGGTTCTGTGTTTCTAGGCCTAGCTGACTCAGTATTGAAGGAATATGTTAATATACTCCCTTCGAGGAATCAACGATCGAACTGTCTGTAGAGTCGGGAAGAACACAATTGTTTGAGTAAATACTAAAAATTGAGAGGGTGCCAATAGGGTAATATTATATTTGACGACACGGTTGGCGCAGTGGTTGAGCAATGACTACTGCGCTGCGTGTTGCGGGTTCGATTCCCGCACGGAACAAATATTTGTATGACCTTCAGGTAGTAGATCCGGGTTTGGCTGTTTGTGTATGTGACGATACGATACAGGAGAAATTCCTAGTGTGGGGCAACGTCAAAAAAAAAAGAAAAAAAAATATCTATATATATATAAGAGAAGAGGAATGTTTTGGGAAGGAAATATTATGGTTGAAGACAGGTGTCTGATGTATGTCAAGCGTTTGTTGTTCCTGAGGTCAAATTCATGTTTTTCAAGTACCTGTGTGATAGAGCCTTGTATCTATATAAAAAGTCTGTCTGTGGTTGGGCCACTATTAACATACCGAGTTTCCTCCGTGTCTCGGAAAGCAAGTTGAGCTGTTGGTCCCAGCTGTCCTTTGTAGAACTTTGATAGTCGTTACAGGGAATCAGTGGTTTGAAATTCGGACAACCAGTTTCACCTAAGAGTTTCGCATTACCCAGTTATTAAGTGGGCTGTGGATGTCAGATAGGCAGTCGCTGCATGTAAAATACGGGTATTCTAGCTGAATCCGGTGAGAAGGGAAGTTGGGTAAAAGCTAGGCATAATTATGATGATGCTTAAGTGCCTCGGAAAGCACATAAGTCGGTTAGTTCAAGCTGTCATTAGTGGGTAATCAAAGCAATAAAGAAGATCCAGAATCCAGAAGTTTTTCTGACCAGCTTTGCAAAGGTTTAATTAATTATGTTATCCAGTAACTGGGTAGTGAAAATATGTAGGTCAGATAGCCTCCCCAAAGCCCAAAATCCAGAAGCTTGTTTGATCAGTTTGGGCTCGTTGGATTTGTCTTAACTAGTTCTCTTTATCTTTCTAATTGACGAGGACCTGGTGCTGGAAATCTGGAACCTCTGAGCTGGTCTGGTGATAGGGCTCGAAGGTAGGAAACGTAACCCTGGACTGCCTTTTTGTAAACCCATCGAGTTTGGGCTCGTTGGATTTGTCTTAACTAGTTCTCTTTATGTTTCTAATTGACGAGGACCTGAAGCTGGAAATGGGATGTGGCGAATGAAACGGATAAACCGATTTATATCTATGCTGAAAATCTAGAAAGACCAAAATTTAAAAATAAAACACAAAATTACCCTTAAATGGCAAGAAAAATAAAAGAAATCAAATGAAAGAATGAAAAACTAAAGAGCTCCTTCAAAAAGCATGAAATAAAAAATTAAATTAAAAAATTTAAAAACACCCCCGACCCAAAAAAGTACGCAATTATTATGACAAAAGGTTAAAAATGCTAAACCCTATAAAAACAAAAAAAATAACTTTTGACACTACGTAAGTACCAACTAAAGCATGTCAGACTATCTACTCGGGACTTTGTGCCAGCTTTATGTCGGAGGCGTAACCGTTAATTTTAAACAGCAAATGGTTATCTTGGCCTGCTGTTGACCGTACGTATGAAATTTTTGATTAATTTTGTCGTGTCGGGGGACCGCTCTAATTTATTAGCCTAACGTTAGAAGCACACATTAAGAAGTCCTCAATCCCATTGTCATTTTTCATTTCATTTTATTTTTCATACGTACGGTCAACAGCAGGCCAAGATAACCATTTGCTGTTTAAAATTAACGGTTACGCCTCCGACATAAAGCTGGCACAAAGTCCCGAGTAGATAGTCTGACATGCTTTAGTTGGTACTTACGTAGTGTCAAAAGTTATTTTTTTTGTTTTTATAGGGTTTAGCATTTTTAACCTTTTGTCATAATAATTGCGTACTTTTTTGGGTCGGGGGTGTTTTTTTTAAATTTTGCTATCTAGTAACGTTAATGAAAATTTTGTAGGTCAGATAGGCTGGTACTCTATGATAAATACTGGTATTTAACTGCATCCGATGAGACTGGAAGCCGATCTCAAAACAGTTGGGAGAATGATAATGTAAGCGGCTTTTCCAACTCATTGCAGTTTATGAGTAAAACTATACACCATTAATCCAATTCGTACTACACAAACAAATATTGAAGTTCAGACAACAAGTTCCCCTTGCAGTACACACTGCAATAAACAACAAACCTAATCAAAATGTATGAAAGTATTTCTAAAAGCAACTTGTTATATTTTCTCCATAACTTTTAGTTTGTAAACTTTAACGGTCGGGCTTTTCGTACGGAGCATTTAGAAGTTGTGTATTTCTTGGTTCGGCTTAACTTTCTGATATACAAGTACGATCTAGCGGTCTTAAGATATTACACTAACGTTGAAATGGTGACAAGAAATCCATACTTAATATTATATAAGCGAAAATGAGTTTGTTTATTTGTTACATCTTATAAAAATTGTTCATAACTAATTGAAATACTGTTTCACTTCAACATAATTTTATTAACAATACACAGTTATACACAACAATAATAACTAGCTCACTTCGTAGCTCAGAGATGACTCCCCTCGAATAACTTGTGGGGCTTATTTATAGGCATAAGCAAGTTATTGGAAGTACCCACTCATCTCATAAACAACGTCATTTTACCGCCATTACCGTACCGGAACTCAAAATTGAGCCACGAATTTAAGTAACATTAACAATAATATTAAAATGAAATATAAGATAGTTTTTTAAAACTACAAGTAAAAATCAACATAACTTATAGAACACTGAACAATAATGAATGTTATAGTTAAATACAAACTTCCGTAATTCAACAAGTTTAGAAACAATTCACTACTTATTTTTAATAAATTTGGCAAAAGTATTTTAAAAATGCACAGAATTTAATAGAAATTCGAACATGAATTTTAAGTAAGCTAACAATTCGTCCATCCTGATAAATTTCGCGTCCCCGCGAATGACTGCATTAAATAAAAGCAACTATTTTAAAACAATAATTACAAAATATTTATTATTGCATCTATGATTATATAAAATGAAGAACAAAATAAACCCAGGAAAAAAATATACGAAATGGATTTCCAAATGTATTAAAATATCAACTAATTCAAAAGAAACTTACAGTTTAAATATTACTTTTCATCTGACAAAGACGAGTAAACAGAAATATTTAAAAATATAATAAATCGCCTAGAAAGTGTATGCAAAAAGCGCAAAAACATTTTAAACACAAATAATGTTCAAATTCAGGAGTCAAATATTAAGAAGATAGAAACTTAAACCGGACTATTGTCAAACCCCACGGTCATTGTAAATTATGCAAATGACTATTGTATCAATTTGACCAACAATAATGTTGACATTAACACAGTAATTATGATATTGATTCTATTAATTCTAGTATTTTTTAATGCCCTCTGACAAAAGCGAATTACAAAAAGTTATAAATTCACTCAGAAATGCAAACTTAACGGGTTATGGTGAATACTCACAAAAATAAAACGCTTCAGAACGGTTTTACGTTGGTGGTTAATTGAGAATTCCTTCTATACAAATTATAACAATTAAAATAACATCTTAAATTTGCAAAAAAAACCTTCAATACAAATTACAACAATTAAAATAACATCTTAAATTTGCAAAAAATCCTTCAATACAAATTACAACAATTACAAACATATCTTAAATTTGCAAAATATCCTTCAATACAAATTATAACAATTAAAAACATATCTTAAATTTGCAAAAAATCCTTCAATACAATTTATAACAATTAAAAACATATCTTAAATTTGCAAGAATTCCTTTAATACAAATTATAACAATTAAAAACATATCTTAAATTTGCAAGAATTCCTTCAATAACAATTAAAATAACATCTTAAATTTGCAAAAAAATCCTTCAATACAAATTACAACAATTACAAACATATCTTAAATTTGCAAAATATCCTTCATATCTCATATTTGCAAAAAATCCTTCAATACAAATTATAACAATTAAAAACATATCTTAAATTTGCAAGAATTCCTTCAATAACAATTAAAATAACATCTTAAAGTTGCAAAAAATCCTTCAATACAAATTACAACAATTACAAACATATCTTAAATTTGCAAAATATCCTTCATATCTCATATTTGCAAAAAATCCTTCAATACAAATTATAACAATTAAAAACATATCTTAAATTTGCAAGAATTCCTTCAATACAAATTATAATAATTAAAAACATATCTTAAATTTGCAAGAATTCCTTCAAAACAAATTATAACAATTAAAAACATATCTTAAATTTGCAAAAATTCCTTCAATACAAATTATAACAATTAAAAACATATCTTAATTTTGCATGTCATTATGTTACGATTAATTATGTTCAGCCACTTTTCATTTTCATTTTTTAATGCCCTCTGACAAAAGCGAATTACAAAAAGTTATAAATTCACTCAGAAATGCAAACTTAACGGGTTATGGTGAATACTCACAAAAATAAAACGCTTCAGAACGGTTTTACGTTGGTGGTTAATTGAGAATTCCTTCTATACAAATTATAACAATTAAAATAACATCTTAAATTTGCAAAAAAAACCTTCAATACAAATTACAACAATTAAAAACATATCTTAAATTTGCAAGAATTCCTTCAATACAAATTATAATAATTAAAAACATATCTTAAATTTGCAAGAATTCCTTCAAAACAAATTATAACAATTAAAAACATATCTTAAATTTGCAAAAATTCCTTCAATACAAATTATAACAATTAAAAACATATCTTAATTTTGCATGTCATTATGTTACGATTAATTATGTTCAGCCACTATTACTATATACGACTTTTGTAACCATATTTATCTGCAAATAAATATTTGCCTTTGACTATTTTTGTTCATGCTTGAACAATTTTCATTACATAACAATAAAAATACCATACACATTACATTGTATTTTATAGTACATGCTTATTATTACAGAATGACCATGTTATTTCGGCTACTGCACAATGCACTTGAAAAGTGGTCTTTCGCTCATAGCGGCCTCTATATTTGTTTACACATTGCACTTGAAGAGTGGCCTTTCGCTCATAGCGGCCTCTATATTTGTTTACACATTGCACTTGAAAAGTGGCCTTTCGCTCATAGCGGCCTCTATATTTGTTTACACATTGCACTTGAAAAGTGGCCTTTCACTCATAGCGGCCTCTATATTTGTTTACACATTGCACTTCTATAGTTGTTTACACACTGCACTTGAAAAGTGGCCTTTCGCTCATAGCGGCCTCTATATTTGTTTACACATTGCACTTGAAAAGTGGCCTTTCGCTCATAGCGGGCTCTATATTTGTTTACACATTGCACTTCTATAGTTGTTTACACATTGCACTTCTATAGTTGTTTACACACTGCACTTGAAAAGTGGCCTTTCGCTCATAGCGGCCTCTATAGTTGTTTACACATTGCACTTCAAAGTGGCCTTTCGCTCATAGCGGCCTCTATAGTTATTTACACATTGCACTTGAAAAGTGGCCTTTCGCTCATAGCGGCCTTTATAATTGTGTGCACATTGCACTTGAAAAGTGGCCTTTCGCTCATAGCGGCCTTTATAGTTGTGTGCACATTGCACTTGAAAAGTGGCCTTTCGCTCATAGCGGCCTTTATAGTTGTGTGCACATTGCACTTAAAAAGTGGCGACAAAGATTTAGTAAATGATTCTACAATCACCCAAATTTTCACAAATTGACCAAGATGACCAACATGAATGGTGTAAAAGGGTGTATTTATTTTAGGGTGCAAGAAACCCTGTTTTTTTTTTTTCCCACCTACAACCCTTTGGAACCACCCACCTTAATCCATCTTCAGTTATTCACGATAAACCCTATTACGATTTAGGACAAAATTCTTTTGCGTTGCTTTACAGAGTCCACTAGCTGTACGGTCGTTAGCCAATGATCAGTTATCTTCATGATGTCGAAAATAACAATAACTTGAATTATACCTGAATTTTCCATAGTTGGATTCCTACTTTTAACATTGAACATTTAAACATTTAATGATGTGACATTAATTTTCACTTTGTTTTTTTTATTATTATTATGATTTGTCACATCATAATTTCATTATGATCTCATTAATTTAATTTCGTAAATATTTTATTTGCTTTAGTTGTGTATTGTGAATGTGAAGACCATGTGGATCATTATTGTTATTTAATTTGTTTGTTTTTGACGATTATCGGGCAGTTTGAGACCTACACAATGTCCTTTTTTTTTTTTGGAATTGTTCGTCGAGGCGTTGAGCTCCTAGAGTTATGAGTTGAGCTATACGATAACTGACAAATCCTGGCACTGATTAGCCAGGTCCACTCAATTTGTGTGGTGCTTTCTTAAAAAGACTATATCATAGATCTGCACAGTCCCCATGTAAACTGACCAAGATTTTTTTTGTTCGGACCTTAAAAGCGACTATGATCTTTCAGTATGTTTCGGCTGTTTCTTCACCTAGTTTTTTTTTTAAACTAGACGTGTGTAAGTGTTTGTAAAAATGGGACTCTTCAGACGAAGTCTGTAAGCTACCGGTTTGAAAACTCCATCGACTTGTGTTTGTAGTAAAACACTACCTAAAGCATGTTTGCTAGCATCTGTGTATTTGTGTTTCAAGGTTAGAATTTTAAATTGCCAGTACGAGCCTAGAAATCAGTGTTTTTTTTTTCTTCAATCTCGATACTGGTTCAAATTATTGAATAATTTAAAGAAGGATGGTCATTTCGTACCAGACTATGAGACGGTGGCGTCCCAATACGCCATATATATGAAAAATACCGTTATTTTTTTTTAAGGTCTTCCACAAGAATTATCTTTTAAGTAGCCACAAAAAAAAATTATCTATACTTTATTTTTCACAACTTTTTCGAAATTAATTAGAATAATAGTTTCGGAAAAATGTTAAAATGGCTTTTTAATAAAAGACTATAATTGTTGACTGCAATTGAATACAATTAGTGTACCAGCATTAAATCAACTAATATACTGATTATTATTACGGATTCTTGTCATAAAAAAAATAATTATGTAACTTCATGGTAATATAAGCGTTTTGTTCAATTACGTATAACAGAAAGTCATTTGTCATCGACAGGTTACTTAATCTGTGGACATCGACCCGCACCATTGATTGACACCCGGGGATCATTCCACTTGTGAATTGTTATGATACATACTGTGCTATTTTGGATTTCCTTCTGTTTATTTGACCTTGGCATTGTCTTACGGACTGATAACTACCACTTGTAACGATTGTGCTTTTCATTTGATTCTAACCTCAAAGTATTGATGAGGTAATTATAAAAAAAATGTGGCTGTTTAGATATGATTTACTAACAGGATGGTGTATAACATAAAAACAAACCAAACTCACTGTAGTTTATTTGAGTTATGCCCGACTCGTCACTGTTCCGATTCGTCATCGAAAAACAAAAGATAACGATTCACAACTGTTTCAAATAATTTTGTTTTCATAGTTCCGATTCGTCATCGATACTAAAGTACAGTCAAATGAAATACAATAGCTGTTTAAAAATCTGTTAAGGTAAATTAACACAAGTTTTGTGAACGGGACAGCATCAACTTTCATCCCCAACTTCGACTCTGCCAAAATTTGATCGGATTTTTGATGAAAAGTTTTAACTTACTGAATATGTAGCGATTACGTCTTTTAAACAAAAGCACGTCAAAACAAGATACGATCGGAACTTGATCTACTGCTAATACATAGCTACTGTGGCAGCCCGCCAGCTCACACATTAGCATATATACCCTCTTGCGGGCAAATGGCTTATCTTTGGGCAAAGTATTTTAAGTACAGCTACTGTAGACGCAATAATTGCCCACTTAATGCTTTGAAGGGACCGACAGACTGGAAAATGGGGTTTGTTGTTTAAATAATGTTTTTAGAACAAACCCAAAAATGACAGTGGCTTACGAGGGTAGATTTATTCAGTGCCTAATGCTGGGTCATGCTTGCTTATTAATTTTTTTTCTTACACCATTTGAAAATAGCTTTCTAAAGTAAGGCGCTTGCCTGGTTTCCTATACACAGCGTACAATGTTGTTAATCCTGGCCGTTGCCTCTGAAGTCGCCATTGCTCTCTAGGCAGAAACTTTCTTCTTTTTCTTCAACCTTTGGTTATCCAATGCTGATTGTAGATCTCTTTCGAATGTAGTCAATTTTGGCGTGTCTTCTGGTCACTGTAGTTAGATCGTTCGTCAACCTATTCCTCTGTCTTCCCGCTTTTAATTTACGTTTGAGTGTTTTCGAAGAGAAGAAGAAGAAGAGTTTTTTGAGTGAATTCGAATGAGCATTAAAAATATTGTTATGTTATTATTAACGATAAAATAACAATATTGTTATTAAATAAAAATCATCATCTGCCTAGCCTTTTCCCAACTATGTTGGGGTCGGCTTCCAGTCTAACCGGATGCAGCTGAATATCAGTATTTTACATGTAGCGACTGCCTATCTGACCTCCACAACCAAATTATTAAATAAAAATAATGTTTTTATATTATTGTTTGTGTTAAAAAAATAACAATATTGTGTTTAAATAATGTTGTTTTATTGTTTACAAAAACATAACAATATTTTTAATGCGGAACCCTGTGTGTCCGAGTCTAACTCCCACTTGGCTGCTTTTCAGAACTTACTATTGTTATTTTACTATAATATTTATTAATTCCAGTTTAACACCGACCAAATGACATGGGTATAATCGTTCAACAGTTTGTGATTAAATGTCGCGATCACTCGGTTGTCGAATGAAAGATGCCAAATGGCGAAATCCAACATCTTTAGATCAGTTCACTAAATTAATTACTTTGGTTCACTTTGTGTGCAGACGTTTTACTTAGATCGAAAGATTGAACAATAAGCGTATTTCATCTGTTTAACTCAATATTACGTATGTCCCAATGTTTAACAAGCTAGAGTGATTTGAAACCATGTTAGTGTAATCTAGGTGAACGATAATTATGACATTAGTGAAAATATTTACATTTCTCAGATCAAATTGTTGATATCGAAAGCAGTGGATATTTTAAATATCATCGGAAAGCGGTGGGGTATAAAACCTGGAAACAATTGCAGATAAACTCAGTCGTGAACAATCCGTCAGTCAGCGAAACAGGGCAGTCGTAGAAGACAGTTGGAAGTCATGAGGGGTTTACTCGGTAAGTAATATTAGGTCCTTACATATGAAATTGGCGTTTTGTATGGAAGGAACAAAAAGTCGAATATTTTTTAATATAATATATTTAATTAATCAAAGTATGAACCATTGTTTTCAATGCACTTTTGCCATCTTATAGGTAGTTCATTGATCCCTTTACTAAAAAAAACAGTCGGACGGGAATCAATAAAATCTTTGAAGGCGATTTGGACTGCCCCATCGGAGTTGAATTTTTTCCCTTGCAAAAAGTTATCCAAATTGCGAAAAAAATGGTAATCTGTTGGAGCAAGGTCCGGGGAGTACGGAGGATGTCTAAGACATTCCAATTCAAGCTCTTCTAATTTGGTAGCCGTCTGTTGCGCAGTGTGTGGTCTGGCGTTGTCGTGAAGCAGCAGTGGCGTGGAGCGATTGACCAGCCTTGGTTGTTTAGCCGCTAGCTTTTCCATCATGGTTTGTAATTGCTGACAATAGACATCAGCTGTAATAGTCTGGCCAGATTTGAGAAAACTGTAATGAACAATACCGGCACTAGTCCACCAAACGCTTACAAGTAACTTTTTTGGGGTTAATTTTCGCTTGGGGCAGGATTTGGCTGGCTGGCCAGGATCCAACCATTGCGCTGAGCGCTTCCGATTATCGTAAAGAATCCATTTTTCATCACAGGTAATGATTCGGTTTAAAATACCTTCATTGTTGTGCCGGTTCAGTAATGTAACGCAGCAGTCGACGCGCGTTTGCCGGTTTGCTTCAGTCAATTCGTGAGGTACCCACCTTTCAAGCTTTTTAATCTTCCCAATTTGCTTCAAGTGAATTAAAACAGTTTTATCACTAACATCGAAGCCTGCAGCTAACTCGGACGTGGTTTGCGATGGGTCCGCTTCCACAATAGCCTTCAAATCTCCATTATCAACTTGGGTCTCAGGCCGTCCACGGGGCTTGTTCTGCAGGTCGAAATTTCCAGAACGAAAACGTTGGAACCAAAAACGAACTGTGTTTTCTTTTGCAACATGACCGCCATACACATCATTCACCCTTCGAGTCGTTTCCGCAGCACTAGTGCCGCGGCGGAACTCGTACTCGTAAATAATGCGATATTTTAAATTTTCCATTTTGTAAAATGAGTGACGCAAACAGAAAAAACAGAAGAAAAAAAACAAATGAATGACGGTCATCGAAGCACAAATACATGAGTAAATAGCTGTACAAATTTGAATTTGGAATTCCTTACCAAAGAGGAGAAATTCGTGATTAAAGTGGCCAGTACGAAAAACGCCAATTTCATATGTAAGGACCTAATATTATATAGGCTGATTGGTTTTTGGGAAATGCAACAAAGGTCTGAGCAAAGTAACTTTGTCACAATCCTTACTAATCCTAACTAATATTATAAAAGCGAAAGTGAGTTTGTTTGTTACCTCTTCACGCTTAAATGGCTACACCGATTTTGATGAATTTTGGTACAGAGATAGTTGGGAACCAGGAGACGGACATAAGCTCTCACATCCCATTTTTTTTTAAAGTGGAAGTGAGGGAGAAAGAGGGAAGAAAAGGGAAAACTTAGCGTTGTTATTACAAATCAATAAGGCGCAAGGGGAACTGTGTTACCCCGAATTTAACGCGAGCGAAGCCTCGGGCAAAAGCTAGTTAACAATATTTGGTAAATAAAGCCTCTCCTGAGCAGTCTGTGGTCGGTGAGCAATAGGTAGCTCATCGTCCGTCTGTTTAGTGACGACAGGTCGTGTCGACGAAGAACTTGTGTTCCACGCGCGCCCTAAAGAGATGTCAGCAAAGCAAAAGGACCTGCCAGGGCTACCGACTGTCGGGGTTGTGGGTTGTTCGAAAGACGGCAAAAGATGGAACATGGGTAGGTATTAGACAGCAAAAATCTGGCATTCCCCTACAGAGCAGGGGAACTTATTTGATGATTTCATTTCCCATCCACAAAAAAAAACCTCTCCTGAAAGACATTACAACTCCTTTTCCTCCGTCTTCCGTATCCATCTCTAACAGCTAGTGGTCGTCCAGCTCTATGTTTGCCGGTACATGGACTCATGATTTCTTGGCGAGGCCACTGCTCTTTCAGCTAATTTACCTTACAAGCTACGCCCCAGTTTATTTCATTTAAAATTTTCGTTATGGTTGCAGTGCTGGCAGTATTAGCAGTAATGGTGTGCGGTTCGATGGTAGCTGCATGGCGGCCTGAGTGCGAGTGCTCCGAAGAATATGATCCCGTCTGTGGCCGAGACTTTAGGACCTATGCCAATGAATGCACGTGAGTTTTAGTGTACCTTGACTTGCCGTACACACACTGCGAACTTTCAGGGAGTATCCTTGTAATTTTTATTAACAAGAGTTGCATAGAAGGGTCTCCCCAGCGATTTTTCAAGAGGATACGGTGCACGGAAAGATTTTGACCACTAAGGTGTTAAAGTTAAAGGGGAAATATATAAGTCCGTGATTAGACTTGTACTGTATTGGTCGGAATGCTGGGCTGTAAAAAGGTGGATGAAAAACGATTGAATGTAGCGGAGATGAGAATGTTGAGATGGATGTGTGGAGTGACAAGAATGGATAAAGTAAGGAATATATTCGAGGAAGTTTGAAAGTTGCGCCAGTTACAGAAAAAATGAAAGGGGCTCGTTTGTCTTGGTATGGACATGTAATGAGGAGGGATGAAGGACATGTGACTAAAAGAGTGATGGATCTGAATGTTGATGGACAAAGAGCGAGAGGAAGGCCAAAGAAAAAATGGATAGATTGTGTAAGGAATGATATGAAGGAGAAAGGAGTAAATGATGCCATGACGTCTGATTAGGGAGAATGGAAGAAGAAAACGTGTTGCGCCGACCCCAAATACAATGGGACAAGGGCAGGAAAATGATGATGATGAAAATCATCCCCAAGGAATCACACACTTAAGTGGGATGGTTTTAATTCGATCTTGGAACACGCGAACGTGTCGAAATAAAGGGCAAACAGATCACTTTGTTGTCCGTTGGTCTGTCTGTTCTCGATTCTGGTGTGCCAGGTTCAATTGCAATTGGTCGCTAGCATGACTGATGCGTTGAACAGTAAGCCCTCGGTTTGTTTCTACAGTCATGCAGGGTTATTGGACTTTTCCATTAAGAATTTTATCCAATTTATTAGGAACGCTAGCCAAAAGACGTTTTGTTTGATAATGTATTTTTTTGACAAGAACTTTACACTTATATCTGCTTTTTTTGATTGCAGTTTAAAATGTGCCAAAAGAACGAAAGCCTACAATGGAGAGTGCGTTCGGAAAGGGACCGTCTTCAGAAAAGAGCCCCCGCAGTTGTAACACCATTACAATGCCGTTATTTGGATATGACTGTTTTTACTAACACTAGGAGATATACCATAATGGACAAAGACTTATTTGGTGTTAAAATCCAATAATGTGTTTTATTTCGTGATCGCGATATTACGACGACTGACTGACTCACGACATGGTTGGCGCAGTGGCTGAGCGATCGACTGCCGCAATGCACGTCGCGGGTTCGATTCCCGCACGGAACAAATACTTGTGTGGCCTACAGATAAATTTTCCGGGTCTGGCTGTTTGTGAATATGAGTTTAAATGTTTGTAAACGCACCCACGATACAGGAGAAATTCCTAGTGACGTTTTTTATAAACAAAAAAAAAGTGATTGTGTTCTTCTTCTCCAAGATATCAACGATTCGGATTGGTACAGTACTTTCACAAGTTATTATGCATTGTGACTGGGACTGTAGCTTCATCCTTTGGTTTCTTGACATTCAAAAGTGCCTATAATGGTCTAATTGAAATAAATGCTTTGAGTTTGATTTGTGTAAGTAAAAATGCGTATTTGTGTGTATCATTAAAGCTGATATAGATTTTACAGCAACATTTGATCCATTATTTGTGTAAAATTAAAAGCTGATACTGTGATCGCTTTTTAGTGTTATTTGTATGTAGAGAGTTGTTGTAGACATCATTTTTTATATTTTCGTCGGAATCTTTTTTTTATGTATGATCACCGATCATTTAAAGACACCTGGACCGATTTGCAAAGTTCTTTTTTTGTTTGATAAATGGTTATACTTCCCAAGTGTCTCAATATCAATTTTATTTATATTGCTTAGGTAGTTTATGAATTATCATCTATAATACATATTTTTTCAGCTAGGTCTATATGGAAGATCTGCTGATCTTCTGATAACAATGGGAAATGAATACTCGATAAAACATACGCAATATATCATTAAACCATAACTAAAAATGTTTTTTTTTTTTGGAAAATTGTCTAATGCAACACAGTTAAATCCAGTTCCTATTTTAATTATAACAATAAAATACGATTAGAAAAACTGAACTTGCAAAAGTCGAAACACCTCTGAAGTTTGGTTTTGTAAAAGTATTGTTTTAATAAAGTGCCTGCTATTTGCAGAAATTAAAATGTATCGTTGAACGAATTTTAATGTTTTAAATTAAAATAATAGGACATTTTGATTTAAGTGAGGAGACTTTGTCATTGCATCCGAGGCGGTTATAAAGCCGAAAACATATTTTTTTTTAGAGAGAAATTAAAAAAAAAAGAAAATCCGAGAACAGTAGTGTCAAATTCTCATGTGAATTAAACGACGTTTTTCAATACATTTCGGAGAAATTAAATAACAGAACAAAAAGTCCTTTTGTTCTTTTTTGTATTTTTCCGCGCGCTTTGTATTCTCATACTGAAGGTGGAGAAAAGGTAGGTGCATATGATATCGCTAAACAGCGTAGCATTAAAAAATAAGAAAGTCAAAAATATCAATTTGTTTTTTATAAGATTTTGTTTTTTAAAGGATCATGTTTATTTGTGATATTCTATAGACAAACACATTTTTTTATTAAAATAAATACAAAGGCAAACAAGCGCCTCCTTGCTCTAAAAAATAAATACTGCCTCTACAGGGATTTCAGCAGTTGTTTATTGTTATCAGTGATAAAACAGAAAAAATGAAATACATTGAATGTTAAACCTAATCGTAGTGCAATAAGAGCCAGTTTTCGAGGAAGTGTAGATATTGATAAATGATATATGAACTTTATTTTGCAAGTAGGTTTTCACAAACACTTTTACACGTCTTTTTTAAAAACTAGATGAGGCCAGTGTTTCGTGCCCGACTACTCTGAGAAGAAAAAGCCGAAACAAACTCAGAGGTCATAGTTTCTTTTAAGGTCCAGACAAAAAATCTTGGGCAACTAACATGAGGACTATGCAGATTAGTGTCTGAAATGGTCTTTTTAAGAAAGCACCATACAGATTGAGTGGACCTGTCCAGTCAGTGCAAGCATTAATCAGTTATCGTATAACTCGACTCATAACCCAAGGAGCTCAACGACACGACGAACAATATAAAAAAAGGACATTGAAAATGTCTTTACCTATCGTGTTTTGTTTATCAGGTATGCACAGCTGGGACTTGTTGACGATTCGGAAACAATGTACCACACAGCATTCATTGCCACGTTTTAATTTAAATATATTTTACTGGTAATGCGTACACCATCAAGGATTTCTACAATAACTAAGGTGTCGTTGGAAGTTTTTATCTGACTGTACAAAACAGATGTTTTGTTACTAACCGAATCGTCAGTAAAAAAGTTTTGAAAGTAAAATGTCTGAATTGCCGACCTCTGTGGAAAAATGAATTGTCTCCGAATTGTCAGCAAGTCATGATGCAGCAGACATGTCATGTCTTTGAGGTTCTGGGGTATGCTGATGATACTTACGACGTTTCATTCACTATTTTAGGAGCTTTGATTACGAAATAGGGCACAAAATGTAAAATTTAAAAGTTCGTATTCAAACACGACGGTTTCTTTTATCTACTTACAAATTATTCAAATATGATGAGTAGGAGGAATTACCTTTTTTGGCCGATTTATATCTCCATGAAATATTAATAAGATTAAATTAATTAACTTCACAATGTAATCTGTATTATGGGTTTCTCATTTATTAACTTGCTCCTTACTATATTTTATTACATAAATGTTGCGCTAATTAATTAAAAAGGGAAATGTTAATATTAAACAACGAAGCCCTTACATAAGGATTAAAACTCATTTTATACTTATTCGTCAGTAATCTTCTTATAAAAATAAATGTTTATGAAATACTACGTATTTTTCAGATTCAGTTTTGATTTTCTTATATCTTTTTTTATATTTATTACAATAGTTTCTGTGCTATGTGAATGTTATTTTTAAAACCTCATCATTAGGCGCCTGCTTTTTTTTTCTTAGCGGTGAGCCCCTATGCCGATTGCACCAGAGTCAGCCAGTTTTTTTTATGAGTGGCATCTCACAGTTCAACCAAGGAGGTTTTCATCTGCTTAACCGGGCGATTCCTGTGGATGCCTTAAAAATTAAGACCTCCAGCCAGGGCAAAAAACTAACTCTAACTAAGTGACTACACGCTAAGGGCACCCCCTGTGGGGTACGAGCCTCGGCTTAGGGCGTATAAAAGTAAGCCAGGCGTTATCCATTCTCATGGTGCCATGGAGAGAGCGACTGTCGCAACCCCGTGCAGGGCACGCCACAATAGTGGCGGTAAGTCCCCTCTTTGAGGAGTGGCTGGACAGGCGTCATGGCGTCTTCACCTACCGCCTGACGCAGGACCTCACCGGACACGGAAGTTTCGAGAGGTTCCTGCACATCATCGGGCGGGAGGAAACGCCCGGGTGTCACCATTGTGACGATCGCCCGGAGGACACGGTGGACACTGCCCAGCTTGGGCGGAGCACCGCCGTGCCCTCATGGAGGCGATCGGCGGCGGCGATCTCTCGCGTCCGGCCCTGGTTCAGTCCATGGTCCGGGGCAAGAGGGAATGGGAAGCGGTCACCACCTTCTGCGAAGCAGTAATGCTAGCAAAGGAGGTGGCCAGGCGTTTGAGGGAGAGAACCTCGAACCAACCCAGCCGCCGCGGGAGACGCGGGAGACGGGCGCCGCGAGACGACTCCCGGCCACCGTAGATGCGGCCTGTGGACGGTGAGCAATGGGTAGCTCACCGTCCGTCCATCGATTGACGACAGGCCGTGTCGACGGCGTGTTCGTGTTTCACGCGCGCCTCAAAGAGAGTCAGCAAAGCAGAGGGGCTTGCCAGAGCCTCCGCCTGCCGGGGTTGCGGGTTGTTCGAAAGAGATACCGCGGCCCCGGGACGTAAAGGGCAACAGAAAGAACATGGGTGGGTTTTAGTCAGTAAAAGTCTGACACGCCCCCCGCTCCGCCCAGAGCGGGGGAAGTTATTTGATAATTTCCCACCCGATAAAAAAAGGCGTTATCCATGACTTATATGTCTGTTTACGGTTTGGAAGCTTATCAGTATTGGAGTTTACATCTATTATGTGCCTTATGTATTAACCGAATCTCTTGAGTCTTATCTATATACCTCACTAAAATCGAATTGTTTGAAGTCTGCGTCATTTTGTTCATTATTAATACGGACTGAATACTTTTTTTAATCTTAATGTGTTTCGATAAGTATATCATTTGTCTAAAATAAAACAAAGTTTTTTTGACACCCACAAGTCCTCATCTCAACTGTGCGAACGTTATATACTCATTACGCTTTACAGAGAACTATTCAATGAACCAAATAAGGAAATAGTAGGTACTATAAAAACATTCATGATTTGGATCCTTTCACAACAAGTGTGACATCAGCCAGAAGGAGCTTAAGCCTCAAGTTTATCAAATAGCCTACAAATTGGGTTTTTTGCCCCATTTTCTTAATTGTTTTATTTTAATTTTTTATTTTATTGTAAACGAACAGATTTTTGACAGTAATTTTCTAAAATGTTGTTTGTAAAAACGTCTTTATTTGATAGAACTAAACTACATTAACTTTAAATTAACACATTGTACTGACGTGTGTTCACATAATTTCTATTCCATTTCTATACGTGTTGACTTGTAATTGGCTTTCTGTTTCTATGATTTCTTTTTTTTTATGTTATGTTTTGACGTGACAACGTCTTATAAATTGGTTTGCCGGGTGACACTTCAAGAAACTGCGTTACGCTCCGCTCACGTTATGCGCTCACAATGAGAGCGAGTGAGAGGCACGCGTCCCCGCCCAAGAGCGAGAGAGACAGACATAAACCACTCAAAGTTGTTGTCACGTAAAACTTTCGCCCGTATACCGACTTTACAGGCAACCAATTTTTTTTATATAGCTGTAAGTCTTCCATAGTATATTAAATAAATAAATAAATAAAAACCGGAAAAAAATAATTCTCAGAGTAGACATCGGGAATTCCTTCGTAATTTACCTAAATGGTTAAACCTAACATCAGAACTCGTCATCACCATATTATTAAACACCAATCACGTTCACTGTTCAATTACCTACGTCGCGCGAGTTTCAACCAATCGAAGCCAGTTACACTGTTTGAATATGGAAGCATTGACCAATGATACGCGAGAACAGTGTGTGTGCCGCATTTGGCATGTTGTTAGTTGACTTGAGGTTGGGCAAATGTTGGTCAGTGTTTGGCCCAACTAATTTGTTGAGCTGAAATATTGTTAAATTAGATGCCGCTTTCAGATAAGTACAAAAAAATATACCTATCCCTGCGGGGTTAGCGGGTTGTTCGAAAGAGAAATTGCGGCCCGGAACATAAAGGGCAAAAGGAGGAACATGGGTGAGTTTTAGGCAGTAAAAGTCTGACACTGCCCCCGCTCCACACAAAGCGGGGGAAGTTAATTGATGATTTCCCATCCACAACAAAAAAGGTGTAACTTTCAGAAGAAAATCAGCAATAAAATCAGTGTAGGGACCTAACAAATGTTTCCTGTGACAACACAGCTAGTTCGTAGGTGTCACAAGACCAACGGTTAATTATCAATATGTGTAATAAATAGAGCCAGATCCAGTTTATTGTATTATAATTGGTTTGTTGCTCATAGGGAAAACCAGGTATCAAGATCATACGAATTTGTTTAATTATAATACTGCACCATTTATTTATCACATAATAAAAACAACAGACGTCATCATGAAGATAGCATTTGGTAAACACACATTTTAATTAAAGAACAGAGGTTTATGTGGGTTTTTTTTTTATTTAAGAATAAATTTATTAAGCCATAGTTACTTACATTTTTTTTTTGTAATCCAACATCATTACGAAATCTGTAGGTAACAAGTTTTATGTTGACAGAATTGAAAAGAAAAACAGTGGTCCCCAAACTATTCTGCGCCTGTGTCTTGGGGGCCGGACTTGCGATAACCTTAATTTAAAATATTTATATTTGTCAATGTGATGATTACACATTTTGCATTAAAGTAAAATAATATCCTTACTAATATTATAAAAGCCAAAGTGAGTTTGTTTGTTTGTTTGTTACGTCTTCACGCCTTAATGGTTAAACCGATTTTGATGAATTTTGGTACAGAGATAGTTGGGACCCTGGAGACGGGTATAGGCTTTTTTTTTTAAAAAAAGTGGGAAATGATGGAGAAAGAGGGAAGAAAAGGGAAAACTTAGCTTTGCTATCAATAAGGCGCAAGGGCAAAAACTACAGGTAGCATGTACCTGCAAATCAGGAAAGGGAAACTGTGTTACCCCCAATTTAACGCGAGCAGAGCCGCGGGCAAAAGCTAGTAATATTAATAAATAATAAGAGAAAAAAAAAATTACAGGCAAAACTCATCTATGCTGCGACCGAGTAAGGACTTTAATATTCTATGTAAAGAGTTCTCATTTGACCAATTTACCACCAATTCCGATTCTGCACGCACTCGACTGAACGCAGACTTTTTAAAAGAACGTACTGCTTATTGTATCTTATTTAGTTTCCTTTAAGTTTTTTTTTTATTTGTTATCATATTTGTTAGTGATAAGAAAAAGTTCTAAGAATTCTACTACTTTCTCTGTTTTTTTTTTACTCATGAGAACCTGTAATTGGCTTTGTGTTACTTACACAATTGCTTATATACCTGTTATAGCTGGTGGTTCTCTAATTTATAAATAACTAAATAAAAAATATCTTCTGAACTTGTTTGGGTTTGAGTAATTATATCCTTATTGAAGCACGACTCGTGAGTTTAATTAACCTTTTTTTTGCCAACGTCTTAACCCCCGTGGAGGATTTAAATTATCTCAGGGAAACATTACGTCCAAGATAAAATATATACTATGCAATAGTCCACAATGTGCTTGTTATGTCAACAGTTGCTGTATTTTTTGCGTCAAATAGACCAACATCTTATCAAACATTTGGATTTAAAAGAAATGTAAATTCGAAACAGGCAGAGGCTTCTGTTGATACGCGCACGAGCAAGCTATTAGTTAAAATTTTCGGAATATCATTGTTTACGCGTAAAGCAGCTGTGGCCTTCGCTCGACGCGGCCGGGTTGCGGGCGTGGGGCGCGGGCGGAGTGCACAAACTACCTGAATAATGGCGTACACAAAAAAACAGCTGGAAATACAAAAGATTGGTTCCAACTTCGCCTGAAAACAAAACCACAAAAGGAGCTGAAACAAATACACAGGCTAACATGAAAAATAAATATCACACACACACACAAATAAGAAGAACTTCAAGGCTATCGGAACCGGGCTTGCTCAATTACCTGATCAACAGGAACACAAATAACTCAACATCAAGGGCGTGATACAGAAAGCGGTACTCCTGGACAAGGCTCGTATTGTTAGGAGGGTCCTTTCTCTGGCGCCCTGACCGCCGGTAGCTTGGACCCTGTTCCTGATACCGGTGGGCTCCTATTTTTGTATTTTTATGTTTTTTTAGTATATATACAAGAAAAATGTAAAAATATAAATAATATGTTGAAAAATGAGTAAACGGAGACATTAACATATAGCAATTACCGTCCTCCTCTCCCAACGTCAACATACAACATCACTATCAGAACACCAAACCGATCTTCTAAGCCGTCTGGTCACCGTGGAACATCATGACCGTTATACATTTTTGACATATAACGTTAAAACACTTTCATCATACGAACGTCTGATCGAGCTAAACGAAGCTCTCAAATACATTAAATACGACATATTAGGACTAGCCGAAACAAGACACCTTGGAAACAAAATAGAAGAGCATAACTTCATTTTCTGCTAAACAGGACATAGGTTTAAGAGTAAAATACCATCTTAAAAATAATATAGAAAGCTACCTCAGTCTTTCTGAAAGAGGAGCCTTATTGTACCTGAAATTTGAGAGTACTAGCTTTCCCCCCTACTGCACAAGCAAGCGATGATGAAATAAACAGGGCAATAGAACAGGCGGATTATTAAAAAAAAATCAATCATTTAATTTGTTATATGTGTTTTCGTAGCCAACCCGCTAATACAAATGCCGCTACATGTATTGATTTATTTTCTGTTGCTGCGACTTAGATAAATCTATTGTAAATTACCTTCCCACTGATCACAGCGGCGGTCAAAATCCAGATACAGTCTAGACAAATAACACCCAGCAATTAAAATAAAATTTAATAAGTTTTCTAGGCATTCCGGGATATGATATTAATAATGTAAATCATTTTTATGAGGAATTCTTTTCGGTTGTCTACACAGAGTTCAATGATACGCTAAAAAAAAAAACAAAGTTTATGTTTAGTGATTGGGCAACTAAGGGTATAAGAAATAGCTGACCGTCCATCCGTCTATTGACGACAGACCGTGTCGACGGCGCGTTAGTGTTTCACGCGCGCCTCAAAGAGATGTCAGCAAAGCAGAGGGGCTTGCCAGGGCCTCCGCCGGCCGGGGTTGCGGGTTGCTCGAAAGAGATACCGCGGCCCCGGAACGTCAAGGGCAATAGAAGGAACATGGGTGGGTTTTAGGCAGTAAAAGTCTGACAGTCCCCCCCACTCCGCCCAGAGAGGGGGAAGTTAAATGATGATTTTTCACCCCAAAAAAAAGGGTATAAGAAAAAGTAGGGAACGATTGTTTGAGCGTTACGGCCTTAAGTCTTACATAACTCAGAAACATTATACACAGACGGTGTCAAAAACAGTGAGTGTGACATAGTATTAAATCAAGAAAAACTAGAATTTGTCGAAAAAACTGTTTTCTTGGGAATAACACTCCATTCAAGGCTACAATGGGGTCCGCATATAACATCTCTTGCAGGACGCCTTAGTTTAGCAGCATATGCTGTTAGAAAAATGCGCCAGTTTACTGATGTAGATACCGCGAGGCTTGTCTATTTTAGTTATTTTCATAGTATAATGTCATACGGTATTTTACTTTGGGGACGGGCTGCAGACATCGAGTCTATATTTATTCTGCATACTGAAAAAAGCCATCTGAGCTATATATAACCTAAGTAGTTGAGATTCTTTAAGGGAACAGTTTAAGGATATTTAAGTCATGACAGTACCTTGTCACTAAATTTATGAAAACATCATGTACGTCAGGAAAAATTTGCATCTTTTTAGTAAAAAAAGGTGACAGACACAAGTGTAATACTAGAAATAGGGACCAATTTAACTAATTGGTCCCTATTTACCAGGGACCAATTTAACCAGGTTTCAGTGCTAGTCTTGATCCACAACAATAGGGGTTAACTCACTAATTAGTATCTGAACTTATTGTGGAAGCTGCAGAAGATTGTAAGACTATCTTTGCAATGTATAGAATCAATTCTCTAGTATTGTATAAATAATAAGCCCATAATAATATGAGTGCTATGTATTAGAATTGACTTGACGAAGCCCTGGTGGTTGATAGTGTCATGTTCACTTAAATTTCTCGCTTATGGTGGCGGGTGTGTCGGGTCCTTTAACTCCCTTCAAAATGGTCGAGCCGAATGGGGCTGATCCGTCATGTTCGTGAACGGGCGCTGTCAGTTGGGACTGATCATTTTTTAGCTACCACGGTTAATTTTTAATTCATTAAGATTTTTATATTTAATTTTGTTTTTACTCTGGACGCTCTAACTGTGCACGTCTTTCTCCATCGTTCTCACATATTTGTATAATCTCAACACAAATGATGTAAATACGATTTTGTAATAACATTCTAATTTAAAAGAGTTTCCATGGAGTTTCTTGCCCATTCTTCTCCATAGAGATCAACGCTTTGGAATGGGCAACTACAGTACTTTCACAAATTATTATGTTTTGTGACCGGGACTGTAGCTTTAAAATTTTGTTTTTTGTGTCACTCAAAAGTGCCTGTAATGGTCTAATTGAAATAAGTGATTTTGATTTGATTTGATTATGTTTTTAATCAAAGTACGTTATTTGCGGTCAATTACCCACAGTCATTAAGAAATGCATTCGTTGTAACTGACAACCAGTTATAACGGAACTATTACTTATTTTGGAAGTAGGATATAATTTCCGTGGCCATAGTGCAAACAAGAGGAGCAACCGACAGAAAGAGCTTCAGGCTTATTATAACAGCCGCTCGGGTCAATCTTGAGGTTAAACCGCACTTATCTAGGTTGGTCTATAAATGGGTGACCCATTACATACCGAGTTCTCTCCGTGCCTTGAAAAGCATGCTAAGCCCAACGGCTTAGTAAGCTGTAGCTCGAAAGTCTGACAACCAGGCTTACCAAGTAGTATCGTATAACTTAGTTATTAACTGGGATGTGGCGGTTAGATAGCCAGTCGCTCAATCTAAAGTATTAGTGTTCAGCTGAATCCGGTAAGACTGGAAGCCGACCCCCACATAGTTGGGAAATGGCTTGGCAAGTGATGATGAGCATTGTGCAGACAAGATATATGTACATCCCACCAAAACATTCTGTAAAAAAACTTTTTTACAAAAAATAAAACCGACTTCCAAAAAAACTTCGGGTGGGAAATCATCTAATATCTTATAATAATAATCTGTATGCCGATGACTTGCAGTTGTACTGTCAGGGGAGGGTTGATGAATTACCAGGTTTGATCGATGTCATAAACAGGATCCTGATGGCTATACAAACCTGGTCCGATAAATTTGGTGTGGCAGTAAACCCCAATAAAAGTCAGGCGATTATTATCGGTAGTTCTCGCAGCCTTAGTAAGTTGGATGGCACGATCTTGCCGCCGGTTCTTTTCGACGGTACGGTCGTCCCTTACAGCTCTGATGTAAAAGATCTTGGCTTATATATTGACAGTACTATGAAATGTTACACTCAAATTGCACGTGTCAGTCAAAAGGTTACTGGTACGTTGCGGGCTCTGTATCGCTTGAGAAACTTTTTGCCGTCGAATACGAAAACAATGCTTGTAGTCCTTAATTTTTCCTATTATCGACTATGGTGATGTGTGCTACTTTGACCTGAATGCAGAACTCCTCGATAAACTTGACCGTCTTCTAAATAACTGCATTCGATTTGTTTTCAATTTGCGTAAATATAAACACCGGTCTCTTCTTAAGTGGTTACCCATACGTCATCGTAGGGAGCTAAGAGCACTAACTACCTTGTTTTCTTATCTTGTTTCTCCTATATCCCCTAGTTACCTTGCTCTCCACTTTCAGTATATTTGTGCCAACCACAATAGGAGTCTGCGGTCATCGGAGAACCGTATTCTGCATTGTCCCTCTCACCGCACTGACTTCATTCACCGTTCATTCTTTGTCCAGTCTATTTCGTTTCGGGAAGCACTTCTCCAGGAAATCAGGATGGTAACCAACCGTTTAACTTTTAAGCATAAAGTTCGTGAGTTTCTTCGCAGAAAGTCGGCAGTATCGTCACAGCGTTAATGTTTTCCCCATTGTTTGTATTTTTATTTAGTGTATCTATTATTTGATATATATTTATAGTATTTTGTTTTATATGTTTAGTATTTTATATATCTATATAGGATAATTTTTATTTATTTTTAATTTTTTGTTTACACCTACCACTGTTTGTCTCTGCATGACCCAAAGGTTGACTGGTAGAAAATGCCTATGGCATTAAGTCCGCCTCTGTACTTTGTACTTGAAGTGTTAAATAAATAAATCATGACTTCCCCCGCTCTGGGCGGAGCGAGGGAAATCATGTCAGACTTTTACTGACTAAAACCCACCCATGTTCCTTCTATTGCCCTTTACTTTCCGGGGCCGCGGTATCTCTTTCGAACAACCCTTTAACCCCGGCAGGCGGAGGCTCTGGCAAGCCAACATCTCTTTGAGGCGCGCGTGAAACACGAACGCGCCGTCGACACGGCCTGTCGTCAATCGACGGACGGACGGTGAGCTACCCATTGCTCACCGTCCACAGGCCCGCATCTATGTGGCCGAGAGTCGTCTCGCGGCGCCCGGCGCCCGGGCCGTCTCCCGCGGCGGCTGGGTTGGCTAGATGTTCTCTCCCTCAAACGCCCGGCAACCTCCTTTGCTAGCATTACTGCTTCGCAGAAGAAGATGACCGCTTCCCATTCCCTCTCGCTCCTGACCATGGCCTGAACCAGGGCCGAACGCGAGAGATCGCCGCCGCCGATCGCCTCCACGAGGGCACGGCGGTGCTCCGCCCAAGCTGGGCAGACCGCCACTGTGTGCTCCACCGTGTCCTCCGGGCGATCGTCACAATGGTGACACCCGGGCGTTTCCTCCCGCCCGATTATGTGCAGGAACCTCCCGAAACTTCCGTGTCCGGTGAGGACCTGCGTTAGGCGATAGGTGAGGACGCCATGACGCCTCTCCAGCCACTCCTCAAAGAGGGGACTTACCGCCACTATCGTGGCGTGCCCTGCACGGGGTTGCGACAGTCGCTCTCTCCATGCCACCATGAGATCGCACCGGTCTGTCCACTGAGCGGCAATTTGCCGCGGCAGCGGAGTTTCCCCCCGGTGTAGTGCCTCCGCGCGCCACTCAAACAGGCGCGCGAGCACTATCGCCTCCAGATCCCACGGTGGCAATCCGGCAAGGAGGCTCGCTGCCTCGCCGGAGATCGTGCGGTAGCCCCGGATCAGCCTAATGGCTACCACCTGTTGGGTTTAGTTATAGTATTATGATATAATTCGCAAACACGGTTCTTTTTAGTGCGTAGGTCCGGTCCCAGCTTTAGTTCCACATCACGCTATAGTATTAAATACTATCTAAATTATGCTTTAGTTTAAAACCAATTCAGAAATCATATGCATCATCGCCTAGGGGATACAGCTGATACTTGATCTCATGATTATGTTTCTTAATGACTAGGTGAGGGGAGGGGAGGGGGTACGGGCACCCTGCTCCCACTCGCCTGCCTACCCTGGCGAAACCCATACTTATTTATACATGTGATTGCAGCAATCACGGCAGATTTGCTGTCATTTATTGAAGAGTTCCGTTGTATATCACTGAAGATCTATCACCAAATTAAAATACAATCACCTCAAAAAACTGCGATGACCTTCCAAATCATAGTGCATAGCGTTTTTTGTTCATTTGTCTTCGACAACCTCTAAAATTATATCATCAACGTAGACGAAGTCAATCTAATACGCATTATTAAAGATAACTCAAAAACTACTGGCCGGATTTTGATATTTTTTTTATGGAACAAAACGACAACCACCAGCTTTCGAATAAAAAAAGAATCATCAAAATCGGTTTACCCAGACCAGAGTTATGAAGTAACAAACACAAAAAAAATACAGTCGAATTGAGAACCTCCTCCTTTTTTTAAGTCGGTTAAAAAACTAGGCAAGTCTCGATGGAGCTGCTTGTTTATCTCTAAAAAGTAATGAAATCTAGACCAAGTCGTGCCAAGTCTAAAGTTCCTCACTGCGATTTCTTTAATATTATAGTTAAAGTTGTGCGATTTGGCCGTTGAACATTCTTTGTATTATGTATTAAAATTCTATGTAGTGGGTACAAGTCAATTTTGTTGATGACACGTGATGTTATATCTGTTTTAACTACCTATGTTTTTTAAACGGGATAATAGCCCATACTGGTATTGGTAATTGGACGCTAGTGCCTTATTTTAGGCTGCTGTTGATTGTGCAACACATGCATTCATCATTGACAATGTTGACTTCTACTCTCTTCTTTTTGGAGCGTCAAATCGACCACCGATCTAACATAAAATAGACGTACAGACGGACTTCTATCAATGATTAGAAATCCGTCTGTACTGGTTTTTTTTTTACTGATTGTTTCAGGCTCGCCTATACATAAGTATTATTGAAATACGCAGCTTTATCAAGCCTACAATTGACTGGTAATTGAATCAACGTTTTCCAAGTGTCAATTTCCCATCAACAATGGGAAGCGATTCTGGCAACAGCTTGGTGCAATGGTGTCATGGAGCACCTGGTTTGATTCCCTTGTGTTACCCTTCAACGGCCAAGTCGCACAACTTTAACTATAATAATAAAGAAATCGCAGTAAGGAACCTTAGACATGGCACGACTTTGTCTAGATTTGCATTTGATCTCCATCGAGACTTGGTAGTTTTTTACAGAATGTTTTTGGTGGGATTTCACTTCTTTTTGTAGAAACGTGCCCATATTGATTTACTTTATTTATTTGCTGCTAATAATCCTTCCTAATCCCTAAAGGCAAAGGTTTTCAAGCGCAGTAGAAGAATGTCGTAAACGACTGTAACGCGGCCGGTTGCCACTTCGCCATATAAGGTTATCGGAAAAACAAACGTGAGCGCGTTTTAAAATACAGTCAGCGCCATCTAGCGACGTGTGCGGGTATCACCGCCACTCTTAGTCTAATGCAAATGCATATTTTGACCAAATTTTCAGTGAAATAAATATTTTAGTGTAATTTGTTTATTTAATTTGTGTGATGTTCTAGTAGAATAAAATTAATCGTTCGACTATTTCTTCTTGTAACCTTGTAAGTATAGATAAGTATAAAAGCCAGTCTAGTCTTATCCAGAGTTTTCCTTTAATATTATCTATATGCGTATTAAAAGCAAAAGGGAAGGCATTCGCTCAGCAGTGGGACGCCATAGCCAAGATTAAATTAGAAGATGTGTCCCACTACGCTGAAGTTTTGCAATGACAGTCGATTTTTTATGTACCAATAGTAGAAGGGGCATTACCATATCTCTAATACAGCTGAGACCAGCTGAAGGTTCTTCATCAGATACTTCAGATCTTCGATTTTTGACATCAAATGAAGCGGCCCACCAAGTTGAATATTTTTTGTAAAGACAGTATGTCGATGTCTGATAGTTTGGTTGGGCTCTTGTGTTTTCTAATCAGGGTCACCACTTCACCAGGTAGTCCAGATCTTCGATTACCTTAGTTTTTATAGTTTTCCCTTTATGTGGCCATTATTTATTTATTTATTTTTGTAACTAATGGGATGTACTAGTTCTATTTTGATGATCATGAGTGAGTCATAAACGCGAAACTTTGCTTTCGCTTAACTTCGGAACTAAATGATCTACAGTCTTGAAATTTTGGGTTTTAAGTATGTGATTATAGCTTACTGGATGACGAAAATTTCTGCGTTCTGGTCTTATTCAGGGGTTCTCAAGTAGGGGCCTGAAAATGCGGCGAAATAGTTCCAGTAAAGTTTGCTTCGCGCTCGACTGCGGTGGCACTGCCGTGCCCTCCGATAAAATTGTTAAGTAAATACAGCATGTATGAAAAAAAAATACGGTTAATTTGAACAATAGTACAGTTTTATACACCTGAGTTCATACAGCATTAGCATACGTGTGCAAAATCATAATTTACGTATAAACGGTAACGCAACCGATTCCAATTTTTTCAAGTACCTACACTATCAACATGCAAAACAATAGCGGCACATGTTGGCTCGTCTCATGGCCAAAGGAGAATGCCCATTCGAGGCCCACAGTGGACAACAGACTAGAGAAAAAATAATTTATGCATAAATTTTAGCATAATAAAATATGTTTTACTTTCTTCCATTTATGCGCCACTACAATCCAGAACAATTCTTTTAAAAAAGTAAGTTTACTGATAAAATAAGCTGATTTTCCTATTTAACGCTAGCAAATATTGCCAACAAAAATATTTTTTTTGAGTATTACGACTAATGAATCGATTCGAATCGATTTATGAAAAAATACTATAACCCCAGTATCATACCCACGAGACTTTACGGGTATTGTAATTACTTGCTTTAATAAAACCAACTTAAGGAAATATAAAAAAAAACAGTTTGTACCCTCAAAAAAAAAGAATGAGGAAAATAAATCAATAATCGGTTTAGAAAAAAATAATCGATTTAATGTTTTTTTTTCGTGGTAGTGACAACACTGAACTGAATTTGATTCTGACACTGACAGTTTGCTCGTTGCTTCTGCCAAATGTGGATGTTTTGATTTGGTAGGTTGCTATTTTGTTCACAAATCAAATTGTGAATTACTTAATGAGAACTGCTATCTTCACTCTTAACTATAATTTGATAAAAATATATTAGGATCATCCCTCCTATTATAATTTAATTACCAAGTATTGACAAAGAGTAGTTTTCTTATTATCTCACACTCAAAGACACTATTATATGGAAAATAAACCCCAAAATGGGCTCTAACCCAACAACTAGCTAACAAAATAAAAGTCTGTCAGAACAGCATAGAACGGAGTGTAGTTGGAGTGAAAATAAAAGACAAGGTTAATTTGGAAAAGATTAGAAACAAAACAAAATTCAAAAATGCACTCAGGGAGTGCAAAACACTAAAGTGGCGATGGACAGGACATATGTTGAGGGAAACCAATGAAAAGTGGACCAAAACAACAACAGAGTGGTACCCAAGGGGCAATATAAGAAATAAAGGGAGACAGCGCAAACGCTGGGAGGACGACATCAGACAAGTCGCGGGGTCAGAATGGACCCGCATAGCTAGAGATCGAGAGTCTTGGAAATCTTTGGAGGAGGCCTATGTCGTAGGACAAGCTGTCACAGAAACCGATCCAATCGCTGATGTTTAATTATAGTAATAAGTAGTAATAGTTAAGTTAATAGTTCAGTGAAACAACTGTATAGAAAAAATTAACAGCAATAAAGGCTTATTTTATTTTATTTTTTTTATTTTATTTAAACCCCAAAATGTTATTTGTTTTTAATATTTCTAAAATAGTGGCGTCAATTTGAATTTATTTTTTAGATATCTAATACAGTTAAGATTTTAAAACAATCAACTTTTATTGTAATATTTGATGTCCACCTTGGGCCTGGGGCACCATGGAGGTTGGCAATGTTGGTGCCAACTGATCGTGACTCATCAAACTTTGTATAAAAGACACTTGGACGCAAGTTAGTCATTAGTCGTGATCGAATTGTGACTTTGCGAGTACAACATGAAGGTAACTTTGGGTAAGTCTACTTTTAATATACACTCTTTTGCAAAAAAACGGGCACCTAAGGAAATTTACGTTCTAGGGTCGATTTGAGTTAATTAAATGAAATTTATTTCTTTGACGTAGTCTGTATACTTATAATCGTGTAAATTAATGCGCGTGAAGTGAATTCGGGCAATTAAAAGAAAAAAAAAAACGATGGATTCTTTAAAATGGAATGGAATGAATGGATGGAGTATTCTTGCACGCACAGTTGCGATCGGACGCGCTCGTTACTGACCAGTCGTTGGCTCAAAGCTGGGGGCAATGACCTCTAACGTTGTAAAGTGTGTGAACTGTAACATTGTTATAAATGAACTGTTAGCATTCTTGCGAAATGTTCTGGGTTTTATGGACGAACAGAGCATACACCAACTGTGTACTACGTCTTTTACGGCTGATGACATAGTGAAAGCGAAGTCAATGTTGTTTGAGTCGCTTCCCAATGCTAAAAAAATGCCACTCAGGCGAAAGGATGGGAAAAAGAAGATGTCACGAGATTTGGATGACATCATCAGGCTTATGACTATCACAGACGAAGAGCTAATCCCCATATTCGTCGCGAAAGAGCTTCATAAGTTGCCGCCTGTGACCTTTGATCACGTAGATGTGACGCGACTCCTAAAGGATATATTAAAACTGCAGAACCAGCTTGGTGCGTTGGAGGAAAAGTTTGTAACAGCAGAAAAGTTCGATTCGTTAGAACAAGAAATTAAGAATTTGAAACATACATCGATGCGGGATAAGTGTTCATCGAATATTAATGTGAATAAAAGACGAGGAGCGTGCTTACAAAGCAGCCCTCCCGATAGTGGACCTATAGGTCTTCGATATATGCCTAATAGTATGTCAGAAACAGCTGTGAAGTTCAACGACCGCGCAACACTTGCAAGTCATTCCCCGATAAGTGGTAGTGGCGAAGAACGTTCTGTCTCCTTCTCGCAGAAGCTAAAAGATGCGATAGACGCTCAAAGGAATGTGGAGGCGCGGGCGACGACGCGGGTTTCGAGTGGTGCGAGCGAGAGCGGCCTCGAGCCGTTGCAAGGACAGCGCGGATGTATGGTGATGAGCGGGACGCAAAACGAGCAGCGGCGCGTGGAGGCCGAGGCGAGCACCGCGGTTTCGTACGAACCGGTTATCGTCGTGCAGGCTGCGTTAGAACGGTCTCCAACCAGCGCCAGTCCGTCAGAAAACACGGCAGTGGAATGTCTTTCTACTTTTAACTTAGAGGTGCCTTCTTGTTCGCAATTGACAGCGAGTTGTATGACCGCGTCGGAAGTACAAGTGGTTAGTAATGAAGAGGTAAGGAGTAATAACACGGAATGGACTTTAGTGACACGGAAAGAACATAAACATTATAAATTGATTGGACAACGAGGTTGCGCAGCTACATCGCCTGGTGGCAAATTTAAGGCGGCGGGTGTGAAAATACCTCTGTTCATATCAAATGTGAGTGTAGAAACAAGTGAGCAGGATATTATTAGCTATATTAAAGAAAAAACAAACGAAGTAGTATCGTTAAAAATGATAAATATGAAAAAGTCTAGGAGATATAATGCGTTTAAGATGTTTGTTTCGAAGAATAAACTAGAACTGTTTTTAAATGACCGTTTGTGGCCTGACGGCATAACATTTAGGCGCTTTGTGAGGTTTATGTATCGTAACAAACAGGAACCAGCTGCTAAAGAATGATAATGATTTTTCTGGTTAACTACAGATTGAAAGTTAGTTATAGTTTTGAGATATTATTGTTATGAACAAACACCAAAACAAGTATTCAATTTTTTTTAGTTTTAACTGTAAATGTATAAAGCGCTCAATTGATAGTGTAAGGGACATTTGTGAGATGTCAGATATAGTGGCCCTTCAGGAGACATGGCTTCTCCCGCATGACATACCTTTATTAGGAACTATAAGCGACGATTTTGAGTATACCGGTATATCGTCAGTGGATACACCCGCGGGTCTGCTTGTAGGTAGACCATATGGGGGAGTGGCCATTCTTTGGAGGAGGGGTCTTTTTGAAACCGTTTCCGTGCTGGAGTGTGTTAGTTCTCGTTTGGCTGCTATCAGAGCTACTGTCGGCGGTCGATCGATTATTGTTATGTCAGTTTATATGCCAACGGATTCGCCTGACAATTTACCTGTTTTTACAGACGTGTTGGGTGAGATTAGTGCGATTGCCGCTAGCGGAGATGTTGAAAGCGTATATATTATGGGTGATTTTAATGCGCACCCTCAAGAGCTATTTTTCAGGGAATTGTTAAGTTTTTGTGCTGACCAATCGTGGATTTGCGCCGATATAAGAAAGCTGGGCAGTGCGGCAGATAATTACACTTTTATAAGCGAAGCCCATGGGTGTAAAAGATGGCTTGATCACTGTGTTGTGTCACTATCGGCGTGGCAAACCATTGTTGAAGTAGGTATAAAAGAGGACGTATATATGTCAGATCATCTACCGTTATACGTTGAGTGTGATCTTAGCATGGTAAGGCCAAAATTTACATCACAGAACAGTCCGCGCTCTGGAGTAATCTGGGGGGAAGGGGATGAATCCTAAATTGTAGAATATTGTAGGCTGTGTACTGATAAATTGCGTGACATCGACTTTCCTCAAGAGTTCTGCAGGTGTGCGTATGGGTCATGTAATTTAGTAGAACACAAAGCTATTGTGGATGGTTTATATGTATAGCAAAGTTGTTAACATATTAACCACCGCTGCAGAACAAACGAATCAAACGGGTAGGCATAGGTCAAAGAGAGGGAAAGTACTATGCGGTTGGAATAAACACGTGCACGATTCTTACCGAGAGGCCAGGCTTAAGTTTGACATATGGGTACTCAATAACCGTCCAATATCTGGACAAATTTATGAACAGATGAATGAGGCACGCAAACTGTTTAAGGGACGCCTTAAGTGGTGCCAGAAAAATCAAGATCAGATCAAAATGGACATAATAGCCAAACAGAGAGCAACGAAAAATTTCGGGAAATTTTGGAAATCCACAAATAAGTTAGATACTAGGCCTGGCCTACCGGTAAGCGTTGGGGGCGAAGGAGATCCACAGGGTGTTGCTAACATGTTTAGGAAATTGTTTGAAGTGCAGTTTCCCCTTGGTCCCTCTGGTGGGATGTCCGGGGCTGCGTCCGCCAGTCCGGGAGTGCAAACATTAATTTATGTTTCAGCTGAACAAGTTAGAAAGGTAATTAGTAATATGAGTAGAGATAAATCTCCCGGGCATGACGGACTCAGCATCGAGCATTTCAAATATGCGGGTGTTCATTTACCGAGGGTCCTGTCTCTGCTGTACACAATGTGTATTAGTCATGCCTACCTGCCAGCTGATCTTATGAGGACAATAGTAGTGCCTATAATTAAAAACCGAACAGGTGACATCTCCGATAAAGGTAACTATCGTCCTATCTCTCTCGCAACTACAATTGCCAAAATATTGGACAGTATTCTTGACTCATGCTTAAAGGAGTATCTGCACATGCATGATGCACAGTTTGGCTTTCAGTCCAAATTATCGACAGAGAGTGCTATTTTGAGTCTGTAGAATACTGTCCAATACTATACTGACCGCGGAACTGCGGTGTATGCCGGTTTCCTGGATCTCTCCAGAGCCTTCGACCTCGTGTCGTATGATGTGCTCTGGAGAAAGCTGGAGGACAGGAATATTCCGGTAGGAGTGCTTAATGTTCTGCAGTATTGGTATGCAAACCAAACTAACAGTGTGAAATGGTCAACAGCACTCTCTGATCCATATAGGTTGGAGTGTGGTGTGAGACAGGGAGGTCTGACCTCTCCTAGGCTCTTCAACCTATATGTGAATGATCTTCTGGCCGGGCTCAGTAGCATGCGTGTTGGATGTAGCGTGGGTGGTGTTACCATTAAGAATATCAACTACGCGGACGACATGGTGCTGTTGGGCCCTACTGCGGGATCTATTAGGGAGATGTTGAGAGTATGCGAGAACTATGCAGCTACACACGGGCTCGTTTATAATGTTAAAAAGTGTGAACACATGGTTTTTAAGGCCGCTGGTAGGGTTCCCGACTATGAACCAAGTTTCATTTTAAATGGCTTGGTTATAAGGCGAGTACATAGTTTTAAGTATCTGGGGCACATACTTACCGACGACCTTAAGGACAATGTGGACATAGAGAGGGAGCGCAGGGCACTGGCGGTCAGAGGGAATATGTTGGCGCGCAGGTTTTACCGTTGTACTAACCAGGTTAAAATAACCCTTTTCTATTTATAAAGGCTATTGTCAGGGTATGTACACGGGAAGTCTGTGGGTCAACTTTACCAAAAGATCGCTGGAGGTCCTGCGCATTCAATATAATAATGTTTTCAGAATGCTGTTGGGGCTGCCCCGTTTTTGTAGCGCGTCTGAGATGTTTGCGCTGAATCGGACTGACGACTTTTATGCGGTCATTCGAAAAAAAATCTCGTCCTTGATAACTAGATTGCGGGACAGTGACAACAGTATTCTGAGGACAGTGGCGGAGAATATTTACTCTCCCATTCTGGGACGTTTTGTGGGGGTGATGAATGAGTGAGTTTCCTTTCGCTTGTTCATCGTCCACATGAAGCGAACTAGAAATATAGATATTATGTAAGAGAGATAACTCATTTGTTTACTAACACTAATTATAAGAATTTTGTTTTACTAATACGTTGGATCTTGTTGTCTGAAAATAAAGAATTTATTATTATTATTTCCTTTATTTACTCTACATCTTATTCTTACATTTTTAAATATCTCCTAGAAAATAAATTTAAAAAAAACATTTAGAAATATAAAAATAGGTTTCCGCCGGTAACGGGAGCAGGGTCCAAGCTACCGGTGGTTAGGACTCCAGAGACAGGAACCTCCTCACAATGCGGGCCGTATCGAGGAGTACTGCCTTCTGAATCAGGCCCTTGATCCAACCGCCTAAGGAGAGCTTCGACAGGTGTTCGTATTATTATTATTATAAAAACCTAATAACGAGTGTGACCTCCTCTTGCCAAAATCACAGCTTGAATCCTTCGGGCATGCTTTCCACGATGTTTTTAATAACGTTTTGAGGAATACGTTCCCACTCTTCTACAATGACTCTTTTTAGCTCCCTGATGTTTTGTGGAGCAGGTTGCACTGATCTTACCTGTCTCTTTAGAACATCCCAGACATGCTCAATTGGATTGAGGTCAGGACTTCGAGCTGGCCAATCTAAACGACGGATCCTAACTTCTTGCATGTACGCTTCCACGTCGCCAGAACGATGCGGGCGAGCATTGTCGTCCATAAAAATGGAATCTTCCCCAAGTGCAGTAAATGTCGGTTGTGCATATGGAATTAGGACTTCCATTATGTACCGGTGTGCATTTAATGTTCCATTTTCTATGAAAACTAACTCCGTACGCTCCGTCAAATTAATTGCTGCCCAAAACATAACGGAGCCTCCGCCATAAGGAGTGATTTCTTCGAAACACACTTCCGCATAGCTTTCCCGTGGGCTTCGCAGCACTCGCCAGCGTCGGTCCTCTCCACACAAAGAGATTCTAGCTTCATCAGAAAACAATACTTTATTCCAGTCCTCCAGAGTCCATGAAGCACAGTTCCGAGCAAACTGAAGTCGAGCATTACGGTGCTCACGGAGTAATTTAGGGCCCCGAGCTGGGCGGTAACTCCTGATATCGGCAGACAAAAGCCTCCTCCTGACCATCCACAAGCTAACTTCTACTCCTCTTACTTCTTCAAGGCTCTTCTTCAGGTCCACACTTGACGCCATACGATTCCGTAACGCCTGACTCACCAAAAAGCGGTCATCTCTTGGTTATGTGCATCGTTTTCTTCCCGAACCGGGTCTTCTGTTGACCGAACCGGTCTCTTGATACCGTTGCCAAGTCCTCTGGACAGTTTAAACGACTCACATTTAGCCGCTGAGACACGTAAGTTTGCGAACAACCTTCTTCAAGTAGGGCTATAATTTTACCGGCCCTTATCACTTTATCACTCATGTCAAAAAGTGGTATGTAATGTAAAAAGAAAGATCAAATTGCTTAATTTGCAGAAAATATCCAAAAAGTTTTAAAATATCGTAATCAGTTAAAAATCGTTTCAGCAATTCGCGCCATTAGTAAAGCAATTTGAGAATAATCCACAATAATCATTATTTTTCTTTTATTAATTTCAAATTTTAAATTTGTAACGTAAAGAATCATGCCAGGATGCTTCAAATAACATGCCAAT
The DNA here is from genome assembly GCA_905475445.1 of Ochropleura plecta. Classification (NCBI taxonomy): domain Eukaryota; kingdom Metazoa; phylum Arthropoda; class Insecta; order Lepidoptera; family Noctuidae; genus Ochropleura; species Ochropleura plecta. The sequence continues at coordinate 519,790 of FR997738.1, read as the reverse complement.
ATATCGTCAAATTAATAAAACCTATTTCTTGTTCTTCTTCATTGAAGTAGAGAAAACAATCTAAAGTGCCCGTTTTTTTGCAAAAGAGTTTATATTTTTAAGGCTATGAAATGATGGATGGATTGTATAAGGAATGATATGAAGAAGAAAGATGTTTATGATGCCGTGACGTCTGACAGGGGAGAATGGAAATAAAAACGTGTCGCGCCGATCCAAAAGAAGACCAAGAACATGATGGTTATAGGTTTAGTTTTTTTAACGAAAGGATTATAAGGAACGCAGGAGGCGGGGTTATCTTATTTCGTGCTGTGTTTTTAGTCACGCCTTGAAAATGGCGTGAGATGAAAAGGAAAATCCGATTGTTTATGTCCTAACACGGCACTATATTAGTTAAAAGCGGCGGACTATAATACAAGATATTTGAAGCAAAGTTTTTAACCGACTTCAAAAAAGAAGTAGTTCTCAATTCAACTGTATTTTTTTATATTTGTTACGCGATTATTCCATCGTTTGTTAGCCGATTTTTAAAATCATTTTATAATCGCAAAGTATACTCCTGAAGGAGCCTTATTAATGTTATAATAGGTCTTTACCTATGAAATTGCCGTTTTTAACCGACGAAAAAAAGGAGGTTCTCAATTCGACATGTATATTTGTTTTTTTTTTATGTATGACCACGCATAACTTTTTACTGAGACGTCCGATTTGAAAAATTCTTTTTTCATTAGAGAGAGTATATTTCAAAGTTGGTCCCATTTCAAATTGAAAAATCCGCCCCTATGGGTGGAAAAATAGGGGTTGATTGTTTTTTTTTCATACTTCATTTGCAATTGTGAACCGATTTTGTTTAAATTGGAAACACATATGTAGTTCTGATGATAATACGGCGTCAAAATGACCTGATGATGGATGATGGAGACAGGAAATACTTGCATTTTGCAAGAGGTCCTCAACAGTTAAAAGCAGCGATATATCGTATTTCAACTCATTTCATGCACGTTGACGACAACTTTAGAGACCTAGCTGGAGAATAGAGCTGTCATTGAAGGTCTGACGATGGAGACGGAAGGCTTTTGAAAGAGGTTCTTATCAATTTACAGCCGCAATATTGTGTTTGGGCTCGTTTTATTAACCTTGATGAGGACTTTGAGCCAATCTGGATAATTACTGTCACTGAAGATCTGACGATGGAGACGGAAGGTATTTGCAAGACGTTCTCAACAGTTTACACCAGCTATATCGTGTTTGGGCTGATTTAATGCACCTTGACGTGATCTTTAAACCTAGCTGGAGAATTACGGTCATGGAAGGTCTGATGATGGAGATGGGTAGTATTTACTAGACATTCTCAATAGTTTACAGCAGCTGTGTTGTGTTTAGGCTCATTTCATGTACGTCGATGAGAACTGTTGATGCCTTGCTGGAGTATGATTGTCATCAAAGCTATGGCAGTGGAAATGTAAGTCAGATACAAGAGGTCCCCTACAGTATAACGCCACTTGGGCTTATTTCTTGAACTCTATTAAAAACTGTAGACCTTACTGGGTTATGCGTGTCATCGACGGACGGATGCCCTTTTTTTAAAAAAAACATGATAAGTATGTTTAGCCATTACTGCAAGAATTAAATATCTGTATATGTGCAGTGCATAGTGGGTTAACCTTTCAGTAGCTGCATTTCAGTCAGCGCGCTCATCATGTGGATTAACACCTTATATGGTTCAAAATTTTATAATGATGCTAATAAAATGTAGTCCCAGGTCAATTCTTGCTTTATCGAGGGTCGTCCCTTGAAGTTTTTGTAAATTGACGGCCCAGCTTAGAATTACGGGCAACATCATGCGTTCAAAAACATTTCTAGTACGTGTTCTTTTGAAAATTGCAACCAATCGAGGTCTAGCAACACAGTCATTGCTATCACTCTATTTCCTTTGCTTTCATTGTTAACACAATTCTTCAGATTTTTGGTAGGTACTTACTAGAATATCTGGAGGTCTATTCCCAAAGACTCGATAGTGTTTCGAATTCATGGTAGTCATCTTAGTACTTGTCATCCTGTTTGACGGTAAGGAACACTCTTATCGAAGCTCCCATCCCCGAATCCTTCATCTTACGCGTCTGTTCGCCTATCAAGGATTTTTATTAAATATCAAAAGCAACTAATGTGGGTTCAAAATAATAGCTACCAAATATTTAGTAGTGTCGAAGTATGACGATATGATATGATGACGGTATGATGTATGACGATCAATCAAGTTGTCAACGTTTTCCATATTACGTTATGAAAATCAATAAATAGTTTGTTTGGCGCCGACTTGAAATTAATCTCATACTTTAACTTTAGAGCTTAGCTAGATTAAAGGTTTTTTATTTTTCACTTTTCGTCGGTTCAATTTTTTGTTAAAAAGTTTTTATTTTATTCTTTTTGGTTTTCTCTTACAACAAATTTGTTGTTGCTTTACTTAATCTAATTTGTATAAAATTTTTGACTGTTATTCAAATTCCAAATTTTTCGGCTTTTTAAAACAAATATGGTTTTTGCTATCTCATTTCCTTTTTCGTCGATTTATATATTTATATATATATATAAATACATTACTTCGACACTACTAAATATTTGGTAGCTATTATTTTGAACCCACATTAGTTGCTTTTGATATTTAATAAAAATTCTTGATAGGCGAACAGACGCGTAAGATGAAGGATTCGGGGATGGGAGCTTCGATAAGAGTGTTCCTTACCGTCAAACAGGATGACAAGTATTAAGATGACTACCATGAATTCGAAACACTATCGAGTCTTTGGGAATAGACCTCCAGATATTCTAGTACCTACCAAAAATCTGAAGAATTGTGAGTTGAAATACGATATATCGCTGCTTTTAACTGTTGAGGACCTCTTGCAAAATGCAATTATTTCCTGTCTCCATCATCAGGTCATTTTGACGCCGTATTATCATCAGAACTACATATGTGTTTCCAATTTAAACAAAATCGGTTCACAATTGCAAATGAAGTATGAAAAAAAAACAATCAACCCCTATTTTTCCACCCATAGGGGCGGATTTTTCAATTTGAAATGGGACCAACTTTGAAATATACTCTCTCTAATGAAAAAAGAATTTTTCAAATCGGACGTCTCAGTAAAAAGTTATGCGTGGTCATACATAAAAAAAAAACAAATATACATGTCGAATTGAGAACCTCCTTTTTTTCGTCGGTTAAAAACGGCAATTTCATAGGTAAAGACCTATTATAACATTAATAAGGCTCCTTCAGGAGTATACTTTGCGATTATAAAATGATTTTAAAAATCGGCTAACAAACGATGGAATAATCGCGTAACAAATATAAAAAAATACAGTTGAATTGAGAACTACTTCTTTTTTGAAGTCGGTTAAAAACTTTGCTTCAAATATCTTGTATTATAGTCCGCCGCTTTTAACTAATATAGTGCCGTGTTAGGACATAAACAATCGGATTTTCCTTTTCATCTCACGCCATTTTCAAGGCGTGACTAAAAACACAGCACGAAATAAGATAACCCCGCCTCCTGCGTTCCTTATAATCCTTTCGTTAAAAAAAACTAAACCTATAACCATCATGTTCTTGGTCTTCTTTTGGATCGGCGCGACACGTTTTTATTTCCATTCTCCCCTGTCAGACGTCACGGCATCATAAACATCTTTCTTCTTCATATCATTCCTTATACAATCCATCCATCATTTCATAGCCTTAAAAATATAAACTCTTTTGCAAAAAAACGGGCACTTTAGATTGTTTTCTCTACTTCAATGAAGAAGAACAAGAAATAGGTTTTATTAACACCTTCCCTGCGGCTACGCTAGATTAATACTTACTTCCAGTGCTGTACAAGTCACATACTTCCCGTATCAAGAATGCCTGATATGCGTTACAACGTCTATTTTCCCGTACGTAATCTTGACTTTAAACCATCACAGAGACATGGAAAGTCTACAGATATTTTTTTTTTGTTGTACTAATCAATAGTTTACATCCTTGTGTATATATAGCTGCAGTCGCACGGGGTTTTAAGCAATATCTTAAAAGTTACAGGTATTTTGGAAAAGGTTGATATTACGGGAAAATACTTGTCGTGGCGCATGCAACAGTCACATTGCTAGGGATGGGGTGTAACAAGTAACATATTTTTCTGTTTCAGATTTATTATTGTTTATTCAGATCGTACACAATCAACGAAAACAATTTTTTAACAAAAGTAATAATTAATTATGTTAACAAAAACAGTAACTTCTTATTTTATATTATTATTTATTTTACTAATGGTCATACACAATCAGCAAAAACCATTTTTAACAAAAATAATAAGTAATTAGCTATGTTAATGTTAACATTTTAACAAAAACAGTAAATCTTTATTTTATATTATTATTTATTTTAGGTGCTTATAAAAGTGACGAATAAAATCTATCGCGTTCTGTAAAAACGTGTTTACTGGGCACAACACTACGGCTAACCTAAGGCCGCGCGCGCGCACGTTCAGAGCGGTACGGGGTTTAGGATACGGCCAAATAGTTCCCGTATCGCACTATTGTAAAATAATTACCTTTCTGTGCGTTACGAAAAAATTATTCCCGTACATTTTTATTCGTAAATTTTAATATACTTCAAGCAAGGACACCGGCAATACAGGTGTCTCTTTTTTACTTGTACGAATACTTGAAGTAATCACCCCCGCACGGAGTGCAAAACAAGGACAACTAGCTGCCGCACAGAGCGAAGCTCAATTACAACCAAATACTTCCCGTAACGCACTGAATGTGTTAATTTGACGATATATTGGCATGTTATTTGAAGCATCCTGGCATGATTCTTTACGTTAGATTAAAGGTTTTTTATTTTTCACTTTTCGTCGGTTCAATTTTTTGTTAAAAAGTTTATATGTATGAAAAAATTTAAACGATTTTTTTTCATGTACTTTTTATTTGTATTAATCGAAGTAATCACCCATGCAATCACTCATGCATCTTTGCCAACGCAGTGGCAGTTTATTGATGCCCTTCTACTCTTCACACGCCAGAGCAAAATTTTATATGCCTTTATGTGCCCCCGTAGGCTCATAACGACATTCATTGGGTTAAAGAAATCAGCTGGACGGGAGGCAACAAATTCTTCAAAGGCATTTTGTACTGCCTCTCGGGTATTGATTTTTTTTCCCGCCAAGAAGTTATCCAAATTCTGGAAAAAGTAGTAGTCTGTAGGCGCCAGGTCTGGTGAGTAGGGCGGATGACGGAGAGCTTCCAACCCCAGTTCTTGCAACTTGGAGACCGTCTGCTGTGCAGTATGAGGTCGCGCGTTGTCGTGCAGGAGCAGCGGAGACGAGCGATTGACCAATGCTGGTCCATGGAGATGTGCCAGCTTCTCCATCATTGTGTTCAGTTCTTCACAGTACACATCTGCAGTAATGCTCACCCCGTTTGGTAAGAAGCTGTGATGAATCACACCAGCGCTAGACCATCAAACAGTGACCATCACTTTTCTAGGGTAAGTTTTCGTTTAGGGCATTGTTTAGGTGCTGAACCAGGATCCAACCAACTTGCTGAGCGCTTGTGGTTATCAAAAAGAATCCATTTTTCATCGCAGGTAACAATGCGGTTCAAAATTCCTTCATTTGTGTGTCTGTTGAGCAGTGCAAGGCACGTCTCGACGCGTACTTCGCGCTGGCGATCATTGAGTTCGTGGAGCACCCATTTGTCAAGCTTTATTAACTTGCCAATTTGACGCAAATGGAGCAATATTGTTTTGACGCTAACGTCGAAAGCTGCTGCTAATTCAGCCGTAGATTGTGTATCATCAGCTTCCACAATCGCCTTTAATTCGTCATTGTCGACCAAAGTCTTCGGACGACCGCGAGGTTCATTTTTCAGGTCGAAATTTCCAGAACTGAAGCGAGCAAACCAATAACAGGTGGTGCGTTGGTTTGTAGTGTTAGGTCCGTAAACGTCGTTGATGTTGCGTGCCGCTTGTGCCGCGTTGCTGCCACGACGGTACTCATATTCCATAATTACTTGAATTTTTAACGTATCCATGATGACGAAAAACATTGAAATGCGATAAAAATGTAACACTAATCAATAAACAAATGACTATTTTGGAAAAAAAACCATGTTTTTAAAATAAAAATTACTCAATTAAATAAAAAAAAAACAGGCATAGCCCATTTGAAATTAGAATTCTTAGCCAAACAAAAATTATTTTGATTTGAAATGGCTAGTACTGCGGAATGGCAATTTCATAGGTAAAGACCTAATATATATTGCTTGGGAAGTTCATGAGTTATCTTCTGTAATAAATATTTTTTCTTCTTATGTATATGGACAATATGCGACATACTCATAGTAGCAATGGAAAATGAATGTTTTACTGTTTGGTCCTGTGCGTGTCAAATATAATTTATACATTAGCAAGTTGCTTAGAAAATACACGTATATTTCTCCGCAGTATTCTCCCTGTTCCTGGTGCTGATGGGAGCCATGCTGGCCGAGGCAGACTGCAACTGCCCCGAAATCAACGACCCCGTGTGTGACGAGGACGGAAACAACTACGACAACTCCTGCGAGTAAGTTTTATTTGTACACTGCATTAAGATGTCGTAATAGTCACAAATAGGGAAATACGCATGAAACGGACTCATCACACCTGACATACAGTGGCAAGTTAGGTCACACAAACCAGGGCCCTCTAAGCGCGTATTGAGTTATCGATATTTTTAAAGACGTAGGTAACATCTGAATGAAGGACGCGTAGAACCCAGCAGCGATACCGGGCTGTCGCGATTATGATGAAACAAATTAGAATCTCAAACTCAATAGTCCCATATCAATCGCGAGATCAGTTACGCTTTGTACGTTTATTTTGATACTACTGAAAGTGAAGTTCGAATTTCAGGTCGGGCGTAGCCTCAATAGATTTTACAGAAGTGATTTGAAAAATTCAAATGCTATTGATTAACCTCTGCCTAACTCCTCAGGAAAAGCAGGCGAGATATAAAGTTTACGTTCTTACGTGTTAAGTATAACCTTTCATCTCTACTTAGTAACTTGTTGCCCAAATTTCTGAGATGTTGTTAATTGTGTTACTTTACTCAAACAACTTTGAGATAGTTTCGTTGCGGTTCATGAAGGGCTTATTTCTTCTACTAGCTTCCGCCCGCGACTTCGTCCGCGTGGCATAGTTACTTTGGGCTAACGCTAACTTCAACCCGCGTAATGACCCGAATAAAATGTATCTTTCTCACTTTAAAAAAATTGCCTATTTCCGTCTCCAGGGTCCCAACTATCTCTGTACCAAAATGCATCAAAATCGGTTCGGTCATTTAAGCATGAAGCCGTAACAAACAAACAAACTCACTGTCGCTTTTATAATATTAGTAAGGATTAATGAAAATAACTGAAGGTAACTGAATGCCTATTCAGTAAAACTGATCCTAAATACACTACAGCTACAACTAAATAAAACTACAGCTAAATAAATTTAAAAATAATAATTTTAATTTATAATTAACCTGAAAATAATTTAAGTACTTACGTACTAAATTATATATTTTTCTGTTTGTTTTTTTTTTTTCAAAAAAAATAGATCTAATTATGCCTATTATCTATAAGAACCTATTAATTACCAAATAAAGTAGGTACTAAAACTAAATAATTCTAATAGAATTATACCCAGAAATATTTAGGTAAGTACAACTTGTAACAAAAAAAGAAATAAAAATAAAGCTAAAACGCCTGTCCAATACTATCTACCTATACCTACTTCACTTAAAAATAAAAACCTATAAATACTATAATTATTAATACCTATAACTTTAATTAGTAAAATTAACTACGCTTATACCAACATAATATAAAAAAAAACTGAACATAAATTAGCCAAAACTCGGTACCTATTTAAAAATCTATGCGTACCTACTACTACTTCACCTAATAAAAACTTTTTAACAAAAAATTAAACCGACGAAAAGTGAAAAATAAAAACCTTGTAGTCTAGTCGCCAAACAAGCAAGGAAACTATTAACGTAAAACAGGAATTATTGACAGCTTTATTAATCATCGGTCATTGTTGGCGCCGCCTCAAAATTAATTTCATACTTTAACTTTGGAGCCTACCTAGACTACAAGGTTTTTATTTTTCACTTTTCGTCGGTTCAATTTTTTGTTAAAAAGTTTTCATTTATCTCTTTTTGGATTTCTTTAACAGCAAATTTTTTGTTGCTTAAGTTAGTCTAATTTGTATTTAATATTTGGTTGTTATTAAAATTCCAATTTTTCGGCTTTTTTTTTAAATAAAATATTGCTTTTTTGCTTTCTAGTTTCCCTTTTTGTCGATTTTTTGTTGACATCTCCTTCGTGCTCAATGTTTGGGTGCTATTATTATGAACCTACATTACTTGCTATTGATATTTAAAAATCTTTGATAGACGAGGATTCGAGGATGGTGCTCTGATAAGAATGTTCCCGACCCTCAATCAGGTTGACAAGTGCTAAGATGACTACCATGAATTCGAAACACCGTCACGTCCTTGGGATACCTCCAGATATTGTTGTACCTACCAATAATCTGAATCTTGTGGTGCCGATGAAAGCAAAGAAAATAGAGTGAAAGCGATGTCTGTGTTGCTGGATCTCTATTGATTGCAATTTCTAAAAGAACAAGTACTCAAAATGTTTTTGAACGCATGTTGTTGCCGGTAATTCTAAGCTGGGCCGTTACGGTACATAAACTGCAAGGGTTGGCCCTCGATAAAGCATGATTTCACCTGGGACTGAAAGTTTTAGCGAAATTATCAGATTTAGAACCAAATAAGGCGTTCATCTACCCGCATGATGAGCGCGCTGACTGAAATGCAGATACTGAAAGGTTAATTTACAGAAATTTAATTCTTACCGTAAACTTTAAAACATACTTATTATGTTTTTTGAAAAACTTTTTTTTGCGGATGGGAAATTATCAAATAACTTTCCCCGCTCTGGGTGGAGTGGAGGGGAGTGTAGACTTGTACTGACAAAAACCCACCCATTTTCCTTCTATTGCCCTTTATGTTCCGGCGTTGCAAGTTATTCGAAAGAGATACCGTGCTCTTTCGAACAACTCGCAACCCCGACAGGCGGTGGCCCTGGCAAGCCTCTCTACTTTGCTGACATCTCTTTAAGGAGGTAACCGCTTTCCATTTCCTCTGGTTTTGGACCATGGACTGAACCAGGGCCAGGGAAGATGGCACCCTTAACCCAATAAGGTCTTAAGTTGTCCTTAAAGTTCAAGAAATGAGCCCAACTGTTGGGGACCTCTTGTAACTGTCTTCCGTTTCCACCGCCAGAGCTTCGATAAAAATGGATAATATTTTTGTGTTCACCAAAAATCTTAAGGTACATCTATGTATGCATTTCTAAAATATTGATCTTAAACCCGTTTAATTGTTTTACTATAATTAAACTACTCGGCCAACAAAATATGTAACATCAAACAAATTCCAAATTAACACCAAGATATAACACTTTTTTATTGTAGTGCGCTGCAAATATTCTATTGTAACAATAACTATTTTATTCTTCCCCGAAAAATACTGATCGCGCACCAAATATTCCTGAATGTTAAAAAAATGCGTAGGTTAGGTTAGTTTAAAACTGTGACCCCCTGAACTGTGACGCCAGTAACGACTTGCATTAATAGAAAATGGATAAAGATATAACACTTTTTTATTGTAGTGCGCTGCAAATATTCTATTGTAACAATAACTATTGCAGTGCATTATCTGAAGTAAAACTAAAAAAAATAATGCTTGTTTTTAAAATTAGGTGAATTACTATTTTTACAAATTTGCAACAGTTGTTAAATAGATGCTCGTTATGACATATTTTAATTAACATATTTTGGTGCACATTTAGTATATTTGGTGGAACACAGGCAAAATTAGGTAAATGAAATGGGAATAAATTGAGGTACTTTTAAATACCATCCGATAAAAATCATAATCCAGCAAGGTCAACAGTTCTGATCGAGGTACATGAAACGAGCCTAAACACAATACAGCTGCTGTAAGCTATTGAGAACGTCTAGGAAATACTTTCCGTCTCCATCATCAGACCTTCTATGACCGTAAGTCTGGAGACTTAACTAGCTGTAAAGATCTCGTCACTATGCATGAAATTAGCCCAAACACGATATAGCTGCTGTAAATTGTTGAGAACCCTTTGCAAATACCTTCCATCTCCATCGTTAGATTATTCATGACAGTCATTATCCAGCTTGGCTCAAAGATCTCTTTAAGGTGAATAAAAGGAGCCCAAACACAGAATAGCTGCTGTTAAGCCATGCGGACGTCTTGCAATTGCATTCCGTCTCCATCGTCAGACCTTCAATGACAGCGCCATCTTCCAGCAAGGTCTAAAGTTCTCGTCAACATGAATGGAATGAGTTGTAACACGATATATCGCTGCTTTAAACTGTTAAGGACCTCTTCCAAGTTGCAAGTGTTTTCCGTCTCCATCATCCATCATCAGATATTTATAACGTCGAATTGTCATCAGAACTACATATATTTGCCAAATTTAAACAATATTGGTTCACAATTGAAAATTCAGTATGAAAAAATCAATCACCCCCTATTTTCACCACCCTTAGGGGCGGATTTTTTTTTCAAATTAAAATGAGAACAACTTTGAAATATACTTAGTCCAATGAAAAAAGTTTTTTTTTAAACAGACGTCTCAGTAAAAAGTTATGCGTGGTCATACAAAAAAAAAATAAAAAAAAACAATATACAGGTCGAATTGAGAACCTCCTTTTTTTCGTCGGTTAAAAATAAATAAAATGTAAACTATTAATTGTTGTTTTTAATTAGAGAACAATAATGAGTGAGAGTGTTATAAACGTAAGAGTAGACAAATATAATCAGAAAGCTCCGAACTGCTAAGTTATCAGGAGTTACACGTGTTATTGTGAGTCAACCATTAAAGATAGACATATGCTGTCGTAGGATATTTTTTATACAATTTTAAGGAAAACATTTTCGTCACACATGATTTTTGTGTAGCTTTAACCATTAAGGTTGCACACGCGACGGAAGCTTAAAAAATGGAGTAACTTCTCCCGTTTTCCCAACATTTTCCTTCACTGCTCTGCTCCTATTGATCGTATCGTGATGAAAAGTATACTATAACCTTCCCAGGAGTATGAAGAACCAAGAAATGAAAGTACCAAGTTTCGTTAAAATCCGTCGAGTAGTTTTTGTTTCTATAACGAACATACAGACATCCAGACAGACAGACAGACAAAAATTTTACTGATTGCATTTTTGGCATCAGTATCGATCACTAATCACCCCCTGATAGTTATTTTGAAAATATATTTCATGTACAGAATTGACCTCTTAAGAGATTTATTAAGTAGTATAGATAGATATAGATTGTTATACATTGCCACAACATGCAAATATACTTTATATCAAATAGATTAAGCAGAGAACCAATGTGGTTAACATTACTCACAAAATAAGTCAGCTGAAGTGGCAATAGGGTAACCATATTAGCGATAGAGCCGACGACGACCGAAAGGTAACATTACGTATACGATGGTCGATTACGACGAGGAAATCTTTACAACTCAAACAACCTGTCGTTGACCTCAGGGGATGCGACTTGCGTCAATTAGGACGCAGATGCGCGCGTCTCTATGACTCGTGACATGCAAACCTAAATGCCCGTCCCAACGCTATCAGTAAAATGATTATCAACCAAAAGTTTTGTCCTCAAAAGGAAAACCGGATTGTCTTGTTTTCGCCGCAATTACTCTCAGAAGCCGCGTGACGCTTAAACGTGTAGCTCGCGGCCAAGTGGTTATAGTATGATATGTCTTGGATAGTTAGTCAAATTTATAATTCTGTAAAAGTAACACATTTATGTTATTGTTCTCTTTACTTTCAGAGCGATCTGCGCAGGAGCCGAAGAGGTGAACAAAGGGAAATGTTACGTTTTTGACTGACGTACTTGTTACCATTGACCCTACAGATGAATCTCTGTAAAAATATAGCTATTGCTATAATATAGATTTATGAGTTTTATTTTTAATTCGTAAATAATGCTTGCAACAGTTTTCTGAGCCACCTTTACTGCGACGACAGGGGCCCAAGACTGACACCTGTGCTAATGACTCACCTATGAAACGATCGCGGAAACCGGAGTATAGACTAGTTAAATAAACCCATGCGGATGTTCCGCATCGGTTTATTTATCTAGTCTATGCTCCGACGATGAAAACGAAAATATCAAATATCTTTTACTAATAGTACCGTCGAAATTAGCCTAGTCGTTTCGGAGCTGTCACGCTATCACGCTGTTATTTTGAAATCACAAAGAGATACTTCCATTTAATTAATTTGTTTAAATAGAAGGTGAAAACAAATATAATTGACATACAAACAAAAAACATCGTGAAAAACATACTTTTAAAACCTGACATCCTATACAATATACATCATTCTATCAATGGTGTAATTCACCCCAAAAATATTTTTGACTGTGCGAGAGGTAGGTAAAGTCGCAGGAGAGAGGTAGCTGAGCGGGGGCAAATTTCGGATTTGAGCTGTCATGGCGAAGCGTCTTTAATATCTTGATAACCTTTGTATACTACTTCATGACGTTTTGCAGATCCTGTAAAGCCAGTACCTAGTCGTGATTGCGATCTCGAGACCAATCGAGCAGGCAACCAACAAACTGCACTATTTAGTGCGTAAACAATATTTGTATGACTTGTACTCTCTTTTACATATTATGTGTAACGAATCAACATAATTTGAATAATTGATAAGGTTCCAAACTTATTAGCATAGTGTCTTATTATTTTTTAGTAAATAACGTCTGGAAATAACGTTGTAGGTATCATCAATTAGACATCAAGACATTAAGATAAGGGTTATGACCCCGGGTTCGGTGTTGATACTGTAAATTAATATATTTATTAACATGTTAATATCTGCAGGTTGGCGTGTCAAAAAATCTTGCACTTGGACCATTTCACGCCTGTAGTTCCGATGTCGTAAGCCTCTGCTTACCTTAAATTTCGCCAGTTATATTCAAATCTCATGTAAAGGGCAGGAGGAAGCCTATTACAAGCCCTCTTGCAGAAGCATTGTTTAAATACATATTTTCTCATTGTTTTTCTATAACGGAAACAAAAATCTATTAGAAAGGATAGTTTTTTGTTTCCGTTCGTATTCGAATCTATACTTGTTAATAATATTAAATAGTGAAGTTTGCTATGAGACACCTACTGCACTCAAAATGCAATTGGATTTTTCTGTGATCTCTTCAAAGCCTTTGACTGTGTACACCATGACACGCTGTTGCATAAATTACGTCATTTCATTATGGTGTCCAAAACCAAGCTATAAAAGTTATAGATGTGCCAATCTTCAAGGTGTGAAATCTTCCGGACTAGGTAGTCCTAAAGATTTATACATATTTTGCCCTGTTCAGCTGGGTGTGCCTCAAGGATCAATACTGGGTCCGTCTTTATTCTTGGTCTATATTAATGACCTACCATTTTTTTAAAAGAGCATTTGTGACGTTGTACTTTTTGCAGATTATACCTCTCTTATCCTTAAAGAAGACAGAAATAGACAACATTTCGACGATTTAACTAACGCGCTTTCAATAGATTGGATTGGATTGGTACAATTAACAACCTAGTTTTTAATGTCAAGACGACTAAATGTATAAAGTTCTCCTTACTAAATGTTAGAAATCTAAGACGCAACATTATATTAAGCAATGTACGGCAACAAAGTGATGACTCAGTAGTGTTTCTAGGTATCACAGTAGATTCCAAAATTCAATGGGGTCCACAAATATTTTCATTGCGTGTCTTACGCCATGCTCATCTTGTGGGGCAAAGCAGTGGATATTCTAAATATATTTGTTCTGCAAAAAACGAGCTGTTCGGGAAATTAACCAGCTAGGTGCCAGAGTTCCGCTGATAGATCTGTTTAACGAGATTGGTATTCTCACGGTAGCGTCACAATTCATCTTAGCTAATATTATGTATATCAGGCAAAACATACTTTTGTATAGTAAAAATAGTAATTTTCACAATATTAATACTAGAAATAAGCACAAACTACGGTCGTGCTTCATTTCATCAGCTTCATAAAGTTTTTAATAATAATATTTGTACTTGAATAATAAATGTGAAAAAAAGAAAGGAGGTGACTGTTAAGTTAACGTGTAATTGAGAAGTATGGACGAAGAAGACATGCTGCGTCGACCACACATAAGTGAGTAGTATGAAATTCTTTGCTTTTGGCAAGTATATTTTTAATCTAAGTACGTTATTTGCGGTCAATTATCCACAATCATTAGGAAACGCATTCGGTACCAGATATATCGGAACTATGACTTATTTTGGGAGTAGCCATAGTGCAAACAAGAGGAGCAAACGACAGAAAGAGCTTGAGGCTTAATATAACAGCCGCTCGGGTCAATCTTGTGGTTAAACCGCACTTGTCTAGCTTGGTCTATAGATGGGTGACCCATTACATACCGAGTTTCCTCCGTGCCTTAAAACGCATGTTAAGCCGATGACCTGATTATTATTTGTACATCATTGACTACTTTGTGGCTCGAAAGTCTGACAACCAGTCTTACCAAGGAGTATCGTATAACTTAGTTATTAACTGGGTTGTGGAGGTCAGATAGGCAGTCGCTCAATCGTAAAGTATTGGTGTTCAGCTGAATCCGGTAAGACTGGAAGCCGACCCCCACAAAGTTGGGAAATGGCTAGGCAAATGATGATGAACATTGTGCAGACAATAAATATACCTAGAATGTATTATATATTGTATGAAAAAACAACAGGTTATGTTTATCAATAGTACCTACAGTTTCATACACCTGAGTAATCATACTGCATTGCATTATTGTGTGCAAAATAACAATTCACGTATAAATGGTAACGCGACCGATTCTAATTTCTTCAAGTACCTAAACGACCAACATGCCTAAAACAATAGCGGCGCATATTGGCTCGTCCCATAGCCAACTTTACCGCGATGTTTCTTGGCAATGTTGGTGCCAACTGATCGTGACTCATCAAACTTTGTATAAAAGACACTTGGACGCAAGTTAGTCATTAGTCGTGATCGAATTGTGACTTCGCGAGTACAACATGAAGCTAACTTTAGGTAAGTCTACTTTATAATATACATTTTTAAGGCTATGAAATGATGGATGGATTGTGTAAGGATTGATATGAAGAAGAAAGAAGTTAATGATGCCGTGACGTCTGACAGGGGAGAATGGAAATAAAAACATGTCGCGCCGATCCAAAAGAAGACAAAGAACATGATGGTTATTTAACAAATGGATTATAAGGAACGCAGGAGGCGGGGTTATCTTATTTTGTGCTGTGTTTTTAGTCACGCCTTGAAATTGGCGTGGGATGAAAAGGAAAATTCGATTATTTGTGTCCTAACACGGCACTAGACTAGTTAAAAGCTGCTGACTATAATTTAATACAATACGGAGATATTTGAAGCAAAGTCTTAAACCATCTTCAAAAAAAGGGGAAGTTCTCAATTCAACTGTTTTTTAATATTTGTTACGCGATTATTCCGTCGATTGTAGGACGATATTCGAAATTCATTTTATAATCGAAAAAGTATACTCCTGATTAATGTTATATTATATTGCTTGGGTAGTTCATGAGTTATCTTCTATAATAAATATTTTTTCTTCTTATGTATATGGACAATATGCGACATACTCATAGTAGCAATGGAAAATGAATGTTTTACTGTTTGGTCCTGTGCGTGTCAAATATAATTTATACATTAGCAAGTTGCTTAGAAAATACACGTATATTTCTCCGCAGTATTCTCCCTGTTCCTGGTGCTGATGGGAGCCATGCTGGCCAAGGCCGAGTCAGACTGCTACTGCCCCGCTATTTACGACCCCGTGTGTGGCCAAGACGGAAACACTTACAGCAACTCCTGCGAGTAAGTTTTATTTGGACGTTGCATTTAGATGTCGTTATAGTCAAAAATAGAGAAAAACGCATCAAACGGAGTCATCACACCTGACATACAGTGACCAAAGTTAGATCACACAAACAAGGGCCATCTAAGCGCGTATTGGGTTATCGATATCTTTAAAGACAAAGGTAACACCTGAATGAAGGACCAATACCGGGCTGTCACGATCATGATGAATCAAATTGCCACAACATACAAATATACTATAAATCAAATAGATTCAGCAGAGAACCAAAATGATTAACATAACTCACAAAATAAGTTAACTGAAGTGTCAACTCAGACACCCTGTCATTGACCCCAGGGGATGCGACTTGCGTCAATTAGGACGTAGATGCGCGCGTCCCTATGACTCGTGGTATTCGAACCTAAATGCCTGTCCCAACGCTGACTGTAAAATAGCATTCAACCAAAAGTTTTGTCACGTACCTTAAAAGGAAAACCGGATTGTCTTGTTTTCGCCGAATTACTCTCAGAAGCCGCGTGACGCTTAAACGTGTAGCTCGTGGCCAAGTGGTTATTGTTCCATATGCCTTGGACGGTAAGTCAAATTAATAATTTGTAAAAGCAACCTATTAATGTAATTGTTCTCTTTACTTTCAGAGCGAGCTGCGCAGACGTCGAAGTGGCGCACAAGGGGCCTTGTGGCGGTTGCAGCACTGACTCTTACGACTGAATCTCTGTTAAAATATAGTTATTGCTATAATATAGATTTATGGGTTTTTTTTTAATCACGTAAATAATGCTTGCAACAGTTTTCTGAGCCTCCTTTACTTTGACGACAGGGGCCCAAGACTGACACCTGTGCTAATGACTCACCTATGAAACGATCGCGAAAACCGGAGCATAGCGATGAAAACGAAAATATCAAATATCTTTTACTAATAGTACCGTCAAAATTGGCCTAGTCGTTTCGGAGCTGTCACGCTATCACGCTGTTATTTTGAAATCACAAAGAGATACTTCGATTTAATTAATTTGTTTAAATAGAAGGTAAAAACAAATATAATTGACATACAAACAAAATACATCGTGAAAAACATACTTTTAAAACCTGACATCCTATACATCACTTTCAATGGTGTAATTCACCCCAAAAAATATTTTTGGCTGTGCGAGAGGTAGGTATAGTCGTTGGAGAGAGGTAGCTGAGCGGGGGCAAATTTCGAAATTGAGAAGTCCATACTTCTCAATTAAACGCAGCATGTCTTCTTCGTCCATACGAAGAAGACATGCTGCGTCGACCACACATAAGTGAGTAGTATGAAATTCTTTGCTTTGGCAAGTATGTTTTTAATCTAAGTACGTTATTTGCGGTCAATTACCCACAATCATTAGGAAACGCATTCGGTATCAGTTATATCGGAACTATGACTTATTTTGGGAGTAGTATATAATTCCCGTGGCCATAGAGCAAACAAGAGGAACAAACGACAGAAGAACATGGTTAAATAATAACAGTCGCTCGAGTTAATCTTGAGGTTAAACCGCACTTGTCTAGCTTGGTCTATACCCATTACATACCGAGTTTCTTCCGTGCCTTGAAACGCATGTTAAGCCGTTGGCCCGATTGTTATTTGTAGATCATTGACTACTTTGTGGCTCGAAAGTCTGACAACCAGTCTTACCAAGGAGTATCGTATAACTTAGTTATTAACTGGGTTGTGGAGGTCAGATAGGCAGTCGCTCAATCTAAAGTATTGGTGTTCAGCTGAATCCGGTAAGACTGGAAGCCGACCCCCACAAAGTTGGGAAATGGCTAGGCAAATGATGATGAACATTGTGCAGACAATATATACCTAGAATTTATTACCTATATATTGTATGAAAAAAAAACAGGTTATTTTTATCAATAGTACAGTTTCATACACCTGAGTAATCATACTGCATTGCATATTGTGTGCAAAATAACAATTCACGTATAAATGGTAACGCGACCGATTCTGATTTCTTCAAGTACACACGACGACACATCAACCTATACAAAACCAGTTTATGCGGATCTCTCATTGTACAGACGCCTGCACATCAAGCTACTACAATCTGTCAGATTTCTTTGATAGATTTTCGACTTTATTTCTAAAGTTTAAGGTTCAAGGTTCATTGGGAAAAATTGACAGTTTCGGGTAGCTTGACCTGCAGGCGTCTGTACTTGAAATCTATAGTGTACGATCCGTTGTTGAGAGAGCAGCATAAACTGGTTTTGTATAGGTTGATGTGTCTTCGTGTGTACCTAAACGACCAACATGCCTAAAACAATAGCGGCACATGTTGGCTCGTCTCATAGCCAACTTTACCGCGATATTTCTTGGCAATGTTGGTGCCAACTGATCGTGACACATCAAACTTTGTATAAAAGACACTTGGACGCAAGTTAGTCATTAGTCGTGATCGAATTGTGACTTCGCGAGTACAACATGAAGCTAACTTTGGGTAAGTCTACTTTTTAATATACATTTTTAAGGCTATGAAATGATGGATGGATTGTGTAAGGATTGATATAAAGAAGAAAGAAGTTAATGATGCCGTGACGTCTGACAGGGGAGAATGGAAATAAAAACATCGCGCCGATCCAAAAGAAGACAAAGAACATGATGGTTATTTTTTTTAACAAATGGATTATAAGAAACGCAGGAGGCGGGGTTATCTTATTTCGTGCTGTGTTTTTAGTCACGCCTTGAAATTGGCGTGAGATGAAAAGGAAAATTCGATTATTTGTTTCCTAACACGGCACTAGACTAGTTAAAAGCTGCTGACTATAATACAATACGGAGATATTTGAAGCAAAGTTTTTAACCAATTAGGGGAAGGTCTCAATTCAACTGTTTTTTTTTTATATTTGTTACGCGATTATTCCGTTGATTGTGAGCCGTTTTTCGAAATTCATTTTATAATCAAAAAAGTATACTCCTGATTAATCTTATATTTATTGCTTGGGTAGTTCATGAGTATGAGTTGGGTAGTTCTGTAATAAATATTTTTTCTTCTTATGTATATGGACAATATGCGACATGCTCATAGTAGCAATGGAAAATGAATATTTTACTGTTTAGTCCTGTGCGTGTCAAATATATACTTTGCTTAGAAATTACACGTATATTTCTCCGCAGTATTCTCCCTGTTCCTGGTGCTAATGGGAGCCATGCTGACCAAGGCCGAGTCAGACTGCATCTGCATCGCTATTTACGACCCCGTGTGTGGCCAAGACGGAAACACTTACAGCAACTCCTGCGAGTAAGTTTTATTTGGACGTTGCATTTAGATGTCGTTATAGTCAAAAATAGAGAAAAACGCATCAAACGGAGTCATCACACCTGACATACAGTGACCAAAGTTAGATCACACAAACAAGGGCCATCTAAGCGCGTATTGGGTTATCGATATCTTTAAAGACAAAGGTAACACCTGAATGAAGGACCAATACCGGGCTGTCACGATCATGATGAATCAAATTGCCACAACATACAAATATACTATAAATCAAATAGATTCAGCAGAGAACCAAAGTGATTAACATAACTCACAAAATAAGTTAACTGAAGTGTCAACTCAGACACCCTGTCATTGACCCCAGGGGATGCGACTTGCGTCAATTAGGACGTAGATGCGCGCGTCCCTATGACTCGTGGTATTCGAACCTAAATGCCTGTCCCAACGCTGACTGTAAAATAGCATTCAACCAAAAGTTTTGTCACGTACCTTACAAGGAAAACCGGATTGTCTTGTTTTCGCCGCAATTACTCTCAGAAGCCGCGTGACGCTTAAACGTGTAGCTCGTGGCTAAGTGGTTATTGTTCCATATGCCTGGGACGGTAAGTCAAATTAATAATTTGTAAAAGCAACCTATTAATGTAATTGTTCTCTTTACTTTCAGAGCGAGCTGCGCAGACGTCGAAGTGGCGCACAAGGGGCCTTGTGGCGGTTGCAGCACTGACTCTTACGACTGAATCTCTGTTAAAATATAGTTATTGCTATAATATAGATTTATGGGTTTTTTTTAATCACGTAAATAATGCTTGCAACAGTTTTCTGAGCCTCCTTTACTATGACGACAGGGGCCCAAGACTGACACCTGTGCTAATGACTCACCTATGAAACGATCGCGGAAACCGGAGCATAGACTAGTTAAGTAAACCCGTGCGGAATCCGCACGGGTTTACTTAACTAGTCTATGCTCCGACGATGAAAACGAAAATATCAAATATCTTTTACTAATAGTACCGTCAAAATTGGCCTAGTCGTTTCGGAGCTGTCACGCTATCACGCTGTTATTTTGAAATCACAAAGAGATACTTCCATTTAATTAATTTGTTTAAATAGAAGGTAAAAACAAATATAATTGACATACAAACAAAATACATCGTGAGAAACATACTTTTAAAACCTGACATCCTATACATCACTTTCAATGGTGTAATTCACCCCAAAAAATATTTTTGGCTGTGCGAGAGGTAGGTATAGTCGTAGGAGAGAGGTAGCTGAGCGGGGGCAAATTTCGAAATTGAGAAGTCCATACTTCTCAATTAAACGCAGCATGTCTTCTTCGTCCATACGAAGAAGACATGCTGCGTCGACCACACATAAGTAAGTAGTATGAAATTCTTTTCTTTGGCAAGTATGTTTTTAAATCTAAGTACGTTATTTGCGGTCAATTACCCACAATCATTAGGAAACGCATTCGGTATCAGTTATATCGGAACTATGACTTATTTTGGGAGTAGTATATAATTCCCGTGGCCATAGAGCAAACAAGAGGAACAAACGACAGAAGAAGCTCATGGTTAAATAATAACAGTCGCTCGAGTTAATCTTGAGGTTAAACGCACTTGTCTAGCTTGGTCTATAGATGGGTGACCCATTACATACCGAGTTTCCTCCGTGCCTTGAAACGCATGTTAAGTCGTTGGCCCGATTGATATTTGTAGATCATTGACTACTTTGTGGCTCGAAAGTCTGATTACCAGGTCTTACCAAGGAGTATCGTATAATTAAGTTATTAACTGGGTTGTGGAGGTCAGATAGGCAGTCGCTCAATCTAAAGTATTGGTGTTCAGCTGAATCCGGTAAGACTGGAAGCCAACCCCCACAAAGTTGGGAAATGGCTAGGCAAATGATGATGAGCATTGTGCAGACAAGATATACCTAGAATTTTGTTAAGTAAATACAGTAGGTATGTATAAAAAAAACAGGTTATCTTTATCAATAGTACAGTTTCATACACCTGAGTAATCATACTGCATTAGCATATCGTGTGCAAAATAACAATTCAGTTAAAAATGGTAACGCGACCGATTCTAATTTCTTCAAGTACCTACACTACCAACATGCATAAAAACAATAGCAGCACATGTTAGCTCGTCTCATAGCCAACTTTTTTTTTTTTTTTTTTTTTTTTTTTTTTCGGGTGGGAAATCATCCAATGACTTCCCCCGCTCAGGGCGGAGCGGGGGGGCATGTCAGACTTGTACTGACCAAAACCCACCCATGTTCCTTCTATTGCCCTTTACGTTCCGGGGCCGCGGTATCTCTTTCGAACAACCCGCAACCCCGGACAACCCGCAACCCCGGATAAAAGACACTTGGACGCAAGTTAGTCATTAGTCGTGATCGAATTGTGACTTCGCGAGTACAACATGAAGGTAACTTTGGGTAAGTCTACTTTAGATCATATATTTTTAAGGCTATGAAATGATGGATGGATTGTGTAAGGAATGATATGAAGAAGAAAGAGGTTAATGATGCCGTGACGTCTGACAGGGGAGAAAGAAAGAAAAGAAAAAGAAAGAAAAATTTTTATTTGCGACTCGCACAAAACAAGTAAAACAGTAACAAAATAAAATAGTACAGACGAGGTTATTGTCTGTGCGAGGCCAAAAAGGTCCCTGTCTCAGCATAAGCTGCGATATTTTAAGATTAAAATAACACAGCGCTGGTATTCTGACAGGGCCAGTTAGTGGTATCACGGACACAGAACGGAGCACATACATAAATACATATTCTAATAAATACAGATGGAAAAAAGTATAATTATGATATTCTTCATGCAAGTTCTTATATAATTTATTAAACACACTACCAAATTGGCCAGTACCCAATAGCCCAGCGCTCCAAATATCTTTTATCGACGAGACAAAACGATGGAACGCGTGGGAGTCTATGGCACGCTCCGGTCGGCTGTCAAATTTTCAAACCAAACAAAACAAATTACATATTATGTACTTAATTGGTAATGGTAGTACAATACAATGTTTGTACCTATGTTATAGTTAAGTTGACTTTCGCAGTTCTAAGACGCATTATATTGTTGATCCAAATAATTACGGACAGTGTGAGTGTAGTGCAGTGTATTTTCACCAATAAAATTTCTAATTACGTGCAAAACTCTGGAATGTTTATGGAGTCTGCTGTTGAATGTTTAAAAGGTGTCGTTTGAAATTCGAACTAAAAGTACCGACTGTTCCTATAGCACAGAGAGAATGGAAATAAAAACGTGTCGCGCCGATGCAAAAGACACAAGGAACATGATGGTTATTTTTTTTTAACAAATGGATTATAAGGAACGCAGTAGGCGGGGTTATCTTATTTCGTGTTGTGTTTTTAGTCACGCCTTGAAAATGGTGTGAGATGAAAAGGAAAAACCGATTGTTTGTATCCTAACACGGCACTATACTAGTTAAAAGCTGCGGACTATAATTAAATACAATACGGAGATCTTTGAAGCAAAGTTTTTAAACGACTTCAAAAAAAGGGGAAGTTCTCAATTCGACTGTAGTTTTTATATTTGTTACGCGATTATTCCGTTGATTGTGAGCCGTTTTTCGAAATTCATTTTATAATCAAAAAAGTATACTCCTGATTAATCTTATATTTCTTGCTTGGGTAGTTCATGAGTTATCTTCTAAAATAAACATTTTTTCTTCTTATGTATATACACAATATGCGACATGCTCATAGTAGCAATGGCAATAGCATTCGACGGCACGGTTGGCGCAGTGGCTGAGCGATCGACTGCTGCGCTGCGTGTCGCGGGTTCGATTCCCGCACGGAACATATATTTGTGTCCTACAGATAGTTGTTTCGGGTTTGGCCGTTTGTGTATGTGACTTTAAATGTTTGTAAACGCACCCACGATACATGAGAAATTCCTAGTGCGGGGCAACGTTTTTGAAAAATGAATGTTTTGCTGTTTGGTCCTGTGCGTGTCAAATAAATACTTTATACATTAGCAAGTTGCTTAGAAATTACACGTATATTTCTCCACAGTATTCTCCCTGTTCCTGGTGCTGATGGGAGCCATGCTGACCAACGCCGAGTCAGACTGTAACTGCACCGATGTCTACGACCCCGTGTGTGGCCGGAATGGCAGGACTTACGGCAACGATTGCCAGTAAGTTTTGTTTGTACACTGCATTTAGATGTCGTAGTCAAAAATAGGGAAATCAAACGGAGTCACACCTGACATACAGTGGCCAAAGTTAGGTTAGGTTAGGTAAACCAGGGCCGGGTTCCCTCTATCTGGCAGAATCTTGATGCTCCGAAATTTATTTAGCATAACACACTTAGCTTAATTTTCTTTAAACGAACATTTTAAAGGCATAAAAAATATTTGATATAATTATTATCGTTTGGCATAATGTTTAACTTCGAATTTTTAATGGCATACTTTTAAGATGGCAGAATTACATTTAATATAATTAAGATTGACAGAGTTCATATTTCGCATAATATTGTTAAAAATAATGTTCATTTAGAGCGATGATTATTTGGTATAATTTCACTTGGCATACTATGCATGATTTCCATTAAGAATAACTGTAATAGGCATATAAGTCTTTAAACTGACATGGTCACTAACATACCGGTTAAAACGGGAAATTTATGCTATCCGTTGTTATGCAAAATAAAATTATGACATAAAAAATTCTGCTATAAAAGGTGGACCCACCAAGGTCACCTAAGCGCGTATTGGATTATCGATAATCTTTAAAGACGTAGGTAACATCTGAATGAAGGACGCGTAGAACCCAGGAGCGATACCGGGCTGTCAAGACTATGATGAAACAAATTAGAATCTCAAACTCAGTAGTCCCGTATCAATCGCGAGATCAGTTACGCTGTGTACGTTTATTTTGATACTACTGAAGGTGAAGTTCGAATTCCAGGTCGGGCATAGCCTCAATAGATTTTACAGAAGTGATTTGAAAAATTCAAAAAAACCTCTGCCTAACTCCTCAGGAAAAGCAGGCGTGATATAAAGTTTACGTTCTTACGTGTTAAGTATACCTTTCATCTCTACTTAGTAACTTGTTGCCCAAGTTTCTGAGATGATGTTAATTATGTTACTTTACTGAAACAACTTTGAGATAGTTTCGTTGCGGTTCATGAGGGGCTTATTACATATTGTTATTCATTACCAGAACATACAAATATACTTTATATCAAAGCTGAAGTGCCAATAGGGGTTACCGTATTAAAGATGGAGACGACGACGACTGTTGGGAAGACGTTTATTTGTTGCTAATTTTAAGCAAAACTGAAAGGCAACATTACGTATACGATATTAGGTTAGGACGCGGAAATCTTTACAACTCAAACACCCTGTCGTTGACCTCAGGGGATGCAACTTGCGTCAATTAGGTCGCAGATGCGCGCGATCCTATGAATCGTGGCATGCAAACCGAAATGCCTGTCCCAACGCTATCAGTAAAATGGTTTTGTCACGTACCTTAAAAAGAAAACCGGATTGTCTTGTTTTCGCCGCAATTACTCTCAGAAGCCGCGTGACGCTTAAACGTGTAGCTCATGGCCAAGTGGTTATTGTTCCATATGCCTTGGACGGTAAGTCAAATTAATAATTTGTAAAAGCAACCTATTAATGTAATTGTTCTCTTTACCTTTAGAGCAAACTGCGCAGGCGTCGAAGTGGAGTACAAGGGGCGTTGTGATGGTGGCAGCACATCGTAACACATCCTACCGTGACCGATGTTACCTGGGGTCGGTGACCTCTCGGAACTTAAACTATATCAACCCGATGTCTTGCATTTATCTCAACGTTATGTCTGAATCATCGTTATGTAAAAATAAAATCATTGCTATAATATTGAAGTATGAGTTTTTTTAATTATGTAAATAATGTCATACCAAAAGCTTAGATTCTAAGGTATACTGATACGCCCTAACTTCTAAGGCTTAGAAGTTTATTCCATAGAATTTTATAACAGACCAGGTCAAATGCCTTCGACAAATCCCCCTTAAGTTCCCTCAAATATAGCGGAGGAGGCAATGGCTCATCTTTGCGTTATACTCGTGAATGAGCGCTGCTTGTGGTGACTGGTCGACTTGATCGAGTCTTGGTCGAGTGATCTCTTTAATAATTTTTTTTTGCAATAGTTGTCAAATCACATATTTATATCACCCTTGTTCTGAATAGTTGCAGTACTGATAGCAACATCTGTGTGACACATCTCATTAGTTATTATTTTTGTTTTTGCAATATTTTATATAGATTCTTTCCTACCAATTTGTTGTGAATGAGTGGACATGGTTGGCCTTGCAGATTCTTAGACGCTTGTTGTTAACGTATTATTTTATTTTACTTTCTGCAAAGTAAGCAATGACTTATTGCTGGGCATACGCTGTCCTGTCATACTTAGTACTAACGCTGTAACAACAGCATTGTAAAACCAAATGATTTTAAAAGAGTAACCATGGAGTTTCTTGCCGGTTCTTCTCCATAAAAAACGACCAACCCGAACCATGCATCTTTTCTCGACGTTTTATAAGTGCCCATGTAAAATAAAAATATTTTGATTTTGATTTCTTGGTTGTGTGATTATTATTATTTTGAATTTGAAATTTGGGATGTTTCTTTTGTACTGCGATGGTTTTAGTAAATGATTGACTTTTTTTATCTAGAGTTACATGTTTGATATTCCAACATTGCACATGTGCGCGGGTTCACTCATTATGCTTGGAGGCGTTCATTTAGTTTTTTTTTTGCTTGTGCTAGCGAACATATAGTGGAACATTCTGTTTGTTGCATAAAATTGACCAAAAAGTACCCAAACCTTTTAATTCCCCGACTGTACAAGTTTACTTCCTAGCTGTTTGCTTGCCAGTACACGTAAACAAAAGCACTACGCGTCGTCCCACACATGACGTCACGCTGTGAGATAACGTCTGTTGCATCATGTTCTCCTGCATTCTACAGATGCGGGGACAAAACCGCAAGGTGACGAGGGGTAACGGTTCATTTACCTGCTTGATAACTTTAGCATGTCAGATAATATTAAATAACGAGGACCTCTAAAAACTTGATTGACAAAAGTTGAATGTTTTAAACAAAGAGTCATTTAAAACTCAAAGCAGAGGTTTCCGCCTGTGGATGGGTGACCCATCACATACCGAGTTTCCTCCGTGCCTTGAAAAGCACGTTAAGCCGTTGACCCGGTTGTCATTTGTAGATCATTGATTACTTTGTGGCTCGAAAAATTGACAACCAGTGTTACCAAGGAGTATCGTTTAACCCAGTTCATAACTGGTTGTGGAGGTCAGATAGGCAGTCGCTCAATCTAAAGTATTGGTGGCCAGGTGAATCAATGGAAATTGAATTAATGAATTAATGGATGGCGACCCCAACGTAGTTTGAAAATGGCTTGGCAAACGATGATGAACAGTGAGCAGTGAGAATTTCGGCGCCAACTGATAGTGACTTATCAAACTTTGTATAAAAGACACTTGGACGCTAGTTAGTCATTAGTCGTGATCGAATTGTGACTTCGCGAGTACAACATGAAGGTAACTTTGGGTAAGTCTGCTTTATAATATAACTAGCTTTTTCCCGCGGCTTCGCTCGCGTGAAATTCAAGGTAACACAGTTCCCCTTTTCGGATTTGCTTTATCCTTACTAATATTATAAAAGCGAAAGTGAGTTTGTTTGTTTGTTACGTCTTCACGCCTTAATGGCTGAACCGATTTTAATGAACTTTGGTATAAAGATAGTTGGGACCCTAGAGACGGACATACGCTATTTTATTTAAAAAAAGATTAGGATATGAGGGAGAAAGAGGGAAGAAAAGGGAAAACTTAGCATTGCCATTACAATCAATAAGGCGTAATGGCAAAAAATACAGGTAGCAGGTACCTGCAAATCAGTAAAGGGGAACTGTGTTATCCCGAATTCAACGCGAGTGAAGCCGCAGGCAAAAGCTAGTAATATATATTTTAAGGCTATGAAATGATGGATGGATTGAGTAAGGAATGATATGAAGAAGAAAGAGGTTAATGATGCCGTGACGTCTGACAGGGGAGAATGGAAATAAAAACGTGTCGCGCTGATCCAAAGGAATACAAGGAACATGATGGTTATTTTTTTTTTAACAAAAGGATTATAAGGAACGCAGGAGGTGAGGTTATCTTATTTCGTGCTGTGTTTTTAGTCACACCTTGAAAATTGCGTGAGATGAAAAGGAAAATCCGATTGTTTGTGTATTAACACGGCACTAGACTAGTTAATAGCGGCGTGATTATAATACTTACAAGGAAGTTCTTAATGCAACTGTTATAATAATTGCTACGCGATTATTCCGTCGATTGTGGGCTGATTTTCAAAATTCTTTTTATGATCAAAAAATTAAACTCCCAAAAGAGACCTCATTAATCTAATATATAAAATTTTCGTGTCTCAATGTTAGTTACCATACTCCTCCGAAACGGCTTGACCGATTTGAACGAAATTTTGTGTGCATATCGGGTAGGTCTGTCAATCGACCAACATATATCTTTCATACCCTTCTCTGGAAAAGGAGCTGAGCAGCGGGTGAATCCGCTGGGACCCATAGTGTTATAGGTATATATTTCTTGGGTAGTTTATAAGTAATCTTCTAAAATAAATATTTTTTCTTCTTATGTATATGGACAATATGCGACATGCTCCTAGTAGCAGTGTAAAATGAATGTTTAACTTGTTCAGTCCACATTAGAAAGTTGCTTAGAAATTACACGTATATTTTTCCGCAGTATTCTCCCTGTTCCTGGTGCTGATGGGAGCCATGCTGACCAACGCCGAGTCAGGCTGTAACTGCTACGGTATCTACGACCCCGTGTGTGGCCAGGACGGAAACACTTACGACAACTCTTGCTAGTAAGTTTTATTTGTACTTAGATGCATTTTGATGTCGTCATAGTCAAGAATAGGGAAATACGCATCAAACGACAATACAGTGGCCAAAGTTAGGTCACACAAACCAGGGCCCTCTAAGCGCGTATTGGGTTATCCATAATGTTTAAAGACGTAGTAACATCTAAATGAAGGACGCGTAGAACCCAGCAGCGATACCGGGCTGTCACGATCATGATGAAACAAATTAGAATCTCAAACTCAGTAGTCTCGTATGGATCGTGAGATCAGTAAGTTATGCTGTGTACGTATATTTTGATACTACCCAAGGTGAAGTTTGAATTCCAGGTCGGGCATAGCCTTAATATATTTTACAGAAGTGACTTGAAAAATTCAAATGCTATTGATTAACCTCTGCCAAACTCCTCAGGAAAAGCAGGCGTGATATAAAGTTCATGTTTCTTACGTGTTAAGTACACCTTTCTTGGTATTCAACCAAAAGTTTTGTCACGTACCTCAAGAGGAAAACCGGATTGTCTTGTTTTCGCCGCAATTACTCTCAGAAGCCGCGTGACGCTTAAACGTGTAGCTTGTGGACAAGTGGTTATAGTACCATACGCCTTGGTTAGTTAGTAAAGTAAAGTAAAATTTATTTTTAACACCCTTGCTCGTAAAGCTGATGTAATTCCACCGGTTTTAAATATGTAAAGAGGGTCATAAAAAACGCGTGTGTTATCAAAGCAAATAGTTAAGTTATAGTCTATACAAATTCCATAACAGTATTATTTGCCATTTCAAATTTGGAACTGATCGCCGCCGCACGACTGACCAGCTAGTGAGCAGCGCGCTGTTGCTATTCAAATTTCGAACTAATCGCCATTTTAAAGCAACAGTGTGCATTCACAGATTGAGTTTATTTTAAATAAAAAAAAAAAACAGTTTATTCGGTAATTTAAAAACTTGGCTGCATGCTCTAGTGAAGTCTAGTGTCTTTGCCAACATGTTCACGCAGCCACGGCAGAAAATAATCCTCGCGCCATTTTTCTCAAATTTTCTTTTCTTTGTACTTGTATTGTGAAATGTTTTTTTTCTGTTTCCTCGCAAATGTGTTAAAAAACGTCGTACGATATACGTGCGTATTGGTTATAACATGCTCGGCTCAATTACGCCCTCGCCTTCGGCTCGGGCTGAAATTCCGCCTCGCATGTTATAACTATCATAACGCACTAATATCGTAATGTACTATTGCATAGATTGTAGGTACATAAAATAACGTGTAACAATAATTGGGTGAGCCTTGTACAATCCACCTCATATTAGGCATGCAAATATTATTTATTATTTTTTATAATTAAGAGTAAAATTACTGACATAACTTTCAAACACACAAAGAAAAAGAAATTATAGAAAAAATAGCACTGCGATAATTAGATATGTCAATTAATTAAAATTATACAGTTTATATGTCAGGGTCATTTAGGAAGTCAGCTACAGAATAATAACATTTTTCAATCAATAATAATGTCAGTCTCTCTTTAAAGTTCATATTGGGTATTTTATTGTAAATGACTGGGCTCATACTAATAACGCTTTTGTTTTAACAAAGCAGTATGACAACCTTCAACACTTAATAGATATTTATGTTGACTTCTTATGGGTCTTTTTCTAGCTTCTGACATAGTCTTGAAACTGTTTATATTACCTTTAACGAAAATTGCGACTTCTAAAGTGTAAATGCTGGGGAAAGTTAAAAGTATCATCATCATTTTTCTGCCCTTGTCCTATTCTATTTGGGGTCGGCGCAACACGTTTTCTTCTTCCATTATCATCAGACGTCACGGCATCATTCACTCCTTTCTCCTTCATATCATTCCTTACACAATCCATCCATCTTTTCTTTGGCCTGGAAAGTTAAAAGTTTGAGGGACCTAAACACAGAAACGAACTATCCGTCACTTTCATATTAAGTATCGCCCTCATGCAATGTTTTTGGGCTTTGAACACCTGTTCTCAGCGCAATTTCTCCAAAAAATTATTCCATATCTTATAATGGACGCGACTAGACCATGGTATGCAACTACTGTAGTCGGTGATGTTGACTTTTTTGCTAAACTAATAGAACTTATGTCAAAATACAACTATCCGTAAGCAAAACTAGTCGTTTTTGTTTATTGGAACGGGGCATTGGAGGGTACATTTTTAACAGATTGAATATACGGTTTTTTAAAAAAGGTTAGAATATACGCTTATACTATTAGTTTTTTGCAGACGTCTTCTGCTTGATTTTCCAGGTCAACTGGCTATCTATTAGTATACCTAGAAATTATTCAATTTTTACTTGGTCAGTACTACAGTTATTATATTCGATCACCACATTCGGTATTGATGTGCGTTGATAAAAATGCATTACGTTTGTTTTTTGAAGGTTGATTACTAAATTATTTTTGTCTAGCCAATTCACAATGTCATCCAATGTAGTCAATGACAATAAAAATTCTCTTTGTGTAGTATTGATGTCTTGGTCGTATTCATTTATGTCAGTACATTTAATTAGTGCGGTACTATCATTAGCAAATAAGACTATAGCCGCAAGAATAGGAGTGGGCTAAGAACTTCACCCTGAGGCACGCCATACCTGATAACTCTTGCTTCGGATTTATATTTTTTTAAATTTCTGTGTATTGCTTTCAGTCACTTAAATAGGTCATAATAAGATCAAGTACATTACCTCTTATTCCATAAATGTGTAGCTTATTGATCAGGGTATCATGATTTTTCCTAACGATTTTTCTTTCAAGATATCTATGTTGAAGTCCCCATATACAATCATCTTTTTATTTTGATTTGTACATAATGTTTTCAAGTTTTTATTAAGTATAGTTAAGTTATTCAGTTTTGGTTAGTTTTAGTTCATATTGTCAAATTAATAATTCTGTAAAAGCAACATATTTATGTAATTGTTCTCTTTACTTTCAGTGCGGTCTGCTCAGGCACCCAAGTGGCGCACCAAGGGCCTTGTGATGGTCACAGCACATCGTAACACATCCTACCGTGACCGATGTTACCTGGGAACGGTGATCTCACGTAACTTAAACTATATCAACACGATGTCTTGCATTTATCTCAACATTTTGACTGAATCTCTTACTGTTCAAATATAATTATAGCTATAATATTGATTTATGAGTTTTTTTTAATGTTTTAATGTTTGCAAAAATTTTCTGAGCCTCCTTTACTTCGACGACAGTTTACCCAAGACTGTCACATATAGAGCGATCGCGGAAACCGGAGCTTAGACTAGTTCGGAACATCCAACAACTTAGATACTGCTAGCCATTTACTTTTCATCCCTTATATGATTGCAGATTGTTCGAAAGAGATACCCGGTCCCGAAACATAAAGGGCAAAAGAAGTAACATGGCGGCTTTAGGTCAGTAAAAGTCTGACACTTCCCCCGTTCCTAAGTTATTTGATAATTTCACATCCGAAAAGAAACCCTTATATAGAAGCCACAACCCATCAAATAATTAGCTATTATGCTAATTATTTAATGTAAACCTAATCACCATTGCATTCTCTATTACTACAACCAAAAGCTAATTTAGTTGAGTAGGATGGATTCACCGACGTGGCAGTAACGTGACCAATACAAACGTTGTTAAACTAATAAGTATTAGTAAAAGCAGGTCGTAGACGTTGGTAATTAGCAGGCGCCTGATATATTAATCAGTTAGCGATAATGAAGGCACATGGCGATTGATCTCGAACCAGAGGGAGGGAGTGACGGATTCGTACTGACTAAAACCAACTCACCCATGTTCCTTTTAATGCCCTTATATGTTCCGGTTCCACGGTATCTTTTTCAAACAACCCGCAACCCCAGCAGGCGGTGACCCTTTATACTTTATACCTTACGGTAAATGATTGTTTGGTTCTCAATTCGTGGGAATCTTTATTTCAATGTTCACCGATTACTCAAAGACGCCTGGACCGATTTGCAAAATTCTTTTTTTTGTATGATAAGGTAAACTTTCCAGGTGGTCCCATATCAATTTTATTTAAATTGGTAAGGTAGTTTATGAGTTATTGTCTATCCTTACTAATATTATAATAGCGAAAGTGAGTTTGCTTGTTTGTTACGTCTTCATGCCTAAATAGCTAAACCGATTTAGATGAGAGATAGTTAATTAATTACTTTTTTTTTAAAAAAAAGATTGAGTTGTGAGGGAGAAAGAAGGAAGAAAAGGGAAAAACTTAGCTTTGCTATTACAATAAATAAGGCGCAAGGGCAAAAACTACAGGTAGCAGGAAACCTGTAAATCAGAAATTTAACGCGAACGAAACCGCGGGCAAAAGCTAGTAATACATATATTTTTCTCTATGTCTATAATGGATGATCTGCTAATCTCTTAGTAACAATGGAAAATGAATACTCGATAAAAATTATGTGATAAATCATTAAACCATAACCAAAAATGTAGGTATTTCATTATTTTTAGTTATGGTATAATGATTTAAAAAAAAGAAAAACTTAAAAAAAAACGACCGTTAAAAAATCTTTCACTAATAGTAACTACTTTCAAAATTGTCCTAGTCGTTTCAGGACTTACGTTGTTATTTTGAAATTGCAAACAGATACTTACATTTAATTTTAGTTTTTTTTAATTTAATTTATTTGTTTAAATACAAGATGAAAACAAATATCATTGAGATGCAAACAAAATGTATCGTAAAAAAATATTCTTTTATTACCTGACGTCCTATAAAATACCTATACATCTATCAATAGTGTAGTTCACCTCAAAAAATACTGGGAGAGGTGAAGTCCTAGGAGGGGTAACTGAGCGGGGGCAAAATACACAAAAACTAAATTCCTATGCTTGTTTTACAAAGCAGTACTTTAGACGCAGAGGGTGAGCTTACCAGATGGGCGTCCATCTCTACGGCACTAGGACCGGAGCCAATAGCCCATCCCATTCAGCCAGATACGTAGCTGGCTGAACGAACACACCCTCACACAAACGTCACACTGGTGGGTCTCGGTACCAGGCTGCAGACAGTCCAAGGTCGCTTGGACCGTAAGCTATCCAAACGCCTTCTGCAGCTGGGTAGGAAAAGCCTGCGCCTGGTGACCGGGACCATCACCGGGCACTGTGCATTAAACAAACATTTCCACACAATAGGTATCATAGATAGCCCTCTGTGCAGTTTGCATGGCGGCGGAAGAAACAGTCACACATGTTCTCTTTGAATGTGCAGGAATCACCCTAAATCGCCCTATTGCAGGTCTATAATTGGTTTACTGCTAATAACTTAGTATTGAATGGAAAAAAAAACGAAATGCATAAGATTCGCTCTACCAAACGTCAAAAGTAGTGATTGTGACATAGTATTAAATCAAGAGAAACTAGAATTCGTCAATAAAACTGTTTTCTTAGGTATCACACTCGACTCGAGGCTACAATGGGGTCCTCATTTAACATCTCTTGCAGGACCGTTGAGTTCAGCAGCATTTGCTGTGAGAAAAATCCGTCAATTTACTGATGTAGATACCGCGCGACTAGTCTATTTTAGTTATTTTCATAGTATAATGTCATACGGTATTTTACTTTGGAGACGGGCTGCAGACATTGAGTCTATATTTATTCTGCAGAAAAGAGCCATCAGAGCCATGTATAATCTACGTAGGCGCGATTCTCTAAGAGAACTGTTTAAAAAAATTAACATCATGACAGTACCTTGTCAATACATCTATGAAAACATCACGTACGTTCATGTACGTCACGGAAAAATCTGCGTCTATTTAGTAAGAGAAGTGACAAACATCACTATAATACTAGAAATAGGGACCAACTGGTTCAGCCAGGTTTCAGGCTAGCTAAGGTAGACTCCTCTTATATGGGGTACTGTTTAAAATGTTACAATAAAATACCTCCACACATCCTACAACTGAATGAATCGAAGTTTAAATCTTGTATTAAACGCACTCTATGTAGGCAAGCATACTATAAGTTGGGGGATTACATTAATGATATAAATGCTTGGCTCAATGCCGGTCCTGCTCCACAACCATAGGGGCAAACTAATTAATCAGCGTCTGAAGTTATTGTGGCAGCTGAAGAAGATTGTAAGACTATCTTTGCATTGTATAGACTCAATTTCCTAATATTGTATAATTGTAATGCCCATGTGTGAGTACTATGTAATTTTATTGACTCGACGGTTGCCCTGGTGGTTGAGAGATTGTCATGCTCACTTAAATGTTTCGCTGATGGTGGCGGGTGTGTCGGGTCATTTAGCTCCCTTCAAAATGGTCGAGCTGAATGGGGCTGATCCATACGTCATGTTCGTGAACGGGCGCTGTCAGTTGGGACTGGTCATCTCTTAGCTACCACGGTTTGTTTTAATTCATCTATTAAACTCTTGCTAATTATTGCTTTTACTCTGGACGCTCTAAATGTGCTCGTTTTTCTACATCGTTCTCACATTATGTATAATCTCAACATGAATGATGTATCCATGATTTTATAAAATATTATGATTTAAAAGAGTGTCCATGGAGTTTCTTGCCCATTCTTCTCCATAGAGATCGACGCTTTGGAATGGGCAACTACAGTACTTTCATAAGTTATTATGTCTTGTGACTGGGACTGTAGCAGCATCATTTTTTTGTTCTTGTTTTTATGACATTCAAAAGTGCCTGTAATGGTCTAATTGAAATAAATGCTTTGAGTTTGAGTTTGAGTTCACTGAAATCCAAAAAATGACACTGGGTACACCTGGGTCACTTGCGGACGCCCTCAAGAACCCAAAAAGACTCATCTGCTTCTGGAAGGGGGTAAGCTGGCTAGAGTAGCGGCCACCAGGTGCACGGCATATATACGCACAATGGTCTAAATGAAAAGACTAAGTGTGGAAACCAGACCCCTTCAAGAAGCGGGGTTCACATGAAGAAGAAGACACGTCGTGTTTTGTTTGGAGGTTTCTCTCTCAAGTGACCATTAGTAGCTCGGAGCCTGGACCCGATGCTTAAAGGGGCGCCATTCTTATGTTTTTTTTAAATAAATAAATGAATTATAATCTCTCATGCTGTTCCTACGTACCAGAATCGTATAAATTCGCTGAAGATTTAATACTGTTATTCCCCGTTTGCTAGCAAATTAAGTTCATAAAACGTGTTGTGTGGCTACCAACAGGTAATCACACAACAGGTTTTTATTTTGTACTCCATCTTTGTGTTATTTGGAATACATTTTTGTTTATTGAAGACTAGCTATTGCCCGCGGCTTCGCTGTTTAATCGGGGTAACACAGTTCCCTCTTTGCAGTTACCTGCTACCTGTAGTTTTTGCCCTTTGCGCCTTATTTATTGTAATAGCAAAGCTAAGTTTTCCCTTTTCTTCACTTTTTCTCCCTCAAATGACACTTTAAAAAAAAATGTCTATGTCCGTCTCCACCATCTCTGTACCAAAATTCATCCAAATCAGTTTTGCCATTTAGGCGTGAAGACGTAACAAACAAACAAACTCACTTTCGCTTGTATAATATTAGTAAGGATTTAATATAAGGTAATTTGCTGTAATAACAGTCGTTTTTACTCACATAAAATCAACAACCTGCATTATCTATATATTGCAGTTTAGAGGAATAGTCCTCCTGACAGTTTTCGGTCACGACGGCCCGATTTCAGCGGAGATTGGCCATCAGTCTGCGGGGTAGATATTTTAATACACGAGTCTGTGTGCAGGCACATTTGCACTCTCTGTTTCCTCACTACCATTGTCCTAAGAGACGACAATACGACACGACCAGAGAGCAATTAAATGATAAATGATGTTTATTTTGCAAGTAGGTTTTCACAAACACTTTTACACGTCATTTTGTTTTTAAACTAGATGAGGCCGGTGTTTCGTACCCGACTACTCTGAGAAGAAACAGCCGAAACAAACTCAGAGGTCATAGTCTCTTTTAAGGTCCAGACAAAATAATCTTGGTCAACTTACATGAGGACTATGCAGATTAGCAGATAGTGTCTGAAATGGTCTTTTTAATTAGGCTCAAGACTAACGATTTAACGTGATTTCCTGAGGCACGGGGTATCATACCGCCAACTTCCAACCTCTAGACTGTTACTGAGAAATTCTTAATGGTACAGCCAAATACCTCTTTTTGCCTGACACGGGAATCGAACCCAAGACTCCATACAGAGCACAAAAAACTGCACTATTTAGTATGTAAACAATATTTGTACACCCCACAAGGTAACACATACTGATGCATTATTTAATTGATAACATGTACTCGCGAAAGGAAATTGAGGGAGTCCTTTGTCTTGGTATGGACATGTAATGAGGAGGGACGAAGCACATGTGATGGATTGTGTAAGAAATAAAAATGAGGAGAAAGGAGTAAATGATGTTGTGACGTCTGTTAAGGGAGAATGGAAGAAGAAAACGTGCGGCGCCGACACCAAATAGAATGGGACAGGAAAGTGATAATGCACTTTTACGAATTATGTGTAACGAATAAAAATAATTTGAATAATTGATAAGGTTTCAAACATTACAGTATCCTGAAGCTATCCAAACTCATTAGCATATAGACGTCTTATTTTGTAATCCTTACTTATATTATAAAAGCGAAAGTGAGTTTGTTTATTTGTTTCGTCTTCACGCCTAACTTGCTAAACCGATTTTGATGAATTTTGGTACAGAGATAGTTAGGTCCCTAGAGACAAAAGCTATTGTTTAAAAGAAGTGATAAATGAGTGAGAAAGAGGGAAGAAAAAGGAAAACTTAGCTTTGCTATTACAATAAATATGGCGCAAGGGAAAAACTACAGGTAGCAGGTGCCTGCAAATCAGGAAAGGGGAACTGTGTTACCCCAAATTTAACGCGAGTGAAGCCGCGCGCAAAAACTAGTTAGTAAATAACGTATGGAAATAACGTTGTAGGTATCATCAATTAGACATTGGTTCCTTAAGATTAGGGTATTGTCCCCGTGTTCGGTGTTGATACTGTGAATTAAATTGTTTATTAATAAGTTAATTTCTGCAGGTTGGCGTGTCAAAAAACCTTCCACTTAGCCCATTTCATGCCTATAATTCCGATGGTGTTGGCAAAGGCTTACCCTAGATTTTGTTCATTTATATTCAAGTATCATCTTATAGGCAGGAGTAAGCCTGTTGCCATCCACAGGGACGATTGTTTTTTTTTTAAACGTTACCCCACACTAGGTATTTCTCCTGTATCGTGGGTACGTTTACAAACATTTAAACTTACATACACAAACAGCCACACCCGAAACGACTATCTGCAGGTCATACAAATATTTGTTCCGTGCGGGAATCGAACCCGCCACACGCAGCGCAGCAGTCGATCGCTTAGCCACTGCGCCAACCGTGCCGTCAATTGAGAGATCTCGTTAAAACTTTGAATTTCTTATTCATAACGATTGATTCTCACAACGCATAGTTATAAGGCCCACACGCTGAAGCAATTTTCAAGCTCATATTTATCTATTACGGGCATAAAAT
This sequence comes from Ochropleura plecta, assembly GCA_905475445.1. NCBI lineage: Eukaryota > Metazoa > Arthropoda > Insecta > Lepidoptera > Noctuidae > Ochropleura > Ochropleura plecta. The sequence goes on along the minus strand of FR997738.1, from coordinate 482,074 downwards.
CCTGCCTTTTTTTTCGGGTGGAAAATCATCCAATGACTTCCCCCGCTCTGGGCGGAGCGGGGGGGCATGTCAGACTTGTACTGACTAAAACCCACCCATGTTCCTTCTATTGCCCTTTACGTTCCGGGGCCGCGGTATCTCTTTCGAACAACCCGCAACCCCGGCAGGCGGAGGCCCTGGCAAGCCCCTCTGCTTTGCTGACTCTCTTTGAGGCGCGCGTGAAACACGAACGCGCCGTCGACACGGCCTGTCGTCAATAGACGGACAGACGGTGAGCTACCCACTGCTCACCGTCCACAGGCCCGCATCTATAAAATCCTGCCGTACGTAACAGTTCGTAGTTGAAATTCTACACTTGATGTTATTTTAGAGAAGTGAAGTTTTTAAGTTAAGTAACCCTTTATCTGATTCGGAATATTATTTCACTAACATGTAGCTATATTACCTCCGAGTACAGTTGATTTATTGCACTAAAGATTTTCCCGTGGGATGATTCCCGAAAAAAATGCAAGCGAATCCACGGGAAAAAGACAGTGTGACACATTTTTTGTGGTGGAACATTCTGTTTGATACATAAACTTGACCAAAAGGCACCCAAACCTTTTAATTTGCCGAGTGAACAATTTTACTTCCTAGCTGTTTGCTTGCCAGTACACAATAACAAAAGCACTACGCGTCGTCCTACATATGACGTATGACATCTTCTCCTGCATTCAACAGGTGCAGGGACACTACCGCAAGATGATGAGGGAGAACGTTAGTAAAATTTCATAACCTTAGCATGTCAGATAACAAACCAATTAAATGAAGAAAGTAGAGTTGTTTTAAACTTACTAATAGTCATTTAAAACTCAGAGCAGGGCCCGCTAGGGCTATTGCATGCCATGGTTGTAGGTTTTCGAAAGATATGCCACGGGCCCGGATCACAAAAGGTAATCTGACCCCAACATAGTTGGGAAATGGCTAGGCAACTGATGATGACAAGATATACCTAGAATTTTGTTGAGTAAATACAGTATGTATGAAAAAAAATTGACGGTTAATTGTATCAAAAGTACACTTAAATAACCATACTGCATTAGCATAACGTGTGCAAAATAACAATTCACGAATAAATTGCCACGCATTCGACTCCAATTTCCTCAAGTACCTACACGACCAACATGCATAAAAACAATGGCGGCACAATATGTTGGCTCGTCTCGTAGCCAACTTTACTGCGATAATATCTTAGTGCCAACTGATCGTGACTCATCAAACTTTGTATAAAAGACACTTGGACGCTAGTTAGTCATTAGTCGTGATCGAATTGTGACTTCGCAAGTACAACATGAAGGTAACTTTGGGTAAGTCTGCTTTATAATATAACTAGCTTGTGCCCGCGACTTCACTCGCGTGAAATTCGAGGTAACACAGTTCTCCTTTTCCGATTTACAGGTACCTGTAGTTTATGCCCTTGCGCCTGATTTAATGTAATAGCAAAGCTAAGTTTTCCATTGTGTTCATCTTGTAACAATAGATTTGAACCGGACTGCGATGGTTATCCGGAACACACGTACAGATCAATGAATCAAGAATCCAAAAACAAATGGCGCTGCAAGATGTGTATTAAGAAAAAAACTACCAATTCTATAGAGCCATCTAACATAACAATAAGAAAAACAACGACGTATCTTACTACAAAAACGCCTCTGCAAACTCACTCAAAGAAAAAACAGTCGTCCCCTGACCAGGATTCTCATGTACTAACCGACTGCGATACATCTTACGAAATGGATAACTCACCCAACAAACTCTCAAAAAGTGTGGATGGTACTTCGACTAACACATCTTCAATGTCTGAGATGCAAGACACAATAGCCCAACTAACTACAAAAGTAGAGAGCACAGAAAATGAGTTAGAGAACACAATATTAGAAAACAACGACTTAAAAAGACAAGTGAACAAGCTCACTCAAGAAATTAATGTTTTGAAGTCGTTGTGTCATTCTTCTACAAGCAGTCCTATATGCAATGACAAAAAGAAAAGACAGTCTTGCGTAAGTCAACTTGTGTCTTCTACTCCCTCCTCTCCGAAGCTTACTACAAATGTTCAAAGTAATAACAGCTTTATGTATCTACATCTGCAACAAAATATCTCCGCCCTGCAAAAGGAGCTACAAATAGCAGAAAATGAGATAAAAACTCTGAATACACAAATACAGGTTTTGAATCAATCACTTAGGACCACACCAAAACAGATTTGTTCAGCCAATACCTGTACAACAAACCCAGTTGCCCAAAACCTAAGTAAACACATGTTCGGAAAAACAATAAGGATTTTTGGGGCGCAACAATGTGTCGGTCTGGCTGCTGCCCTTATTCATTCAAGAAAGACTACACAATACGAAAAATATGGAGTCCTCGCCCATACGATGCCAAATGCACAGAGCGACACAATTACAAAAAGCTGTACTAACATAAACCTACAACCAGGTGACAAAATTGTAATATCTTTAGGTGAAAATGACTATAACATGGTACATGTATTATCTCAGTTAAAAATAATACTAAAGACATTTCATAAGAATAGTATAATATTATTAAACGTTTTAAAAAGTAGCCATTTAGATGTCGACCAATTGAATTATCGTCTCAAAAGTATTTGTAAACACTATAAAAATTGTCATTTCATGGATTCAGTACACCACAACATATCTGACATTTGCAAAGCCATAAATTACATATTAGATTGTGATTATTATAACCAAAAATATTTAAATCCGGCCGAGCTCAGGAAACACCTCGCAAGTAGTAAACCAAGTTCTTTGCAAAAAAGGGAGACGAATGTACCCAAAAAAGGAACTATTCCCTTTTATTTCAAAAACAGCAATAGTAGTGGAACTCAGAAAAAAGCAAACCCTCGACTTCCCTCCGAAGAGCATAGAAAGGGTACTATACCATATTATTTTCCCACACTTACAAAGAACGAAACATTTTTTCGTACCTAAAAACACAGCACCTACATCACACAACTTTAGGATACTCCACCAAAATATTGCAAGTGTCTTATCAAAACAGGAACTATTGGAGTTGACACTACAAGAAATGCGTGACTCACATAATGACCCACATGTGATCTGCCTCTCCGAAACATTCATTAAAAAAGGTCATGAGAACTATCTCAGGTTATTGAATTTTGAAATGGCTGCAAATTTTTGCAGAGAAAAACACAGAGGTGGCACTTGCATTCTGGTAAAAAAAGGTCTAGACTACAAAGAATTACAGTTTATACAGAAATATGCATCGGTAAATACTTTCGAAGCATGTGGTATAGAGTTAGATAATAAGAAATTAGTGATTATTTGCTTATACCGAACACCTCAATCCGATCCTAATCAATTTTTAAATAAGTTAGATAGTATCTTACGTGATTTATACAAGAAATACAAATCTAGCACACGAATAGTTTTAACAGGTGACTTTAATATTAATACATTGAAAAGAAGCAAAATCACTCAAGAATTTCAAGACTTAGCAAACAATCACAATGTGAAAATTCATATTCAAGAAGCTACTCGAAAAGCTTCCTGTATAGACCATATATTGAGTAATATACCTGACGCAATCTCAACAGTCCTACCGCTTCATCTCTCTGATCACGACACAGCACAAATGTTAAGCTTCCCTTTAAAGCTTCAAACAACAAGAGCCGCGATATACCACATTCACAAAAGAGACTACAGTCTAGAAAATACACATAAATTCACTAAATGCCTACAAAGTCTATCTTGGACAGATATTTACATGGAAAGCGATGCAAATACAGCATTCAGCGCTTTCCACGCATTGATTGGCTTGTTTTACAATCTTTGTTTTCCAAGAATTAGGGTTAAGATAAATCTAAACAATAAAATAAAGCGGATGTGGATAAGTAAGGGTCTTAAACAGAGTTCTAAAATAAAGCGTTTTTTACGGTATCAATATTACAAGAATAAAAATATAACTAATAAGAATAAATATATCTCATATTCAAAACTATTACAGAAGTGTATTCACAGTGCCAAACGAAATGCCAACATTAAGTTTATGAATAATAATGATAATAAATGTAAAGCCGCTTGGACAATCATAAAAAACGAAATCCAAAATACGGACCGCAAAGACAACATTGAATACATTAAAATTGACAACACTATACTCACCAAACCAGCAGATATGGCCTCGGCCTTCAACAGTCATTTTACAAATTATATTCCCACTCAAAATTGTACAAATAGTTGTCGCAATGATACCCAAACTGCTAACTCGATGTTCCTCACACCTACATCCGAAAACGAGGTGAGGAAACAGATACTATCTTTGAAAAATACCAACGCTGAAGGTTACGATGATCTTAACACTCGTATTATTAAGGCATGTGTTAATGAAATAAGCGGGGTGTTGACCTATCTTATTAACCTGTCTTTTTCACAAGGAGTCTTTCCTAACGCTTTGAAAAAATCTGTTGTCAAACCAATTTTTAAAAAGGGTGAAAAATGTGACATTAACAACTATCGCCCCATAACACTGATACCCATCATGTCGAAAATCTTTGAAAAATGCATGTATCAAAGAATAGTTAACTACTGTGAGAAATTTAACATTATAAGAAAAGAGCAATTTGGCTTCCAAAAACATAAGTCCACATCCCTAGCCATCTTTTCACTTTTGAAAGCAATATTGACTAATATTAATAACAAGCAGTTAACGACAGGGCTATTCTTTGATTTATCAAAGGCATTTGACCTAGTTTCACATGAAATATTATTACAGAAATTAGAGGCTATCGGTATTAGAGGACTGCCACTTCGATGGATATCGTCGTATTTAACTAATAGACAACAGAGAGTTACTGTCACTAAACTTAATGAAAGTAAGGATATGACTGAATATTCGTCTGAATATATAACTATAAAGCGCGGCGTCCCCCAGGGTAGCATATTGGGCCCTATTTTATTTCTACTCTTCATAAACAATGTAGTTAATGTAACCAATCATAAATGCTTCCTGTTTGCTGATGACATTTGCATAATTGTTACCACTGACAAAAAATATAAATCAATTACGGATCATGAAACAGACATAAATAATACAATAGACAATCTAATTAATTGGTTAAATAATAATGAACTAGCTATTAATCTAAATAAATCAGTATACATACAATTTAATAAATCTTATAATAATGCATTTAATTTTAAAATGGACATTCCGAAAATTACACAAGTGGCACAAACAAAATTTTTAGGAGTAGTAATTGACGAACATCTTGACTGGAAAGCCCAGGTCGATACTGTGTGCAATAAAATAAATAAATTTGTCTACGCTTTAAGACAAATAAAAAAAGTCACTAATATAAAAACGGCTGTGATGTCCTATCGCGCATATGTAGAGTCCTCACTACGGTATGGACTAATTATGTGGGGAAATAGTACGGACCACAATAGAGCATTTATAGCCCAAAAAAAATGTTTACGAGCCCTATACGACATTCCATCTGACGAATCATGTCAACCAATATTTAAGGAACTTGGTTTACTACCGTTACCATCATTATATATTTACGAAGCATGCATGTTTGTTCGAAAATACAAACAATTATTTAAAACAGCAGAGGAAATAAGCTCTCGAAGTCGGCGTGACCAATACAGACTTGTTTTGGATGAACTACCCAGATCAGCAAAATATAATAAAAACTCTCTGGCAATGTGTGTACGGTTATATAATAAATTACCAAATATGTTTAAAACGTTAAATTGTAAATTATTTAAAATTCAGCTATACAAATGGCTCAATAATAATAATTTCTATTGCATTAATGATTATTTAAAATGAATTTCAATGTTATCAATTTTATCCCAATGCCTTAATGTATGTCTAGTTTGCATGCTTTAGTTTAAGCAAAACATGTCTGATCTAATATTTTTAATAACATCTTGTATACCATGTTTTATGCAAATAAATATATCTTATCTTATCTTATCTTATCTTCCCTTTTCTTCCCTCTTTCTCCCTCATATCTCAATCTTTTTTTAAAAAAAATAGCCTATATACGTCTCCAGGGTCTATACCAAAATTCATCAAAATCGGTTTGGCCATTTTGGCGTGAAAACGTGAGAAAGTGTTTGTTAAACAAACTAACTCATTTTCGCTTTTATATTATTAGTAAGGATAAGGATATAATATTTTGAGCGTGGAAGAAAAGCTGGATGGATTGTGTAAGGAATGATATGAAGAAGAAAGGAGTTAATGATGCCGTAACGTGACAGGGGAGAATGGAAGAAAAAAACGTGTTGCGTCGACCCCAAATAGAATGGGACAAGGGCAGGAAAATTGTGACTATTTTTTTTAAATTAAAGGAAAACAAAATGATTATAAGGAACGCAGTAGGCAAGGTTATCTTATTTCGTGCTGTGTTTCAGTTACGCCTTGAAAATGGCGTGAGATGAAAAGGAAAATCCGATTGTTTTAGTCCTAACACGGCACTAGACTAGTTTTTTTTTTTTTTTTTTTTTAAAAACCTTGCCCCACACTAGGAATTTCTCCTGTATCGTGGATGCGTTTACAAACATTTAAGCTCACATACACAACAGCCAGACCCGAAACAACTATCTGCAGGTCATACAAATATTTGTTCCGTGCGGGAATCGAACCCGCGACACGCAGCGCAGCAGTTGATCGCTCAGCCACTGTGCCAACCGTGCCGTCAATTGAGAGATCTCGTTAACTAACTAGTCATAGCGGCGTGATTATAATACAATATGGAGATATTTGAAGCAAAGTTTTTAACCAACATCAAAAACAAGACGAAGTTCTCAATTCAACTGTGTTTTTACTATATTTGTAACGCGATTATTCTGCCGATTGTGGGCTGATTTTCGAAATTCCTTTTTTAATCGAAAAAGTATACTCCCGAAGGATACTTTTATTACTGTAAGACATATATATTGCTTGAGTAGTTTATAGGGTATCTTTTAAAATAATATATTTTTTCTTCTCAGCATGAGCATGTCGCATATTGTAACATAATATGCACATTATGCTACATGCTCATAGTAGGTAGCAACGGAAAATTAATGCTAAAGTGTTTTGTCCTGAGCGTGTCAAATATATTCTTTACTTCGTCCGCGTGGCATAGTTACTTTGGGCTAACACTAACTTTAACCAGCGTGATAATAGAAAAAATATTTTTTTTCTCCTTTTCTTCCCTCTTTCTGCCCCTTTTCTCATTTTTTTTTTGTAAATTAGTCTATGTCCGCCTCCAGGGTCCTAACTATCTCTGTGTCAAATTTCATCAAAATCCCTTTGGCCATTTAGGTGTGAAGACGTAACAAACTCACTTTCGCTTTTTTAATATTAGCTTATAAATTACACGTATATTTCTCGGCAGTATTCTCCCTGTTTCTGGTGCTGATGGGAGCCATGCTGACCAACGCTGCGTCAGGATGCTTCTGCACCGCTGTCTTCGACCCCGTGTGTGGCCGGAATGGCAGGACATACGGCAGCGCCTGCCAGTAAGTCTTATTTGTACACTGCATTTAGATGTCGTCATAGTCAGAGAAATACGCATCAAACAGCGTCATGACAATTGACACACAGTCGCCAAAGTTAGGTCATTCAAAATAGCGCCATCTAACTGTTTATTGGGTTATCGATATTTTTAAAGACGTAGGAAAGACCTGGAACGAAGGACTCGTAGAATCGAGCAATGGGTGAAACTAGGCTGTCAAGATCATGATGGAACAAATAAGAATCCTAGTCTCAGTAGTCCTGTAGTATCATCACGAGATCACTTGAAGGTACGATGAGTGACGGGGCGCTGGGCGCAGTGGCTGACCGATTGACTGCTGCGCTGATGAAATATTTGTATGACCTATAGGTAGTTGTCCTGAATCTGTCTGTTTGTGTATGTGAGTTTAAATGTTTGTAAACGCACCCACGATAACAGGAGAAATTCCTAGTGACATCTTGATACTATTGAAGGTGAGATTCGAATTCTAGGTCGGGCATATCCTTAATAGAATTAACAGAAATGACTTGACCTAACCTAACTCCTCAAGAAAAGCAGGCGTAATATGAAGTTCACGTTCTTACGTCTTATGTACACCTTTCATCTCTACTTAGTAACTTGTTGCCCAAGTTTCTGAGATTTTTTTTTTTTTTTTTTATTATAATTCACAAAACTGATGTACAATCTAATCACAAATGTATAAAATAGTTACAATATAATAGGTCTGATTGACATCTACTAGATGTGAATCTAACGTGCATATTTTATGTTGTACACTAAGCAAAAACCTACAAATAAAGAACTTTTCCCTTACCTAATTAACAAAAAAGAAAAATAAACAAAAAAAAACTTGGAAAGTAACACTAAAATTAAAGTAAAACACAGTAGTAGCATAGTAAAAATTAAACATTAAAAATAATTATACAATTAAAACTTTAAGTTTTGCCTTAACTGAGGCTACAGAACCAGCAAAGACATCGATTTCGTCACGAATAGTGGCAATTGAAAGCATACGGCAAATAGGTGAAAAGTTTCCTAAATTAGTTCGACCATGAGGCAGAACGAAAGTCCTTCGATTAATTAAGCGGCTGCTATTACGTGGAATACTAAATTTCACTTTTTCTAAAAGCTCGGGAGAATCTATTAAACCGTTTATTAACTTAAACAAAAACATGAAGTCTAAAGATTTTCTACGTGCACTTAAGGTTTTCATTTTGTAATGGCTCAACCGAGAGTCATATGAATTCAGACTACGACATTTGTTATCTGAGTAACATAGGAGATATAAAAATCTTTTTTGAACGCGTTCTATCCGATCTGAGTGCACCTGATAGAATGGATTCCATACCGTACTACAATACTCAAGAACACTACGAATAACGCTGTTGTAAATAGAAATAGTGAGAATTGGTTCTTTAAAAATTTTCATTTCCCTGACGATGAAACCTGACAGTTTAGATGCCCGACTAATCATTTGGTCGTAATGACTCCTGAAATTTAAACTACTGTCTATTTGGACACCAAGGTCTCTAATAGTATCAACTTCTTGGAGCGGACTGTTCTTGATGGAGTAAGACTGCTGAGAAATCTTCCTATTTCTGCTAAATTTAATGACGTAACATTTGTTTTGATTTAATGACATTTTATTTTTTATGCACCAATTATGTACGTTATTTATATCTTGCTGAAGGTGATCAGTATTAGATTCGTTATATATAATTCGATATATTTTTAAATCATCAGCAAAAAGTTTGTATTCCGATGCAATTTTACAGCCCAAGTCATTTATAAAAACTAAGAAAAATAGAGGCCCTACTGTGTGACCCCTGAGGCACCCCTGATGGTATGTAAAATCGTTTTGATTTAAAACCTTTGAGATACACCAATTGTGACCGATTTTTTAAGTAAGATTCGCACCAAAAAAATCGGTCACAATTGGTGTATGAGATTTGATTTGATTTGATTTGAGATGTTGTTAATTATGTTACTTTACTCAAACAACTTTGAGATAGTTTTGTTGCGGTTCATGAGGGGCTTATTACATATTGTTATACATTGCCACAACATAAAAAAAATACTTTATAGCTTACAAAATAAGTTAGCTGTAGTGCCAATATATTATAACCGTATTAGCGATAGAGCTGACGACCGTTGGGAAGACGTTCATATGCCGCTAATTTTAAGCAAAACCGAAAGGAAACATTACGTATTCGATGTTCGGTTAGGTTGAGGAAATCTTAAGAGCTCTTAATCTCTGTCGTTGACCTCAGGGGACGCGGCTTTCATCAAACGAGATTCAGACGCGCGTGTGTCGCGTTGCAAAACGCGTCCCGATAATTCGTGGCATGCTCTAATGCTAGGGCCCCATTATTGGGATTGCGGTGTGCGTAAGAAATTTGGAGGAGGTTTTCTGGCCTAAGAGCCCATTCACGACTTCGGTCTTAGCGGCGAGCGGCGCGGCGGGCGGCGCGGCGGCGGCAAGCGGTGCGTTTTACACGCCACGTACTCTCAGTAGCGGCGAGCGGCTGCGGCCGAGGTGGACGGATTTAGGTAGTCAGCACGAGCTCAAAATAATGGCGTTATCAAAATTATCCCTTCTGTGTTTAGAGAGCAGTATATTTTTAAAACAAGATATTCTTAATATGAGAAAAGGAGTGCTCGAACTTAATAAAGATCGATATTTAAATGGCGCATTTCGTGACCTATACGAAGATTACAGAAAATATGTTGTTGTGTGTTGGGGATGTCTGACATCCGTATAGAGGGTCTAACAGTTTAGTGCATCGGTATGTATTCGTGAAAACCTAAATGCCTGTTCCAGGACTGTCAGTAAATTGGCATTCAACCAATAGATTTGTCACAAGAAAATTCGTTCACGTACCTCAAAAAGAAAACCGGATTGTCTTGTTTTCTCCGCAATTACTATCACAAGCCGCGTGACGCTTAAACGTGTAACTCGTGGGCAAGTGGTTATAATTCCGTATGCCTTGGATATTAAAAGTTTAATGAATACTTCTGTGTAAGCAACCGATTTATGTAATTGTTCTCTTTACTTTTAGAGCAAGCTGCGCAGGCGTCAAAGTGGCGTCAAAGGGGGCTTGTGGCAGTCGCAGCAAGTCGTAACACATTCTGCCGTGTCCAATTTTATTTGGGGTCGGTGACCTCTCGTAACTTAAACTAGATCTACACGATGTCTTGCATTTATCTCAACGTTTTGACTGAATCTCTTACTGTTAAAATAAAATTATTGCCATAATATTGTTTTTTGTGTTTTTTTACGTACTTAATACTCGCAATAGTTTTCTGAGTCTCCTTTACCGCGACGACACCTATGAAGAAAGGGGCCCAAGACTGACATCTGTGCCAACGACTGTCTCGGATGGCGGCGCATGGACCAGTTGAATAAATCCATGTATCACACCCGCATGGGTTTTTACACTACAACTTAGATACTCCTAGTCAAAATGCTTCTCGCAATCATGTAAGGATAAAAACTAAAGAGTCTTCATCTCTTAATATTATTAATCAAAAAGATACCGCGGCCCCGGAACATAACAGGCAGAAGAACTAACATGGATGGGTTTTAGTCAGTAAAAGTCTGACACTCCTTCTTACTTCGCCCAGAGCGGGGGATCCTTATATGAAAGGCACAACAATAATAGCTAATATTTTTTAATGTAAACCTAATCAGCATTGCAAGCAAAAGCTAATTTAGTTGAGTAGGAGGGATCTACCGACGTGGCAGTAACGTGTTCAATACAAACGTTGTTAAACTAATTAGTATTAGTAATAGCAGGTCGTAGACGTTGGTAATTAGCAGGCGCCTGATATATTAATCAGTTAGCGATACTGAAGGCACATGGCGATTAATCATTGTTGGGAAATGATATTGTATTGGGTTATGACATATTGGCAGTTGTGACTACTTCTCCTAGAAAATAGCTAGCTTATACAAAAAATATATGTATTTTGTTACATTTTTGTTAGCTTAAAAGGTCATAATAATAATAGTGCACGGTTATTTTTCTTAAAGGCCCCCAACCGAAGCTGAAAGGCACTTGATCTCTCCGTTACGCGTTAATCCGTTTTTTAGGGTTACGTATTTCAAAAGTAAAAAGCAGAACGCTTATTGGATCGCTTTCTTGTCCGTCTGTCGGCCTGTCTGTCTGTCAAGACCCTTAACCTCGGGAACGCGTGGAGATTTCGAGTTGAAATTATAACTATATACTCCCGTCTATAGTCGGTTTGTGCTGTGAAAAAATCAACCCTGTAAGTAATCTTACCAAGGGGTATCGAATTACCCAATACTAACTTGATCTTGGAGGTCAGATTGGCAGTCGCTGCATGTAAAATACTGGTATGCAGCTACATCCGGATAGACTGGAAGCCAACCCCAACATAGTTGGAAAAAGGCTAGGCAGATGATGATGATGTCTGGGACCTGGTTTATGGGCCTCCTTCCTGAGCGAGGGAGTTGTCTCTCATTAACGAACAAGCCTAGTGTGGCTTCAAATATATTGCACAGTGGTAGACAAATGTGAAAGTTCCTTTCCTAATCACTTGCCATTATCACTGGCTGGCGTTTAACAGATGACCGTAAAGCAATTAATAGCGTTGTGATAGCAAATTGTGGCCATTACCAGAGGTTGGGTCTATCAATCAGAGTACCTTTGTTGGAATATACCTACGGGAGAATAGTTGGAGTGTCACTAAAGACTGACGTAGTACTTTCGTTTGACTCCACACATAATATGCGTTGGATGTGTGGTGTCACGCGTAGGTCATAGAGCTAGAAAAATATGGAGGCGCCGAGACTATGCATACATTTGGTTATACTTGAAATAAATATAAATGAGTTAAATATGATACAGAATGAGAACAATTATTTTATATAAATTATCGTATTTGATTAAAGGGATAAAACCAGTGATAAGTTGTTGCCCATTTTGGCAACATTTTGTCGTGGCGTAGTGACAACTGAAGGTAAGTATCATAGCAGCCATTTTAAGCGACGAGTTTTGTGGTAGTTTTGCTGTCAAATGGTTCCCTTCTGTATGTAATGCGATTTGCGAGAAGTTTGCGAAAATTTTTACTCTTACTTTATTTACTCTCTTCTTAACTGTATATAAATGTTGTAAAATAGTAATTTTGATTACACGGTTGGCGCAGTGGCTGAGCCATCGACTGCTGCGCTGCGTGTCGCGGGTCCGATCCCCGCACGGTTATACAAATATTTGTATAACCTACAGATAGTTGTTCCGGGTCTGGCTGTTTGTGTATGTGAATTTAAATGTTTGTAAACGCACCCACGATACAGGAGAAAATCCCAGTGTAATTCATCGTTTAAAAAAAATAAAAATAATAACATGCCTGTGTGTTGTATTATGTAGCGTAATTTAAAAAATCTGAAGATTGGTCTCAAAAGTTTTTGCACAGGTAAGTAGCCAGTTTTCAGGCAATAGTTCATAATAACACTGCGATATTAATACACCATCAGGAATGTATGGCTTATTGGTATTGTAATTTCAGATCATTTCAGTACAGTAATTTTTTTCATAATTTTCATTTCATTTGTTTATTAATTACTAGCTGGCGCCCGTGGCTTCGCCCGCGTGATATCGAGAAAAAAGGATCCTATGTGTTATTCCAGACCATAATTTACCTCTGTGCTAAATTTCATTAGGATCCATTCAGTCGTTTTGACGTGAAAGAGTAATAAACATCCATACATCGATATATATCCACCCATACATCCTTACAAACATTCGCATTTATAATATTACTAGCTGCGCCCCGCGGCTTCGCCCGCGTGATATCGAAAAAAAGTATCCTATGTGTATTTCAGACTATAATTTTCCTCTGTGTCAAATTTCATCAAAATCCGTTTAGCCGTTTTGACGAGAAAGAGTAACAAACATCCATACATCTGTCCATCCATCCCCACAAACATTTGCATGTATAATATTAGTAGGTTATAGTAGGATTATATGTCGAAGTAGTATATCGTGTTGTACCGTTGCCGTAACGTTTTCTGAAACTAGTTTCTGCGCTGAAACGATAACAGTATCTAAGTCTACGATGTTAAGGCTCTCTTTTACGGCGACTTTTTTCATAGGACACTATTCGGGTGTGCTTCGACTTCACAGCCCCGAAATAAAAGTACCTACTTTTTTATTTAATAAAAATATATTTTACATCTAGCTTTTTTTTTAGCTCGTGGCTAAATAATAGCAGCCGCTCAGGTCGATCTTTAGGTTAAGCCGCGCTTGCCTAGGTTGGTCTGTGGATGGGTGACCACCCGTTACATACCGAGTTCCCTCCGTGCCTCGGAAAGTACGTTAAGCCGTTGGTCCCGGCTGTCATTTGTAGATCTTTGACAGTCGTTACAGGTAGTCAGTGTCCCGAAAGTCTGACAACCAGTCTTACCAAGGGGTATCGTATTACCCAGTACTAACTGGGTTGTGGAGGTCAGATAGGCATATTAGAGAATGGGATACGATTGCAGGAGTAAAATACTTATTTGTAGTACAACAGAAAACTATATTTTTTAGACTAATGTTACAACGGTTGCTAGGACACACCATGCAGTAGACAAGATGTAGTTTATATTAAACTTATAGGTTTGCAACCTCTAACACCGCCCCTTAAACTTATCTTGTAAACACACATCAGTAGCCAGACCTAACTCGTTAACAAAATACTTATGTTTCTCTACCGACAAAGGTTTTGTTAAGACATCCGCCGTCATTTTGGACGTTGGCATGTAATTTATTTTTACTGCACCATTGCTGACCGCCTCCCGGACGAAATGATGACGTATGTCTATATGTTTTGACCTACCATGAAACATACTACTTTCAGTCAATTTCAAGGCCGACTGATTATCATTGAAAATAGTTATTTCAATGTTACTACCTATACATTCGTGCAAGAAAGTTTTTATAAACAGTGCTTGTTTACAAGCATCGGAGAGCGACATGTACTCCGCCTCAGTACTCGATAACGCAACGGTACGCTGTTTCCTACTTTCCCAACAAGTAATAGAATTCCCAATTTTGAAAACATATCCCGTATAAGAACGTCTATCAATTTCATTAGAAGCCCAGTCTGCATCAGCAAAACCCGTCACAGATAAACCAGTTTTCTTATAGGTAATGCAGTAATCTACTGTACCTTTAAGATAACGCAACACACGTTTAGCTGCTTTCCAGTGAACATCGGAAAAACAGTTATTGAATTGGCTTAATACGCTTACAGCATGACATATATCAGGACGCGAACAGACCGCTACATACATAAGACATCCGATCAATTCTCGATACTCCAAACTGTCATCCTTTTCTTCAGCTTTGTTCAATTTTTGGCACTGCATTGGAGTTTCAACAGATTTGCAGTCTTGCATTTTGTATTTCTCTAATATCTTTTTAATATAGGCACTTTGATCTAGAGTGATCTTGCCATTATCTTTCCTGATTCTTAATCCTAGAACTTTTTCTACAGGACCAAGATCTTTCATCACGAATTCTTTCATCAGCAATGATTTAGTTTTAGTTTTTTCCGCATTACAATTGCTAAAAATTACTAAATCATCAACATACAATGCGATAATTACAAACTTGTCGCCGTTTCGGTTTATGTATACACATGGTTCGGAGACCAATCTCTTAAAGTTGAGTTTGTTGACAAGAATATGATTGATCTTTTCATTCCATGATTTAGGCGCTTGTTTTAGACCATACACAGCTTTGCGTAGTTGATACACCTTATTATTGCCTCTACCTTTTTCAAAACCTTCTGGTATTTCCATGAAAATGGTTTCTTTTAAATCGCCGTTTAGAAAGGCTGTTTTTACGTCCATGTGGTCAATCTCCATGTCGTACTCCACAGCCAAAGCTAATAACATTCTTATGGTTTCGTATCTCACTACAGGTGAAAAAGTTTCAAAATAATCCACTCCATACTTTTGTGTAAATCCTTTTGCCACTAGACGTGCTTTGTATTGTAATAGTTCACCGTTAAGCCCTCTTTTCTTCTTAAATATCCACTTGGTCTTTATTGGTTTTGCACCTTTCGGCAAATCGGTTAAGGTAAAGCACTTATTGTCCAAAAAGGACTGATACTCGTCTTTCATAGCAGCTCGCCACTGCCTGGCTTCAGGACTATTCAACGCTTCTTCAACTGTTCTTGAGTCATCTGTCTCAAATGAAACATCTGGAACATAAGTAGCATCCGAGTGATGATCTGTGACCAAGCTACTGGTCGAAGCTTCGCTATCATTAGCATCATCAGTAGTCACAGAAGTTTGTTCTAACTCTGTTCTATTCTCGGATACACAAGGAGTCTTAAGTTCTATAATCACATCTGATTCTACTTTAGTGAAGTTCAGATGCTTGAGGAATTTATTCTCAATGAACTTAACATTTCTCGCTATTGTTAACTTATAGCTCTCAACATCCAAGAGCCTGTATCCTTTTGTGTTCTCACAATATCCCGCGAATATGTAAGGTTTAGATTTGCGATCCAGTTTATTACGATTATTTTGTACAGCATATGCTAAACAACCAAACACACGTAAGTTATCTAAGTTTACCTTACGTCCAGTGTAAATTTCTTCTGGAGTTGCACCTCTAACAGCCTTTGTAGGTGAGCGATTTTTAATGTACACTGCAGTGTTCGCAGCCTCAGCCCAAAAACGTTGATCCAAACCTGCTTCCAGAAGCATACAGCGCACCGCCTCCATAATCGTTCGGTTTGCGCGTTCGGCAACTGCATTTTGCTGTGGACAATGAGGAACTGTAGTATGATGCCGGATTCCACACTGACTCAAATACTGCTTAAATCTCGTATTGATGTACTCGCCACCATTGTCGCTTCTCAGGATTTTAATCTTTTTATTAGTCTCGTTCTCTACAAGAGCTTTGAAAATCAAAAAACACTCAAAAACTTTGTCTTTCGATTCTATTGAATAACAAAATGTCTTCCTAGAAAAATCGTCAATAAATGTTAGCAAATATCTCGCACCGCCTATAGATTTCACTGGCATAGGGCCGCACACGTCCGTGTGAACCAGTCCTAACACCTCACTTGCACGTGAAAAAGATTTCTTAGGAAAAGGTAAATTAGTAACCTTACCTTCAATACAAGCGATACATTGCTCGTATGTGGATACATCATAGTCGATACCAGTCGCCATACCACTTTTGAGTAGGTTCATGCTGCGACTATTCAGATGTCCAAGCCGACGATGCCATAAACCCTGAGATTGAACCTCTACCTGGGTACTCAAGGAGACACTTACTGGCATACTGTGTTCACGCGAAACGGAATTTATAGACGCATCCCCGGTTTCTAATTTATAAAGACCGCATGCATCCCGTTTTGCTACAGCTACTACCTTTCCTTTTTCGTAAATTTTACAAAAATTCGATATAAATTTTACTTCAAAATATTTTTGTGTCAAAATAGTGACAGATAACAGATTACATGACAAGTTCGGTATAAAAACTACATTACTGACAGTTATCCATTGGTTTTGTAAAAAAAGTTTCACATTACCACAACCCATTGTAAAAAGTTTTTCACCGTTCGCAACACTTATTTCTTTTGGCGTATCACACACAAAATCATGTAAAATGTCTCTATTATTGGTCATGTGGCAAGTTGCACCACTGTCGACGTACCACACATCTCGATCCAGCTTTACCATCAGAGCCGACAACATAGTCGTCCTACCAGGAGTTTTTTGAACCTTCTCCTCCTCTTGACAACTGGAACTAGATGGCTTATCCTTATGCGTAGCTTTCTGCCTGCAATCTCTAGCGTAATGACCTAATTTTTTGCATCGAAAGCACTTGGGACGCTTCGAGATCGAAGTCAAAGTCGTTAGGGCATTCTGTTCCGTACCCTCTGCATCACCTCGTCTCTGAGCCTCCTGGAGTAGTTTAGTTTTCACCAGTTCACTTGAGAGAGAAAGGCTACTATGCTCTAACGTCATAATGAGTGGGTCAAACTGCTTGGGGAGCCCACTGAGCATTATTATAGCAACGAATTCGTCTTCCAGAGAAGCATTTATGTCTTGCAGTTGTTGGGCTGTATCTAGAATTTTTGTAACATACACCTCCATACTCTCAAACTGCTCTAATTTTAAGCTAAATAACATTCTGAGGAGACCTAATCTTCTACACAGACCTTTGTCCTCGAACGAATTCTGTATATTCTTCCAGGCGTCAAACGCAGTATTGCAATTCCTGACAACGGAGTAAACATATGGCTGAACACTGAGGCAGATTCGTGCTAGCGCTTTTTCCTGTTTCTTCTTGTCTTCGCATTCTGGTTTATTTTTCTTATCGACCTCGTTGACACATTCAAACAAGTCTTCATGAATAAGCAACATCTTCATTTGAAATTTCCAGGAGGTGTAATTATTTACTCCGGAGAGTTTTTCAATTGCGACGGATTGGTTACTCATTTTCGCGATTTCGTAATTATTACGTGATAATGTAATTAATTATATCATACGCGTTCTGCTTCCTCACGCTCTGCTACCATATTAGAGAATGGGATACGATTGCAGGAGTAAAATACTTATTTGTAGTACAACAGAAAACTATATTTTTTAGACTAATGTTACAACGGTTGCTAGGACACACCATGCAGTAGACAAGATGTAGTTTATATTAAACTTATAGGTTTGCAACCTCTAACAAGGCAGTCGCTCCATGTAAAATACTGATATTCAGCTGCATCCGGTTAGACTAGAAGCCGACCCCAACATAGTTGGGAAAAGGCTAGGCAGATGATGATCTAGCTTTTTTTTAAAAAAACAGCTTCATTATTTTATGTAACTTCCAAATACTTTTCCGAAAAATTATTTAATATAAATACAATTTTAAATCGAAAGGATATTGTCACATTCTTGCTTTATTTTTATCAAGCCAAAATTATTTTTTGTAATGTTTTGATTTTTATACAGCGCAGCGGTTGGCTATTAGTTCAACTTTAACAAATAGTTTTTCATGGTGTTCTTTTCTTATATTTGTTTTCTACAGGTTCAAAAATGTTCAAATTTGGTAAAACGTCGCCTTAACATAAATTAACATAATTTAAAATATTTTATTATTCAAATGTAATACTTTAAACGTTATCAAACAAATAAACCATGGGAAAACATAATTACCACTCACTCAACATGAATTTTGTTCTAAAATAAAAAGTTGTTGTTGTTACAATGAACTTAGTCCTACTAATATTTTATTATAATTGTATACTAATATTATAAATGCGAATGTTTGTGAGGATGGATTGATGGATATTTACTCTTTCACGTCAAAACGGCTGAAGGGTTCTTGATGAAATTAGCACAGATTTAAATTACAGTCTGGAATAGCACATGGGATTTTTTTCTAATAATCACGCCGGCGAATCCGCGGGCACTAGCTAGTATTCTTGTTATAATTATTATCCAAATGTTTTATCTTTGAAGTAAGTGAATCTTGTAACTCCTATATTCCTTGACTCCAAGTAACTGCGTAGTGAATCGACTGCCTATCCGACCGTATTTAGCTGCATCGGCTAAGACTTACCAATCCTTACTAATATTATAAAAGCGAAAGTGAGTTTGTTTGTTACGTCTTCACGCCTAAATAGCTAAACCGATTTTGATGAATTTTGGTATCGAGATAGTTGGGACCCTGGACATAGGCTCATTAAAAAAGTGAGAAAAGGGGAGGAAAACGGGAGAGAAAGATATTTTTTTCGATCATCTGGCGGGTTAAAGTCACCGTTAGCCCAAAGTAACTATGCCACGCGGACGAAGTCGCGGGCGGAAGCTAGTTACAAATAATGGAGAAAACGCTAATCAGTTAGAAACAGTTTGAGTGTTACTAAGCGGAAGATGTGGAACTCTAGGACGATGACGGCCAATTTCGGCAATTAAACGTTTTGTAGGTATAGATCCGACGACGGAATACTAGAATACTACAAAACTGGTGAGTTATGGTTAAAATGTTGAAACGTACGGGAGAAGAATTGGAGCGGGCTCGCGACTGATGCAGTCTATTATTCATTCTCATTATGTACTTTTAACGGCTTTTTTATTTTTTTACGGGCCTGTTGGTCTAGTGGTTAGTGGCCCTGACTGCTGAGCCGGAGGTCGTGGGTTCGATTCCCACCCAGGACAAACTTTGTGTGAGTAGCATGATTGTTTGTTCTGTGTCTGGGTGTGATTTATCTATAATATGTATGTATTTATAAATTATATAAGTATGTATATCAGTTGTCTGGTTACCATAACACAAGCTCTACTTAGCTTGGGATCAGATAGCCGTGTGTGAGTTGCCCTAAGATATTTATTTATTTTATTACTTTCCTCTCAACATTTTCTTCATTATTCCATATCAAACACATGTGTTGGTAAGATGCTTTAAACAGTTATCCAAAAACATAGGTGAACATGACTTAACTTTCCCTGCATAAAGGGTAACGCCAAAATTCCCGTATAAAGAAGATTGGCCCAGGGTTAAACGTAGCTTACAATTTGCACGTTTCTCACACAATCGTGGATTGAAGTTTAACTTAACGTGAGACGTGAGTAATGGCAAATTTTGGTAATTAGCAGATCCTGATTCGTGGAGATCAGATAGGCAGTCGCTCCATATAAAAAACTGGTATCCTCCATCCGGTAAGATTCCAAGGTAAGTTGACCCCAAAAATGTGATGAGCAAAGGTATTTGCTTATCATCTGCCTATAATCGAACCTGGTGATCAGTGAGCGCGGCCTTGTAAAGATTCTACTTGCTCCTCCACATCCCCGTTTCTTTCTTAAGCACTTAAATCGCATTCAACTTCAACTAAACTCTTCTAAAACAAAAACAATAGAGAAAATCTGCCCTCATCCCTTTTGAAATATGAAACGTTGTGATGCAATTATCATAACAATCCACTGAACACGCTTACAAAGACAAAGCCTAGATTCTACAGACAACGGGCATATTATCTATGACCTAAAGCTAGACTAGACTATTGTCATTGCCTCTAAGCCCAATTAATCGTAACTACTCAAATAAGGGTAATAACAGACAATTGGGCGTTAGCCAAGACCTAGTCATTGTATGCCTTAATGTGGAAACATAGAGATATACGTTGTGATCGTGTACGCTGTTCAACACGGTCGTTTTCAGATAATATTACGATACTGGCTTAAGAAGGTAGATTATGATCGAAACGTACACTTGAGGCTTCTATAAAGGCGCTTAATTTTTGGATATTGCCACAGTCTACATTTACTAACTCTTATTTGTACGGCAAGATCGTATCTTGTTTTCGCAGCGCAATAGTGCGGGGATATGTTCCAAACTGTCAAAGTGTATAAATATAGTTTAACATAAGACATGAAAGAATACGCCTTTGTACAGTGTTTTTTTACATGTGCATAAAGTTTAATAAATAAATAAATAAATACGCGAAAATTCTGCTCATAATCTCTAAGAGTAAACAGTCGCCAATGCGCGAAAGCATATAAATAAACCCTTGTATACTGTCCAATTACCATAATGTCGGCACGGTTGGTGCAGTGGTGGAGCGAGTCGCGGTTTCGATTCCCGCACGGAACAAATATTTGTCCTACAGGTAGTTGTTTCGGATCTGGCTGTTTGTGTATGTGAGTTTAAATGTTTGTTAACGCACCCACGATACAGGAGAAATTCCAAGTGCCCAGGCAAAGTTAAAAAAAAAACTACAATTAAAATGTGCATTATTGGCATACACCACCAGTTAGAGATCTATATTTTAGCACAAATTACGACATAGCCTTCTAACAAACGTTTAACTTACCCTAGTGAATTCCTCAATTACACCATTAATTACTAGTAATCCACGTTCCCGAACGCTCCCGCCGCAATTAGCTTGCCGTACATTTCCATGTCGTTAGCGGTACAGACTAAGTGCGATCACGTGCATGTAGATGGAGGCGATCCGTCTCGAACACTCGATGTGAACAATTTGTACTGCGGGTGCGGTTTACATGCGCAATTGACTCGCGATTAATTGTGCAATCTGCGCATGTATCTTGTATATTAATGTGGGCTGTTTAGATTGGATATTGAATTGGTTTATATGTATATCTTGGTAGCATCTGTATCTTAGTACTTGGGTATGGTATATTACATAACTTTACGCCTGCCTTCCTGAAGGGTTTAGCAGTGATGTACATTTATATATTACTAGCTTTTGCCCGCGGCTTTGCTCGCGTTAAATTCGGAGTAACACAGTTTCCTTTTCCTGATTTGCAGGTACCTGTTACCTGAAGTTTTTGCCCTTGCGCCTAATTTATTGTAATAGCAAAACTAAGTGTTCCCTTTTCTCCCCTCTTTCTCCTTCATTTCTCACTTAAAAAAAATAGCCTATGTCCGTCTCCCCTTGGAGTCCCAACTAACTCTGTACCAAAATTCATCAAAATCGGTTTAGCCCTTTAGGCGTGAAGGCGTAACAAACAAACAAACAAACTCACTTTCGGTTTTATAAATATTAGTAAGGATTACATATTTTGTCAGATATGTTTAAGAATTAAGTAAGGGAGGGATAGCAATTTACCATTAATGGGGCAAATATTTAGACTCCGGGCTGTGACAGAGACTTGTTAGGAAAAACCCCAAAAACCAACACTGGCATTAGTCAACAGCAGCGCATGTGACCACAGTGACCAGACAATATATCTGTAAATTGTATAGTTTCCGTCCGTACAGGATATAAATAATAAACACAAGACATTATTACATTCATTTTTCCTCGTGGGAAAACCACATAGCGCAAAATTTAAATATTAAAATGACATGGCGTTTTGCCATATTACGATTATCCTTGATCCAACAGAAACATTTTTGCCAGACATTAGCCCAGTATCCCACAAAGTAGAGAGCAATTCTGACTTCTCATATTTAATCACATAGTTTCGTATAGTCTGCTTAAAATACAAAAGATAAATGGATAGTAAATAATAATACAAATCATTACTAATATTGTAAAAGCGAATGTAAGTTTGTTGGTTTGTTACGTCTTCATGCCTAAATGGCAAAACCGATTTTGATGAATTTTGGTACAGAAATAGTCGAGACCCTGGAGACGGCAAAAGGCTAATTTTTTTTAAAATTAAGTGTGAGAAATGAGGAAGAAATAGGGAAGAAAAAGGAAAACTTAGCGTTGCTATTACAAATCAATAAGGCGCAAGTGCAAAAACTACAGGTACCTAACAGGTACCTGCAAATTAGGAAAGGGGAACTGTGCTACCCCAAATTTAACGCAAGCGAAGCCGCGGGCAAAACTAGTACAAAATATAAATGAACAATGAATAATAATAGCAACTACAAATTCCACATAAAAACAGGCAAGAACTGGTCAGACTCTCGCATCGAGTGTTCCGTACAAACTTGCGACATTAACAGACAGTCTTACGACTGCGTAGACTTAGACGGTTGATTTTTTTTCACAACATAAATGGATCACAAAATTACGTATTTGGTTTTAATTTCAACTTTATACCTTCACACGTCCCGGAGATAAAGAATCTTGACAGACAGACAGATGGACGATAAAGTCAATAAGGGTTCCGTTTTTTACTTTTGAGGTTATTTTCAAAGTTAATCACACAACTACATCATCAGTCAATCGTTCAGAATAATGACCAAACAGCTGAATATTTAATGAGATCTAAAGGTAGGTAACAACTGATGCGTACCTATGGGATTGTAACGTGTTACCGTAGATATCAGAAAATTATAAAATTACTAGCTTCGCTCGCGTTAAATTCGGGGTAACATAGTTCCCCTTTTCAGATTTCCAGGTACCTGCTACCTGTAGCTTTTGCCCTTGCAAAGCTAAGTTTTCCCTTTTCTTCCCTCTTTCTCAATAATTTCTCACTTTAAAAAAAAATGGCCTATGTCTGTCTCCAAGGTCCCAACTATCTCTGTACCAAAATTCATCAAAATCAGTTTAATTATTTAGGTGTGAAGACGTAACAAACAAACAAACTCATTTTCGCTTTTACAATATTAGTAAGGATCTATTCATGGGTATATGGTAGGTGGGTAATAAAATGTTTGCGGTAGTCGCAGTAATGGTAGAATTCAATAGTTTCGTATAACTGTAACAAGGTGAGCCTACTTTTTTGGAGCCTGAGTGATTTAAAAAGCGTTTTATTCTTTTTTAAATGTTTTTCGTCATGCCGGTCAATAACCAAATAATAAGGCTTTAAAATGTTTAGCAAAATCGCACTACTACGCAGAATGTGCATTTGACGCTCATGGTTTTTAATTTATTTATTTCTACTAGAGTTTTATTTTCACAGATTACTATTACTAACTAGAGGCATTTGCCCAGCACTGGGACAGTTATAGACTGGTATTACATAATTAAGAGTAGCACGTGATTCCATAAGTAACTTAATATTTGCTACTGTTGCCTGCTATGATCCCAAACTCTAAGTGTAAATGTCTGTAATAACAAAATTCCAATCCTAATGCTTCATTATTATAAAACTGAGCGATACAATAAAATCTTATGATTTGATAAGAAGTTTAGCCGTTCAACAAGGTTAACAGGGAGCTTGCAGGAGACTTTTCAAAGTATACGAATCCTAATTACGTACTTAAATATCATCAAGTACCTAAATAATTCTACTGGCAGGCATCAAAATTACTAAGAGGATTATGCATAGTACATTATTGAGAAAATCTGTTTCGTTTAATATCGATAGACGACGGCGACAACGTTATTTTATGTTTTTTTATTCGACAAAATGTAAACATTTAGGAACAATCTTCATCCCTTTCGTTTCATTAAAACCGCATTAGGTTTTTCTTCATGGTAAACTTGTTATCTTCAAAAGATGGACATGATAAAGAGCGCTATGCAGTCGCAAAAATACATGCATGATGAAAATACCCGTCTGAACTACTGCTAACACTTACACCTTAGCGTGCGCTGACCTTTATGTATCCTTATCGTTCTTTTGTTCGGCTGCAGATGTTTACCTGTTTATTATGCAATGTACCTAAATAATTCTTTCACGATATTTCCTGTCGCCTTGAATGTATTATGTGCATGCATGAAATAAGCACGGGTGTATTTTTATAATAACAGCAACATAAAAACAGTAGTATTATGTACGTTTGTTAGCGTAGTTCAAGTGGCAAGGTCTTGAATGGGTCTGTGGATGGTGAGCATTGGATAGCTCACCGTCCGTCTGTCTAGTGACGAAAGGCCGTGTCGACGGCGCGTTCGTGTTCCACGCGCGCCTCAAAGAGATGTCAGCAAAGCAAAACGGCCTGCCAGGACCACTGCCTGCCGGGGTTACTGGTTGTTCGAAAGAGATACCGCAAAAGAAGGAACATGGTTACTCTGACACTCTCTTCCGCTCCGCCCAGAGCGGGAGAAGTGATTTTGGATGGTTACCCACCAGAAAAAAAGATCATAGAACTGATTTCAAATTCTGGTATAATTCTCAGCAGTTCTAAAAAGTTCATTCACTCATTAATCAGTTCATTAATTTATTGTAGTTGGGGTACTCACTACACGAAAATTGGTCGCTTTTTCGATTGTGGTTCTTCTGGAGACGTATCAATAACGTAACGTAGGTAAGGTCCAAGTGTGTTAAAATGCCGCATAATCTAGAACTCGTGACCGAGTAATTTATAAGCGCTTTTTTGGGGTCTCCCATTTTTTTTTGGTCGAGAGAACAAAATATATGAGGCGTAACGAGAAATTGGCGGTTTGGTGGATTTATTCGGTAAAAAAAAAAACAAATGAGTTGATTAAGGTGTTAAACTAATTATAGGGGCCTCACATAAACATTGAAAAATCTGGATTTTCACAAAACATTATAATTATAAATAGCTGCAACAACTTGGTAATAATCGTAACTATACAAAAACCTTGAATAAATATAATTGTATTCTCAAGGAAAACTAACCCTCATAAATTCTGTAAAAAGCCAACATATTATACAAGCATGCAAACGGTACCTTTTAAACGCCTACCAATAAACTAACAAGAACGTTACAAAAACCTCGAGCTCCCCGCCACATTTCCGGCGATACACAACTTTTATCTAACACAAATCTTCGGCAGTTTTTTTTTCATATATGTATTTTTTTATACTTGGAATTTAATTAAAATATATTATAATAATAAATATACAATCTACATTAATTTAGTGTTACTACGAAAGTCCCAAAAGGGAAAACAATTACGCCCCATAATTGTTTTTCCTTTTTGGGACCTTTAGGATCAAATTATCCACATCGCTGTCAATAGGAGAAGTGCCGAGAAGGCTGCCAGCATTGCCACGTTGGATGGCAAGCTGATTCTTTGCCCAAAAAAGGCATCTCTTGGTCACTTGAAGAGTCAACCAACCTCTTGGCGATATCTGGAAAAACTAGGTGACAAACAGGGTATTTACATTAACAGCTGCAGTCAAGTTGGTAAGAACAATAGCGACGCGGTTTCGGATACTGATTTCTAGCAAATAAAATGTATCTGTTACGTTTCCAATGTCAACAGCCGTAAAAAGATGTATCTGCACCTAATATTTTAACATCTACCCGCATTCTCCAGTCATCCCGCGATGATGGCGTTTAAACAGCTTCGAAATTTCGGGAGCATACAATTAAAGAAAATTACAGAAGATATCCCGTATGTGACAATAATAAATGATGTTTATTTTGCAAGTAGGTTTTCACAAACACTTTTACACGTCTTTTTTTAAAAACTAGATGAGGCTGGTGTTTCGTACCCGACTACTATGAGAAGAAACAGCCGAAATAAACTCAGAGGTCATAGTCTCTTTTAAGGTCCAGACAAAAAATCTTGGTCAACTTACATGAGGACTATGCAGATTAGTGTCTGAAATGGTCTTTTTAAGAAAGCACCACACAGATTGAGTGGACCTGCCCAGTCAGTGCAAGCATTTGTCGTTTATCGTATAACTCGACTCATAACCCAAGGAGCTCAACGACAGTGTAAATAATGTCGATATGTCACCTCAGTTTCCACACACCACCCTCTAGGCACAGGCAGACCATTAATATCCTCATATACATATATAGTGCTTGTATATTACAGTAAAAAAATGCAAATAGACTGATTTATTTTGGAAGAGGCATGCGATATAAATGTAGAATTGATTGAAGCAGAAGATCTATTCCGTGTGATATGTTGGTTTAAGCTTAAAGGCTCATAGACACACAAGACGAGAATATAAAAGTAAGAAGATGACACACCAAATAAACCATAGATAGATTGAATGAAATATAAAAAAATGCTGGGTCGACCTGCATGATGATAGCAAAGTGATATATTAAAAAAAAAAACTGGAGACTAATATCCTAGCTAATATTATAAAAACGAAAGTGTTTGTTTGTTTGTTACGTCTTCACGCCTACATGGCTGAACCGATTTTGATGAATTTTGGTACAGAGATAGTTGGGACCCTGGAGACGGACAAGGCTAGCGTTTTTTTTTTTAAAAGTGAGAAATGAGGAAAAACAGGGAAGAAAAGGGAAAACTTAGCTTTGCTATAACAATAAATAAGGCGCTAGGGCAAAAACTACAGGTAGCAGGTACCTGAAAAGGGAAACTGCGTTACCCCGAATTTAACTCGAGCGAAGCCGCGGGCAAAAGCTGGTTTATAATAAAATGACATTTAAAGTGTCCTATGAAGTATTGTGAAGTATCATCGGCAATAATATTACAAAACATTAATCAATGATTTACCACAGCACACAGTCACGTCAGTTGACTTACTGTTTTTCTTTACACTGTGGTATTACGGCATATTCGTATGCGCTAGTGATGGGTATAGCGTATCGGTTAATTTTGAATTTATAGTAATTTAGTTTACTGTTGTATCCGATTTGTAAGTCACGGAATATATTGCGTTTTGCTTTATTGTCCATAGTGGAAATAAAATTGGACGCAAAACAAAATGCACACAAAGTACCCCAAAATGGCAAAACTGGCCAAAAGCGAGTCAGCCTCGCGCACCGAGGGTTCCGTACAAACTTGCGACATAAACAGCCATATCTTTTGGCTGTGTAGACTTGGGTAGATTTCTTCACAACACAAAAGGATCGCAGAATTAACTACAACATTATTTTTACTTAATGCGAAATCCGAAACACCTGTCCAGTATTTTTATATAAAGAAACTATGTACAAAATTTCAAAACTGTATCATGAAAAACCACAAAGTTATAAGCTTTTTATGTTACCTGGATATCCGTACAAATTCACTGTCACCAACGACGCACGGCGTCCCCGTGCCGCGCGCCTTGCGTTCATTGATAATAATAATTTCTCGGTTTGTATTGTAATTAACTGGTAATAACATTTTCCATCACACTGTCTTGCAGGCTTTGGACTGTCGTAATGGTCAAGTGTAAGTAGATATTATTACTACTTGGTACTTAGTGTCGCATGGTGTCCATAGTAAAAACTTTTTAAATATTTTTGGGAAAAAATATAACATGGTGTAAAAATGATTGGAATCGATTCAGTTACTTATTCTGAACAAACTATATTCAGGTTTCGCATATACTAAAAATAATGTTGTATATTATGGTTTTAATTTCAACTCGATACCTCTACACGGTCTCGAGATAAAGGGGTTTGACAGACAGACAGACGGACAACAAAGTAATCTAATAAAGGTTCCATGTTTCTTCTTTTGGGGTACGGAACCCAAAAAATAAAAAAGGAAACAGAACGTTTCACTTAAGGTGAAAGCTCCAACCTACCCGCGAAATTCAAATTTTCTTATGTTTTTTGCAATTTTCAGGCCAGTGCTAGGTTGTATGTTGATTAAAATATTATTCACGGCTGTAAGACGTATGTAATTATAGAATTATAATCATCAAAATCACCAATACAACCCTCCAAGTTCATAAAGCTGTAGGAAAGACTTTTTCTGTTTTTTTTTTGTTCCTACGCCTTTATGAACTTGGAGGGTTGTATTGGTGATTTTGATGATTATAATTCTATAATTACATACGTCTTACAGCCGCGAATAATATTTTAATCAACATACAACCTAGCACTGGCCTGAAAATTGCAAAAAACATAAGAAAATTTGAATTTCGCGGGTAGGTTGGAGCTTTCACCTTAACCAAACAGCACACGTTCTGAAAACCCAAGAAATAACCGGTTTCTGCGCTGAAATACTTGAAATGCAGACCGACGTGTGGGAGCTACATGACTGAAATTTTACAGTTTAAATTGCTATTATATAAAAAGTTTCCTGGAATCATTAGAAAAAAATATATATATACCAGAACTCTGGTCATGTTTGGAATACTAAAGGATTTTGATTGCGGTAGCAATTTTCAGTGATATTTTCAGTAGAGAAATAAAAAACGGTTTTATCCAGAAAAATACTTGTACACCGAGGTACGTGTTTTGGGATGGTCCGGTTAATTATGGTCGCCTGCGGCCATTAATTACACGGTGAAAATATAAATCAGACATGTTTTATTACTATGCAAAACATGTAGAGTCATACTATCTTTTAAAAAAGTAGGCAAAAGAATTATACTATACTAGCTTTTGCCCGCGGCTTCGCTCAAGTTAAATTCGGGGTAACACAGTTCCCCTTTCCTGATTTGCAGGTACCTGCTACCTGCAGTTTTTGCCCTTGCGCCTTATTTATTGAAATAGCAATGCTAAGTTTACCCTTTTCTTCCCTATTTCTCCCTCATATCTCAATCTATTAAAAAAAATTGCCTATGTCTGTCTCAAGGGTCCCAACTATCTCTGTAAGAAAATTCATCAAAATCGGTTTGGCCATTTAGGCGTGAACACGTAACAAACAAACAAACTCACTTTCGCTTTTATAATATTATTAAGTAAGGATTTTTAATTTTGTGCTCTGAGCCGAATGTTTACAATCTTACAATTGACTTTATTTATGCTTTCACCTACGTGCTGCCTAATGTTAGTGAAAATGGCGAATCTCACTTTTAATACCCATTAGCCGACAAACAACTACCAAAACTCAAACATAAATTCAAATAACTCATGGCCTTTTCAAAACCCACGTACCGAAAACTTTCGGCCACAAAAACAGCACAACACTGAAACAATAGAAAGCACCCACAGTCCCACACACTCATCCCGCCACCTCTTTGTCGACTCAACTCATTTCGAGCATTCCCTTTGACTCGCAGCCAATCCAAGCTAAACCAACCCGTTCAGATAACATCCCGGAATGCAGTACATTAGCATATCACCACAACTAATTCCAATCTAAATTTAGTGTTGGTATGTCGGTATTTGCATAAGTAATCGGTAATTAAGTCTTAGAAGTACTCTGTGTCGCTTTTGAACAGTGGTGGCCTATTATCGGACCTGACTTATGAGGTCATATGTTTGAATCCAGGCAAGCATTTTATTTTATGATTATTGTTTCATCAACACTGCTCTTAAAACGGTAAAGATAGGCATCGTGACGTAACTGGCATGTCATTTTTTTTTTGGGGTGGGAAATCATCATATAACTAGTGGGGGAGTGTCAGACTTTTACTGACTAAAACCCACCCGTGTTTCTTCTATTGCCCTTTACGTTCCGGGGCCACGGTATCTCTTTCGAACAACCCGCAACCCCGGCAGGCGGAGGCTCTGGCAGGCCCCTCTGCTTTGCTGACATCTTTTTGAGGCGCGCCAAGCTGGGCAGACCGCCACTGTGTGCTCCACCGTGTCCTCCGGGCGATCGTCACAATGAACTGGCATGTCTTAGAACCGAAAATTCGAACACTTGTGACTGCAATGGACCTAATTCATGGTTTACGGCCCTTTCCCTTCCTCCGAGAGGAGTCTTGTGTCATAGCTAAGTGTACATTAAACTTGTTCGGAATATCTATATATATAAAAATGAATTGCTGTGCGTTAGTCTCGCTAAAACTCGAGAACGGCTGAACGGATTTATCTTATCTTGGTCTTGAAATGTTCGTGGAGGTCTAGGGAAGGTTTAAAGGTGAGAAAAATTCGAATGATTGCCGGGAAAACCCTCAAAACAGTCCTTTTCTATTTCCCATACAAACGTTTTCTAAATAAAATGGAGAGTCAAAATCCTTACATATAAAAGCGAAAGTACTAGGCTTGCATGAATTCACGTCTATATATATAAAAATGAATTGCTGTGCGTTAGTCTCGCTAAAACTCGAGAACGGCTGAACGGATTTATCTTATCTTGGTCTTGAAATGTTCGTGGAGGTCTAGGGAAGGTTTTGCAAAAAAATTTAACTTACTAAATTCGAAAATCGGCTTATTATTTATTGCCTTTAAGCGAAACAGAGTTCGCCGGGTCAGCTAGTAATCGATAAAATTAAGTTTTAGTATAAGCCTGTGTCCCATCTCTAGAGCCGTAATTTTGGCGCGCTTTGCATATGGCCGCCATATTTGTTTAGTGTTTAGGAATGGCTGAGCTCTGGCGTATGATAGCGCTTGTTAAGTTTGTAACTTATCGTAAAAGTCTTTTTGATATAAAAGTTTCATGAAGGTCTAGAAATTGTAGTGCTTTATTTGCTAAGGTTCAAGGTGACAAAGTTGGTTTTTGACAATGTTACTTACTGTTAAAGTATAGTAGATATATCGATAGATAGAGACACACTATACTATACGAATACCACAGTTATCAGATCAATTTAAATTTTATTTCAGAATTATTTCTATATAATTGTTAGCAACAATGTTCTAAGCCTTGACGTGTTAGTAAAAGTACAATAATAAATAATAACAACAAGAATTCAAATATAAAATTAATGAAATAAACATCAAATAATTAAATAAAACATTCAAGTTACTCAATAAGTTAGGTAATAATAAAATAATTTATTTGACGCTACAAACAATTTGTTTTTGTAACAAGTCCAGTTATGTATAAATCAACAAAAGCTTTGAACGTAAAACATTGCAAACTTAAGTAATACACAACTCAGTTGCGTTCCTTTTGTGTATGTTCATTGTGTTATCTTGGTTAGGCACTAACCATACGAAAAAGAAAGAATATTAAATAAAAACAAATGAAGATTTTATTATATACTATAAGAGCCTGCGAGCTCAGATTAGCCTGTTCAATGTAGATCATAAAAATACACTCTGTTGCATGATAGATAGAACAATATTATTTGCATCTCGTACCACGCAATCCTACGCCACGCTCAGGATTCTCGTTTAGAATCCTTCGCTCGCTCGGGATTCAAAATCATATTTGCACAAAAAATATTAAATCTGCTTTAATCTGCAGATTCCTGAATGACAATCATCAGTTATGCTGATTCTAAATAAAA
Organism: Ochropleura plecta; assembly: GCA_905475445.1. Taxonomy (NCBI): domain Eukaryota; kingdom Metazoa; phylum Arthropoda; class Insecta; order Lepidoptera; family Noctuidae; genus Ochropleura; species Ochropleura plecta. Next base: position 450,212 of record FR997738.1, on the reverse strand, counting down.
GCCTACCACTCGCAGGTTATTATTAAAATAAACAACTCACATTAAGCGTTGACCGTATTCTTTTTCCACATTTTTTGGATATATTGCGTTTGATGTCTTCTAAGTGCAATGCATTGCTCGTTTGTACAAGTTATCGAACAAATCACTAAATATTTTTTTCTTACTCAAGTATTTCATGTTTGTACAACATTTTAGAGCTTTTTGGCACATCTTCAAAATCTGAACACTGCGGGCTTAAAAGAAAATAAAAACAAAAGACAATTTTGTACAACTTTTAAAAGGCCCGTCCCGTATTGTTTTTAAAAGGAGGCTTTAAGTTGTAAAAAGCAGAAGAATGGATGGGTCGTTTGTGAGTGACTCGTATCCGTCACTTTGTGAGTGAAATCCGGAGGTTTTAGGATAATTTGTCGATAAAAAAGAAGTCATTACAAAGCCTTAAAGGGATGCTTTCTAAGGCTTCGTTTTTATGTAAGACTTGAATCTAAACAAAAGCAGCGGTTTTACTGGCATGAAAAACTAAATATATAGAGTCTACATGAAAATAGGTATAGACTTATTGGCGAAGTATAAAATTTTGAGTTATATTTCTTTTAAACTAAAAGATAACTAATAAAAAAAATATTATAAGCGCGTCGCCTCTCATACATAATGTTGTGGGCCAACAAGTGCCAATGTGACTTTTTCAATTCATAATGTACTTTTTAAGTTCTCTTTCTGAAGTTTATCGAGACAAAAAATCAAACCTGTACCTAATTAATACTACCTAACTAATATACTACCATAATTAATAAAAGTCTGAAATAACCAGCCCGTCTTTAGCAAATCTGGTGATCAAAGCTCATGCCTTCTCTTTATAAGAAGATTCCTTTGCCCAGTAGTGAGGCAGTAATACGCTGGTATTATTATGTATTTTAAAACTAATGAATAGTACTTTTTCCTGCCGACAAACTGTTACGCAGTTTTGCGGGTTTACTAAATGTACATCAATTTTGGTCCAAAAATAAATGAAATGATTTTAAAAAAAAAACCTGTCTGTTAACTTTTTTCCTAAGGTTTTTATTTTCGAAAAATTAATGTAATTAATCATTAAGACCTCCGATAAAGACAACCGATATTTTTTTATTAGCCTATTTTGGTTCACCGCTGGGCAAACGCATTCATTTCCAACTCTCTCAGAGAAAGAACGAGTCCAAATTGTCACGCGAGTATTTTTTGCGCCTTCCTCAGTAACGTCATCCGTCTTCCAAAGGTAATTTAAAAAAAAAGTAAGACACAAAGTTATTTACCAAATTACTCACAAATTATTAATTAGAAATTTACTTACCATCAGTTACACAAAAACGAACACAAATAATAGAGTAAAGTTGAAAGATGAACAGCGACAACTTAAGTAATGGCAAGCCGTTCCTTGAGATTCAACTATTAATAATTATGTCTAACGAGAATTGAATTAAGACTGGTCGACAATTTACAAGCTTTTCGCTAATTACAACTGGTACTCTGTCAGATTTGTTAATGTAAATTGTGATTGGACCAACAATTCTACGATTGAATGAAAATCCATTTTCTCTCATCCGTTTACATTAAGTTTTCATAATTAAAACCACTTTTGCAAACCTCCATTAATTTCGTGTCGACAGCTCAATAAAGTTCATAAGCTTAACACTTCAAATGGATTTTAATGCTTATGCTCAACATCTTGTTAACATAATAATAATCGAAAATATGTGGCTCTCCTTTTGATTTATTTGTACCATATCATCTGCTGCAGAAGTTTTTCTCAAGATGTGGCCGGCCAGGGCTACTGCCCACAGAGCTTGCGGGTTGTTTGAAAGAGATACCGCGGCCCCGGAACATAAAGGGCAAAAGAAGGAACATGGGTAGGTTTGTTTGAGTTTTAGTCAGTGAAAGTGTGAGACTCCCCCCGGCACCGCCCAGAGCGGGGAAATTTATTTGATATTTGTCATTCGCAAAAAAATTATCATCTTGATGATGTGGGTGCAGCGATGATGTGGTAGGTACCAAGAACACGTACACAAATAACCACACAAAGACAAAATAAAATATTCGTTAGTTCTTGTTGTAGCTCTTTGGATGACTTGAAACACAGGATAACCCAGTTCAGGCTAACGCATATATACCAGAAATTAGACATTTGAGAACAAATTTGTTTTTTTTGTGTAAATAAAGAAAACATATGTTTCTGAAAGCTTTTAATAATCTTCTAACACATCAACTGTATTTATGTCGACGACATAAATAAGATCGTATTGTAAAAAATAAAGATATAAATCTCGTTTGTATTCTGCAATTAAGCAAAGTGCAGCTCCTTGTTTCATTCATTCAGTGCGATCTGCGTTTAAGTGAAACAGTATCATATGAGCAAGGGAATGCTTTACAAATTAGTTTCTAGAAAGTTCTGCGTCTTCGCCTGCGAGGGAAGTTTGGTGGTATGAACGTTTATGGCTCCTTCTATTATACTTCCTTATATTAATTTGAATTATGTTATTACTTTTTGATAAGCCTTGAGCCGTTTTAAAATTGTTGGTAATAATTTTATTGAACACAACATTTCTTCACAATAAACTTGTAAAACACAAAACAAAATATCACAAAATATCATAGCATAAGGTTCAATTTGCTAAAAATTGTAGCCGTTTTTTATTACCAATCCACCTGAAATCAGCCTAATCAACACGCAACGTAATTAACGTGATATTGTTAAGTTGATATTCGTATAATTGGAAATAACATAATTTCAATACAACTTTTTTTGCTAGCACTTTTTCTTTTCCAAGTTTCTAATATAATAATTCCAGCATGATCTCATATCACTCCTCTTTTAGTGAGAGGTCACTCCATAAACAGGGTATTCGAATTTGGGCCACCTGGTTACTGATGATCTGAGGAGCTCGTGGCTAAATAATAGCAGCCGCTCGGGTCGATCTTTAGGTTAAGCCGCGCTTGCCTAGTTTGGTCTGTGGATGGGTGACCACCCGTTACATACCGAGTTTCCTCCGTGCCTCGGAAAGCACGTTAAGCCGTTGGTCCCGGCTGTCATTTGTAGATCTTCGACAGTCGTTACAGGTAGTCAGTGTTCCGAAAGTCTGACAACCAGTCTTACCAAGGGGTATCGTATTACCCAGTATTAACTCTTTGTGGAGGTCAGATAGGCAGTCGCTCCATGTAAAATACTGATATTCAGCTGCATCCGGTTAGACTGGAAGCAGACCCCAACATAATTGGAAAAAGGCTAGGCAGATGATGGTTACTGATGATCTTGATCTAGAGAGGGAGCGCAGAGCATTATCAGTTAGGGCGAATATGCTGGCCCGCTCAATGTACAGCTGCAATTAAGATAGTTCTCTTTAAAGCATACTGCACCTCACTGTACTCGGGAGCCCTGTGGTTCACATATACCCAAAAGGCTTATAATGCTCTGCCTATCCAATATATTAATGCGTTCAGGGTATTGCTGCGACTGCTACGCTTCTGTAGTGCCTCAGCAATGTTTGCTGACGCACGCACTGTAAGATTTTATGCGTTGTGGCGAAAAAATCTGCGTCGCTACTCCACAGGCTGCGTCTGTATTGTTGGGACTGCCCCCAACACTATCCTGCAATCGGTAGCTGACCGGGCAGATAGCCCGCTAATGTGGGCGCTAACTTATCGCACTCGATCTTTTCTAGTTATTAAATACTAACATAGGCTAAGTCATATTGTTACTAACACACTGGACCACAATGTAGTCTGAAAAAAAAATAAATAATAATAATATGATACTGGGTGATTTTATAAGTCATAAAATTGTTTGTTCCGTGGCCAATGAATGTGAATGTCCTTGTTCACTTATCAGCAGCGAAAGCCTAGCGGTGGCCCATTGCACTGATAAGTCATAGGTATCGTTATTAGTAGAGATATTTCTGGATATTATGTAAAGCCCATGGGTGCTTATTGGCCGAAGCAAGGGTAGCATACAAATTTGACACCAGGTTAGACACTTATCACACGGAAAAAATGTTTCTAGACTAAAAATAAAGAAAATAAAGCTAAAACTGACCTGCTCATGCTTATGGTCCTTCTTCATGGACCCGCCATGCCCGCCGCCGGTGCTCTGTACCGTATTCATCTCTAACACATCGACGTTATGACGTCACAACTGTCAACACTACTGATATACCACTACTTTTAAAATGGACTTTTTTCGCTACTTCAGGCACTGTTTAAGTCATGTCGTTCACAGCACAGTTTTTATTATTTTTTTTAATTTTTATTAGCCTTTTTGATATTTTAAGTTTTGTAGAGTTCTGCTGTTTTTGGAATATTTTTTGGAGATTTATACAAGGTTGAATAGACACTATAAATACAAGTGACGATTCTAGACAACCCAACTAAATAAAATCTCGGTCGTGTGATTTGAATTCATGGTACAATATCCAAGTGGATGTCCCAAACATCTTGAATAAAATGCCAAGAAACAGAAAGAAATTGAGGAAAGTAATAACGCGTCTGCAATCGGATTAACTTTAATAAGGAAAAAGAAGAATCTGGTAATGAAAGAAATAACGTTAATAAGGTGTTGACCTACATGTGACTTCTTGCGGAGTTTGTAACTTAAGATTTCATTAATTTAAATTAAAAAGATAATGGATGCTTTGTTGGCTTAGTATTTATAATTTATTACAATTTACCGACATTGAACTTAGTATAGCGACACGTTATCTTTTAAACGATGTCCAAAATGGCCCTGATTCTGATACTCTTTATTGCTAAAGAGTATCAGAATACAAGATGGTTAGTGTGTGGGGCAAAGATTTAATAAAAAAATAAAAAAAACTTACGGACCCCAGCAGAAACTCCATACTTCGGTCCAAAACCCAAATAGCTGATGTTGGCCTTAAAACTCATAGGTTAAAATTGAACTGGGCTGGTCACATCTGCCGTATATCCGAGGAGCATTGTGTAAGAATAACCACTCAGGACACCAAACAGCACAGAACGATAACGCGGTAGACCCAAAAAGAGATAGTGGGATGAGCTGGACTATTTCTCAAAGGATTAGCCTACAATCATACTAGACCGCGAAAAGTGGTAGGAGGGAAAGGAGGCCTTTGCCCTGCAGTAACACAACATAGGGTCATACTAAAAAAAAATCATGACATAAAACTTTATGTAGAAGTTTAAATAGACTGGAGAGGCAATTCCAAAACTTACTGATATTCAAGCAACACAGCTCGCCCAAACTATCACAGACTTTAAAAACAAAGGCCTAATTTCCAAGCACACCAAAACCCCAACCCAAAAATTAACCTAATCAGTATGCAAACTAGAAAGAAACCTATACACTCTTTCCGACTGACCCAATTCTGTGTCTCAATAGAAATATAAACGACGCGAAGGGGGGGGGGGAGAGAACATGGGGAGGGGAGAGGAACACCCCTCCCAGTTTGAGGCTTCATCCGTAAGATTTGCATAAACCAATTTGCGGCCAGTCACGCGAAGTTCTAATGCCATGCGAGGGGCACAGTATGGCGACAGTTGCGACACTGTTGCGCTGCATATGTGTTGTTTGTTTTGGTTCCAGGAGATGATTCTTGGGGGGTAGCCATGGGGAAATTTTTTCGTTACTCCAGTTTTGAATTTGGATTGAGGAGGGCAAATAAACAGTTGTTCTATGTCAAATACTGGTATGCATCTGGTAAGTCTAGCAGTTGACCCGAACGGAAAAGGCTTAGCAGATGAAGATAAATTGGACGACGGATTACATACTGACAGGGCAATATCAGCCGACCAATAAAATAAGATTATAATCACTAGATTTTGGAATCGGTAGAGTTTATTTGCCAACTTCAAAGATGAACTTCAAAGAAGTATATAAAGGAGTTACATCTGCACGTGTGTAAAACCCCTTAAAAATCTGAAATTTTATTTAAGTTCCGACTTAAGACTTATAGAGACGTATTATTCACTATTTATTGTTTTGAAGTCTTCACATACAGAACGAAGAGTAGCACGTCGCAGATGAAAGAAAATTTCATAAATATTTTGTCTCAATAACCGATGAAAAACAATAGATATCTAACATAATGCTTACACAATCAGTTCGAAATACTAAAAACTGTCTCAAAGAATCTATTTTACGAAATTGCTCTATGGTTAACGCAAAGTCGGCGCATTGTCGTATTGAAATAAATTCGATTGAAATCGACAGCCAGCCGAGTTCCTTATAAAGTAGTATAGGGAATGGGCGCCTTGCAGCGAGAATACAGAAGTATTTGCGCTTCGACACAAGGTAAATGCGACTAAATAAAATTGATTTTATCAGGGCTACGCGGTTGCTACGGCGTAGCTTCTAATCGGTACTTGCTACGCTGCCGTAGATGGTGATCTGCTACGAAGTAGATAATTTCTCACTTCTAATTTTATCTATCTATCACTATGATTTTAAGCCCAGTCCAAGCGAAAGATGGTGAGATGTGCGGTGGTCGTGTTTAAATCTCGATGTTTTGTTATGTTGCTATCGCACTGGTGTCAAACAGGAGTGAATCCTGTTAATATTACATAACGTCGGTTTTTGCATCTTTATAATATTGACCGCGCTGTTCTGTTTCAGTTTTACCGACGGAATTATTATTATTCCAGAAGGTTTATTTGTACAACACACTTTTATTAAACTTCCATATTCGCGAAGCGGCGGAAGGTCGCTAGTTAGTTATAAAATACATAATTAATACGGTAATAATTTTAGTTTTATGCTTTAAATAAAAAATTATCGCGGTAAATAAGCTTGTTTACTGTAAACCCAAAAAAAGTCTTAACGGTTTACATAATATGTAATATAGGTAAACAATTTTCAATAAAATACGACTTTCCATCATAATGTTACATGGTGCAATCATGCCGTATAAAGAATAAAAGCTACAACTCAATTCCAAGTTTATGTAACATAATAATTGATCTAGGCATTAATTTAGCTGTCACCAAGTATTACTGAAAATGCCATTAGTCTAGACCCTCACTAAAGGGAGGAACCTCCCTCTAATCTCAAACTACCCACATCACATAAGACCGTAAGTCCCTTCAAATAAATTGAACAACATCATAACCCTATTGACACTTCATCACGTAATCACTCCCTGAGAGCCTTCTATTAAGAGGATCTTCAGAGATAAATAAGGCTTATAGCAAGTGTAATAGAGCTCCTGAATATACCATTATGTTGTGAGATTAACTTAACTGGCCAAGTACGCACGGGCGCTTTCTTAACCGGACGTTTTTTTACCGCACACCGAAAAACAAATGTCAGCGTAAATAGTGAACACGCTGACAGTTGTTTTTCTAAGACGTCAATTTAAATTAATGAACAACCAATAGGACTCGTTAATCATGATACTAAGTGCTCAACCGTTTGTGGAACAGTACCACATTTGCACTTGAGGGCAGTGTCTTCAATGAATCTTTACCTGAGCATGTTTCCTAGTTGGGAGTTCAAAGCTATTTACTACCGCGCCATGTGAAGAATTCCATTGAAGTACTAATATAACCTGAATAGCATGATGAATTAAAAACTTACGTGGCACTAGCCAAGGCCTTTAAACTCGAAGCATTTATTTCAATTTGGCTATTACAGGCACTTTTGAATGTCATAAGAGCAAAAAAGAGAAAGTATTGTAGATGCCCATTACTCATGAAAGGAATGGTAGACGAGTCCGAAAGATTTTCAACTGAGAACCGCGCCCTGCATGTGCAGTATTAAAGGACCTCCCATTAGCTAGATGAACCAAAAAACTGGTAAAGGTTGGAGCAATCTAGTGGATATGAAAACACAGAATCAGTTAACTGACGACGCTTGTTAGTTATGTCCAGCAATCGACACTTATCACTAGAATCGTTGTCCCTAAAACACTTTAGGGATTTATTCAAAACATTATTTTGGATTTTTTTCTCTAGATCAACCGTTAAAAGTTGAAAATCCAAAAAGCGATAAAGAAAACGTTGCGTTTAAAAAGCGCCCGTGTGTATTTGTGAATTCTTGACTTAATATCAAAAGAGATCGTTCGGCGTCTGTTTATGTTTGTATTTGTATTTAGTATCTTTGAATAAGATTATTTTCATTTGGTTTATGTGGCGGGTTTGTTGATCGAGAGTTTTGACAGAGCTTGCCTGTTTGGTGAGATTATTTTGATGAAATGATCTCTGTTTGGTGAGATTATATTAATTAAATTGATAATTTTGATGGCTATCAATTGAAATGGTTTTAAATATACTGATACAAATTTATTAACATTTACTAAAAGTTTTAGAATTTTCATCTTGTATAATTTTAGTAAACGTAACTCTATCACTACTAAAGTTGGTCTTAAAATGCCAACGATTACCTGACTTCGAATACATCATATGAATGAATACAATTTCATTATCTTACATTTAGAAGTCCAACCATATTGGGGTCGGCTTTCAGTCTAGCCACATGCAGCAGAATACCGATTTCCATGGATCGACTGCCAAGTTACTAATTATCACAACACCTCTTGGCAAGACTGGTTCAAGAATACCCAATAAACTAATAAAAAAAATAAACAAATTATTTCCAACTATGATAATAGCTTTACTAGCTTTTAAGATAATCACAACAAGAAGTTTAATTTTGGTTTTGTAACTATAACGTCTAAGATACTTTATGAATAGTAACGTGGAACAAGGGTCAACCGTCTAGACCCCAAAACTTAAATCAACCTACATTCTTGCACAAGTATGTTAAAGGATACATCTTAATTTGGGAAATTACTCAAAGGTCGGACGTTGGTGTTTTGGTTATTTTGGAGTTCCGTACCTTAAAATGAAAACACAGAACCCTTATTGGATTGGTCTTGACAGACAGACAGACGAACGAAGTGTTGTTGTCGGTTTGTCAAGACCCTTTACCTCGGGAACGCGTGAAGGTAGGGAATTGAAATTAAAACCATATGCTCAAAGTAGTCACTTAGTGCTGTGAAATGATCAACCGTATAAGTCTACGCAATTAAAAGATTTGGTAATTTATGTCGCGCTGACTTGCACTTGGATGGTTTTTTCCTGAGAAACAAAGATTTTGAAACAGTCAAATTTTAGGCCTATAAAGTTAAATTAATCATAAGGTTACAGTAAGGTCTACCTCTCAAAACTAACATAATATTACCATCAAACTAGACAGAATTTCACAGTACTTGTAAATTAATGGCGGCCCATACAGTTTACCAACGCATTATTAATTACAAAGCTTGATAGCGTCACGTACGAATTGTCATATTCTAGTTTTATATACTGCTTTTGTGATTTCAGTTTTCAACTGATACCGAAGAGTTGTGGACTACAAGCCTAATAATAAGTTTTCATATTCATAGTATTCATCTCATTTTTAATCATATTCTCTCTGCACAGCAGCAACAGAAGAGACAAAACACGTGTAGATTTACTAACATTACCTAAACATTTTTAAAACGATGTAAGTTCTACCTCGTGCCCACCTCCTGTTTACAGAGTTTAAAAGCAATTTAAAAAGGTAGACTTTAAACAGAGCCTAGAGGATTTAACGCTAAGTACTGTCTGTGAAGATGTGAGCATTACAGTGGACACCGGCCGGGAAACGAACCGGAGTACAGTGTACAGTACAGGTGAAAGATTTGTAGAGAGATTGAAGTGTTGAGAGCAAATGTTACGATTGTATGAATTTGTGTTTTGATAAAATGTTTGTGATGATATTTTTTAAAGTGGACTTTAAGTTCGTTTGCTTGGCATTGCAGATATTGTTCTCTAGAGACACATCTCTGATTCAACGTAAATTCAGGGCAATAGCGATATTATACAATACAGGAAAAAATTAAGGTATCAAAAAAAAAACAAATTTTTGGTGAATTTTCAACAGGCTGTAACTTCTAGAGAAATGGTTGTACGGGAAATAAAAAAAGGAAATTGTAGTTTTTGCTTAATCACTATCTTACTTAATCATATATCATGATTTTTGCTCTGAACAGCTACGGATTGACTTACACCCATCACTAACCGAGTAACTTCCACCTCCGATAAATATCGTCTCATCAAAAAAGTAAGCAATTTTCAAATTTTTGTTCACTTCATTTTTTCCAGTAGTGTATTTAAAACGTTAAAGTTTCTATGTGCTTAAAAGATATGTCAGAAAAGCAGAGGGTCCCGCGGAGGCCACTGCCTGCCGGGGTTGCCGAATGTTTGAAAGAGATACCGCTGTCCCGGAACACAAATGCCAAAAGAAGGAAAATGGATGGGTTTTATTCAGTAAGTAAATATCTAAAATATAAATAATAAATATCTTGGGACAACTCACACACGGCTATCTGATCCCAAGCTAAGCAGAGCTTGTGTTATGGTTACCAGACAACTGATATACATACTTATATAATTTATAAATACATACATATTATAGATAAATCACACCCAGACACAGAACAAACAATCATGCTCATCACACAAAGTTTGTCCTGGGTGGGAATCGAACCCACGACCTCCGGCTCAGCAGTCAGGGCCACTAACCACTAGACCAACAGGCCCGTCAAGTCTGACACTCCCCTCCGTTCCGCCCAGAGCAGGGGAAGTTATTTAATGATTTGCAATCAACAAAAAAAGGTTTATGTGTGCTATTAATATTATACAATATACTCCTGTGTAATTCGAGTTCAAAACGATCCTTGAAATACTGTCATCATACCGATGATTTAAGAGTTCTTATCTAAATATACGTGGGAAACCTTTGTCTGACAAGTAAGAAATACAGATCGCAAAAATTCATTGATATAAGCTGCCGAAAACGGATCGCTTTGAAATCGATTACGAGTAATCGGACTAGATAAGTCGAAATCGATTTCAAAGCGATCATTATTAAATTGAGTTGGGCATTTTGGCAGCTTATATACTTAAATGATTTTTTCATTATATTGACCACTTAACGTGTATAACTAATAAAAAATAAGAGGAAGAGAAAGATATTTTGTTTTCGATCATCACACGGGTTAAAGTTACCGTTAGCCCAAAGTAACTATGCCACGCGGACGAAATCGCGGGCGGAAGCTAGTTATACATATATACATATTTATATTTTAAATACTACATTTTCATAACCGCTCATTCCCTATGACTTAAAGCTGAAACTTCTACCTGAAACTTTAATACCGGCGCTAAACAATAGCGGCCTGAAGTCGGCAATATCGCGGTATTATCCAGGTACGATGACGTCACTATATTGCTGACGTCTGACAGTTACGATATTGTGGTGCCAGATACAACGGATAGATTGGAAAATGGATAATTATAGACTGAATGGGATGCTAGTGGAAAATCTACAATTGTTAAATATTTTTAAAATGAATTATTTTCATTATGACGGACCCTTTTTTGTGCATGGGAAATCATCAAATAACTTCCCTCGGTCTGGGCTGAGCAGGGAGGGGTGTCAGACTTGTGCTGACTAAAACCCACCCATGTTCCTTTTTTGCCCTTTATGTTCCGGGGCCACTGTATCTCTTTCGAACAACCCGCAATCCCGGCAGGATGAGTGATCCTTGGGTAAATCCTGCTAAGGGACCTTCATTTGCGAAAATTATTGATAAACTTGTTTACCTCTCGTTCATGCGTCGAAATTGCCGCTAACGCACTACGGTCTAGATGCAAGAAAATTTCATAGTCAAACAATGCAATCCACTAGCCAGAGAGTACAATTAAGTGACAGTCACTTTCAACACCAACGAGTTTTAACCATGTGTGCAATAACATGTTCAAAAAATCCTCTCTGATCCATGAGGGTATTATAACTTTTATTGAAATTAGATTCTTCTTATGTAATTATTTTCAGAAAACCAATAAAACAAAAAAAAAAACATTCGCTATGTCGACCTGAGCTATACATAAAAATTGTTCATGGATTATTAAAAAAAAACTTTTATCTAATTCCTACGTATGCGGAAACATACGATCACGTTTACATAAAACACGTCTCTTTAGATATTGGCATCAAACTGAACATTGTTTATAATATATCCTTCACGACAACTCCCTCAGGCTATCTCCAGCCAGAAAATAAAAGGAATCTTTTAAAAATCCAATATTGGGACGCAAATATGACGAAACAGGACGCAACCTACTTTATATTCGTTGAAGGAATTCCCTGAAGGATGCCACGACGCATTATTTCCTTGAAGCACGTCTTTTCAGGGTAACGGGGTAAAAGGTTAGGTTAGGTTTAGAGGGATGATCTTGGGTTAACATAGAGTGTTTGAGGAATAGAGGTGTCTATTGTCTTCTTAATTTTTTTTTTTGGATAGTAATTGCTGGCTTATTTTTCGCAGTTGGGAAATCATCATACTATGATTGGAATGTTATATATATATATGTATAACATTTTAATTTACTCTGGACGCTCTTACTGTGCACGTCTTTCTACATCGTTCTCACATATTTGTATAATCCCAACATGAATGTTGTAAATAGAATTTTGTAAAAATACTATAATTTAAAAGAGTGTCCATGGAGTTTCTTGGCCATTCTTCTCCATAGAGATCAACGTTTTGGAATGGGCAACTACAGTACTTTCACAAGTTATTATGCCTTGTGACCGGGACTGTAGATTCATTTTGTTTCTTGACATTCAAAAGTGCCTGTAATGGTCTAATTGAAATAAATGGTTTTGAGTTTTTGAGTTTGAGTTTCCTTGCTCTGAGCGGAGCAGGGAGGAGTGACTGACAAACTTTTACATCAGTAAAAGTATAGTCATATAAGTCACTCATATTATTTTATTTTTATAAATTGCATCACGCAATTCAACCTAAGACGTTGTCGTCTGCTTAACCGGACAATTCCTGTGGATGCCTTAAAATAAATGCCTCTAGCCAGGGAAAACTAAGCGACTACACGCTAAGGGCATCCCCTGTAGGGGTACGAGCCTCGGCTTAGGATGTCGCTGGGGGAGGACAGCAAAAGGACAGGCTGGATTTGAGTAATATTATTTAGGGACTAGTTTCAAACTACTGGCTCAGCAACGCGGCCTGGCTCTAGCAAGGGACGGATAACTTAAATCCCACCCATGCACCTTCATTTGCCTTTTATATTCTGAGGCCGCGGTATATCTTTCGAAGAACCCCGGCAGGATAATTGCTGGTTGTTATCTAGTATTGCCAAAGGGATATCTTATAGCCATGGACCCAAGTTATGACCATGTCAAATACTGGTATTCAGCTGCATTTGATTAGACTGGTCCAAAGATTGGAAATGTGACTACGAAAAGGGCGAGCGAGATAGGTTTGATCTTCGGGTCAGTCAAAGAGTTGATTATTTCCATATTTTTGTGAGTTTTAAGTAATCGTCTTAATCTTAAACGTGGTTAACAACATTACAGTTGGTCCAATCCCTCAAACGCACTTTTCATCAGTCATATAATTAGAAGAGAATACTACCGTTTTGACGTCAAAAGTACTATTTATTTATTTAAACTTCATGTACAACAGTGGTATATAAGTGGACTTAATGACATAAGGCATTTTCAACATTTAGGTAAAATACGACAACATTGTAATAGGGTACAAAAATTTCATTAAAAATATATAAAACTATTTGTTTTTGAAAACTTTAACACATATACATATGAAATAAAACATTTAAAAAATCTTGAAAGTAATTACTATGACTTTTAATCGGTCTAAAACTTTTCTTTGAAAAGTCTATTTACCTTCAATAGTCTGTGGTGAAGACATAAAGAATGCTTTTTGTCACCTTTTAGATTGAACCGGGATTCCTTTGGGTTGTGGGACGAATGTATTACTATGACTCATTTTTTTCCTGTTTGGAAGATAAGATTTAGTGGATTTATACATCTTATATTTTATATTTTTTGTTCTAAAGGCTGACAACCAGTTTTACCAAGGGCATGTAATACCTAGTACTAACTGGGTTATAGAGGTCAGATATGCAGTCGTTTTATGTAAAATACTGGTATTTAGCTTCATTCGGGTGAGTTCACAATAATTACAGCAGATTTTTTTATTTACTGATTACTTACTATGATTAACATCTGGCTAAGTTTGATTGGCATTACCTAACTCAATTCTTGAACCTATGTTGAAATAATTGGTACAAGGTTTGGAAGAAAGAAAACTAGTTAATTTGGCATATGCCACAAGTGCACACAACAATAAATAAATAATAAACAAAGATAGTAAAGAAAAACAAAAAAAAATGAGAAAAAGTAACTGAAATCTTAACCGAAATGCAGATAATTATTATGTGTGGCTGCGCTAAATGGGCTCAGTCTAATTTATCAAATACATTAGGATTTTAATCTCATGGATTTAATATAAAATATATTGCAGACATTCAACGCTAAACGCAGCTTTTATATCATAAATCTTTAACAGCTCAAAATAAGAATGAACTTACTCTGAACCCAATCTCTTCCGCCTTACATTTCAAATACAGCGCTTTCCGCCAAAAATCCCCCGGGACATAACAATGAAATATAGTGCTCAAAGTAAAGCACAACTAGATTCGGTACGAGCTACAAGCTACTACGATATTATAAAAGTTATCACAAAAGTACGCATTCGTATTAAGTAAAGTTTCCGTGCCAACAAAAACCAAACTTATGAAATTATTTTATCCGTCTGTCACTGACTAATTCTTTGAACCTCGACATTAGGAATAGGTTTTAAGTTTGGTATTGATCTATTGTTAATGCAACCACTTTTATGTTCAGTTTCACTAACTCTAGGTAACACCTAACTCGCCCGGATTATAGCAAAGAGTTAAATTTCTCACAGCAAATAATGATTAGAAAAAAATAGGACTTCAGAGTCATATAATTAAAAAAAAAACATGAAGGGCAATAGAAGGAACATGGGTGGGATTTAGTTAGTACAAAACTGACCCAAGGAGCGGGGGAAGTTATTTGTATATGTTCTGCGTGTACATAAATACATGATTAAAGTTAGATGATTGAGGTTTTTTAAAATAATTAGGTTAGTATTTAAATTAATCATACACTAACATGTTAAAAGGAGGTCAAAGGACAAGTTTAATAATCCTGAAAACGGGACTATTTGTATGTCTTTTTACGGCTTGTGGTCACACATGGACAATATCCATACCCGGACAACTAACCGAAGGAACTACCATAAACTAATACAAGTCATTCGGGTTTCCTCGTTAAAGCGTATCTAGGGATACTGCTGTAGACCACAGAGTTTCATCAAAACATTTAATTGAGTTTTTGACTCTGTACTTGTTATATAAATATCATAACGCTTTTGTTTTTTGAAAGGTCCAGCAGAGATGTATCTATAGTACATTTTACCAATTAAGTCGCATAATATCTATAGGGTCTGCTCTTATATAGTATTTTCATTATCTTTGGCACAATTAAAGAATCCGGGGTTTATTTTGAGAAATTTCTGATGGAAATCTCTAATATAATAATGACTTCGAGACGTCTGTATAAGCGTTAACAAAAGGTTCACAAATAGGAAGGAAGCATCAAAAAGGAAGAAAGTTCTATATTGAGTAATCACGAAGATTTTGTTTTAGTTTCGTTACATACAACTCCTTACGCTAAGCCCATGTTTTTACACGACAGCCAAGCAACCTATTCAAACCAGTTTATGCAGATCTCTCATTGTACGGGAAATCTATACAAAGCGGGAATATGTTATACTGGAAACGAATAGCTTGATGTGTCGCCGTGTGTACTACGCACCTGAAATTTCTGAAGAACCTCACCAGTAAGGTCCGCCCCTCTAGTCTAATGAACAAAGGCGTAAATAAATAAAATTTCCCTCATTATCTCCAGACAGTTACCCCGGGAGTTGAGAATTGTATCGGATGAGCTATTGTTCTCACAAATTAACGGTTTCGCTAGAGTATAGTACAACTCAGAAATAAAAGATTACGCTCATCTTTTGTTTCGATACCAGATTATAATTAACAAGCTTTTGCCCGCGGCTTCGCTCGTGTTAAATTCGAGGTAACATAGTTCCCCCTTCCTGATTTACAGGTACCTGCTACCTGTAGTTTTGCCCTTGCGCCTTATTTATTGTAATAGCAACGCTAAGATTTCCCTTTTCTTCCCTCTTTCTCCCTCACATCCCACTTTTTTAAAATAAAAGTTAGCCTATGTCCGTCTCCTGGTTCCCAACTATCTCTGTACCAAAATTCATCAAAATCGGTGTAGCCATTAAAGCGGGAAGAGGTAACAAACAAACAAACTCACTTTTGCTTTTATAATATTAGTAAGGATTTATTATCCCCGTTTTGTGTTTTTTTTTTTATAAATATTTCGTTTGCGATTAAATTAATATCACAATACCTAGAAGCGAAATATATACCTATGTACTGTTAGGTGTTTACTCTGTTTATTTAGTAATTATACAGAGCAGGTTGAAACCGCAAATTTTACGGATTAGCACGGTTGCTAATCCGTCAGCTGCTGTGTCAAGGGGTGTTGATGTTGTAAGAGCAGTCATCAAATTGACATATTTAAGAATCCTAAGACATGTGGTCAAAAATTAAAAAACCGTGCTGCTCTTTTTGAACGTCATTACACAAGACAGTCCAAAAACGCCCACCCTTCGCCACTGCCTAGTGTTTTAGCTGGGAAGAAGAAGTGGCGGAACAAACTCCCCAGCAACACAACTGTCTGATAGGTTTGAGATTAAGTATTAGGTATAGTCAACCTCATAATTAAGGAGTGAAATAGTTTCATCCTCAATGAAGTTCATGACAAAGGATTTTTGAAATCCTTACTTAATTATTATGAAAGCGAAAGTGAGTTTGTTTGTTGCGTCTTCACTCCTAAATGGCTGAACCAATTTTGATGAATTTTGGTACAGAGATAGTAGAGACCCTGGAAATGGAAATAGACTAGGCTTTTTTTTAAAGTGTGAAATGTGGTAGAAAGAGGGAAAAAAGGGAAACTTAGCTTTGCTATTACAATAAATAAGGCGCTAGGGCAAAACACGTACTACAAGTAGCAGGTACCTGCAAATCAGGAAAGGCGAACTGTGTTAACCCGAATTTAACGCGAGCGAAGCCGCGGGTAAAAGCTAGTTTTGTAGCCGCGGGTAAAAGATTTTATATCGATACAAAATTTGCAAATCTCAACTGAATCTACCAACACCCTTTAACATTACAAACTCAACGATATCAAAATCAAATTCCTGACACTTTCTTGCACGAAAGCATAAACCATGCTCAGAACAAAAGGGTCTTAAGTTACAAAAGGACACCGGACACGGTTACGGCATAGTTAGGTCCGCAGGGATCTAGAATAAAATATTACTACGATCTGAACCACCTCGCAGGCACTATAATGAAGCTGTGTTCGAGAAAGATGGTAGGTTTTAGCAGTAAATTGAGATTTCCTTTGTCGGTTTTACCGACGGTGTTTCTGACAAAATTGTTGAAAGAATCATTGTGAAAAAATATCGAATGCAGTTTTGTGTTTAAAACTGTATTGAAGGGGAACTTGGGGTTGCGTGTGTTGTTCGGGCCTGTGGTTTACCCGGGCTTGTGGGTTGTACGAAGGGGATATCGCGGCCCCAGAACATTAAGGGCAAAAGAAGGAACATGGGTGGGTTTTAGTCAATAAAAGTCTGACACTCCCTTCGAAGTTAGTTGATGATTTCTAATACAAAAAAAAGGGGAACTTTGACTTTAGAAAATTTTTGTCCTCAAACATCGCCAAGGGTCGCGGTTCGTTTACTAAGGGTGATTAAGTTTGTAGTCACATTTTTTTTGTTTTCATCTACAAATTTACGGTTTACGGATTTTTCCCATTCTCTAGCTTTATGATATCGCTTCTTTCCAAATTTTATGATTCTAGCTCAACGGGAAGTACTCTATACACTTTGATTCAATTTACGAATGTATGGGAAATGCGACATAAACGCGACATATCTTTTGATTGCATAGACTTAGAGAGTTCATTTTTTCACGGCTTCAAGGAACTGCAGACTTGAGTTGACAAGAATAGTTTCGCGTTTGTGAGAGAAATAGAAACTCTTGACAGACAGACGGACAACGAAGTGGTCCTATATAATAAGGGTTTGTTGGAACGAAGTTTTGAAACGAAGTTCCTTATCGCGCATTGCGAAAGAGGGCTAGACAAAAGAATTTAAGACCAAAAGTTGTAACGACCCTTTTTGCTTAAGACCAAAGTTGTAATGACACTTTTTTGCTTAAGACCAAAAGTTGTAACGACACTTTTTGCTTAAGACCAAAAGTTGTAATGACACTTTTTTGCTTAAGACCAAAAGTTGTAACGACACTTTTTTGCTTAAGACCAAAAGTTGTAACGACACTTTTTGCTTAAGACCAAAAGTTGTAACGACACTTTTTGCTTAAGACCAAAAGTTGTAATGACACTTTTTTGCTTAAGACCAAAAGTTGTAACGACACTTTTTGCTTAAGACCAAAAGTTGTAATGACACTTTTTTGCTTAAGACCAAAAGTTGTAATGACACTTTTTTGCTTAAGACCAAAAGTTGTAATGACACTTTTTTGCTTAAGACCAAAAGTTGTAATGACACTTTTTTGCTTAAGACCAAAAGTTGTAACGACACTTTTTGCTTATGACCAAAAGTTGAAACGACACTTTGTGCTTAAGGCCAAAAGTTGTAACGACACTTTTTGCTATAGTTGTAGGCCGTGCGGCGTGCGTGTGTTTTTAACCCCCGACGCTAAAACGACGGGGTGTTATAAGTTTGACGTGTCTGTGTGTGTAAATGTGTATGTGTCTGTCTGTGGCATCGTAGCTCCCAAACGGATGATCCGATTTTAATGCGGTTTTTTTTGTTTGAAAGGTATATCAGTCGAGAGTGTTCTTAGCTATGTTTGGTGGAAATCGGTGCAGGTCTTCAAGGTCATCAGGTCGTTTGTTGAGTGTAATTAAATAGGAATGTTCCACGCCCAGTTTACTTGCGAGCATATGTAGGATTTGACATTTGAAACATTGATGTCTTCTGGAACCACTGAGCTGGTCTGCTGTTAGGGCTCGAAGATAGGAGACGTAACCCTGGACTGCCTTTTAGTAAACTCATCGAGTTTGGGCTCGTTAAATTTGTCTTAACTAGTTCTCTTTATTTTTCTAATTGACGAGGACCTGATGCTGGAAATCTGGAACCTCTGAGCTGGTCTGGTAATAGGGCTCGAAGGTAGGAAACGTAACCCTGGACAGCCTTTTAGTAAACCCATCGAGTTTGGGCTCGTTGAATTTGTCTTGACTAGTTCTCTTTATGTTTCTAATTGACGAGGACCTGATGCTGGAAATCTGGAACCTCTGAGTTGGTCTGGTGATAGGGCTTGAAGGTAGGAAACGTAACCCTGGACTGCCTTTTAGTAAACCCATCGAGTTTGGCGCCGTTGAATTTGTCTTAACTAGTTCTCTTTATGTTTCTAATTGACGAGGACCTGATGCTGGAAATCTGGAACCTCTGAGCTGGTCTGGTGATAGGGCTCGAAGGTAGGAAACGTAACCCTGGACTGCCTTTTAGTAAACCCATCGAGTTTGGGCTCGTTGAATTTGTCTTGACTAGTTCTCTTTATGTTTCTAATTGACGAGGACCTGATCCTGGAAATCTGGAACCTCTGAGCTGGTCTGGTGATAGGGCTCGAAGGTAGGAAACGTAACCCTGGACTGCCTTTTAGTAAACCCATCGAGTTTGGGCTCGTTGAATTTGTCTTAACTAGTTCTCTTTATGTTTCTAATTGACGAGGACCTGATGCTGGAAATCTGGAACCTCTGAGCTGGTCTGGTGATAGGGCTCGAAGGTAGGAAACGTAACCCTGGACTGCCTTTTAGTAAACCCCTCGAGTTTGGGCTCGTTGGATTTGTCTTAACTAGTTCTCTTTATGTTTCTAATTGACGAGGACCTGATGCTGGAAATGGGATGTGGCGGATGAAACCCTGGAATGCCGGAATGAAACGGATAAACCGATTTATATTTTTGCTGAAAATCTAGAATGACCAAAATTTAAAAATAAAACACAAAATTACCTTTAAATGGCAAGAAACATAAAAGAAATTTAAATGAAAGAATGAAAAATTATGGAGCTCCTTCAAAAGGCATGAAATAAAAAATTAAATTAAAAATTTAAAAACACCCCCGACCCAAAAAAAAGTACGCAACCCTATAAAAAGCAAAAAAAATAACTTTTAACACTACGTAAGTACCAACTAAAGCATGTCAGACTATCTACTCGGGACTTTGTGCCACCTTTATGTCGGAGGCATAACCGCTAATTTTGAACTGCAAATGGTTATCTTGGCCTGCTGTTGACCGTACGTATGAAATTTTTGATTAAATTTTGTCGTGTCGGGGGACCGCTTTTTACCTTCAAAAATACTTACCTAAATCAAATGATTCCTACCTAATCACAAAATTCGTATTTTAAAACTAAATATGTACACAACTACACTAAATGATACAATAACACTGGACAAAAAATTAAAACAGACGAATAGTACGACTCACAAGATTTACTTGTAAAGAAAAAGAATATAAGTATACAAAATAATATTTAAATTACAACGAAAATGTTAACGTAAGTAACGAAATCAAAAAAAAACTTTATACTCTATCTAAATAAATGATAAACAATAATTTTAACCCCCATTCTTAGGAACGACTCAAAAAAAATTTATGAAAAATTACAATGGGATTGAGGACTTCTTAATGTGTGCTTCTAACGTTAGGCTAATAAATTAGAGCGGTCCCCCGACACGACAAAATTTAATCAAAAATTTCATACGTACGGTCAACAGCAGGCCAAGATAACCATTTGCAGTTCAAAATTAGCGGTTATGCCTCCGACATAAAGGTGGCACAAAGTCCCGAGTAGATAGTCTGACATGCTTTAGTTGGTACTTACGTAGTGTTAAAAGTTATTTTTTTTGCTTTTTATAGGGTTGCGTACTTTTTTTTGGGTCGGGGGTGTTTTTAAATTTTTAATTTAATTTTTTCTGACTGTCTCTCTCTCTCTCTCCCTCTGATAGAAAGCAAGCCAGTTATTTTCGTTTCGTCTTTCTATTTCGCATTGAACAGCGTGGTGTCGCGACAATTATTTTTGTTGAGTGTATACAGGTTTTCTGTACATAGTAAATAATAACTTCGTTCCATCCGGGTGTCCCTTGACACCTCTCAAGTTTTTTTCCTTTTGAGGTATAAAACCCTAAAATAACATCCACATTCCGCCAGTTAAGGTGAAAGCTCCAACCTACCCGCGAAATTCAAATTTTCTTACGTTTTTTGCAATTTTCAGGCCAGTGCTAGGTTGTATGTTGATTAAAATATTATTCGCGGCTGTAAGACGTATGTAATTATAGAATTATAATCATCAAAATCACCAATACAACCCTCCAAGTTCATAAAGCTGTAGGAAAGACTTTTTCTGTTTTTTTTTTGTTCCTACGCCTTTATGAACTTGGAGGGTTGTATTGGTGATTTTGATGATTATAATTCTATAATTACATACGTCTTACAGCCGCGAATAATATTTTAATCAACATACAACCTAGCACTGGCCTGAAAATTGCAAAAAACGTAAGAAAATTTGAATTTCGCGGGTAGGTTGGAGCTTTCACCTTAAAGCCCGATGTAATAGGGGGCGAGCCTTTCACCATCAACCTGGCAATAAAATCCAAACTCCGTAGCTGTTACTGAGAAATTCCTGATGAAAACCCCAAAATCACCATGCACGACATTAGAAACGAACTCAATACCTTCAGCTCAACAGAAGCGCTTGAAACCGCTAGACCCGCAAAGCAACTAATTTTAAACGATTAGGATAAATTGCTATCATTCCAGGGAACATAAAAATCAAGTACTTCAGAATATATTTTTTAAATCCCTTCAGATTCTCCTTGAACCTTTTTTTAAGTTCTACATTATCGGGGTTGGACTTTATTTCCGTCCTTGTACATGTTGTTTGTCAAGTGGATGGTGGTAAATCTCTTAACATGGAGACGAAGGTCTTGCACTAAGGGGCGACCCACTTCTTTTAATCTCAAGAGACAGCGTAGACATTGTTTTGAATATATATCATCTGTCTTGACAATCTTGATTGGCATGAAAATAGCAGACGGTCAAAAATTTTAAAAAAGGAACTAAAATACGATAGATATCTTCAGAAATAAGCATTACCTTTGTACCTATTATCTGTTCCTGTCTTCTTTACTGTATTCAGTGTGTACATAAATCGTTAAAAAAAAATTGGTTGTTTGTAAATAGTACGAGAGCCCACGACCAAAATTTTTGTCTCATAGCAATACGGCCAAAACCGCATCAAATCGATAGATACGATTATCCTGAACTCGAAAATACCAATATCAGACAATTTCCGCGTAGCGTTTGATCTGACCGAATTTTCAAAATTGTCAAAGAATTTTACCGAACTGCATCATAGCAATATGTCTGATTTGCAGACTGTAGTTGAATGATAGTTCTGAGATACCGGAAACATATTTTTCAGACGTTAGTGGTGTAGCGCAAACCCGTAAAATCACTTAAGAAAATTAAAAATGAGACAAAAAAAATGTCTCATAGCAATACGTCTGAAAATCTTTTTTATTAGTAAATTTTGGTTATTTGATGCGAACAAAACAATTTTCAGACGGAAATGTGAACGCATTAAATTTTGAGACCGTTTTGAAAATATTAACAAATTTTACCGATCGGTATCATAGCAATATGTCTGAAAATTGTTGGACATGATAAAATCCATTATAAATTACGTGTATGAGAAGACTCGGGAGCGAGTTACATTAGTTAAAATCAAAATGAAACAGGAAAGAGATTATAATGCCTACAAGTTATTTGTCACAAAGCATAAAATTGAAACATTTTTAGATGATAAGTTGTGGCCGTCTGGAGTGTCATTTAGGCGGTTTGTTCACTTTCATATGAGGCGAAACAATGACGAAAATATATCTACTAAAAATGGACAGACTCAGTAAGATAGTTAGCTTTAATTGCAAATCACTGAAGAGGTCTATTGAGGGTGTAAGGGAGTTATGTCGGTCGGCGGACGTAGTAGCCCTTCAAGAAACCTGGTTGCTGCCACATGATTTGCCGTTACTTAGTACTATTGACGACAGCTTCGGGTGCACCGGGACGTCGGCTGTGGACACTTCGACGGGTCTTTTGAGCGGAAGGCCATACGGTGGTGTGGCGTTATTGTGGCGTAAAAGTGCGTTCGAGACAGTGTTGCCGATACAGTGTAATAATGTGCGAGTGTGCGCGGTCAACATAACCGTAAGTACTAGATCTGTAGTGGTTATCAGTGTCTATATGCCAACAAATTCGAATGACAATCTACCGGAGTTTACGGCCTGTCTTGGTACTATTCGCTCAATAATAGAAATAGAGGAGAATAAAGGAGTTGAGGCTTTTTATATCATAGGAGACTATAATGCACACCCAAATGAGTTGTTCTACAATGAAATGATAAATTTTTGTTCCGATCAAAAATGGGTCTGTGTAGATATGAATATGTGTGACAGTAATACCTATACTTTTACTAGTGAATCACATGGCTGTAATAGATGGTTGGACCACTGCATCGTAACTGAATCTGCGCAGCAATCAGTCATTAGTGTTTCAGTGCTGTACGACGTGTATTGGTCTGACCACTTTCCGATTGTGATTAAATGTGATTTGCATAAAATTTGTCCTAAAATTCAAAATAATGTATATAATGATAATCGTATTAACCGTGTTATGTGGGGCGAGAGGACGTCGGAGCAGATTAGCGAATACCACGACCTCTGTCACTCTAAACTAAAACTTATAGATATGCCTCAGGAGCTGAGTGATTGTTGTGACAAATTTTGTGATCGCAGAGAACATTGCTCAGTTCTTGATGACATGTATTTTTTTAATATTGTAAATGTACTCGCGCTTGCTGCCGCGCAGACTTACAAGATCAAGTGTCGGAGAAGGGGTGGCTATGTCACGGGGTGGAACAAATATGTCGCCGATGCTCACCGCGAGGCGCGGCTTCAATTCCAGGTTTGGACATTGGCCGGTCGCCCGACCAGTGGTCGTGTGTTTTCTGAAATGGCGGACGCGAGGAGACATTTTAAGGCCAAACTCAAATGGTGTCAGAACAGGCAAGATCAGATTAAAATGGACCTACTCGCCTCCAATCATGCTACTAAAAACTTCAAGCATTTTTGGAAAAACACAAATAAAATGAATGTGAGGCCGAGTCTCCCCGTGAGTGTCGGTGGTATTACTGACCACAAGAATATTGCTGATGCTTTTAAGGACCACTTTTCTGTGCAGTCAACTTTGAGTGCATCTGGTGAGGTGGACGGTGCTGAGGCCATCGTGACAGAACGGAACTCAAAAATACCAGCTAAGACAGTAGCAACAATTATCTCTAAAATGCAACGCGGAAAGTCGCCGGGTCACGATGGTCTCAGTATCGAACACTTTAAATATGCGGGTGTCCACCTGCCTAGAGTTTTGTCACTATTTTTCACTCTGTGCCTAAGTCACTCTTATTTGCCGGAACCGCTGATGCGGACTATAGTGGTCCCCGTAGTAAAAAACAAAACGGGTGACACATCTGACATGAACAACTATCGACCCATCTCGCTCGCTACCACCACGGCGAAGGTACTTGACGGTCTGTTAAATGGCTCCCTCTCAGAATATGCAGAAGTGCATGATGCCCAGTTCGGGTTTAAGGCGGGAGTGTCTACTGAGAGTGCCATTCTTAGCCTGAAGCACACTGTCAAGTACTACACCGCGAGGAGGACGCCGGTGTACGCGTGTTTCCTCGATTTGTCGAAAGCTTTCGATCTCGTTTCCTATGATGTGCTATGGGACAAGTTGAGGGGCACGGGTGTGCCGGCAGAGTATACAGCCCTCCTCAGATATTGGTATGCTCACCAGACGAATCGGGTGAGATGGGTCGGTACTCTGTCGGATGAGTACAGAATGGAATGTGGCGTGAGGCAGGGGGGGTTAAGCTCGCCTTTGTTATTTAATATTTATATCAACCAGCTTATCGAACGACTGAGCAAAACACATGTCGGCTGCCACATAGATGGTACGTGTGTCAATAATATAAGTTATGCGGATGACATGGTGTTGCTCAGTCCGTCGATAAGTGGACTAAGGCAGCTACTATCGATCTGCGAGACGTATGCGGAGGTGCACGGCCTTAAATATAACTCAAAAAAGAGTGAGGTCTTAGTCTTTAAAGTACCCAAACTACAGCCCCGCCGTGTACCTCCGGTATATCTCAACGGCGTAGTGCTCAATGTGGTCGATAGTTTTAGGTACCTGGGTCACGTTGTTACTAGTGACCTATGTGATGATGGCGATATAGAACGTGAGCGCAGGGCGTTGGCAGTGCGAGGCAATATGCTCGCCCGTAGGTTCGCTCGCTGTACGGCAGACGTCAAAGTGAGTCTATTTAAGGCGTTCTGTCAGTCTTTCTACTCGAGCGGCCTATGGGTGTCATATACGAATCGAGCTTACAACGTCCTGCGTGTTCAATACAACAACGTTTTCAGGATGCTGTTGCGGTTGCCGCGGCGTTGTAGTGCGTCGGGAATGTTTGCTGCAGCTCACACGGATGGCTTCCATGCCATCATGCGCAAGAAAGCGGCTTCCTTACTGCAACGCTTGCGTAACACTCGTAACAGCATCCTGAAAATGATTGCTGGTAGGCCCGACTGCCCTATTCAAAGGCACTGGGTGAAATTAGCCATAGGTTTGTAATTAAGTAGTACTACTAATAACACTAACATAGTATATAAGCATATTCTGTTACTAATTCACTAACAATTATGGATTCTACTGGGTCTGAAATAAAGAAATTTATTTATTATTATTATTTATTAAAATAAGATGTCCACATGTGCAAAAAATTTATATCAGACAAATTAAGTGTAGCACCTTCTCTATCAGACAACTTTTCGATACTCAGATATCATTTAAAAATCGTATTGAGGCATCTTGAATTTTCGCAACGCAATGAATACGTTGCGACCCTGAATTTATTAGATGATAATTAACAAAGAATTTACCCGAAACCGTAACATTTTTATTATTATGTTATTCAAATATTTTATGTGATTTTTTATTAAATATACCGTTGGAATTATAATCAAAGGTGATATTTATCGAAAGCAAAACGGGGAAAAAAATAATGTCAGTTTGTAATTAGCAAAACTATTTTTCATTCAATTATTTTATTTGTACTTGTATCAAAATGTACTATATTCAATAGATAAAGTTTTTATCTACAACAAATAAAATTCGAAGTCAAAAATGCTAAAAAAAAAAAATACGTAGTAGTTTTTTTTTGGATTTTTTGAGAAACTACAAGAACTAAGTTATAATTTTAATTTAGAAACACTTGTTAATTACCTACTTCTTTGATCTCAATTTCCATTTCTCAATTTAATGAATCATTATTTAATCTTTCTTTCAACCATAGAACCAGTAAGAAATTACGTAGGCAACTTAGAAAAAATAAATAATCAACGGGCGTGCGTTTTGCCATATGTGTACGATGCGCAAAGCGATCCCCACCCTTCCGCCGACCGCTCAAGATCCGTGCCGGTATCTATAATAGTAAGAAAGGGGCAGGAGCGTAACAAGCGCTGAGGCTGTTGAATATCTATGAAGGCTGTAAATTTAAAAAAACATTTAACAGAGGCGTCGGCCAGGCGACTCCGAAACGTTATTTTCGTTTTTGGGAGTATATGCTACACTTAAAGTGTCTGAAAACAGGTTTTTGGTAATCATGGCAGCAATACGAAAAGTTGAAAAAAAAAATTATCCGTATTGCTATGATACAGGTCGGCTAAATTTGTTGACATTTTCAAATATGCGCTCAGGCTATATGCTACGCGCAAAATGTCTGAAAACAAACTTTTTCGTAATACAATTATAAAATCTATGTACATTTTCACTATCAGACGTATTGCTATAATACCGACTGTCTTTTTTTTTGACACAGCAGAAATGGCCTCCCACGCAGTTGCTACACTTTCGACCGTTACTACACACCTAGTCGGGTTCAGAATCATACAATCTAACGATTTTATAGGGTTTTTGCCGTATTGCTATGAGACATGGTTTTGGTCGTGGGCTCTCGTACTAAAAGTAGGTTTACGATCGAGATGTTTACGTGATAACGTCTTATTGGTGATATAAGTTATCACCAGTAGTGACATCTAAAATGAAATTAAGTACTAATTTAAAGTTTTTTTTCGAGCCAAGTAACAGATGGCGCTACCATCTTTATGAAATGTCGCTTGTGAGGTTTTGGTGTGACACAAGTTTCTGAACATGTCACCCGACTAAAACGATTTTAAAGACGTTATCACGTCAAAATAAAAAAAAACGCAATGTTCAATTAAAATCAAAACATCATCATCCGCCTAGCCTTTTTGGCTTCCAGTCTAACCGAATGCGGCTGAAAACCTCAACTTTACATACATTTTAAACAAAATACATGTCATCAGTTCGTGCACGTCTCTCATATGGCTGAAAACCCATTGAATTCCACAATAAAGCACATTGAAAGGTTTACATCGAGTCTGGCTGGTAATGAGAACATACATCGAACGTCGAGCTGTCATCGTTCACAACAGCAATCGTTACAGAACTTATAGACTGGCCGGTCTGCTGTCCTAGTTCACTCATTCACTCACCGCATTCTGAATGCAGTTGTGGTCGGCTAAAGTTACATAGGAACTTTAGTCGAGAGAATGATTTGGTATGCCTACATGGTATTTATCTTTTCCAATTTATGTTTTTTTCGGACAAAAACCATAGTAGTACCATCAAATGTAAAAAAAAACAGCCAAGAGCGACTCAGACTAACGCATCGAGGATTCTGTACAAAGTTGCGACATAAACGACATGTTGATTTTTTCGAAAGACAAAGGGACAACAAATTTTATTATATGGTTTTATTCAACTCGATACCTCCAGACGATCTCGAGATTAATGGTCCCTAAAGACAGACAGACAATAAAGTTGACGACACGGTTAGCGCGGTGGCTGAGCGATCGACTGCTGCGCTGCGTGTCGCGGGTTCGATCCCCGCACGGAACAAATATTTGTATGGCCTACAGATAGTTGTTCCGGGTCTGGATGTTTGTGTATGTGAATTTGTAAACGCACCCATGATACAGGAGAAATTCCTAGTTAGGGGCAATTTTTTTTTTTTAAAGTTATCCAATAATGGTTCCGTTTTTTTCCTTTTGTGCTGCGGAACCCTAAAAATGGGTTTCATTTTACTAACCAATGTTTTCAGAATGCCATTAGTTCTCTTACGGAACCGGTCCAGCACTTTTCATCATGATGATGTATGTAATACCATTACGAGTTGAGTTGATGCAAATATTATTATCAGTATAGATAGCCTGCTGCTGCAGGAAAAGAGCACCTTGAAGGATGTTGGGGAAACCGTTGGCCAGAATTGGGACATTCAAGGCCAACGAAAGAAATGTCTTATAGAATTGAAATCTTTGGCTAAGACTAAGAAAGAATCGCATTAAAATGTCTGTGTCGACACATTACGTAAGGAAAAAACGTAACGACTAGGATTACCTTTTGGCAATTTAAAAAAGAACTTACAAAACGTGGAGCTTCTTTATAAGAGCGCTGGCACTTTAATACCGTACAGCGTTTATTTCCTTTCTTTGAATGAAATACCCTCAAATTGAACATACTTAATTGAGTCCAGAGTGCAAAAGAGCGAAATCTTTAAACTATAGTTTTTGACCTGTGTTAAAAGGATTTCAACGACGTTGCTATTTTATTTATTTTACCTTAAAAATCAAAAAAGGAACGTATCGCAAAAAGTGACATCAAATAAGCCAATCTTGAACAGTAATCCTGGTGGCGCCCATCTCTGAAGCGGAAAGATTTTTCTATCTCTAACAAGATTCCAATCGTGACGAACGGTATCAAATTATCGCACCAATCGGGTTCTGATCTGCGACCGAAAAAATATTGGTCTTGGTGAAGAATTAACAGCTCGTACTGTGAGCTGAAAATGTAAGTAGACTTCAGATACAGTTGAATGTTCATAGAAACCCATGGACGACTTTAATTCTATTTAATTAATAAATTAACAATAATGTACTGTTTATTCAATAATTCATGGATTTTTAAGTTATTTATTCGAATCAAACCAAGAAAAAGAAGCACATTGTATGTCAAAATTGCCTAAGACAGAGTCCCAAAAGTCGCTGTTGGGGAAATTTGACATACCACAAATACCCCAACAACACATCTGTCCGCTACGTGAAAACAATTTGATTCTAGTTTATAGAGTTATTGCTACATGATGTCAATTAACATACACTAACGCCATTGTTAGCAGAACATATTTCTTAACAGTATCAAAAATCAAAACGTTTTTATTTCGCATAGGCCTACATGAGCACTTATAAAACGTCGAGAAAAGGTGCACGGTTAGGGTTGGTCGTTTCCTATGGAGAAGAACCGGCAAGAAACTCCATGGTTACTCTTTTAGAATCATTTTAGTTTTACAACGTTATTAGTTAAGTATGAGAGAACAGCATTTTAAAGTTATTTAGAAATTGTTATTATGTTTTAACTTCACAATAAAACTGGTTTTAAACATTGACTCGAATCACCACCATAATTTTCAATTAACTTGTCAAAATAGTCAGCTTATAAAACAAATGACATTGCCACTATTTTTGGGGCGACCATAATTAGTTTCCCCTTGAGAATAAGAGGTTTAATTAATCACATATGAGTATGTTTTTGGGTGGTTACGGTAAGTTTGCTACTCGTAATGTAATAACTTTGATTCTTATTTATTAAAAGGGCACTGTTAATGACAATATTTTGGTCCCTAAGCAGAATTGGAAAGGTTAAGTGATTTTGAAATATGTTGTGTTATCATATCTTAATTTAAAAGAGTGTTCAAGGAGTTTCTTGCTTTTTCTTCATTACGATATTATAATATAAACGAAATCAATTTTTTTTTTTAATTAAAATTAACAATTTTTTTTTTATTTGTACATATTTCTTATTAAATTATGAAATAATAAATTTCCTTCATTCACTTTTCATTTTAATATTACATTTTAAAATATTTCTTACAAAAACATATAATAATAGGTTTCCGCCGGTAACGGGAACAGGGTCCAAGCTACCGGTGGTTTCGGTTCCAGAGGCAGGAATTTCCTCACAATGCGCGCCATATCGAAGAGTACTGTCTTCTGAATCAGGCCCTTGATCCAACCACCTAAGAAAAGCTTCGACAGATGTTCGTCGAGGCTCTTGTTCTTAAATTACGATATTTATTATTGTGGGATTCAATTCACTTTTTTTGCTGACAGACTTCTAGAACGTTGAAATGAGAACGGCATTATTAAAACAAATGCTTTTAGTTTTAGGTTTAATACTTAGCAAAAGCTCCGGTGATCATGTTTAGACATGACTCGCGCAGGACAAGACAATTAGACAAAATTACTTAATTTAAAAAAAAATAGTACCGGTATTTTATTATGTCTATAATAACAGGGACACAAACCATTTCTGTACAGACTCTCTAAGACGTGACGATTTGTGTGGTATACATAATTATGAATACTCTATTTATCTTCCTTTTTTCTCACAGTGGCAACAACCGAATGTGTATCACGATGATTTCCTTCCCAATCATGCATACCTAACTGTGAGTTAACCGGCTCTTAATAACAACTGCCAGGATTCTAAACCCATCGACGGTCCTTTTTTGAAGTAAAATCTTGGCGTCCGTCGGTCTGAGTTTTTATCGATAATTATAATGAATTCAATTAAGATGACGCCTGCATTTCCAAGATGGTAGTTAGAGGTTCAACATGGTTCCTTACGACAGTCTTTAGGAATCCGTACCTCTAAAGAAAAATACAGAACCCTTATAGGATCACTTCATTGTCCGTCTGTCTGTCAATACCCTTTATCTCGGGAACGCGTCATACATAAGAAATTCCTAGTGTGGGGCAATCGTTTAACAAAATAAAGATATATATGTTTTTAATGTTATTACTTTAAATAAGTGCGAGCGGCTGCTATTATTTAGCCACGAGCTCCTCGCTCGTGGCTAAATAATAGCAGCCGCTCGGGTCAATCTTTAGGTTAAGCCGAGCTTGCCTAGGTTGGTCTGTGGATGGGTGACCACCCGTTACATACCGAGTTTCCTCCGTGCCTCGGAAAGCACGTTAAGCCGTTGGTCCCAGCTGTCATTTGTAGATCTTTGACAGTCGTTACAGGTGGTCAGTATCCCGAAAGTCTGACAACCAGTCTTACCAAGGGGTATCGTATTACCCAGTACTAACTGGGTTGTGGAGGTTAGAAAGGTAGTCGCTCAATACAAAATACTGATATTCAGCTGCATCCGGTTAGACTGGAAGCCGACCCCAACATAGTTGGGAAAAGGCTAGGCAAATGATGATGACTTTAAATACCTCCAGAAGCTTTCATACTTTACAAAAAAAAAACAATATTTTGAGTGCGTTATATTGAATCCTTCCGTAATACGTCATGTTCCACCCCAAAAAGAAGCCTTTTCCGCCGTTTACACCTTCTATGATTATACTTTTCTACCTACTAAAAACATCGATTGATATTCCCCTGAAAAGTATACAAAAATAATGTGATAACGTGAAAGAAATTTTCCAATCTTCTATTTTTATTTTTCACGCAGTTTATAATGAAAATAAATTGCAGGTAATAATTTATTCTAATGAATGTAATATCATTAGTTATTGTACTAGAAACTGTTTCGTTTATTTATTGTGAATCTGTGTGGGTTGGTGTTTTATATTATTTCTTTGATTTCTTTGTGTAAACATTTTAAACGTTTATTTTCCTGCGAAACGATCATTTTACAAAGTGTGCATGTATTTTATAAAATGATAATTTTGAAGACTGAATAATTTGAAAAATGGGTAGTATTCTGACACTAATTAATACTCTTGTAAAAAATACATTTAGTTTATAAAATTAATTTATGTTGACTGCGATTTTTATGTCCATTTATTTATTTCAAAAGTATCAATTTCTTAATATAACTTCAAACAATGATGCCAAGGATATCTAGCCTATATATATATATAGCCTACCTTCACGACCCACCACTGGTTATCACAAAATGTAGTTTTAGATGTTCACCAAACAACCATGCTTTGACTGAGTTCACTAGTCAAAATGACTACCAAAACCTTTTTTGACTAACTGTAATACCGGGGTGACAACTATTTACGTGTACAATATGAACAAGCATTGTACTAGACTTTCTCAGTTTGTGTTGACGTTTAAAGTCTAAGTCACAGCATTCTTACAAAATTGAAATGTGTCACAGTTTTTCTTTCATTACCAGGTTTTATTCAAAAAATAGAAAGCAACAATCAAAATGTTTTTTTTTATCTTTTTGCAATAAATGCATAAACCAAGCATTTTGTCAGTTACTTAACAATAATTGTTGAACACTCGATGCCTAAATAACTTATCTGGTGTAATATAACATTAGGAATTATTAAACCGTAATAATGTGTGACAAATATAACCTGGTCCTTACAAAACAAAACAGCTCTTTTCTCCAATAAAATGCTTTAAGAAAAATATTTAGTTGCAAATAAAATCTCACAAAAGCTCCATGTTATGTTAGTAGCTCCCTAAGACAACATTCCGAGATAAGAAAATACCTTATATTTTTGCAATAGCCAACACTACTGATATTCTTCACGTAACACAAAGAGACGCGTTGTTATCACAGCACACAATGTTATTAGGCCACTGTTATTTAAACAAACTGTTAACGTAATACACAAAATCACTGTTATTTAACAACGATAACATTTAACCCGAAAACACGTTATTTATTTATTTACCTTTAAACTTTAAAATTGGAACTCGATTTATTTTTAAATATTCAACAACGAATTATTTTTAAAATTATGTACAAACACTAGATCAATTATTTTTACGATAAAACACGAATTACGATAAGACAAAGAGAGCGAGGAAATTGAAACTCTATTTACTTTAGGGAAAGGTTTAAAATCGAATGTTAGATAACAATCCACCTGTAGATTTACGTGATTTAGTTGCTATCATAATTATTTTTATCATTGTTTTTTTTTAAGACCGAGCTTAATATGATGGTATTGGTGGACGAACATGAGTTTTTAAGGGGTAGGATAGGTGAATGAAAGAAGACGTAGCGGGGTGCGTCCGGTCTGTTCCCCGGCGGGTTGTGTACTGAGGGTTTGCCCGGCAACGGCGAACTGCGGAGGATCGCATGCGGATCCGCGACGGTCACCGGATCCGGCCCGTTGCGGAGCGTCCTTCGAAGAAGGATATGCGTGCATAATTGTTGTGTGCTTTTTTTTTAATATCATCGGCATAAGTATAATAATATACTCGCCTACATTAAAATTGCTACCTTTTGCTTTGCCTGATAAGCAATTTTTTTTTTGCTGTAAAGTCAAAAAATACAACAAAAAAGTATTTGGATTTTGATTAGGAAGCCTTTAGCCTTTTCTGTGCTTACCCATCTAGCTGTACGACAGTATATGGTACCTTACCTACTCTATCAAACAAGTATAACTTTCAGTTTTAATTTTTCAGGCTAATATTTGCTAAGTGTAGGATCACTTTTCATTATAAACAGGCTAGAACTTTGCATGAAACTGTAGGTAAAAAAAAAAAAAAAAAAACATACTTTTTCGTTTCGTTCGAAATATTGTTTCTTAATGGTTTCACATCTAAAGCTCGTTAGGTCGACGTTATCTTGAAAATCGTGGGTAAGGTAAAACACCTGGATAAGGGACGCACAGAGCCGGGAAGTGTGGCAGAAGAATAGGAAGGTCTTTATCCACCAGTGGGTAATTCCAGACTGGTAGAATGATGATAATGACGATTATAGATACCAAGTGTGTTGGTAACAGATCATCTGACGGGGCTGTTGGTCTAGTGGTTAGTGGCCCTGACTGCTGAGCCGGAGGTCGTGGGTTCGATTCCCACCCAGGACAAACTTTGTGTGATGAGCATGATTGTTTGTTCTGTGTCTGGGTGTGATTTATCTTTAATATGTATGTATTTATAAATTATATAAGTATGTATATCAGTTGTCTGGTTACCATAACACAAGCTCTGCTTAGCTTGGGATCAGATAGCCGTATGTGAGTTGTCCCAAGATATTATTATTATTTACTATCTAAATATATGAATAAGAACCAATTTCGTATGAATCTTTAAAGTAATAAAATTCTAACTTAGATACCTATCTACGTAACACATTTGCTTAAAACTAACTTATTAGACAAGATAACAGTAAAATATTGCGCTCAATTTACTTTAATGGTTCTTAGACGTAGATATATGATATTTAAAATTTAGAACCCAGTTCTAGATGAAAATCACTAAAATAGAGCAAGAAAATCGAAAATCTATTTTCTTTTGTGAAATAACTTGAAGAGTTTGATTAAAAATATGTGCTATCGTCACCTAATCTTCGTGAGATTAAAGCCATTATCTACAGCTCATTAAGAAAATGTATCCGCTGAGGGCCAACATTATTTTTAGACCAACCTAATGTTGGGAGACACATTCAAAGAAAGATAATACCATTATTAAGTACAGATAAACCTCTTCACTGGTGAAAGTTCTCATAAAACTTGTTCTGATTAAATCTATATATTTCTCTAAATTCGTTGTTGAAATGTTTTACTTCTGAGACAACCATGTTTTATGTAAATAATTCGCCAGTGGGAACTTACAGTAAAGGTGGACTTAAATAAAAAACATATCATTTATAGCTATTCACGGAGAAACCTCTTATCACAAGACGCGTATAGCAACTTAATAAATGCCTGAATACTAAAAAAATAGTTTAAGTTTTAGCCACATATTATTCTACGTTTTTTCCTGATGATATCTACGTTTCCTTACTTCAGTATATCAGCAGACGGGACGTCCAACTAGCAGAAAACGATTAATTCAAATCCTTACCTGAAAACAAAAAAAAAATGGTTGAAATGCTAAAATATAAATTCCTAAATTAAGGCGCTGTACAAAGCAAACACTTCGTAAAACGTCTAGTTTTTCGTCGCAAAGTTAGCCGTATCTGTACATGCTACTAGCAAAAAAAAAATACCGTGTATAGTTCAACACATAAAGTAAAGAGTTAAACAAAATAAGTTTACAAAAGTGGCCTAGTACTACGAAAAAAAAATGTTTAAAAAGACCAAGAAAAAAAATTTTCGTCTCGAAATTCTCAATTTTTTCAGCGACAACCATCACATATTTTATTTCTATAACAAAGAAAATTGTATATACTAAAGAGATATCTAAAATTTTTCAAACAATGAGCTGTATTTTTTTATATTCAATAAAAACTGCAAAATTACCTACATTTTAGCGGACATGATTCAAATAAAATCAAACACCGAAATATTTTCGACCTTATTTCTATTCTTTCGATGCAATACTGTCGTGTACTTGTGTCAGACCATGCCTAGTATGCAGCTAGTGTCACTTTCGTGAATACCTAAAGATTAGCTTATTGCCGCGCCTTAACACACATTCTATTTCAAATTGACTTTCATTCCATTCCATTAGAAAATTTTAAGAAACAAAATAAAAGGCAACCTCTTTTCTTGTATTAGGGGACAGTACAGGACCCTTGACCCCGAGGCTCCGAACCAACGACTGTATCGGAAGAATTCTTTACTGAAATACGCTTAAACCAACGAACCGTCTCCTTGGGTTATTGTGATACCAAGCTCGAGTATTTCTGTATTTTGTAGAAAGTTGTTCCACAAATATAGGTAGGTACAGAAGATCCGTTTTATACAATGAGCGCAAAAGCATCCACATTGACAACACGGTTGGCTGATCGATAGACTGCTGCGCTAGTCGCGGGTTCGAGCCCCGCACGGAACAAATATTTGTATGGCCTACAGATAGTTGTTCCGTGTCTGGCTGTTTGTGAGTTTAAGTGTTTGTAAACACACCTACGATACAGGGGAAATTAAAGGGGAAAAAGAAGGAAAGGACAGACCTGCTTCACGTACAGTGCGAGAGCGCTCGCGAGCGGCATTTGTTTGAGATCGTCGCACGCAAACACAGAGACGTTTTACGTACCTCGAACGTGTGATTTGTGTGTGCTTGCACTTGTTTTCTATATTTGTATAAACTTTACCTTCTGGATTACTCTGTGGTTGGGGTAACTGGGTCCTGGGGGAAATCGTATCGCTTTCAATGTATCAGATAAATTGACCGAATTCGACATTATGTAAACAAGCTATGATGTATTTCGGGGAAACTACGTAAAATATCGGGTGCCCCTTTAACAAGGTTCATTTTGTTTGTGCTCATCTCTGCAACAGTTTTTGCCTTTTTATGTTTATTGAAAAGGCTTCTTCCTTCTTTACCTTCGTTCTTTTAAACCCACATTACTACCGTTATGTTTATTTCCTATGTCATAGGGCCTTTTGCCGTTTTTGACAAAACACAGACAAATATCAAAGTATTGAAAAGTTTCTAGACGGAAAAACAATTTACCTGAATTTGTATCTTCTACAAATCACTGTTAATTAATTCGTTTGAATTAGTTAATTTTAAAAATAATTTCAATTTCTTCCTCAATATAAGCACGTTTAAATGAATAGTTGACGAAACATTTATGACGCCACCACCAGATTATCCGTCAGCCGACCGTCCTGACGTCACGTTGTTAGCGCTGGGCTTCCCGCTACCAGGTCAAGGGTGCGCGAATTATAACAGATTTCTTTTTGTATACCTACCTACTTCATAATAGCTTTTTTTGCGGATGGGAAATCATCAAATAACTTCCCCCGCTCTGGTCGGAGCGGGGAGGAGTGTCAGACTTGCACTGACTAAA
Source organism: Ochropleura plecta (assembly GCA_905475445.1). NCBI lineage: Eukaryota > Metazoa > Arthropoda > Insecta > Lepidoptera > Noctuidae > Ochropleura > Ochropleura plecta. The sequence goes on along the minus strand of FR997738.1, from coordinate 413,264 downwards.
ACCCACCCATGTTCCTTCTATTGCCCTTTATGTTCCAGGGCCGCGGTATCTCTTTCGAACAACCCGCAACCCCGGCAAGCCCCTCTGATTTGCTGACATCACTTTGAGGCGCGCGTGGAACAATAACGCGCCGTCGACGCGGCCTGAATATAATACTGCGGCCTTCACGTGTATATCCAAGCGATCAGTTAGCGCTGCTACTGTGACTGGCTCTTCACCACCACGTGATGTATGGGGTACACATTGAGAGGTGACCCCTCTTGCTCTTAAAGGTGAATGAGGAAGAAGAAACGTTTTCACATAGATCATCTAAGCAAGAGAATAAGTGCAACCTACCAGTCCCTTTAAAACTTCTTTGGAGAGTCTTCTTCATGAACCACTACTACTGACATTACGTACTTCAGGCTATTTATTTCCACTTGTATTGTCAATAAATGGATCAGTAGCCGGTGGGAATTAAATACCAGGGTTTCCACCATTGATATTTGTGCAGACACCGTGGTTCGCGAGGCCATGACCTTTAGGAGTCAGGCCATTAGAATCACGAACGGTTTGCATTATTTCAATCCATGTATTTTTTACTAGCGGGCGCCCGCGGCCGCGCTCGCGTGATAATCGAAAAAAAAGTTATCTGTTATTCCAGACCATAATCTAACTCTGTGCCAAATGTCATCAAGATCCGTTCAGCCGTTTTGACGTGAAAGAGTAACAAACATCATCACAAACATTCACATTTATCCTACTAATATTATGAATGCGAAAGTTTGTGAGTATGGATGTATGTTTGATCCCCTTTCACGAAATAACTACTGTACGGATCTTAGCATAGGGGTAGATTATGTTGCGGGTTGTTCGAAAGAGATACCGCGGCCTCGGAACGTAAAGGGCAATAGAAGGAACATGGGTGGATTTTAGTCAGTACAAGTCTGACATGCCCCCCCGCTCCGCCCAGAGCGGGGGAAGTCATTGGATGATTTCCCACCCGAAAAAAAAAAAAAAAGGGGTAGATTATTGTCTGAAGTAACACAATAGAACACTTTTATTTCGATTATCACGCGGGCGTGATATTTATGTATAATATAACATTATGTGATATAACATTGTCAGCGCCATTTTTTGTTGTTACCAATTCGAATTCCTTAGTGGGTAGTAATCTTCTTAACAAAACTTATGAACTTAAATTCACTGATATTCAACACGAAGTTCAAACATTTCAGAATTGTTAAAGATTGCTATCTGCACCTCTAGAAAAGAGTAATTTTAAATGATCTTGTAAGAACTAGTTAACATTCGATATACTTACCTACTGCAAATGATGAAGAAAACTAATCCTATGGTCTACTTTGCGTTACCTATATAAACTTTGCCACAAGTATGACTGGAATTTGAAAGTAGTTTCAATCTTTTCGGAGCACGTAGACAATTGATAGTTTCTTTGTCAATCAGGGAATTCTTTACAAAAGAATATTTGAAACAAAAGAAAGTTGAAAAGAGATTTCAGGACTTATTTTTGGGTTCGTTAACGGTCCAGGGGTGAGACCTTTTTTATTGTTTTTTTTTTGGGATGGGAAATAGTCAAATAACTTCCCCCGCTCTGGGCGGAGCGGGGGGGAGTGTCAGACTTTTACTGACTAAACCCACCCATGTTCCTTCTATTGCCCTTTACGTTCCGGGGCCGCGGTATCTCTTTCAAACAATCTGCAACCCCGGCAGGAAGGGGGTGAGACCTGGGACACGGTTTACCTTAGGTCATGGTATGCTTTGATTAATTGGTAAGAAAAAACCAAAAAGAAGATCAAATGAAATACCCCACCAACGGATGAGCGAATATTAATAGCACGAGAGTACAACTTCGCTACTGTTAGCCCATTCTCATACGCGATAAACAAAATAATAACAATTTAATATCATCATGGGACTGCTGATAGTGAAGCCACTTGTCAACATGGTTAGCGCAGTGGCTGGGCGATCGACTGCTGCGCTGCGTGTCGCTCGTCGTTCGATCCCCGCACGGAACAAATATTTGTATGGCTTGCAGATAGTTGTTTCGGCTCTGGCTGTTTGTGTACGTGAGAAATTTCTTGTGTAGGGCAATGTTTTTTTTTTAAATAACAAAAACTTGAGAAAATATTAATATTATAATAGTATGATTAATACAATAATTTCGCTAGTCAATGTATTTGGTCCTGCAGGTACGAATAATGTTCAATTACTCTTTAACATGCTTGCTTTATTATGATGTGCTTTTACAAATCTCCAAACCTACCAGTAGACCATTTGAATGGTCTCTTCAGGAACTAAATGGTTACTCGTACATCAAAGGAGTTGTGGCTAAACAAACGAAACCGGTAGAACAAAAAAAATACTCTCAAAAACCGCTATTTATTTCACCCGCATATTCTCTGGCCACTCCTTTCGATGCTTAGCGAAATGATACAACAGGGCTCCGTAAAAGCTTTACCTACTTTTATCTATACGTAGGTTTACTCACAAATGTCTATGAATGATGATCCATTTATTTTTACCCCGCAGTTATAACAGATTTGGTTGCCGACTAAGTTTTTCAATTTACCTGAAATACGGTAAATGTGAGTTATATGATGGTTTCTGTAATGGTGGGATAGCAATAAAGGAAAAGTATTCGCTTTTTGACGGCTTACAGATTGGGCTGTTTGAGTTAGTGAGTGAAATGATTTTGATTTATTCTATGTTTTGTAAAGACTGGACTGCGTGAAGGACGATAATGTAAGATAATAAATAGGTCTTTAATGAGATAATGAGTTTTTATATTTCTTTTTCTTTTCAGAAACCCTATGCCTATGCCGTTAGTCCGTCTCTGTACTCTATGCTTAATATATTAATATTACATTTTGATTCAAGTAAGAAAACTTTATCATTGCGGCCGAGGCGGATTTAACGCCCGAGCCGCTAAGCAAGGGTGTTATTAAGCCGAGAACAGCAATGACAGATCCTCATGTGAATTAAAGGACATTTCGCTAAAATAAAGCACCTTCGACTATAGGGATTTGTTTTGTTATCCGTGATGAAATCAGAAAAAAAATAAATACATTGCATGATAAACCTAATCGTAGTGCAATAAGAGCCAGTTGTATTAAAAAAATGACCGTTATCCTTACTAATATTATAAAATCGAAAGTGAGTTTGTTTGTTTGTTACGTCTTCACGCCTAAATGGCTAAACCGATTTTGATGAATTTTGGTACAGAGATAGTTGGGACCCTGGAGACGGACATAGGCTATATTTTTTAAAAAAGGTGAAGATATGAGGGAGAAAGAGGGAAGAAAAGGGAAACCTTAGCATTGCTTTAACAATAAATAAGGCGCAAGGGTGTTGGCAACACCGATCCTACGGCGCGAAACTGCTGTCAACTGGTGGCAGCATATTTGAAAATCACGACCGTTGGCGTCTACAGTGGTTATAAAAGGGTTGTGCACCAGCGGAGCGGTCTCTTTCTCGAACTGACGAACGGCTAACTAACATCTTCCACTGTGTATTTTCGATTATTGTGAACTTGTATAGATAAATATAGATAAATATAAGTAGTTATGATTTTGCTTCTGAATTTAATTTAGAATATCCTTGTTATATAATACACACATCAAAAGTGTCTAGGGATCAAGCATTTTTATGCGGATTTCTTGAGATTGAGATGTGGCTTTGTAATAAATTTATGATTTTATAAATTTATATGGATCCTTTTTGGTGCATTTCATAATTTGAATCAGGAACTCTCAATCAAATTCGAGTAAAAGATGAAAATAAGCTGTCAATATTTTCCCTATAAAAACATACAACGCATTGAAGACATTATTAGTGCTACTGTTTCCCTACTACTGATTAAAACCAACGTTATTATGGAGCGGCGACGTCATTTAAGCAGGGAAGAAATGCTCAGAGCCGTGGGAATGATAGAAGCTGGTTCCCGGCAACGTACTGTAGCTTTAGCTCTGAATACAAGTCAGAGTGTTATCAGTCGACTTTGGACACGTTACCGAAGCACTGGTACCGTGGCTGAGCGTCATGGAGGACGGTATCGCTGCACCACACGGAGACAAGACCGATACATTCAAATCTTAACTCGAAGAGCTCCAACAATAACCGCCATGATGTTAGCCGTGAGGCTTCATCACTCTTCAGGGAACTTAATTAGCGACCAAACAGTCAGAAACCGCTTGCATGAAGTGAACCTTCATTCCCGAAGACCGCTACGGGTACCACCTATAGCAATGCACAATCGTAGGATTCGATATCAATGGGCTCTTGAACACAGAAATTGGGCAGAAGAACAATGGCGTTTCGTGTGCTTTTCTGATGAGTCTCGTTTTGGTATGAGACCGGATACAAGACGTATACGACACTGGAGAACCCCTGGACGCCAACAGCGATTAAAATCCTGCCAGGAAGTCCATCCTTATAGTGGTGGAACCATCATGGTATGGGCGGGTATTTGGATCGGCGGAAGAACTGAGTTGATTTGGATCAGAGGCAACCTCAACGCTCAAATTTATGCTGAGACGATTGTATCAGACGTCATCGTTCCTCTACAAGTGCAAATCGGTCCCTTATTTCAGTTAATGCATGATAATGCACGACCGCACACCGCAAGAGTTGTAAGACAGACTCTCGCCGCAGCTAACATCAATGTCCTGCCCTGGCCTGCTCAGTCGCCAGACTTGAACCCGATTGAGCATGCATGGGATATGCTACAGAGAAGAGCTCTGCCGAATATGGAGGGTATCCAGTCGCAAGAAGATCTTTTTTTGTTGTTGCAACGAACATGGGCGGCCATTCCACAGCGTGATTTGGATGAACTCATTTTGAGTATGCCAAACCGATGTTCTTGTGTTGTTAGTGTTCGCGGTAGAAACACGGATTATTAATTGTTTAAGTTACCCAATAAAATTTTAAAGAAAACTGTTATTTCAGTCTTTTTTTCGAACTTTAATGTTAGTGGTTCAAATGTCAAAAATCCCTTTATTAGGAAAATGGCAAATTTCTTTATTAATGCAAAGGTGACTTGGTTTATCGTTACTGTGACAAACGAAAACACTTTATTTGATGAATCCTTAAAGAAAATTTTAATTAATATCAATCAGGAGAAAAGTTATTGCAAAAATATATGTTGATCCCTAGATACTTTTGATGTGTGTAGTTCAGTTACAAGTAATCTAACAAGGGTAAAAACTAGAAGTAGCCGGTACCTGTAAATTAGGAAAGGGGAACTGTGTTACCCCGAATTTAACGCGAGCAAAGCCGCGGGCAAAAGCTAGTCGCTTATAAAATCTTGACACTTAATACCACCCACCTTTTTATTATAAAAGCTTATGCTTATCTACAGAAGGGTTAAAATAACGCACAACCAAACCCAAGGATTATCACCCAACAGTATGGAAGGGAAAGAGTGTACGCGAAGAAGCCATCTTTATAAATTATTAATGTATTCACGATATTCGCGTCCTTAGGATAATGACTGCGTTTAATATTGAAAAGGTATTGAGGACGAGTGCCGACAGCCGGGAGCCGAGCAGGAGCCGAACCATTTCGTATTCATAAATTTTCACTTTACGAATGAACACATTTGGTGGAAACGAAATGTTCTTAGGTTTAAAAAAAACGGAACTTGTGGTACGTTTTTTGACTGTGTAGTTTATTCATAATACTTCCATAGCGTAATGCTTAACATTGGTGAAAATGGCGGGCTGACAATTTGCGTGTGATTAATTACGGTACAGTTTCAAACGAAAAGCTTCACAGAAAAGGTCTTTCAGTAAATAACCATAACTTAACAAAAAAAAACATGTTTAATATACATAACTAGCTGCGCCCCGCGGCTTCACTCGCGTGGTGATAGAATATACAAATTATACAATATATCTTTATGAATTGTAGCCTACCTATGTGTTAGTAAAGTAAAGTGTCATTAAAATCCATTCAGTAGGTTTTGCGTGAAAGAGTAACAAACATCCATACATCCAAACAAACTTTCATGTTTATAACATTATATATCCAAACTTAATATTATAAATGCGAAAGTAACTCTGTCTGTCTGTCTGTCTGTCTGTCTTTTCCTCACGCCTAAACTACTGAACCGATTTGTGTGAAATTTGATACAGACATAGTTTGGAACTTGAGAAAGGACATAGGATAGTTTTTATTACAAAAAATAATCCAAACTAATATTATAAATGCGAAAGTAACTCTGTCTGTCTGTCTGTCTTTCTGTCTGTCTGTCTGTCTGTCTGTCTGTCTGTCTTTTCTTAAAACTATGGAACTATGTAAGTAAAACCAAAAAAGACAGCCGGTGGAACTTCGTCGAACACTTTCGACGTTTGGCTCCCAAACTCGAGCGGACGGGGGCTGCTTTCAAGCGGCTCCTGCCCAATCTGAGGGGGCCAAACGCCTCCTGCCGTAGGCTCTATGCCGGAGTCGTGCGGTCCATGGCCCTTTACGGGGCCCCGGTATGGGCGCGTTCTTTAGGGCGGCGCGCCGCCCACTACCTGAACGCGCCCCAAAAGGTGGTGGCCATACGGCTTGTCCGGGGCTACCGCACGATCTCCGGCGAGGCAGCGAGCCTCCTTGCCGGACTGCCACCGTGGGATCTGGAGGCGATAGTCCTCGCGCGCCTGTTCGAGTGGCGCGCGGAGGCACTACACCGGGGAGAAAACCCGCTGCCACGGCAAGTTGCCGCTCGGCGGGCAGACCTCCGGTGCGATCTCATGGTGGCATGGAGAGAGCGACTGTCGCAACCCCGTGCAGGGCACGCCACAATAGCGGCGGTAAGTCCCCTCTTTGAGGAGTGGCTGGAGAGGCGTCATGGCGTCCTCACCTACCGCCTGACGCAGGTCCTCACCGGACACGGAAGTTTCGGGAGGTTCCTGCACATCATCGGGCGGGAGGAAGCGCCCGGGTGTCACCATTGTGACGATCGCCCGGAGGACACGGTGGAGCACACAGTGGCGGTCTGCCCAGCTTGGGCGGAGCACCGCCGTGCCCTCGTGGAGGCGATCGGCGGCGGCGATCTCTCGCGTCCGGCCCTGGTTCAGGCCATGGTCCGGAGCGAGAGGGAATGGGAAGCGGTCACCACCTTCTGCGAAGCAGTAATGCTAGCAAAGGTGGTGGCCGGGCGTTTGAGGGAGAGAACATCTGCCCAACCCAGCCGCCGCGGGAGACGCCCATGGCGCCGGGCGCCGCGAGACGACTTCCGGCCACCGTAGATGCGGGCCTGTGGGCGGTGAGCAATGGGTAGTTCACCGTCCGTCCGTCGATTGACGACAGGCCGTGTCGACGGCGCGTTCGTGTTTCACGCGCGCCTCAAAGAGAGTCAGCAAAGCAGAGGGGCTTGCCAGAGCCTCCGCCTGCCGGGGTTGCGGGTTGTTCGAAAGAGATACCGCGGCCTCGGAACGTAAAGGGCAATAGAAGGAACATGGGTGGGTTTTAGTCAGTACAAGTCTGACATGCCCCCCTGCTCCACCCAGAGTGGGGGAAGTCATTGGATGATTTCCCACCCGAAAAAAAAAAAAAAAAAAAAGGGTTCATAAATATTCATTTTGTTTATTTACACAAGATAGAACCAAAAGAATTTTCCCATAATCCTTGCACAAACATTAAGACAAATTAAAGAGATACGCGAGAAATTAATGCTAATACGTGCACATTAGGAAGTAAACACTATCCTTAATGAGTTTTGTAAGTGTCATTATGTCAAGTTGGCCTTAACATAAATTTTGTGCATACTGCATGTATATGCCAAACATCGAGCAGTAGTGTACCGGTCCCGATTCACGACGAGTAAACCGTATTTTTAAATCGAAGCTAGCCTTGCATAGTTTTTTCCTCTACTAGCTTTTGCCCGTGGCTTTGCTAGCGTTAAATTCGGGATAACACAGTTCCCCTTTCCTGATTTGCAGGTAGCTGCTGCCTGTAGTTTTGCCCTTTTCTTCCTTCTTTCTCCCTCATTTCTCACTTTAAAAATATTATGACCATCTCCAGGGTCCCAACTATCTCTGTACCAAAATTCATCAAAATCGGTTTAGTCATTTAGGCGTAAAGACGTTACAAACAAACTCACTTTCGCTTTTATAATATTAGTAAGCATTAATTATCTGTGGTTTATTAGAAGAGCCCGTGGTTAAATAATAACAGCCGCTCTTGTTGATCATCACACTGGACTTAGGTGGGTTCGTCCATGATGGGTGACCACCCATTACATGCCAAGTTTCCTTTGTGCCATCTGAATCCAACAAGTCATCACGGCATCTTGAACAGTCATAAGTAATTTATTTCAGAACAATATAAATTGTGTTGAAAATATAAAAATTAAAAACAATAAATTAACATCTTCATTATCAAAATTCTTGCACGACAGATTCGTAATCATGTTATTAAAGTTACCAAATGATTACAAAATGGCGCTTTATATCTAACAAACTTAGTGATTACTACATCAAATCAGTTAAAAAAAGTAAATCCATCACTGTCTGTATCAAAATCATTGATAAACGACCACAACATGAATTCCCTTTCATCTGAAAAATATAAGCAGCCCAAATGTTTCTTATTTTTGCGCGGCTTATATTTTTGAAACCAAAGACTAAACTTATTCTACTACAATAGCAGATGTACAAACTTTTTCTCTCCAAACTTGTATACTTTAGCCATTAGCCTATTGCGTCGCAAAGAAAAACTTTCTCACTTCCCAAAAAGTAAAGAAATATGGTTTTATACTCTTCCATCTGGTTTAAATTCCCAACAACACAATAGCGTTACGTCACAGCAGTGTCGTCATGCCCACGGTTGGCGCTTCACTTTGCCTGTCCATTAGTTGGCTGCAAATAGGTCGCCTGTTTTTAGCGATGCGGCGACGTGTCATCAATCGTAGTGGCGTAACGTATGTTTGTTTTGCTTTTTGGTATGTGTGAAAGAACCGTAAATTGGATTGCCTGTAACAGTGCAAAATATGGTCTAATAACTTGGAGAGAGAAGGAAATGGATCAAATTAGAGATTGAAGTTAAAATTATCAGACTACAGCAAAACTAATGGAAGAATACTAGGACAATCTTGAATGTCTAAGAGCAAAATTAAATAAGCTACCTATTTCACCTTATTAAAATCTAATCTCTTCAAAGATCGAATCGGCTTGTTTGGTTTTGGCCAAACGTAAGCTTATTTATATAAAAAAATATATTTAAAAACGATGCATTTTTATTTAGAAGCCTGCCCAAAAGTGTTGCCTAGCCTGACCTTGGATAGATAATGAATTAGAAATGGTGTGTGACTCAGCGAACTCAATTTGTTTTACGTAAGATTTACAAGCAGAATATCCTTTTCATTTTATACCCTTCTCACTGATTTTATAGGCCTACAAACCTTTTCTTTGTTTTCTAGACCAAACTAAAAGGGATCCTCTAGTTTTCTTTATTTCTTTTTCTAACTTATTTCTTTCACTGCTCCCAATTTACTGAAACAATTTTCGCCTCACCTACGGCTTATTCTACGAATCACCCCCAACGTCTAAACAAACTCAAGTTGACTATAGGACGTGACAAAGTTAATAAGAGGTAAGATCTCACTTATATGTATATCCTACTTATATTATAAATGCGAATGTTTGTGAGGATGTATGCACGTTTGTTACTCTTTCACGCATAAACTACTGAATGGATTTTAATGAAACTTTACAATAATATAGCTTATACACCAGAATAATACATATCCTACAATTCATAAAGATATATTGTAAATTCTGTCACCACGCGAGTGAAACCGCGGGGCGCAGCTAGTCTCCAATAATGTTATCGTATATTTTTTTTTAAATTAAATCATATAATTACATCCGTACTAATACAATACTTTAAATGCAAAAGCCACTATGTCATTCTGTCCCCTACTTTTACACATTTTTGACCCACACTAGAAATTTCTCCTGTATCGTGGGTGCGTTTACAAACATTTAAACTCGCATACGCAAACAGACAGACCCGGAACAACTATCTGTAGGCCATACAAATATTTGTTCCGCGCGGGAATCGAACCCGCGACATGTACAGCAGTCAATCGCTCAGCCACTCGCCAACCGTGTCGTCAATTCTTTATATGACACAATAAATTGGGATGGCACTATGCACACAAGTAGGCAGGCATTACGATAAATAATGATTATGATTCCAGCAGTACATTCGCATGGGATAATTTATGATATGCACTCGGTTAAAGTCGCGAGAATATACTACATAGTAAACTGTACTAGTATAACTCCCTGAATGAAAATGTTTGATTAACTTACTAATATTATAAAAGCGAAAGAGAGTTTGTCTGTTTGTTTGTCTGTTGTGCAAGCGCATGTCGGTCCGACCCCCGGGGGGGGTAACCATCGATTAAGAATCGCTACAGACAGTGAATTTATAATCACTGTCAAGCAATCAACATTCCCCCAAACACTATGAAATAGTAACAAGAAGGGCCGAAACGAAAATGGAGAATAAAAAACCGTCTAGATTGAAAACGAAAAAGAAAAACTTAGTCCCACCACTACAAAAGCCTTTGTCACAGTAGGTACTGTCGGATTCCAGTTGTAACTTCCAAAGAAATGTTCGTCTGAAATGGGAACGTTCATACAAGGAAAATCTATAAACGGAGTTTCGTACATACTTATAGTATCGTTAATAATGTACCACAAGGTTTAAAATATTTTTTATTACTCGACTTTATCACAGCCGATATGATTTGAATCATTGGGTATCGTGTTATTCAGTAGCCATAGAAGTTGGAGGTCAGATAGGCAGATGTTCCATGACAAGTATTGGTATTTAACTAATTACGGTTAGACTGGATACACGTCCTAATATGGTCTGGAAAATATTGAGTTGATGTTCATTTTCATAACTCTAAATTAATGATAAAAGATGTTTATTTTGTAAGTAGGTTTTTACAAACACTTTTACATGTCTTTTTTATGATGAGGTCGGTGTTTCGTACCCGACTACTCTGAGAAGAAACAGGCGAAAGAAACTCAGAGGTCATAGTCTCTTTTAAGGTCCAGACAAAAGTCAATTTACATGAGGACTATGCAGATTAGTGTTTGAAATTGTCTTTTTAAGAAAGCACCACATAGATTGAGTGGACCTGTCCAGTCAGTGCAAGCATTTGTCAGTTATCGTGTAGCTCGACTCATAACACAAAGAGCTCAACGATTAGGAATGCAAAGAGTGTAACCATCCAGTTGGGTCACAAATACTGACAACACTTCATAAATTATTTTTGAAAGACATGGGGGAGGCCTTTTACCAGCAGTGGGACATTATGAACGTGCTACTTTATTGAGCCGTCAGTTTATTTGTCAGCCTTAGTTTGTTTTCAATTAATTTAATAATCAATAAATAACATTGTCAATTTATTTGAAAACCATGACCTTTTAGCCCCGGAGTTTTAATTCAATCAATTACTTTTTAAGCCATTGCATAGCTTCTATCGCGGGCCTTGAGCGCGGGAACCGAATCCAGAAATTCCGTAACGAAAAAAACCTGACGCTCCCCACTCCGACGGGCACGGAGGTGTGGCTTGAAGGCCGTGCATTGTCTAACGTCGTTTACACAATACGGTCAGTTACTTCAATCCCGATTCTAATTATAATAGCGTGTTTGGTAGAGAATCGGATAGTCAATCGACATTACACTGGATCAAACCCAAGATCTTGTTTTTCTTTTTGCGACTTCTTTTCATTGGAAGTACTTTTTAAATATTATATTTAGTTTTTTATTTATTGTCTAAGTTGATAAAAAAATGTTTCTTTTTGCGACTTCTTTTCATTGGAAGTACTTTTTAAATATTTTATTTAGATTGTTTTTATTTATTGCATAAGTTGATAAAAAATGCTTTACCGCGGCAGTCCCTGAGTGCCACACGTATTTTTTTTTTCAAATCTGTTAACAACACTGTGATAATTGAACTGTGAGAATATTCGAGAACCCGTATTATAATATTTTCGTGACATTTTCCAACACTGTGAATAGAAACCGAAATTGGGTTTCTATACAATATAGGTACCTCGTTTTATTGTGATCTGATTGGTTAGCACTTAGTCAGTTTTCTATCTATTCAATTCATCGTTTGTACTCGCTCATCCCCGTGGCCCTGCTCGCCTGGAGTCCAGTTATTGTCGTACGACCAAGATATATGTATTTATAAGTGTGCCAAATTTTATCAAAATCCGTTCAGCCTTTTTTGCGTGAAAGAGTATCAAAATATATTTAACCTCACATAATTTCGCATTACAAATAGTGTTAGGAATGTTAGGATGGTCATTGATAAGGAATTGATAATATTGATTGATGGCTAGAACTAGGTTTTCAGCCTAAATTATCGTATCTGCGTCATACAAATAAATATTTTCAGTACGTTCAAACAGTTTTTCAGTTATTCCCAGATATTCGTAAATATCCAGTTCTTTAGTGGACTCTGTTTTGCAGATGGGAAATATTCAAATAACCCGCTCCCGTTCTGAGTGGAGCAGGGGGAAGTGTCAGACTTTTACTGACTAAAACCCACCTAATTTCTTTAATTTGCCCTTTATGTTCCGGGGCCGCGGTATCTCTTTCTAACCCGCAATAGTGACTCCACTATTGCGGGTACCGCGGCCCCAATCAAATTATAGAAGTAAAGCAGAGTTGCTTTACTTCTAGAATTTGATTGCACCCAGGTACCTAGTTAAAATAAAGAACGCGATCAAAATAGACGACACGGTTGGCGCAGTGGCTGAGCGATCGACTGCTGCGCTACGTGTCGCGGGTTCGATTCCCACACGGAACAAATATTTGTATGAACTGCAGATAGTTGTTTCGGGTCTGGCTGTTTGTGTATGTGAGATTAAAAAAAAATTTTTAAACGAACCTACGATACAGGAGAAATCTTAGTGTGGGGCAACGTTTTTTAACAAAAAGAAAAAGAAACTTCCCGTAAATTAATGATAATATCTGGCATAACTATAAATCAATGACAACTATAATTTTCCACTTTAACCCGATGATAATTCTGCTACCATTAACTAAAATATACTATACTATTATTTCACAATTTCGCCACTGCAGTAAACACAAACAGGAGAGCCCGTGACGGTGGTCCCGACGGTACCATATAATTGGGTCCCGGATAGAACAAACATGAGAGAAACAAATAAATTAAATAGTATTAACATTTTAAACGTGGCTTATTGCCTCACAAGCTAATTTGTTAAACAAAACAGACAGATCTCATAATGTTACAAATTCAGTGCTTTTGTGAAAAAATACCCTGTGTGGTATACAGAGCGAAGGTTCTGTAGACGTTATTTTTTTGCACATAACTTCTAATTACTAAAGTTCCGTAAACTTTATACATGTTAGGGTATTGTATACAATTCCCTGGGATACTTCATCATTGTCCTGCCCTGTATTGTCTGAAATCCGCTAACCCATTGCATTCACATAGATGCTGTTCCGTGTAGCTTAGACAGTACTTGTGGATCATCATTTAGCATTCGAAAGATGTACTAAACATCTTTCAGTCAGTTCAACTTTAAATGTTTTATGAAATACTAGCTTTTGCCCGCAGCTTCGCTCGCGTTAAATTCGGGGTAACACAGTTGCTCTTTCCTGATTTGCAGGTAACTGCTACCTGCAGTTTTTGCCCTTGCGCCTTATTAATTGTAATAGCAAAGCTAAGTTTTCCTTTTTCTTACCTCTTTCTCCCTCATATCTCAATCTTTTAAATGCCCGTCTTCAGGGTCCCAACTATCTCTGTACCAAAATTCATCAAAATTGGTTTAGCCATTTAGGCGTGAAGACGTAACAAACAAACAAACTCACTTTCGCTTTTATAATATTAGTAAGGATGATGTGATGACTTCAAAATCCGTAAACAAATTGATTATAAATCGCTATAGTTAGTAAGTTTAATTTAAAGAAGGTAACTAGCCGCTTTACCTGTGTAATTGTGAACCAAGTGGAAATAGTAAGTTGTTCACTAGCTAAACTCACCACAGTTTCAGTCCCCATTTTTTTTTTAGCGAATGTGAAATCATTAAATAACTTCCTCTGGGCGGAGCAGAAGAGAGTGTCAGACTTTTACTGACTAAAACCCATTCTGTTTCTTTTGCCCTTTATGTTCCGGGGCCGCGGTATCTCTTTTGCAAACCCAGCAGAAAAAATATTCCCTATTGAAAGCTAATTACAGTCAACCAATGGTTTCGGGATTGAAATCAATTTTTCCTTATAAATACACCCCACAGAACCCAACACCCCGTTTCAAAACCTCATAAAATATGGAGAGCGACACAATGTACCTACCAGCGACTCACAGGTTAAGTACGCACTTGTAATTCAAACAATTTATGATCAAATAAATTTTCTTTTAAAAAGTATTTAAGCTGGTATCTCTGGAATTATACCCTTGTGAATAGTGTAAGGGTAAAACAAAGAATTCGAATGAGAGATGGTATATTTTAATGAAATCGTGATTATTACTTTAGCAAAGTGGTTTAAATTTGGATAAGGTGTTATCCAGCAAACCTTCGTCATCAGCATCCACCTTTCCTTATCCCAATTTATTTGTGATCGGTGCATCATTTCTTCTTCAAATTACAGTGTAATTAAGCTATTGCATAGCTTCTATCGCGGGCCTTGAGCGCGGGGACCGAATCCAGAAATTCTGTAACGAAAAAAAACCTGACGCTCCCCACTCCAACGGGCACGGAGGTGTGGCTTGTCTATCGTCGTTTACACAATACGGTCAGTTATTTCAATTCCGATTCTAATGCTCTAATAGCGTGTTTGGTAGAGAATCGGATAGTCAATCGACATTACGCTGGATCAAACCCAAGGTCTTGTTTTTCTTTTTGCGACTTCTTTTCATTGGAAGTACTTTTTAAATATTATATTTGGTTTTTTATTTATTGTCTGTTGATAAAAAAATGTTTCTTTTTGCGACTTCTTTTCATTAGAAGTACTTTTTAAATATTTTATTTAGATTGTTTTTATTTATTGCATAAGTTGATAAAAAATGCTATGCAATATGCTTTACCGCGGCAGTCCCCGAGTGCCACACGTATTTTTTTCTCTTACAGACATAATTATGTGATTTGTTAATAGATTTTATCATAATTCTTTTGTCACCGGTTAAGATGTTACGTTAAGTACTTTGATTTTTCACTAGAAAAATACGATTACGCTTTAAAACTTTACATGAATATTGAGTACACAATCATGGCTACTGTCATGTCGAGCAGAATACGCTTTGAATATAATAACAAATCCTTACTAATATTTTAAAAGCGAAAGTGAGTTTTTTTGTTTGTCGTTTTCACGCCTAAATGGCTAAACTGATTTTAATGAATTTTGGTACAGAGATAGATAGCGACCCTGGAGACGGACATAGGCAGTCATTTTTTTTAAAGCTTTAAGCTTTTCTATTACAATAAATAAGGCACAAGGGCAAAAACTACAGGTAGCAGGTACCTGCAAATCAGGAAAGGGGAACTGTGTGTGAAAGCCGCGGGCAAAAGCTAGTAGTGAATTAAAAGTTATGCATACGAGTAATTATAACTCACATACCTGTGAGCCTTCCACCTGGTTATTATTTACCGTGACCGACTTTGAAATCCCTAAATAGAACCCAAGTAGCATAGACAATGTCCACAGATGGGGGGTACATAGACGGCTCAGATCTCAAGCGTGTATGCGGCGTGTCTCCACAGACAAAAGCCCAAGTCCCATATTGCGCGGCCTGACCGTTATCATGGCTGCATTAGCCAGCGGACATTGTATAGCTGAATTTTGGGCCAAAAATATTTAATTCAATTTTTCCTACTACACGCTAGGTATTAACTTTTGTATCTTTTGCAAAGCAAATTAATTCATACCGTTACCCTTAAATCGTACTAAAACAAACAAAAAGTTCTAAAAGGGACAATAAAATAACAAACAGTGATATAAAACTTGAACGAATTTAACAAATAAATTACATGCGCACATTAATGTTGTTTTTTTTTGTAATTTTGCTACATTTGCCTCGAGCTATGCGACGCAGATAAATTGTCTGCAGGGACTTTTTATAATCTGTATTTGACTAGAATATTTTGTAATTTTACATCTATTTATAATAAATCTTTGTGTTGTTGACCCCGTGTCCCAACCAAACCCTTCGGTCGGAAAAAAAAACAGTTGTTTAAAGCGACCAGTGGAGACAGTCAAAATATAATAAGACGCAATTCAATTGGGTTTACTTTTTAAATTAGGTACACGTAAGTTGAATCAAAAGAAACTAGGTGCATGTAATAAATTATTTATTTATTTACACTTACATTAAATTTGTCTTACAGATAAAATCCAAGTTAACAATGTAGTCATATTTCTTTTCTCTCACCGGCACTAGAGATAGGTTAGGCGGAAGACAATATATTAAGTGTTAACCTCTGGAATTCCGCCAGAGATCAAGTGAAAATATCCAATTTCAGAGATTATGCACATATGTCTGCACTTTCTTGGGGCAGCGTGCCGCCTGAACGCGGCCCAAAAGGTACGAACTCGGCGTGTCTGTCCAAAGACCCGCCGACAGCTCACCGTCCGCCCGTCCAGTGCCGACAGGCCGTGTCTATGGCGCGTTAGTGTTCCACGCGCGCCTCAAAGAGATGTCAGCAAAGCAAAGGGGCCTGCCTGGGCCACCGCCTGCCGGGGTTGCGGGTTGTTCGAAAGAGATACCGCGACCCCGGAACACAAAGGGCAAAAGAAGGATCATGGATGGGTTTTAGTCAGTAAAAATCTGACAATCCCCCTCGCTCCACCCAGAGCTTTTTATTATAGAGAGTTAATTGATGATTTCCCTTTCGAAAAAAAAAATATGTCTGTACTTTACTAGAATAGTAGAATGATAACCTACTTGTAATTGGCTGAAGCATACGAACAAGAGTACTTGACTACACTCGAAGGCCTATGATTGGCTGACCCGAGCAGGTAACCGGTAAACAACCATTTGCTTGACCTTGATATTAGTGGTGCTCGTGCACTTAATTTATGTAAATATTATTAAGTATTTTTTAAAGTTACAGGGGACGAGCCTATTGCTATCAACCGAGAAAGCTGTTACTGAAAAAATATTGACGTAAAACCTCAATAATACTTTGCATGACCCGTAGATCGAACCCAGGACCTCAACCTCAGTAGTCGCCCTTACAAACACTCGACCAACGAGTCGTTTAGTTTTCTTAAAAACGAACTTTTACAGAGTTGTTTTATCTTCCTTCCTTACTGTTCGCTTAGATGTTTGAATCGTCTCAACGAATTTTATGCAGTTTTCAACAATAGGTATAGTGATTCAAGAGGTAGGACTAAATGTATATCTACATTGCACCCGTGCAAAGCCAGGGCGAGTTGCTAGTTTTTTTATAATTCAAGATGTTGTTACGTCGTTACGTTGTTGTTGCCCGCAGCTATACGACGCGACGTGTACTAATTAAACTCTTGCTACGTCTCGTTTTCAGTCCTCCTTACAAAAGCTTGTATTTCTCTAAGAAATGTCATAGCAACATTTTTTAATAAAATATTATTACGTTCTCACATAACATGTAAAATTTTATATCTCATTTGCGTTACGAATTAGTTGAAGGTTCTAGTAAGAATAACTAGGTATTGGATGAACCAATTTACACAAAACAAATACTTTTTATGACTCAAAATAATTACGTATTTATGTTGACGCCTTTGTACAAGCTAGACAATTCATTAATCAGGATGAAGAGCCAGCATCTCGTGTTAAAATATTGCTATCAATAGATTGATTCCATCAACTTAAAATAAGATGAGTTCTGTCGCAAGTTTATCTTGATTTAATATCAAGATTTTGGTTTTTAAAATCAACGAAATTCCAAAATACTACATGGAAATACATGATAGAATGAGTGTTGCTTATCTTCTGTGACAATGAGTTAAAAACTCCTTACTTTTTATCTGACTGGTCTGAGCAGGTCCACTCAAATCTGTGTGTTGCTTTTTTAAAAGACCATCTCAGACACTTATCTGCATAGTCCTCATGTAGTCGGGTACGAAATATCGGCTTCTTCAGTATATTTTTTTTTTAAAAAGACGTATTTTCGGGCCTACACTGTCCTCTCATACTTAACTAATACTTACCAACGCTGTAACAGCAACATCATAAAAACAAATGATTTTAAAAGAGTAGGTAACCATGGTTTTTATAGTTTCTTGCCGGTTCTTCTCCATAGGAAACGATCAACCCGAACCGTGCATCTTTTCTCGACGTTTTATAAGTGCCTATGTAGGCCTATGTGAATTAAAAATATTTTGATTTTGACGTGTAAAAAAGATTTTAGGTTTTTAGAAACACTTTTGCAAACTTGCAAAATAACATAATTTATCAAAAAATATTTCATACATTCGAAATGCAAGCTTTGCGTCAAACTGTAGAGCTTTGCAGAGGTCGACAACATTTCTTTTAAATAGCTTTAAAACACTAAAACATTATAACAATCCTTCCTTTTAAAGCCTCTTTGAACACAAAGAAGCTCTTCAGCGAACCTTACAAATGCTGCTAGCGACAGTAAACAGGAAAGAGAAACAGAACAAATCAAACGAGTTACTGCTCTGAACATAAAAGGCTTTTTAAAAACAACGGCCTGTGTTTAGAGGTAACCATGATCCACGACAGAGATACAGATGATTTGCAAACGGTATCATTTCTGAACGTGGTTGGTAATGGTCGTTAAATGGTATGCCTTTGGCAGGGTAGATGGAATGTTCGACTAGAGGTCGACCAATTCAATTAGTCTTTCGATTCAAGTTCTGCAAAATTGTAATTTTACAAAATTTTGCGTCTTATTAGACTAGGAGTATGCGTGAAGTACTTATTTTCACTAGTTCCCGCCCGCAGCTTCTCTCGTGGAATTTTATTCTGATGTACCTATTAGATTGTTATTACTTTCTCCCATGTCCTGATCTTATCAAAACTTATTTATATTCTGTTAGATTTATAAAATCATTAAAACCTTTTCATAATTTTGATGAAAAGTAACAAATAATAGAGTACCTTTTATATTCTTTTTATCCTTACTAATATTATAAAAAACTTTTTTGCAAAAAATAAAACCGACTTCCAAAAAAAAAAGTGGAAAATAACTTTATTTCCGGAAGTCGGTGGCTTTTGTTGGTTTCGTTGACGTTTTTGCCACCGACTTCCGGAAATAAAGTTATTTTCCACTTTTTTTTTTGGAAGTCGGTTTTATTTTTTGCAAAAAAGTTTTTTATTTCAGCATTTTTAGTTATAGTATTATGATATAATTCACAAACACGGTTATTTTTAGCTTTTTAGTGCGTAGGTCCCGTCTTAAATACAAGCTTTAGGCAGTTGTCTCACCAACGACGAGAAAACGACTAACTATCGGCTATTTTCTCGCTCAAGAAACGTACAATAGAATACTTTCCGTGTGAATAAAAGAGATGCATATACAAACAGTTCATCGCTGACTGTTCACACTGCCGGCGAGCACTCGCTTCACTAGTTTGTAGCTGAGCGACAAGAGCTATGAAAGATAACACTCACTCGGCGATACTCGCCAAGCGATTAGAAATCACGCCGAGAGAGCAACCAGTGGTCATGTCATTTGGTCGCGTATGAGGCCGCAAGACTGACTGTACGCTTGACTGCCGCGAGCGAGTGATGCGAGTAATCGCCCGCCTCACTCGCACACTCGCTTATAGCCGAGCTACACAAATATCGGAACTACGCACTTGCTCCCCACGTCTCGCTAACTCGTTTCTAGTTCTAGCTCTACTCGTTACTCGTTAATCGTTGCCGGTGAGACAAGTGCCTTAGTTCCACATCACGCTATAGGATTTAATACTATCTAAATTATGCTTTAGTTTAAAACCAATTCAGAAATCATATGCATCATCGCCTAGGGGATACAGCTGATACTTGATCTAATGATTGATTATGTTTCTTAATGACTGGGTGAGGGGAGGGGAGGGGGTACGGGCACCCTGCTCCCACTCGCCTGCCTACCCTGGCGAAACCCATACTTATACATGTGATTGCAGCAATCACGGCAGATTTGCGGTCATTTATTGAAGAGTTCCGTTGTATATCACTGAAGATCTATCACCAAATTAAAATACAATCACCTCAAAAAACTGCGATGACCTTCCAAATCATAGTGCATAGCGTTTTTTGTTCATTTGTCTTCGACAACCTCTAAAATTATATCATCAACGTAGACGAAGTCAATCTAATACGCATTATTAAAGATAACTCAAAAACTACTGGCCGGATCTTGATATTTTTTTTATGGGACCAAACGACAACCACCAGCTTTCGAATAAAAAAAGAATCATCAAAATCTGTTTACCCAGACCAGAGTTATGAGGTAACAAACACAAAAAAAAAAAAAAAAAAAAAAAAACATACAGTCGAATTGAGAACCTCCTCCTTTTTTGAAGTCGGTTAAAAAGCGAAAGTGAGTTTGTTTGTTTGTTACCTCTTCACGCTTTAATGGCTACACCGATTTTGATGAATTTTGGTACAGATATAGTTGGGAACCAGGAGACGGACATGGGCTATTTTTTTTTAAAATGGGACGTGTGGGAGAAAGAGGGAAGAAAAGGGAAAACTTAGCGTTGCTATTACAAATTAATAAGGCGCAAGGGGAACTGTATTACCCCGAATTTAACCCGAGCGAAGCCGCGGGCAAAAGCTAGTATTTAAATAAAGTCTCAAATTGTATCCCATTTTATTAGACCTCCCTCTTTTATTAATCTTTCGTTCGATATTATCTTTCATAGCTCACGTTTTAATACCCATTTAAAAGCAATGAATACGAAAGTCTCATTTCAATGGCGATTCTAACTTCAGAATTTGATCAAAGACTAATCGCCTCTTAAAAACTTCTTATCGTAAATCTAGCCTGTCTCTTTCACACATTTCCATTGGCATGAGAACAGCTATAATTTTATTTCAGGATTTTAGATTTTTTGCTACTTTATTATAAACTAGCTTCCGCCCGCGACTTCATCTGCGTAGAATAGTTACTTTAGGCCAACGTTAATTTTAACCTGCGACTTCGTTTATATGTATAGGTGAGTAGGTAAGTACTGGGTCTTATAAGCAAAAGCAGAATTCAATAAGTTGTGCTGCATGCGAGTTTTATTCATTGTTGACTTGCATTTTGTTGAGTTAATCGTTGGGAACGTTCAGCGCTTAATTCCCGTTCTCGTTATTATACATAACAATGGGCTGAACACGGTTAATATTTTAATAAAACTTAATAATGTTAATGTATGTAAAAAATATGCTGATGGTGATAAATTAATAATGACCAAGCAGACTGAAATTTTACTGTATGTTTACAAGGCAAACCCCTTTCATACGAGCCATCGAAATATGAAAAACTTTACTTTATAATAAGTGACAGATATCGTACAGGAAGTGTCATTATCTGTCAGTAATTTTTACGTTTTTTTTTATTAATTTACATATCAAACCGCTAGGTCTGGAGCATGAGACGTTAAATAATAATAGGAATGAAGTATTTTTCAAAATTCATTCTTAAATGTAATCAGATAGTCAATCATTTTCACTGATAATAAATCCCATTGTGAACTCGGCTTGCAAATAAATAGACCATAATGAACCGCAGCAAAACAGATTATGTTTATGTCTCCTTTTTCTTCTACCTCGAACCCTACCTTCAAATCTGAGAGGCTACTATAATAATCACGATGTTTCCTATGTACAACCTTCTTCATCTACCAAACAGCTAATTAACCTTCCCTCCCACGTCACTAGTTCTGCAAAACAACAACATGTAGCAGAAATAAACAAGAACAGCCGTTCTCGTGTGTAACACGGACAAACATGGAGTTAGTGCGAGAACATTACACAGTTAGTTAATTAGAATAGATGAGCTGTGCTAGTAGAAGGTGAGTATATGTAAATATATACTTATATGTTTGTTTAGGTACGATCAAAGTTGTTCATGGAAAGAAATACAACTGCTTGAGTTTATACATTACTAGCTTTTGCCCGCGGCTTCACTCGCGTTAAACTCGGGGTAAATCAAATCAAATCAAATCAAAATCTTTATTTCAGACCAAGCGATCCATATAGTGTTAGTATATAACTTAGCCTATGTTAGTTAAATCAATAATTAAAATAAACAAAACACATTAATTGGCTGCATGAACATGAGCACGCACATGTCTGCCAGCCCAGAGCCTGATAAATGGTCCGTCGACCTTGTCCGCCAGTGTAGCTAAAATGCTGTTAGGGCCCCTGAATCGCCGCAACATCGATGCACATCGTTTGCGCATAATGGCATGAAAGTCATGTATTCGCGCGTCCGCAAACATGCCTGAAGCGCTGCAAAACCGAGGCAGCCCCACCAACATCCTCAGCGCATTGTTATACTGCACGCGCAGAGCGTTGTAAGCCTTCTGCGTATATACCTAGCCCACAAGCTGCACGTGTAAAACGACTGACAGTAGGCTCTGAAGAGCGTCAGTTTTACCTGACCAGAGCACCGCGCAAACCTGCGGACAAGCACATTGCATCGGGCTGCCAACGCCCTGCGCTCCCTATCTATATCCTGGTCATCTGTGAGAGAATCCGTGACCACATGACCGAGGTATCTAAACTGAGTGACGACTTTTAGTGGTGCTCCTTGTAACGTCACTGGTGGTACATTTGTGGGCAAAACAGTTCCCTTTTCCGGATTTACAGGTACAGGCTACCTGTAGTTTTTGCCCTTGCGCTTTATTTATTGTAACAGCAATGCTAAGTTTTCTCTTTTCTTCCCTCTTTCTAACTCACACCTAGATCTTTTTAAAAAAAATAGCTTATGTCCGTCTCCAGGGTCCCAATTATCTCTGTACCAAAATTCATCAAAATCGGTTTAACCATTTAGTCGTGAAGACGTAACAAACAAACAAACTCACTTTTGCTTTTATAATATTATTAGTAAGGATGTGTCAGCTGCACACTAATAGTTTTGTAGCATTTGTCAAACTGAGATAGGGTCGGTTTCCAAACTATAAAAAAAAACACTAGGAATTTCTCCTGTATCGTGGGTGCGTTTACAAAATTATAAACACAAACAGCCAGACCCGAAACAACTACCTGTAGGTCATACAAATATTTTTTTCGAACCCCATACTGTGTAAGACAAGTGAGCTTGACGAAGCACGGAGTTTCGTGGTGTGTTAAGAATGGCAGATCATCAGCCAACCGACCTCGGCAAACGTAACGAATGCCGATTGGTCGAGCCCCTTATCTACCCCCTGTGCTACCTATGGTGTACTTTAATTCGAGAATATTAAAATGAAAGGCTTTTCTGAGTCAAAATGAGTTATTTTAAAAACCAGTAAATTGAAAACAAATCAACAAAATGTAGTACCTAATGATGAACACATAACCCTCCTTTGCGGTGCGCAGTCGGGTAAAAAGTCAACCATCTTTTATAGTTGTTTTTTTAATAACTCGTTGTGACTTATTTTATGCTAGTACTTAAGTTAGTTCTGAAATGTCAGTACACACACGTACGACCTTCAGCTTTAAAAGAATTCTCGTGAAAAATGAAAACTAAATTAATTCTGTTACTTTCAACTCCGCGATCGTCTAAAAGATCAACAATTCTTTACTTACAGAATAAACTTTGTCTACGCAAAAAAATAATTAAATTGTGCGTCAGTAAGTAATATATACTCGAGTGAAAGTTTGTATGGATGTGTGTTATTCTTTCACGCAAAAACTACTGAATGGATTTTAATGAAACTTTATAATAATATTCTATTATAAACGCGAATGTTTGTGAGGATGGATGTATGGATGTTTCTTACTATTTCACGTCACGTAGCAATAACGTCTTTCTTTTGCGGATGGGAAATCATCAAATAACTTCCCCCGCTCTGGGCGGAGCGGCGAACAGTGTCAGACTTGTACTGACTAAAACCCACCCATGTTCCTTCTATTGCCCTTAACGTTCCGGGGCCGCGGTATCTCTTTCGAACAACCCGTAAGCCCGTAACCCCGGCAGGCGGAGGCCCTGGCAGGCCCCTCTGCTTTGCTGTCATCTCTTTGAGGCGCCATGGACACGGCCTGTCGTCAATAGACGGACGGATGGTGAGCTACCCATTACTCACCGTCCACAGGCCCGCATCTACGGTGGCCGGGAGTCGTCTCGCGGCGCCCGAAGCAACGATGTCTGGTTTCTGAGTTTTGGGAATGTTTGGTCAACCGATACGAGACTAACCAATAGCAACATACAAATCTAACTGAAGCACATTAGAATTCTATTTACAATTAGTCCGTACCTGTTTGTTTGCCTGATTCATAACTCAATGAAAAGGTAATAAGTGACCATGTCGCCATCTAGGACAGCTAAGAAGCGTATGAAAATATTTGTGTGGCTACAATTAGTCGCAGTCTTTCAACTATGGCTTTTCCACTGTAGTTTCAGAACAAGTTGCGGTCTTTTTTCGACACGAGTTAATAAATAAAACATTTAATAAAATCTATTTTCTTAAAAAAAAAACAAACTGTCTATGTCTGCACGAGTCTTCTTGTAAACAAAAACATTGTTGCAATTTGCAAAAATCTCTAAAAACGGAACGGCAACGTCGCATGCGATTCTAAACCTAATATTGGTAGTCGTCAGTTAATACCCTAATGCACCGATGCCATTCCGCACACTAACGACTTAGTACATTGTCTCCTTTGCGCGATCGAAAATGGTCTGACAGCGGTTTCCTTTGTTTTATTTTCGTGGATTCAATTACGGAATTCGACTTATGGATAGACAGACAGTTCAGTCTAAATGCACTTCTGAAACTCATTTTTTTTTTGTAAGTACGTACTTTTTTCACATTTTTGATGTTTTCAAAGTTCACAGTCTAAAATGAGAAAAAAGGTTTGTATTGGGGAGTCATGTTGGTCATAATGAAGATCAAGAAATTATAGAGAACTAGCAGACAATTCCTATACGAAGCTTAGTAAGCACTTACGCCCGTGCAAACATAAATATATACCTTATCTAAAGCTCTCTGTTTAGTCATCATCGCTCGGCGCAGCACTGGAAATTGTAATCGACATATTCCATAATAATTAGGCATTCATTTTTTTTTTAAAACGTTGCCCCCCACACTAGGAATTTCTTCTGTATCATGGGTGCGTTTACAAACATATTACTTACATACACAAACTGCCATTTAAGTATCGTTTAGTGTTAGTGAAAACATTATGTATTCTTACAGACTGATGTAGGTTAACAAATACCACAAACACAAACTTCAATTATTAGAAACATTCATTTTTACAAAATCCTTTCATAAATGAAAAAAAAATCCTTGACACGATATCCTTAGCAAAGTTACGCAAGAAGGATGTCTAAGGATAGGCATAAAAAGCGGCAGTTTTCACTTGCGTCCTTATCTAAACGGGAACAAGAAGAATAATGAGGTGAGAGGAGTGACAAATTGTGGGACGAGAAGCGCAGCACAGATGGTAACAGAAGGACCAGTTTGGCCAATGTTTTGGGAAAAAATGGATACCTCGTTTATAGTATAGCTAAAGCGAACAAGTTCAAAGCCGCTCCACAGCTTTTTATGGACAATCTAAATTGTATGTAATTATTTTTTCGGGTGAGAATTATCAAACAACGCTCGCTCTGGACGGAGCGGGGGGGAGTGTCAGACTTTTACTGACTAAAACCCACCCCTGTTCCTTCTTTTGCTCTTTGTATCCCGGGACCGCTTTGAAAGAGCTACTGCTACACTTTTTATGAAAATATAGACAGGATCGTTCACTGCGATTTACAGATGCGTTACGGACAGAGATGGCTGACGAACAAATAAACCTCGCAACGAATGTGTTTATTTGTGTGCAGTCAAAAACAATAACGTGTATACACTTAGCAAAATTGGAAAACGAGATTCTCGTGAAAAAACGATTTCTAATCTAACAGTAGTTTAAAAGTTTATACTTCTATAATTGTGTAGCTTAAACTGTGCACCTTTGCATGCCTCGTTATTGGCAAAATATGGCTGTTTCTGTATTTATTGTAACACCTTTACTTGTACCCATATCTTATCTTAATCCTTTAACAACTTATTACGTTAGTTACAACTCTTTCGAAATATCCTTTAACACAGTTATATTAAAAGTTGTTATATTTAAAGGCGAACGTTGTTTTCTTATATTTCGACTAGCTTTAGCCCGCGGCTTCGCTCGCGTTAAATTCGGTATAACACAGTACCTGTTACCTGCAGTTTTTGCTCTTGCGCCTTATTGATTTGTTTTTGTATGTAATAGCAACGCTAAGTTTTCCCTTTTCTTCCCTCGTTCTCCCTCATATCCCACTTTTTTTAAATAAAATTTAAATTAGCCTATGTCCGTCTCCTGGTTCCCAACTATCTCTATACTAAAATTCATCAAAATCGGTTCAGCCATTAAAGCGTGAAGACGTAACTAACAAACTCACTTTCGCTTTTATAATATTAGTAAGGATGTATTTACTAGGCTACCTCCGCGGTTTCCATCGATCCTGACCTTCTGCATACCTTCTTACATCACAGCACGGTATCGTTCCCCATAGAACAGAGCTATTTCGGTGGTCACAGGCGATTGATTTCCCTCATTCTATTCAAGTACGGAAAAGATAAGCGCACGCATTTTTTTCCTAATCCCCTGATTTTTAGGACTAAACAAATAGGGTGAGTGTTGAATGCCAAGATTTTGAAATAGTCTGCTGTCAATAATTTGGGTCAATCGGTGACTTTTGAGTAGTGAAATCAAATCCTTACTAATATTATAAAAGCGAAAGTGAGTTTGTTTGTTACGTCTTCACGCATAAATGGCAAAACCGATTTTGATGAATTTTGGTACAGAGATAGTTGGGACCCTGGAGACGGACATAGGCTATTTTTTAGGGTTCCGTAGTCAACTAGGAACCCTTATAGTTTCGCCATGTCTGTCTGTCCGTCCGTCCGTCCGTCCGTCCTCGCTTAATCTCTGTGACCGTTAGCACTAGAAAGCTGAAATTTGGTACCAATATGTATATCAATCACGCCGACAAAGTGGTAAAATAAAAATTGGAAAAAAATGTTTTATTAGGGTAGCCACCCTATATGTAAAGTGGGAAGTGATTTTTTTTTAATTTCAACCCTAATGTGTGATATATTTTTGGAAAG
Source organism: Ochropleura plecta (assembly GCA_905475445.1). Classification (NCBI taxonomy): domain Eukaryota; kingdom Metazoa; phylum Arthropoda; class Insecta; order Lepidoptera; family Noctuidae; genus Ochropleura; species Ochropleura plecta. Next base: position 386,024 of record FR997738.1, on the reverse strand, counting down.
GTATTTAAAAATGAATAGGGGTTTACTAAAATCATTTTTTGATAATGTCAATAATTTCGGAAATAATCGCTCCAAAAGTAAAAAACAATGTGTCCCCCCCCCTCTAACTTTTGAACCATAAGTTTAGAAAATATGAAAAAAATCTGAAAAGTAGAACTTTATAAGGACTTTCTAGGAAAATTATTTTGAACTTGATTGACACAACAGTTTTTGTACAAAAAAGACAAAAAGTTGTACAAAATAATTTCTGGACTAACTTTGTAGTATAATCGTATATGCAACCATTTTTTTTAACTTCGTTTACATATTTTATTATCCTGAACGTATCTTTTTTTAAACAAAAAAAGAATTATTGAAATCGGTTCTCGCAATCCAAAATTACCACCGAAAACTACCTACTTGCACGTATTTTTATTAATTAGTAACCCAATTCCCCGAGAGATGGCGCTGTAGGTACTTATTACATTGAAACGGGTATTACCGAATTGTTCGGTTGGTCTCTCCTTGGCATTGGCGGTATCTAATAACTACATAAAACTTCTATCAAGAACATGCTAAGGCAATTTAGAACAAAACTAAAATTCATTTTTTTAACACCATCAAAATGTTAAGGTAAAAACCAGTTCATAAATGGTTCGATAGATGGCGTTGCGTAATGACGTCATTTTTTTAAAAGTCGATGTTAAGATTTTCCGTGCTTTCATGACCTACCGTGGTAAAGAACACTTATTGTGTCGGACGGGAAACTACGGAACCCTACACTGAGCGTGGCCTGACACGCTCTTGGCCGGTTTTTTAATGAGTAACGTTGGAGAAAATTGAACGCGAGCGAAACCGGGGAAAAGCTAGTATAGTGATAAGATGATCAATGTTTGTTTTAAGCAGTGCAGTCTCATATAGAAAGATTATTGCAAGTTTTACATTTAAGCATTAAACGTGTGTTTATGATAAATATTTTTATCGTTGTGTGAGTAATTCTTTTGTCTCTTGTCTTACAACTTTTCCTTTGTCTCTTAAATTCTTATCTTTTGACAGGCACTTTAAAAATATTCAAAACCAGGGCGGAATTTTACTTACATAAAATTGAGAGAAATCTCATCTTATTAAATCTTTAAAAAGCAAGTTTATGAGAGTTTTGTGTTTATAACCTCGGAGTTTTTGTTCCAAGATTCAAGACTGATAAGAGATTTGGTCCTGTTTCAATCAACAAGCTACATTTTCTCAAGAAAATTTTATTTATTTTTCATCATTAAGTTCACACGAAACATAAGCGTAGGCGCCATATTACAAGATTTACATGATTCGAGAAAAATCAAGTTATCAGGTTTTCCGAAGCAATTTAACCTTGACGACTGCTTTTTTTATTAAGAAGGCTTACGCTTGGCCGCCTGATGCCCTGATGTGATGCGATGATGTGGCCTAGGGTGGAGAACGTGCGCCTAGAAGAAACCGATTCATTCAGACTTTGAAGATGTCCAGATTATAATGGTCAGGGAACAGAGAGGCTGGCACTGATGTCCACAGACGGTGGTTTGCACACTAAATGTGTAATTAACTGAAGCTCGTTCCTAAATAATAAAAGTCGTTCGAGGTTGATCTTTTAGATTGAACAGGCTTTGGGATGTGTTTCCTAATTCCTTCCATTCCCACCAATTTCTAATACACCGCCATTTTGGCACTCGCGTCAGTGCAACCAATCACAGCAACGCATCGCTCCCGCCACGTGACGGCTAAAGAAGCGACGAGGAGTTCGAATTTCGAATCAACAGCATGGCCGGCCGGTGTGACATACCGCGCGCGTGGTGAATAAACACTAAAATACCGTGAAATACAACTGCTAGTGACATGTGTGGTGATCTACTGGTGCCCAGCATCCTGTGAGTAACAGACCATCCAGTTGTAATATCTCTTAGCCCATTATTAGTAAGCAACGTAAACAGCGGCGTTCCCGGTAGAACGCGAAACTAAAACAGAGGTTAAGCTGCGATTGCCATGATCAGACTATGGATGGGTGACCATCATGTGGCCCGAAAGTAAATGCCGTATTACCCAATAGTAACTGGTTTGTAAAGGTCAGATAGACAAGTGCTCCATGTAAAATACTGATATTCAGCTGCATCTGGTAAGACTAGAAGCCGAACCCACTAAAGTTTGAAAAGGCTAAGGCATAAATAGATGATGAGAACCGCTATTTAAAAAGAAGCGACAAACATTTTAATTTTACTTTACCGTATTTTTATTTTTCTGTTAAAACACAAAATTGGCTTCACCTTTCATAACATAATTATAACGCTTGAAAAATTACAAATTAATGAAAATTCTTAACTTCGACCGGCATTCTTATAATCCTATCGGACAGGGGCCAACAAACTTTTGGTAATTCTCGTCGGCTCGGGTGGTAACCTATTTGTTAATATAGGATTATTTTGATGAGTTTTGACAGGACTCGCATTTAGTTTTGTTATTATTTAGCATAAAAAGCATACTTATTTTTTTATTATTTAAAGTAAAAACAAAAAAAAATGTTTTTTAAGAATAAAAGATATTATTAAAATCGTTTTGTATTCTGTCTTAAATTCGTCAGGACATCATCTTATTTGAATATCTACAATTGTAAACAAAGCCAGGGAATACTGCTACCTATAACGGTAAGTAATCACACAACTGTCGTAAAAATGTGTATTTCATATGACAAAACTTGACACATCCCTCGTAAAATACATCAAAAGACAATATTATCGCGGCGTCGAATAATATCCAGGAACAAAACACATTGCGGCAATACATTGAACGCTCCGGTTTACATATTACTACTTTGTTTTTCTTGGTAAACATATCGACCTATACAAAACCAGTTTATGCGGTACCTCTCATCGTACGGGAAATCTACGATGTGTGAGCCTTCCTTAAGTGAACTGCATTATCTGGTTTTGTAAAGGTTGATGTGTCCTCGTGTGTACTATAAGACGTATATTTTGACAGTTGAATGACATTGACAGGCGGTGAATGAGGGTAAACCATCGTGACAGTGTTTCATGAATTGTAGAAAAACAAAATGGAAGTATTTCTTACAATTTAAGGAACAATCCAAAGATCCATAGTTTTAAATTTGTATAGTTATTGAGGATGATTTTTTTTTCATAAATTAGTTGATTTTAGTTATTATAGTTTATTTTTTGGTTAACATCAAATTCAATTCACGAATAATAATTATATTTACATTATACATAATCAAATATTATTAATATATTTACACTATACATAATCAAATATTATTAATATATTTACACTATACATAAGCAGAGCTGTACCCAACAGTTACAGAATATTGACATTAACTGCTGTTATTGCTGCTGCAATGGTGTGTTATGTGAATAATTTCAGGCGGCTTAAAGTTTAGATCGGAGATAAACTTTTCTGGTTAGTAGAAATTATTATTGTAACAATAATGACTTGAGCAGGAGGGGTCACGTTTTAGTAAACAGTAGGTAGTTTAGACACACGATTTCTGATGGCAAATAGAGATATTATTAGCGTGGGTGGATTAAAATGAGTAGGCACTACCTAATGAGAACTATCTAAACAAGTACTGTTTTCATTTAATGAAATGTAAAAATATTGTTTTTTTTTATATTTAAATATGAATAATAATATATTTAAAATGATTAAATGGAATTACAATGGAATGTAAAAGCAAAAATATAATAAGAGTGCTAAAGCTAGTAAGTTTTCTTTGATTTCTAAAATCCAGAACAATACTTTTACCAAAATGTTATGCACCCCTGACCCAAAAGTTTTTCATTAATAAAATACCAGTTTTACATATTCCTCAATTACATTTAACTAGGTATTTTATCAAAAACAAATTACTTATTAAAATACAGCACGCATATTTTAACCAGACTAAATTTAACCCTACCCGACGTGTGACAAGTTAGCATGCTAAAAGTAAAAGAGTCTCAGCGCAGTTCCGGTGGGGCCGGAAATACGTCATTACCGCTGCCACAATGGCGGCTGTCTTTCTACCCGCACTTCCCGCGCCCCGCAGTGTTTGCAGTCATTATGTCGCACCTCCGGGGTGTAGGTCACGTGTGACGTGAGGTAACTAGGGAAATAGGTGTGAAGATCTTAAGGTTGTCATTTGTGTTTGTGTTTAGATTTTGATGTTTTTGCTGGCGTGTACTAGATGGAATGTGACAAGTTGTAATTTGTTTATTAATAGTTTTTTCTTCACATAGCAATATTGGTTCTTCTAACGTAACAGATACATATATTGCCCGAGAGTTTGTTCCGCTATTTCTTCATTCCAGCTAAAATAATGTTTTAGGGGACTGTCTAGTGTAATGACGTTCAACAATTATTAATCATCAGCCTAGTTTGAATAAATGACTTTTGATTTTGATTGAGTTATTGAAACAGTGTGTTCTAAAACTTAAACTGCCATATTTGACCTCTCAAGGACCGCCATTATTTACGTCAAATATCCGTCAAGCACCGCCGGGCGGGCTCTTATAGTAAGCGTAATCTGATTTTAAGACTTATCTTTACTACAAATACAGTTTTAAATTGGTCGGGGTTTGGTGGCACAAAGTGCCAGCGGGGCTCAACGGTAATACTTGTTTACTGGCACGTTTTTGTGCCGCTGGGGCTCTAGAGGTACGATGTGCCAAATTAAAAAAATAAGTTCTCTGCCCTTTCTATATCAGATTTACTAATATTGCTGGTAGAAACAAAACAATAAACCCACTATGTAAACCCACGCCTTGTTCCCATGAGGGTAGGAGTAGTCTACATTTATACATTCGGCCATCTAACTACTGGTAACAACTCGTCAAAGATCTTCAAATGGCACCCAGGATCAACAGCTTAATGTGCTTTCCGAGGCATGGAGAAACCCCTGTATGTGACGAGTGTTCACCCATCCACAGATCAACCTATGTTACTTAACTTAAACCTCGACACGAGCGGCTGTTATTTTTTAGCCACGACCTCCTCAATAAGCTCAGTGTATTCTCTTTTATTCCGGCGCATTTACATTTTGTTCTAAGAGGAGCTCGTGGCTAAATAAATAGTAGCCGCTCGGGTCGATCTTTAAGTTAAGCCGCGCTTGCCTAGGTTGGTCTGTAGATGGGTGACCACCCGTTACATACCGAGTTTCCTCCGTGCCTCGGAAAGCACGATAAGCCGTTGGTCCCGGCTGTCATTTCTAGATCTTTGACAGTCGTTACAGGTTGTCATTGTTCCGAAAGTCTGACAACCAGTCTTACCAAGGGGTATCGTATTACCCAGTATTAACTGGGTTGTGGAGGTCAGATAGGCAGCGCTCCATGTAAAATACTGATATTCAGCTGCATCCGGTTAGACTGGAAGCCGACCCCAACATAGTTGGGAAAAGGCTAGGCAGATGATGATTTACATTTTGTTCAAAATGAATTACTTTACTTTTTAATTTGATATTGAACAGTCTCTTAAGGGTGTTGTCCGAGCGGTGGGACTTGTTCCTGATACAGAGGTGGATGCAGCTCCATGTTAGCGCCTCTCCCCGTATTTTTTGAAATTATTGTGTAAGTTGTGTATGTCTTATCCTTCTAATTTATTGTATATATTTATTATTTTAATTTAATATAACTGCTTTTTTAAAATTGTAGGTATGTGTTTTTGATTATTTTACTTCTTTTTGAATTAATTTAAACGTGAAATTTGATTTTATGTTGTCATTATAGACTGTATGTCTGAAATAAATGAGTTATTATATTATTGAATGTACCATTTTTCTGTATGCTGTCACATGATATAACAAAAAACTTGTCATGAGACTTTGCTCGGATTTTTACCTGGACGGACATGTCATTAATTTCTGTCAACTTAATTATAAATATAATAAATATCTTGGGACAACTCACACACGGCTATCTGCGGCAATTTCCGGAAAAATATGGCGGTGCTTTCATATTCGAGGTTAAATGTATTCCGGAAATATTTTTTTTACTAACAATATCCCATGGTTCCATTATATTTTATGACATTTATTTGATAAGAAGATATCTGTGGAAATAAATGCTTTTTCTTATATTTTAAGCAATGAATAGTAGACGTCGGGGTGATTTACAGATATCTGACTATTATTACTACTAATATTTACAAAAACGTATGTTTGTGAGGATGTTTAGATTTATGGATATTTGTTACTCTTTCACGCAAAACCTACTGAACGAATTTCGGTGAAATGTGGCACACAGATATTTTTTAACCTGGATTAACACTTATGATACTTCTAAGACCGGAGGTCCACCCCGTGGGACAATCACCGAACTACATGAGCTTAGACACGACACTTGACAACTTTTTATCATGTATCCCATATTTGCTTTACTCTTTCCGGTTATTATTATTATTTTTTGGTCTTATTCTCATATTTTTTTTGTTTATTTAACAGTTCTGTACACATAGCATATAAGTTATAGAACAGCTAAGTATCCCACTACAGGTTTTTTTTGCCTAAAAGGATGCTTCATGGCAGTAATCAATTGTTAGGCAGTGCAAAACTTGTTACACTAAATAAAGCATTTTGTATTTTTTTTAGTCTACTATGCATAAGAATATTACACACCATTTCCATTTCGGAATATCTACTAAAACTTTTTCTAAAATTCTACGCTCCATATCTTTTAACCTCCATATTCTGTAGTACAGGCTTTTTTTTATATTTTCCGAGTAAAGCTACAAAAAATGTCCCGTATTAGGTAAAATAAACAGTACGGTAATCCCCCATCATGGCACAATTCTCGTACAAATTGCGACGCACTTTTTGCGTCAGCCTGTAACGATCTCGTCAATCACTTGCTATCTCGCAGACGGCTTTAGGCCGCCACCATCACGCAGCTCACCTCAGAAGGTTCACTCTAAACAACTGCAGGACAGTTGCACCTTGATAGATCGGTCCCGTCAATCCATTGTTGGAATCTTCAGTATTTTATACACTATCAAAAACCTGTATCCTACTAATATTATCCTTACGTCCTTACTAATATTATAAAAGCGAAAGTCAGTTTGTTTGTTACGTCTTCACGCCTTAATGGTTACACCTATTTTAAAGAATTTTGTTACCTACAGAGATAGTTGGGACCCTGGAGACGGACCAGGCTATTTTTTTTAAATGATTGAGATATGAGGGAGAAAGAGGGAAGAAAAGGGAAAACTTAGCATTGCTGTTACAATAAATAAGGCGCTAGGGCAAAAACTACTGGTAGCAGGTACCTGCAAATCAGGAAAGGGGAGCTGTCCCGAATTAAACGCGAGCGAAGTCACGGGCAAAAGCTAGTCATATTATAAACGCGAAAGTTTGTATGGATGATTGGATGTATGGATGTTTGTTACTCTTTCACGCAAAAACTACAGAATGGATCTTAATAAAACTTTACAATAATATGGCTTAAACATCAGAAACACATTCATAAAGATTATATTGTATATTCTATCACCACGCGAGTGAAACTGCTTGGCGCAGCTAGTCCTCCATACTATTGGTTGCATTCCAGGTATGTTAGATTTGGTTTTACTTGTACTTGTGTAATTCTATTTGTCTAAACTTAAATAATAAAGTGGTAAATCTTGTTTGTTTTTTGTGACGATTTAACTACAAAAATACTTTACCGATTTAAAAAATTCTTTCACCATTAGAAAGCTACATTATTACTGAGTAACATAGATTACATAACTTCTCGCTACTACCAATGGGAGCGGGGCAGTAACCAAAACAGGGGTGAAACAGCTAGTCTTCATAATGTAATAATATATGCTTTCTCATAGAACCATGTTTTGTCAGATAAAGCCTACAAAGGGCTATTATCCACACGCTTTTAATAACTTCACAAATAACTATGTAAAACAATCTTACAAGTTAAATTCTCCAATTGACATGAAATTTTGTCTTGTTTAGTGACGCCAATCTAAATTCAATATGGTGTGCTTCTAAAGATAGCAGACTAGTTAATTTTGTGCTTCCTACGTTATGGGCAAAACAGATTATGTAAAATCGCGTTTTAAGTATTTAAAACTATAATAACGAGTACTTAAACAATACTTAGTTTTGAAGGACTCCCAAATGCTTGTAGCTCGTTTAACCTTTGGGTTCTCATCTGTGCCGTGTCGCTATCAGCTCCATCCCGTGGGAGAGCCGTAATCGAATGAGTCACGTTGTCGGGAATAGGCTGTTGCGCGCTTTAGGGGTTTCAAACGAACATACAGGAGTGCGATAATATCTAGGAATACGTCTTGTTCTTCATTCAGCAACTATAAGCAAGTTTTCGGACACTTATAACTCACAAAAATGAGCGAGATTTTGGAGACATGTCATCTGGTGTGTTAGGTATGAACCGCACTCAAACTCTCTTTCGCCATTGCGAAAGAGAGTTTAAGTCATTACTTAAGTATATTAAGTGCAGTAAGTAAGCAATTGCGCCCTGCACACGTACAGTTCGGGCGGCGCACGGTGGGCTGAAAATCGGCTTTCATAGACTTAGGGATTTCAATTTGCAAGTGCTTGTTTTTATGCCGGATATCGCTTCTATTAGTCATTATTATGTACAAAAATGACACCCGAGTTAATTCTGCTCAAAACCGAAGGAAATATAATTTTTTTACGAAAAATTTGTATGAAGCTAGTATGAAAAATCGAATTATCTCCTAAACGGCATGTTTAACCGTAATATCCTTAGAGATGGTCATAGTGCTAATTATTTATGATTTTTTGGTTGACGATTGGACAAAAATTTTAATGCCGTTTTTTTTTTAAAAATCGTCAAAATATTTTTATTTGTTTTTACGTATGAAACGATTCCTTTTGGTGTTTATGTTGAAGAACACGGACTTTTAACTACACATAACATAAAATAGCATCACTCCTATATTTCCGAAGGAGTTGGCAGAGGTTTATAGTACACCCACACGTAGCCAACTATGTTTGAGCTAGATATTTATCAACACAAAATGAGTTTTAAAACTTTTCATACAACCAAATTACCAATTGTCTTCTAATGAGTCCAAAAAGAAGTGATTAAGTAACTACACTGATTAGGTCTTCTAATGAGTCTTAATAGGTGATTTAATGATTTTCAATATCTCACGACAATGGATTATATTTAACATTTCCTGATAAGTAAGCTAATTTGTTAATTAGCAGTGCTATGAGTTCTAAGAATAGTTAGTGACAATTATAGATTTTCATTAGCTAATGAAGAGATAACTAATGAGGGTAGTTACCTAATTATTGTCGTTTTGCAATAAAAGGGCTAAAGTTTTGTTTTATAATTTAATTTGTTCACAACTGTGTAACTGCTAACACTAAATCTGCGACTATAAAATCTTAAAATGGAAAGTTTAATGACCAATTTAGACTTGTTTGTTCTTCTACGAAGTGAGAGTACTTCATTTGATCATGAAGTATTGTTTAGTGCAGTTGTATCCCGCATAGGCGATTGCCTGTCTGACGAAGATTATGTTGTTCTCAAAGAATTTTGTCGGAGATTTACGCGAGCCGCTTTACAAAGGTGGGAGAAATCCAACCGATTCCTTGATAATTTCAGGAGAAAGTACGAGAATTGGTTGGGAGCAAATATTGATTGGCCGAGTTTTGTGCAAACTTTAGTTAATCAAGAACCAAGTGTTGATGAGATACCAAGAGCGCCCTCAGTCTCTCCAGAACCGTCGACATCAACGTCCATTGGAACAATGACGAAAAGATCCCGTAAACCATTCGAAGACCTGGGAAGTAAACAAAAAAAGAGAAGATCTGATGAACACACAGGCGAAGGTTCCAGTGAATTGGCATATGCAGCTGCAGCACGTTTAAAAGAAGAAGGGCATGGAGATATCGCCTCTGTCATCGAATACATGATGAAAAATCCTGAAGCAGCCGCTAAATTAAATGAAACGCTTAAGAAACCAGCGAAAACAATCATATTTACGCCAGAAAAGGCGCTTGGATTGCTTCTTTCGCTAAAACTCTCAAAGTGGCAACATATTACGTTGCGTGAGGCTGCCATTCGAGAAGGTGCTAAAGATATTTATCCATCTTACTATAAAGTGCAACAAACTAAGCTTGATTGCTACCCTCCGAAGCAATCAGTGACAGTTACTGATTCATCGGCTAGGATTACACTTCAAGCTTTACTTGATATCACGGTTACAAGAATCCTTCAAAGCCTTTCTAACGAAGAGCATAACAAGCAGTTGAAGCTGATATCCAAGTGGGGATTTGACGGTGCTTCTAACCAAAGCCGATACAAGCAGAAAATTGAGGGTGAGGAAGATGATTCAAGCATTTTCATGACCTCCTTGGTGCCACTAAAACTGACAGATGGAGACAACATTTTATGGACGAACCCAAAACCATGCTCAGTTTTGTATTGTCGTCCAGTTCAGTTTACTTTTGTAAAGGAGAGTGAAGCAGTTGTCCTTGGGCTGAAAAAACAAATGGATGAAGAAATTGAGGCCCTTATCCCCACAGAGTGCAATAATAATAATAGGGTGACTCATCAACTAATGATGACGATGATCGACGCTAAAGTCTGTACTTACCTTTCTGAAGCTAGATCAAATGCATCGTGCTACCTGTGCTTAGCAAAGCCTACAGAAATGAACCGCTTAGATGCTGTAACATCAAAAATTGTGTGTTCGGACCTGTATGAGTTTGGCTTGTCATCCCTACACGCCCGTATAAATTGTATGGAATGTCTGTTACACATTGCATACAGACTGGACTTCAAACGGTGGGCAGCGAGAAGTGATGAGCACAAAGAAATGCTACAGACAAGAAAGAAAATAATTCAAAATAAATTCAAAGATGAGCTCAATCTGTTGATTGATATAGTAAAACAAGGCTCGGGAACCACCAATGACGGGAATACTGCAAGAAAATTCTTTGAGTTTCCTAATAAAACCGCAGCTATAACCGGTTTGGATGAAGACCTCATCAAAAGATTTGCTGTAATTTTACAAGCAATTACATCTGGAGAGCAGATCGATATAATAAAATTTAGAGATTATGCTCGCAAAACAGCAGAAAAGTACGTATTACTATACGACTGGTACTACATGTCGTCAACCGTTCATAAGTTACTAATCCATGGGGCTGACATAATCGAGAAAAATAATATTGTGCCGATTGGGACTCTCTCGGAAGAAGCCTCAGAGTCTCGAAACAAAGATTTTAGGAGGTTTCGAGAACATCATTCGCGGAAAAGAAGCAGGCAGGATTCCAATCAAGACATTTTAAATATGCTTGTTGTTTCTTCGGACCCTTTGCTAAGTGCACAAAGGCCTAAGTTAGATGCCAAGAAAAAGCAGAGCTTTTTTGCTGAAACTCTCGACTTAATTCAATTTCAGGAAACTGAGTTCGAATTTTTGGATATATCCAATCTGGATGCTGACTCAGAATTGGAGTCTGACAACGAGAGTGATAAGGAAAATTTGTAAAAAAGATATATATGTACATATTTGTAAATTTGTATTTGAGTGTGTTTGGGTTTTTTTGTAATATTTAATGATATGTTTTATTTTTTTATTTATTTTACTTTATTTTACGAATGCTTAGTATTAATTCCTTAAATTAACTTATTTTGTATAAAATATAACTTCATATGTTACTTCAATATAAATCTTTTTTTATTTAAATTAATATAAATGTGTCAAAAACAGCAATTTTTTTATTTTATTTTTCTTGTTTCGTGTGTTCTTAATATTTGGGTTAATAACATATCGAACTTTTTAACTTAGACACTAAAAGGGATCGTTTTACATGTAAAAATAAATAAAAATATTTTGACGATTTTTAAAAAAAAAACGGCATTAAATTTTTCGTCCAATCGCCAACCAAAAAATCATAAATAATTAGCACTATGACCATCTCCAAGGATATTACGGTTAAACATGCCGTTTAGGAGATAATTCGATTTTTCATACTAGCTTCATACAAATTTTTCGTAAAAAAATTATATTTCCTTCGTTTTTGGGTAGAATTAACTCGGGTGTCATTTTTGTACATAGTAATGACTAATAGAAGCGATATCCGGCATAAAAACAAGCACTTACAAATTGAAATCCCTAAGTCTATGAAAGCCGATTTTCAGCCCACCGTGCGGCGGGAAACAGCACGCGCCATTGCATCCCTCGCTCCGAACTGTACGTGTAGATGTGCGGCTCTATTGCTCTAACAGTCCGATCTCGCATGTGCAAGCGCATATCTCACACTTTTACGCGCGCATCACGTGTAAATGTAAATTACAAAAACGGCGGTTTGGAGCGTCGAAACTGAGTTCATTCGTTTGTTCCGTGAACATCCGAACAACTCTTGGAAATTATTTACACGCACAGTTTGGAACGTTTGTCTAGATTATTCGGCAATCCAAACCGTGAATGCATTTTTAATCGTAATTTACATAACAGTTTGATCTGCAGTCCAAACTGTACAGATCTAACTGCGGTTTGGAACGCAGTCCAAGAAGCGCGGTCCGTGCACCTTTTCTCGACGTTTTATAAGGGCCCATGTAGGCCTATGTGAAATAAAAATATTTTGGTTTTGATTTTTCGAGAGTTCACAAGAAATGATGTCAGCCATTAACTACTGTGTGTGTGTGTGTGTGGGGCAACGTTTTAACAAAAAAAAATACTAACGACTTAGTCTGAACCGGTGGTGATGAGGATATACACACATGAAACGTCAAGCCTGCATTACCTGGAAGGGATAAGCAAATGCCTAATGTGTCAACCTTCCGACATTATTTATTTATTAAAACTTTATGCACAAGTATGCTATACAAAGGCGGACTTAATGCTTTTGACATTTTCGACTAGTCTACCTTAGGGTGATGCAGAGACAAAATACAGACAACTCAGAAGAGATTCCAGACACTTAAAAAAACAATTAAATATATGTAATAATCAGTTAGAAGCAAGTAAACTTATGTATGATGTTGATATACAGAACCTTCAAAGGGAATTACTGAATAGGGAAAATACACTTAAGGAAATTTTTTGTAAGTATGAATGTAGTCAACAGATGTTGAGTGAGCGTATGCAGGAGGCCTGTGAGTTGGTGGACCTGGTGAAGTACAGCGCAGAGAGGTATGAGTCACTGACAAACAACCTCACCTGTAGTTGTGCTGCCGCTCCTCCAGCTCTCATGTCACAGGATGTTGTTCCTGATGCCCTACCCATTTCTAACCATACCTTAGAAACCTTGCAACCCACTCAAAGTAATGTCTTAATGTATACCGATAGATTAGGAACTGGTTTTGGATCATTATTAAATAACCGTTCCCAACAACCAGTAGTAAATCATTGTCACCACAACCTGCACTTTAATCAGATTGTTCATAAAATTAAACACACACATTTTAATGAGGAGACCACTGTAGTAATTCTAATTGGAAATGGTCTTAGTATATCTAAAAGGGACTTAGTTAATGGTGTTGACACCCTACTTAAGTTAAGATTAGGCAAATTAATATTATGCGCATTGCCATATTCTGACAATCTACTTCAGCAAGAAAACAATTATATTTCTAGTTTAAATAACCTGATGCATATGTTATCATGTCGTCATAGTGACCGTTTATTCTTTTTTGATACTAACAGTTTTGTTAGAGATATTGTTTTGATTCGGGAGTACATGTATATTCCCAAAAAAAGTCAACATTTATTAGCTTCTTTATTAGCTTATAATATACACGGTGTTATTGATGGTTTAACTGAGACTAGGTTAAGTGATGCGACAGTATTGTCAAATTTTTCAAATGAAACTGTTGTAGATTCTTTAAACTATTAGAGCCGACAAAAGAGAAGCCTAACAATAGTATTTTACTTTATCATCAGAATATAAATCGCTTCTCCGGCAAAATTTTAGACGTGGAAATGTTAGTAGATAAATACCACATGGATATTTTATGTTTTTGTGAAACCTGGTTAAAACCCGATAGGATGCTATTTAATGTTAATAATTTTTCAGTTGCCAGTGCGTTCAATAGATCCACAGTGGGTGGCGGTACCCTGATACTTTGTAATAGCTGTCTCAGTTATAAGGAAAGGAAGGATATTACCGCCCACTCTGTTGATCGCTTATGTGAGGTAGCATGTGCGGAGGTTGAAGGTCATACTTTCTTATGTGTCTATAGACCACCTGCATCAAACCTGTCATTGTTCTTAATCACTATGGAATAAATTTTAAGTAAACTTTTTAGAGAAAATAAAATAGTTTTTGTTTGTGGTGACTTAAATATTGATCTGTTAGTTAATTCACCAGAAAAATGTAAGCTTATCTCATTGTTTAAATCATTCAATTTAAAATATTTATTTAATGAAGCGACTAGAATGACAGCTACTAGCGCTTCTTGCATAGATAATATATACACCAACTGTAAAGTAAAAGATTCGTTTTTGATTAGTGGTGTTAGGTCAGATCACATGGGTCAACTTGTATCTTTTGATTTAGACAAAAAGTTAGACTTAGTTAAAACAATTCAATTAAGACATCTTAATAAAAATAAATTAGAGTCTTTTAATAATAATGTTCTTAGCAATCTTTCTAATGCTAGCTTTGATTCAGAAGACCCCAATATAAACTATGGCACATTATTTTCTACAGTCTGCCAAGAATTCAATAAAACGTGTCCTGTAAAAAATGTTGAAGTAAAATCTAAGTCTAAATTTAGTGAATGGGCCACCGCGGGAATAAGAAAAAGCAGAGATATTTTATATAATTTATATCACGAAAAATCTTTGACTTTGGACTAATCTTTTCACGCTTATGTTAGGAACTATTCAAAAATATTCAAAAGAGTCTGCGCTCAAGCAAAGTCTCAAGTAATAAGTAATAAAATTAGTGTTTCTAATAATAAAATAAAAACTGTTTGGCAGGTTATAAACAGAGAAACTGGAAAGACACAACGAGATCAGAATGAATGGTCCTTGAAGATAGATAATAAAACTATTTCTGATAAGCTAGAAGTCGCTGAGACACTAGAAAATTTCTTTACTAACATTCCGTTAGAGGTTACGAAATCTCTCCCCTCTTCCTCTAAATTAGCCGAAACTCTTCTTAAGGAAAACTTTACTAAGGATATACCTAACTTTAATTTTAATCCAATATGTATTGCTACAATTAAAAATGCATTTAAAAGTCTAAACATAAAAAATACTGAAGACTTATGGGGGATATCCGTCAAGGTTCTTGCTAATATTATTGACTCAATTGCTCCTGTCTTAACAGGCATATTCAATCAGTGTTTGGATAGCGGCAAGTTTCCTGACTTAATGAAATATAGTAAAGTAGTACCAATTTTCAAATCGGGTTGCAAGAGTGATCCCTCTAACTATAGACCTATATCTGTGCTTCCAGCATTAAGTAAAATCTATGAAAAAATCATGCTGGACCAGATGCTGTCACACTTTAACTTAAACGGGATTCTGCATAGTCAACAGTTTGGCTTCACGAAGGGCAGGTCGACAACGGACGCGGGAGTAAAACTCATCAGTCACATTTTGGAATCCTGGGAGCAGTCCCAGGATGCCATTGGCATTTTCTGTGATCTCTCAAAAGCGTTCGACTGCGTCGACCACAACACACTGCTCTGTAAATTACACCACTACGGAATTCGTGGACGAGCTGCTGATCTTGTTTTATCATATTTATCAAACAGGCAGCAAAAAGTAAATGTTAATGGGGCGACGTCCTCTGGGTCTCTAGTCAAGATGGGCGTGCCCCAAGGTTCTATTCTCGGTCCCTTCCTGTTTCTTGTTTATATAAATGATCTTCCTTATATGATGGCCAAACTATCGGATATAATTTTATTTGCTGACGACACTTCGCTAATTTTTAAAATAAATAGAAAAAATCCGGATGTTGATAATGTTAACAAAAGTCTAACCGTTCTATCGAAATGGTTCGCAGCTAACAATCTTTTACTGAATGCGAACAAAACCAAATGTCTAAAGTTTGCCTTACCAAATGTACCACAACGTGATCTAAATTTAAATCTTGACGGCAAAAATCTTGATGTTATAGCAGAAACTGTATTCTTGGGGATGACTATTGATTCTAAGCTGCAATGGGGCGCGCACATAAGAACTCTTTCGGGTAGGCTCAGCTCAGCTGCATATGCAGTAAGGAAAATAAGGCAGTTAACTGATGTAGATACAGCTAGGTTAGTATACTATGCTTACTTTCACAGTATTATGTCCTATGGCGTTCTCCTGTGGGGATCAGCAGCAGACGTCGATTCAGTTTTTATATTACAAAAGAGGGCAGTCCGCGCGATCTATAAAATGGGTCCTCGCGAGTCCCTCAGAGAAAAATTTAAAGAGATCGATATACTGACTCTGCCCTCACTTTATATCTTAGAATGTTTATTGTATGTCCGTAAAAATCGGGGGCTTTTCAAAATTAGGAGCGACCACCACAATATTAATACACGCAGTAAACACGAAATTGTAATTCCTAAATTTAGATTAACAAAAACTAGCAAGTCATTTCTAATAAACAGTATACGCTTTTATAACAAGTTGCCAAAATCAGTTTTAGAACTGACAGATGGAAAGTTTAAAAACTACATAAAACGTGTCCTTATTAAAAACGCATATTACAAAATCAAGGACTACGTTGAAGATAAAGAAGTTTGGCTATAGTTCCTTCTGCGCATGCGGCTTCCCTGGTAGCTATAATCAGCACAAATTTGTGGATGTCTCTAACTATTCTCAATCTTATTTATTTGTGTGATCTCTTTAATCATTTTGTTTTTTTTTTGCAATAGTTGTCAAATCACATATTTATATCACCCTTGTTCTGAATAGTTACAGTACTGATAGCAACATCTGTGTGACTCGTCTTTTAGTTATTGTTTTGTTTTTGCAATATTTTTTTATTTATTTTTTTACTTTTGTATAGATTCTTTTCTACCTATTAGTTGTGAATGAGTGGACATGGTTGGCCTTGTAGATTCTTAGACGCTTGTTAACTTTTGTTAACGTATTATTTTATTTTACTTTTTGTAAAGTAAGCAATGACTTATTGTCGGGCCTACGCTGTCCTCTCATACTTAAGTGCTAACGCTGTAACAACAACAACATTGTAAAACTAAATGATTTTAAAAGAGTAACCATGGAGTTTCTTGCCGGTTCTTCTCCATAGGAAACGACCAACCCGAACCGTGCATCTTTTCTCGACGTTTTATAAGTGCCCATGTAGGCCTATGTAAAATAAAAAAAAAATAAAAAAACAGTAGGTGTAATAACAGAAAAAAACACACATAAACAGACCTCCAAACACGCATACACACTTATTCATATATTCTCCATTCACATTCTATCAGTAATGTTATGAAGACACGGTTGACTCACGGTTAGCGTTCGATTGCTGTTCCGTAGAACAGCAGAGACCGAACCCGCGACACGTATGTCGCGGGTTCGACCTTTGCATGGAACAAGTATTTTTATAACCTACAGATAATTGTTTCGGGTCTGGCTGTTTGTGTATGTGAGTTTGAATGTTTGTAAACGCACCCACGATACAGGAGCAATGCCTAGTGTGGGGCAAAGTATAAAAAAAAATGTTATAAGTTACGTGTAAGAGCGGGTGAGCTTATTGCCATGAACTGGGCACAAACTTTACTGCCAGCTACTAAGATTTTCCTTATGGAAAGCAAGAGATTATTCCCTTAACCACAGATTACTAAATAGCTACTACCCTTAACCACAGATTACTAAATAGCCTTAACTATGATCAAAGGAAATGCGAAGAATTTAAATAAACAAAATAAAGATTTCACTGGTTTAAACTGTAATAAGTTGATACAAATCGTTGGTTCTCTCAGGGACACAATTTCCGTAGTTCTTAAACCAAACAGCTTTAAAACTCTCCATAAAACAAAGTAAGCAGCATAGATAAGTGCTGCTCTATACACTGCACACATACCGCGGCGCCGCTTGTTGTCTCTAACGTTTAGCTCGGTACAGCGCGCAGTCGAGCGTGCATACTGATACCACGTCTCTGGTACACACGAAGACATATCAACCTGTACCAAACCAGTTTATGCTGATCTCTTAACAACGTATCGTACACCTTGGATTTCCCGTACGATGAGAGATCCGCATAAACTGGTTTTGTATAGGTTGATGTGTCGTCGTGTGTACTGGCTGTATAAAATTATATGCTGCTGTTTCCTTAGCTCATAAAATTGTGTTAGAAGTATAAAATCTTAGAACATACGCAAAAAACAATAAATACACAAGTAAACCTAGGTACTAGGGGTACATAAGTGCTAATAGTGCAACTCTGGTTGAAATCAAGTCATGAACTCTTTTGAAATCATGTGACAATACAATTGGCAATAATTTTTATATAAAAAAGATTTTTATGTAAGGGAGAAAGAGGGAACAAAAGGAAAACTTTGCATTGCTATTACAATAAATAAGGCGCAAGGGCAAAAACTACAGGTAGCAGGTACCCGCAAATCAAGAAAGGGGAACTGTGTTACCCCCGAATTTAAAGCGAGCGAAGCCGCGGGCAAAATCTAACGTACTTACTATGTATGTAGTTGGTTCTTGTGAAGCGAGATTATAACAATCGTCTTAACAATCAAAGCTTCATTTCGCATATTGCGCATCCAATTTAAATATCCACATTCTCTTCTACGCGATTCATTAAACTTTTTAACGCCCGCTGACTTGAAGCGCTTTATAGCGGAATGTTCCAGCGTTCCAGAGATGTTACAGCGCTACAGCGATGGTTACAGCCCATTCCTTTGTTTTACGCGCGTCATAATAGCAGATAACATAGAGTTTGGTACTTCCCACTGAGTAACGGCACTTGCTGGCGCTTGAATTATACGCATTACTACAGAGGTGAACTTTGCACGATTTTTTTTTTGTGGAAAATGTTGTGCAAATGCGAGATACGCACATTTTTTGGCATGTACAGAAAATTTTAAACGTTTGCCTAATATTTTATGTTTGTGGTCGCTGAATAGACATTATAACATGTTTGTTTGGTGTCAATGACGGCCTTTCGGAGTCCTGATGGTAAATGATCACTGGATAGTGATAATAAGTACCTTGACATATCAGGGACAATTGAAGCATCTTGTGTGCCTAAGGGTTTAAAATGGCCACTTAAGCAGAATCTTGACTAATATTATAAAAGCGAAAGTGAGTTTGTTTGTTACATCTTCACGCCTAAATGGCTAAACCGATTTTGATGAATTTTGGTATAGAGATAGTTGAGACCCTGGAGAAGGACATAGGTTTTTTTTTAAAGTGAGTAATGAGGAGAAAGAGGGAAGAAAAAGGAAAACTTAGTTTTGCTATTACAATAAATAAGGCGCAAGGGCAAAAACTACAGGTAGCAAGTACCTGCAAATCAGAAAAGGGGAACTGTGTTACCCCGAATTTAACGCGAGCTAAGCCGCGGGCAAAAGCTAGTAGGTTAATAATATGAATTACGTCACCATTCGTTAAATGTTAACTGCGTCTGTGTCCATTTTAAGAATTTTATCTTAGTACAGACGCCAGCAGGTCAAGCTACTCGAAACTGTCAATTTTTCCCAATGAACCTTGAACCTAATACTTTAGAAATAAAGTCGAAAATCTATCAAAGAAATCTGACAGGTTGTAGTAGCTTGATGTGCAGGCGTCTGTACATATAATTATACTATTATGATGCTGCTAACGTAGCCATTTCAGACCCCCTGTGAGGGTGACCAGAATTGACCATTAACCAGTTCACGGTATAAAACACATCTTGTACCAAATATGTTTGCATCATAACGTGGTATGTATCATCAATATTGAATCCGTGGTAAAAGATTGTGCAACGATACTCATAAAACGTATTCAAAAGCTGAAGTTGAAAACAATACACTTAAAGAAAGTGCTTTCTTTCTTTTACATATTCAGTAAGTAGTCATTTATTTCGTAACCGAGTTATTTTTACTCAGAGTGTGTGCGACTTGTTATTTATTAGAAGGCTGTAACGTAATGTATTGCTGTAACTTTGTTCAAGGGCTGGGCTGACACGAGCAAGACACATTACTGGATATGTATTCATTTCGAACTGAAAGAAAAATTAAAAAAAAGTCACTGCATTTGTCAAGATTTATTTTGAAATAAATCTGCTGTATAGAGAAGATGGCGCGACGAGCTTGACAACTACTAGCAGGATCTGTTCACGAAAAACAAGCTCAAACTTTAACCCCGAGGCAGGGCAATAGGCTTAAAACCCAAAAAGCTAAATACTATTTTCTTATTTGCATTCATTTATGGACAGGCAACCAACCCTTTGTGTTAAAAAAAAGTTGATTAAAAACTAATAACCCGACTGCGGTTCTCTTTATTCTGCTAACGAACAAGCGGCACGTGCGGGCGCCTCTCTCTGTGCTCGTCCTCTCCTCTAGATGGGATAATCGGATGCATATTTATCTAAAGTTAACTTTGGCTTGTATGAAAGTACCGCCACTAAGAATGATCGTCTCGAAACTGGCTGCCCTTAGAGCTGCGCCGCCGCGTTGCCGCAGCCGTGAACGACGGACTTCGCCGTAAGCAAGGCTTCATTTTAAAGATACGTGCATAAAGTCGCTGCTCCATGAACGTTGTCATACATCGCCATAATTATATTTGAATAAAAGTGGGCTGCGCGACTCGTCACGTCTCCAATGTGCCAACTGTGCCACCAACTGGCCTAAAATTTTTAATTTTAAAAGCAAATTATTATAAAAAATAGACCTTTTGTGAAACTTTGTCAAAGCCTCCATAAAAGCGGTTGATGAGACCGAAATGACTGAAATTAAACGTTGTTTTAATAAGAAATGGCTTGAGGCAGCCTCCGGCGTCGACGGTGGCGCTGAGTTGTGCCACTCAAACTGTTTCATTGCCACCCCATAACGAACACGTCACCGAGGCCATCAAGTGAGAGTATTATGTACAGATCTTATCTTGAAGCTCACATTTCAACGATATTATTACAGAGCTTATTGAATTCATTTTTACTTGGCACGCACAGTTATGGAATATTTCTATGATCCGGAGTTTTTATTGTTTACACGACATTTGTAAACTTTGCGATTGCCCATGTTTTTAGCAGTTATTGTTTTTTTATGTCATTATCCGTGTCATTGTGCCGTCTCGCATGAGGTGAAGCAGCGCAGCGGTGACTCGTGTGAGTTGATTGATTATTTTTAGGTAAATTAAATTGTGAAATGTTACTAACATAGTTTTAAGTATTACTAACATTATTGAGTCATGGTTACTCGAATAAAGAATTTATTATTATTATTATTCTCCTTTATTAACTTCTCATCTCAAAATTACATTTTTAAATATTTCTTAGTAAACACATAAAAAAAAACATTTAAAAATATAAAAATAGGTTTCCGCCGGTAACGGGAGCAGGGTCCAAGCTACTAGGTTAGGGTTCCAGAGACAGGAACCTCCTCACAATGCGGGCCGTATCGAGGAGAACTGCCTTCTGAATCAGGCCCTTGATCCAACCACCTAAGGAGAGCTTTGACAGATGTTCGTCGAGGCTCTTGGCAATTAAGCCATTGGCCGTTACGTTATTATTATTAGTGTAACCTTTTTTTTTTTTTTTTTTTTTTTTTTTTTCGGGTGGGAAATCATCCAATGACTTCCCCCGCTCTGGGTGGAGCGGGGGGGCATGTCAGACTTGTACTGACTAAAACCCACCCATGTTCCTTCTATTGCCCTTTACGTTCCGGGGCCGCGGTATCTCTTTCGAACAACCCGCAACCCCGGCAGGCGGAGGCTCTGGCAAGCCCCTCTGCTTTGCTGACTCTCTTTGAGGCGCGCGTGAAACACGAACGCGCCGTCGACACGGCCTGTCGTCAATAGACGGACGGACGGTGAGCTACCCATTGCTCACCATCCACAGGCCCGCATCTACGGTGGCCGGAAGTCGTCTCGCGGCGCCCGGCGCCCTGGGCGTCTCCCGCGGCGGCTGGGTTGGGCAGATGTTCTCTCCCTCAAACGCCCGGCCACCTCCTTCGCTAGCATTACTGCTTCGCAGAAGGTGGTGACCGCTTCCCATTCCCTCTCGCTCCGGACCATGGCCTGAACCAGGGCCGGACGCGAGAGATCGCCGCCGCCGATCGCCTCCACGAGGGCACGGCGGTGCTCCGCCCAAGCTGGGCAGATCGCCACTGTGTGATTAGTGTGTAACCTGAAGTTGAAGTTTTTTTTTAAGAAAAACTTTACCTGTTTACAACATTTAGCTCACATACACAAACAGCCAGACTCGAAACAACTATCTGCAGGTCATACAAATATTTGTTCCGTGCGGGAATCGAACCCGCGACGCGCAGCGCAGCAGTCGATCGCTCAGCCACTGCGCCAACCGTGCTGGTTTATGTCTCCTGTGGACCTTTTACTTGGCGGGGTCACCCAAAAAATCTATTGCCTTCACAAAGCACCTTTCCTACAAGACGTGACGTTGGCTGACCTTAATCAATTACTAGCTCGCCCTGCTCGTTTAGGGGCCCCAACTGAATTATACGGTGGAATCAAATTACCGGCGATTTCATTTAGAACGCTCTGGTAGCTTAGCTAACTCTGTCGTAGGAGACGCTGATCCAAGGCAACTGCTCTTTTGACTTTAATTGTGGAATTTATGCGAAGAAATTCTGTTTTAGGGTAAGGTAAATGAAGGTCTTTTTGGTAAGTCAGTAATTGTGTTTTATGGAAATGGTTTAATTACTTATGTAGCTTATCGCTTGGTTTATTCATTTTAGTCGTGAGTGTTGGCTCTGTGAAGGGCGAAAGGCAACTTAAAAACCGGCCAAGAGCGTGTCGGGCCACGCTCAGTGTAGGGTTCCGTAGTTTCCCGTCCGTCACAATAAGTGTTCCCACTTATGAGTTTAAAGGTGGAGGAGCGTGCAATGTTGCACGTTCCGCGGTAGGCGCTCCAACAGTTTTTGTACAAAAAAGACAAAAAGTTGTACAAAATACAACTTTTTGTCTTTTTTGTACAAAAACTGTTGTGTCAATCAAGTTCAAAATGATTTTCCTAGAAAGTCCTTATAAAGTTCTACTTTTCAGTTTTTTTTTCATATTTTCTAAACTTATGGTTCAAAAGTTAGAGGGGGGGGGACACATTGTTTTTTACTTTTGGAGCGATTATTTCCGAAATTATTGACATTATCAAAAAATGATTTTAGTAAACCCCTATTCATTTTTAAATACCTTTCCAACAATATATCACACGTTAGGGTTGAAATAAAAAAAAAAACACTTCCCACTTTACATATAGGGTGGCTACCCTAATAAAACATTTTTTTCCAATTTTTATTTTACCACTTTGTCGGCGTGATTGATATACATATTGGTACCAAATTTCAGCTTTCTAGTGCTAACGGTCACAGAGATTAAGCGAGGACGGACGGACGGACGGACAGACAGACATGGCGAAACTATAAGGGTTCCTAGTTGACTACGGAACCCTAAAAAATAGGCATTTGTATCAAAATGAGTTTGGTACTGATAAAATCAAAACCTACCTACCTGAAGATAAAGTGCCAAACTTATTCGCAAATATGGACCTAATTCAATTGAGATTACCATCGTTCATAGTTATTCATAGTGATACTATGAATAAGAATATAAGTAAACTAAAAAAAAAAAAAATGTCAAAAAATTAACTAAAACTAAAAAAACAAAATGTTAGTTTTACATTTGCCGATGGAATGTGCTAGAAACAAAGATGTAAGGGAATCGAAAACGAAACAAAAAATTTCATCGCAGTCGGGGGACCAATGTGTAGAACATTTTCTTGTATAAAAAGTCCTAGCTAACAGGTCCTAGGTTCAGTAGTAGCCTACTCCTGGTTCCCAACAATCTCTGTATCAAAATTCATCAAAATCGGTTTAGCCATTAAAGCGTGAAGAGGTAACAAACAAACAAATTAACTTTTACTTTTATAATATTAGTAAGGAAGTAAGGATACCCGCCACATTGCATTTATATACTTTTTCAATAGCCTATGTTACTCGGGACGATGCAAGGATTCTAATGATACCCCATACATGTAAATCCGTCCAGGCCTCTAAAAGTTATGATGGAATAAAGAAACTCACATACATACATGAACCCTGAAAACATAACACTCCTTTTTGGGGCAGCAACTTTAAAATGAAATACCTACTTCGTTGGATAAACAAAAACAAATAAATTTATTTCATTGAAAATATTATTGGCAAGCTAAATTAAATAAAAATGCGATATGAATTTAATCAGATAGGCTAGCAACTTGTTCCGGTGGACATCATAAAAATGATTAAATAAATAATACCAGTTTATTACACTGTCGTATTTAAAAGCAAAGGCAATTAACAGAAATGAGCATTGACACCACGTTTGCTCAATTCGGATCATTGTAAACTTATTTTACAGAAGCATTACAGTGTTTATGAATACTTTTACCCAACTGTGCTTTGCTTACATTATGAAATTTTGCATTACTGTTACAGTGCCATCTATAATCAGATTTGCTAACTAGGAGTTAATTTGGTAAACACAGCTAGTTGTTGATTAAGCTACTCACTACTAGATGGCGCTGCATCAAAGATGTTGAAAAGAGGTTTGCGTATTCATTCGTTGGCGATATTTAGCTACACTGGTGGGTACTAGATGGCGCTGAGAGACTAAAGCATTCCATAAGAACGTCGAAATTGCATTTTCATAGAGTTTAAAAATAGTCAAACTTTGACGATTTGATTTAAGTTGCTTAATGAAACAGGATCAAATGTTTGCATTTGACATCAACTTCATGTCAGATTTTCTCAAAGGATATATGTAAATAGCTAGATTCAAACATTAACTTATGAATAAAAGTTCCCCACAACACAGTGTCACATGCAACTCCCAGGACTGTTACTGCGAACAGATCTACCAAATCCAATAAGCCCTCCCTAGGAGGCAAAGCCAGTAAGAAGACTGGCAGAAACAGCCAATACTAAATTAAGTAAATCGAATACAATCCTAGGATCCAAGTGTATTCAGGCTAAGTCTCTTTCAGTGTGATACGGTGTGGGTTGATTTCCCCTGGGGTGCGAGACGGGATGATTGGAGATCAGTCATGATTTGTAGTGGGTCGCTGGTTCTAGTGGGGTAAAGGGGTTTGGTAGATGTTAACAATGACTGATTTTGTTTTGGTTTATAGTATTTGTAGCTAAGAATTTAGTTGTAGGTAGTTACAGTATTATATTTCAACCTAGAGTTTCTATTTTTTTTCGCCATAATTCAAAGCTATGAGGTTGCAGGATCAATACCCCGCTGCAATCATAAATGGAACAATAATTTTGTTTGTCCGTTTATTACCTGAATGTGTTTTGTTGAAAATTGGTACACAAGCGAATTCTGGCCCGGTTTAGGGCATTGCACTTCTTTCTATCTCGGCAGAACATTTTCGAACATTATCTGTATGTAACAAAATAATCTGACACAGTGAAATACAGTTAGTTAAACATAATGTGTCAAAATTTTTAATCAAAATTGTTATTGTTAAAAATATCATAGACAACGTAAATGTTTCTCTTCAAAATAACATTTACGCGTAATTTCCCGTTCAACCATTACCCCAAATAAAAATAATCATCATGTCTACACAGCTGAAGTGGCTCCATTTCCTGCGGGTCGTAATTCGATTCCCTGTTTAGGTATTTCTCAACGCTATCTAGCTTGATTGATGAGCCGGCCTTACGTAGGGACAGCCTTATTATCGGCATAAGTTCCCAATTTGGGATAGTAGCCAATGTTATTTCTGCTGAGTCTTGTCTTGGTTTATGTGTGAGGATATTACGTGTGTCGTTCTTTTTACGGCAATGAAGGGCAGTTCAATCAGAGAATGTTGGGTTGACGGGAATGAGGATGTTTGATGTCAGTATTGAAGGCCCTTTTAATGATTGGATTCCACGATATAAGTCGTGGCTAAATAATAATCGCTATCCTATATATCTAGCATACGGGTCAGCTCGTGGATAAGTGACCGTTCAACACCGTGTCACGGAGAGTTTGTGTTTTGTCTTTGACAGTTTTTACGAGTAGTTAAACACCGAAAGTCTAGGAACTCTGTTAATTAATTCCACAACTAGATTGGCAACAGGCTTGTGGCGGTCAAATAAACAGTCACTACATGTAAAATACTGGTATTCAGCTGCATACAGTTAGACTGGGAGCCAAACTCAACATATATTTTTTTAAACTTTGCCCCACACAAGGAATATCTCCTGTATCGTAGGTGCGTTTACAAACATTTAAACACACATACACAAACAGCCAGACCCGAAACAACTACCTCTACAGGTACAGGTGCGGGAATTGAACCCGCGACACACAGCGCAGCAGTCAATCGCTCAGCCATTGCGCCAACCGGGCCGGCAATATACATATTAACATTGTTTGAAAATACCGTCCGGTGATGATTGCAGGTACGTTACTCCACCTTCAATATAATTTTATTAAACTTTAAGTAATAATTGGAAATTCACAACAAAAGCCTCATTTATTCTTTTTCTTTTTATTTTATAACCAATTTTTTTCTTAAAACAGGTTCGAAGCTTCATAAGATTTTAAAAGCTCGCCCTTATTTATTTAAAGAAAGGTTCTTTGTTACAAAGTTCAATGTTACTGGAACGGGCTGAAAATAATTTTGCCTTAAAAATTGAACTGTAGTATTTTATTAAGAGATATATTGGTAGAAGGCAGTACTCCTATAATGATACCGACTTACGTGTCATAGGATATGTAGATCGTGAGTTCGAACCCCGGATGACACTTTACTCAGCCCCACTCCTTCATTTGGTATCTACCTATCTGTTAAGGTGACATTACAGTTCTACCTGATACTGTTTGAAGGTCCACTCTGGCGAATAAACGAGTGCATGCTGACATTTTCGCATAAAACAAGAATGATCGACATTTATGTGATTACTCACAGCAGCCAATATGAAGGTGATAAAAGTAGGACTGCTCATAAAATTATTGAATATCAATAAAACACTGAAAGCGATAAGTTCCGAACAACGGACGCACTCCAATGTGATGTGTTTTCTATATTTAACTTTATTTCTATGCACAAATGCCATCGTAGAAGCAAGCGACGTGAAATATGAACTTGCCGAAGCAAATAACTTAACAGTATACGAAATCGTCCAAAAATTATTAACTCTAACTGACATAAAATTTGACAAAGAAAGAGTCAAAGAACTGAAACATAGTCTTGATAAAATCAACCATTATGTAGTGGATCATAACTTTGTAGCTCGCATTCTAACCAATGTCACCAAGGAAACAAAACTGAACGAAACCAACTTTTTCGAAGCACTCAATGAAAACGACCATTTCACATTCTTGACCAACAATGAAACGAAGAATCTGTATCTAAAGTTAAAGGAAAAGATGACTCGTGATGATGTCATGAAGATCGTAGCAGAAAAAGGTAAAAGGAGTAAATTGGTGAAGTCAGCTCGAAGGATGATGGAGAACAGTCTACCTAAGCATGTAGATGATGAGAAGATGAACGATGTAGTTGATAAACTGTTAGCAGAAACACCCAAAGATCAGCATAAAGTTAAAGCTAAAGAAAGCAAATATTGGGGTACGTTGAAATAAAATTATGTTTCATTCAGTTTCTGTTTTTAATCAATAAAGCAAGTGGAAGAATTCTTTATTTTCGGTACCAGTTCCTCACGTAGTGATTAAAGTTAGTAGATGCTAGCGAGTTCGGCTGGTCGTACGTTCGTGTACGTTTCAGTATCGGCAGTCGCAGTTACTATTGATATCAAAATTTTATTGGTTTACGAAACACTTCTACTACGATGTAAAACCTAAACTAAGAGTACATGTCTGAAGTTTTTTAAGTTACAAAACGATAAAACCACACAAAAGTTTTTAAACACGTTTATCAGGCATTTAAGGCTAAACGAAACGCCGGGTAGCTAATCAAGTTTGAAAATGAAAATTATTTGTAATAATTTACTTATGACGTTTCTTTCTTTCTTTTTTAAAAAACGTTACCCCACACTAGGATTTTTTCCGTATATCGTGGGTGCGTTTAAAAGCATTTAAACTCACATACATAAATAACTAGACCCGGCACAACTATCTGTAGGCCATACAAATATTTTATCCGTGCGGGATCAAACCCGCGACACGCAGCGCGGCGGTCGATCGCTCAGCCACTGCGCCAACCGTGTCGTTTTAATAAGATATTTACCATGTTTATTACTCAATGTGAGTTTCCAATATTAATGCACAGTTGCAAACGCCATGATCACAGATTAACTGAAGTTGTTATGGGTGGGTATTTATTGGTAGATAAAACGGTTCTATTCCTGATTCATTTTTTGTGCTCTGTACCGCTACCACGTCACTCACAACTCGATTCTGATCACAACTATGTGTCGGTGTGTGCTATATTTCGGTCGCGAACTTTAAGGACAAAGGTTTCTTTTTAAGTCGACTTTACTTTCTAACAAATACGTCCGAATGAAATGTGACGAACCAAACATTTGAAGTGACACCTGTAAAACTTGTCTTCTTTACGCAATTAATCTCAGATCATTTTTCATCATCAACCCCCAGATCCCCAAGGTGAACTGGAAGAGATGAAGAACTACCAAGACAGCAAGAAGAGCGGGCGCCGCATCTTCAAAGGCGAGCGCACCACCATCCAGTACTACCCCTTCATGGCTTCCATCCACCTGATGGGTAGGTTCTGGTGCGGGGCGGTGCTGATATGGTCCGACCTGTGCATCACTTCGGCTTCGTGTTTGCAGTTGTAAGTATCTACATTATTCAGTCGCCTACTCGGCTCAGCGTCTCACTTACTTCTTTTTGTATCTTTGTTTATCTACTCTGGTTTTGTAGTGTTTGAAATTATACAGAGGAGGAAAGTAACCTCAATTGGAGGTCACGTCGTGTGCTTCAACCTAGGCCACAACATCGCTTCATATCAGCGACTTCATCTGCCCAGCCTTTTCCCAACTACGTTGGGGTCGGCTTCCAGTCTAACCGGATAAAGGACCAATAATGTAGTAAATGATAACATGTCAGTTTATAGAGGAGAATTGAGAGTTATCATTCCGTAACTTTAACTTGCATATAATATGACCAGCGCAAGCGCAAGAAGAAGTCCAATTGATGGGTTAAACATTGAATTAAAAACACTTAATCGCCCCTCGCCTTTGATGTTTCATTTCCCAGGATGCATAACAACCGCTACTTCCGCGAAAACCCGCGGATACTGCAAGTGAGGATCGGCAGCAACCACAGCAGGATCGGAGGCGAGCTGGTAGATGTGCTCGAGGTGAGTGTGGCTAGCACACAAATAAACAAACTAGCCGACCCATTTGGAATAGGTACGTTTGTTTGATGGAAACCTCTGAAGAGAGTACTTGTCACAAAAAAATCTTGTTCCAAAGCAGTGGTTGATGTAGTATAGCTGTAAACCATACCCCAGTTGAATCATTGGCACCTGGACGAGGCAGACAAAGGTTGAATAGCGGATAAACTTATTAACACGTTAAGTGCGAAGCGAGGCCTAAATCACCCCTGATGCAACTTCCCTGTGGTGCGGCAAGCAAAAAAGTGAATTTCTCTGTCGTGCGAATGGCATAGCTTTGG
Source organism: Ochropleura plecta (assembly GCA_905475445.1). Lineage (NCBI taxonomy): Eukaryota > Metazoa > Arthropoda > Insecta > Lepidoptera > Noctuidae > Ochropleura > Ochropleura plecta. Next base: position 356,345 of record FR997738.1, on the reverse strand, counting down.
TTTGGTCCAGTGTAGGAAAGAGATAAATATATATTTGAGATCACTAATGGTTCCGGACTCGGTGGTGTACCTACCTTGGTACCGGATGTCTTAGGCCTCGTGCCGCACTGAATTAATATAATTTTAATGCAGTGCGGAACGAGGCTAAAACGTCCCATATCCCCCCTGACCTCGTACCGCACTCAACGCGAGCTTCCCGCGACCAGTGTTGTGCATCACGTCGATTTGAGAGCACATAATTGTATTTTTAAAGCCCGAGGCAGAATAAATAGGACAGTTTCTTTTCTACTTCTGGTTGCCTTTTTTTTCTATTCTGTGAACCGCATTAAGATTTTCATATACAAATAGAAAGATAAACCTTATGCATAAACCGTAATCCATTATTTTCCAATAATAAGTCTGTAATAGGTGCCTCTTAATGGTATAGAATGGAACGCTTCGTGCGCGAGTCCGACTCGCACTTGGCCGGTTTTTTTTTCTTTATGGCGCCTTCAAGCACAATTTAGATTATTTAAAAAAAAATGTATCCTTTGATAGCTTTGTGTTGTTTTGCCAGGTTTTGCCCTTAAAACGATCTAATGAGATATAATTGATCAAAATCGGTCTTGCGTAGTTAAGACAGTTTAAAAACGTCGATATTATTTTTCCCATCACTAATCGCAGCAAAAATTTGCCCTATTTCAGTGCGTTACGAGGTGTATAAGATCCCATATTTTGTTTTGCTAATAATTCCTAAACTAGCCATCAGATCCCGGGGCGACGGTGGATTAGGGTTCATCAATTCACTGTCTATATCAATAAGGACCAAAATTCTCATTTATCTTTGATTTCGCGCCAGAAAATGGATTTTAGTCTGTAAAAGGAGGTGGGGTCTAATAGACCGCGTGTCGCCCTAACGTCTGGTCACGGTACGGGCCGATTATACCTCGTGCCGCAGGAACGGAAAGTATGCAAAAATTGGTGCCGCAGCTAACGTGTTAAGGTCTAAAGCAGTACCTCGACCTCTAGTTACTCACCACTTATACTTTTAATCAGCTGATATTAAAACTTTTTTAGCGGCAAGGAAAACCGTAAAAGCCCAAAATATTTACGATAAAAAACAAATTTTGGTTCATTATTTTGCCTCTACTTTTGCAAGAATTGCCAAAAATTGATGGCCGAGACTGACAATGTCTTATGTTCAGGTCTACTTCCATCCTGGTTACGACGCGAAGACCCTGAAGAACAACTTGGCAATAGTACGTCTGCGGCGGCACCTGTTCCTCAAACGGAAGACGTTGATAAAATACCTCGCGATAGACTACAAGGCGCACTCTGTGCCTTCCACTGCTGAGGTGCTGCTGTTGGGGTGGGGAGTCACCAAGGTATGTGGTCACCTTAGGTTTAAAAATAGCTGTACACTGTATTGCAGGTCTAAATACTTTGCCACGAGCTACACCATCAGAGACTTGCATCGAAAGCGACTGCGAAGTAAATTAGTGAAAGAAGTTGTGACGTGAAGGAAACAAGAGACGCGCGTGTTTATCGTCAGGATTTTTTCAGATGTGGCACAGAGGCTGGATGTGAAAACCTTTTTATTTGTGAAATCATCAGATAACTTCCCCCGCTCTGGGTGAAGTAAGGGGGGAGTATCCGACGTATACTGATTAAAACCCACCCATGTTCCTTCTTTTGCCCTTTATGTTCCGGGGCCGCGGAATATTTTTCGAACTACCCGCAACCCCGGCAGGCGGTGTTCCTGGCAGGCCCCTCTGCTTTGCTGACATCTCTTTGAGGCGTGCGTGGAACACTAATGCACCGTCGACACGGCGATGTGAACACCTTTAGTGGCTATTAGAACAAAACTTGTAAGAGAGACATAGATGTAGGATAAAGACACACGCCCGGCTAACTTTCTGTAGAATACAGTACACAATATGATATGGAGACCTAAGATAGCAGCAGTTCTTTACCACCTTTTACGTTAGGGAATAAATCACACAGGTACTCTTTAAACTGTCACTTACTGACACTACGCTCTCGTAAGTAAAACAATGTTAATTCACACAAGTGTTATATGGAAAAAAAATTGGTTGTCTGTAAAGTCGGTTTACTGACGATAGTTGAACGTGACAACGTCTTAAGAAAATACTGATGGAATGGTAGCATTTTTCAAAAGAAAATTTTAATTTGGAAACATTGGAGTGTACGAAACGGGGCACTGAGGAAAAAACACTTAAAAAAATTTTGATGAAATTTTCAAAGTTAATAATACTTTCTTTTTATGATTTTATCGTATGGAGGACATCAAAAGGAACAACTTTTTTGCGGGGATTTTTTTGTGAGGTCAATGACCGCTGAGATAGAAGGTAAAATGTAACCTTCCTTTTTAAGGCGTCCTGGACTTAAAAATTTTCGGGGCACCCCGACACGGACAGTTTAGGTTCGTATTAGGTTACTGTTGACCCTTGGAGTCAGAGAGAGAGGAGGCCCCGGAGGGGCCTCCGTCGACCTTACCCGGGCTCTGTCAGCTAAATTAATTTCCTAACGAATAATTAATTCTAGAGCGAGCGAACGAAGCCCCCGTCATCCCCTTCGTGTTAGGTTACTGTTGAACCTTGGAGACAGAAATAGGAGGCTCCGAAGGGGCCTCCGTCGACCTTACCCGGACTCTGTCAGCTTGATTAATTCCCTAACGAATAATTAATTCAAGAGCGAGCGAAGCGAGCTCGGAATTTTGGGGCACCCCGACACGGACAGGTTAGGTTCGAAGGGGATGACGGGGACTAAAGTGAGCGAGCGAAGCGAGCGAACGAAACCTCCGTCATCCCCTTCGTGTTAGGTTTTTCTTGCGTTTTTATGAATTTGACCTTTGACTTTGACACCAAGGTAATTGACCTAGAGCGTTCCCGGCATTTCCTGTGTTTTGATAAATTTGACCTTTTACCCTGAGGTCAAGGTCATCGACCTTAAGGGTCCCCAGCTTTTCCGGCGTTTTTATAAATTTGATCTTGGGGTCAAGGTCATTGATCTTGGGGTCAAGGTCATCGATCTTAAGGGTTCCCGGCGTTTCTGATCTTAAGTTCCCTTAAGATCGATGACCTTGACCCCATTCTGGTGTTTTTTAATTTGACCTTGAGGTCAATGTCATTGACCTTGGGGTCAAGGTCATCGATCTTAAGAGTTCCTGGCATTTTCGGTGTTTATTTTAAATTTGTCCTTGAGGTCAAGGTCATTGACCTTGGGGTCAAGGTTATCGATCTTAAGGGTCCCCGGCCTTTCCAGTGTTTTTTATAAATTTGTCCTTGAGGTCAAGGTCATCGATCTTAAGGGTTCCCGGCATTTCCGGTATTTTTTATAAATTTGATCTTGGGGTCAAGGTCATCGATCTTAAGGGTTCCCGGCGTTTCCGATCTTAAGTTCCCTTAAGATCGATGACCTTGACCCCATTCCGGTTTTTTTTAATTTGACCTTGAGGTCAATGTCATTGACCTTGGGGTCAAGGCCGTTGACCTTAAGGTCGTTCCCGGGTGTTTCCCCCACCCTAATACTCCCATATCCCACCGGATCCCGAAGGCTTGATTAGGCGTTGTTTTTGAGTAAAATTTTTCTGTCTTTTTTTCATAGTACATGGAACGCCTCAGAGCGAGGTAACGACACATGAGTCATGTTTTTTCGTGCGTGCAGCCGGCTCCATCGAATTATAAGACGTTATCACGTCAAAAAACTATCAACCACTATCACCGCCCAAGCATTAATTAATAAAAGCAGCCATTTCAACAAAATAATAGTCAAAAAGACCATCAAGCAGGACATGGGCGACGTTATAGGCAGAGATAATGGTATTATTAGCAATAAACTTGCCGTTCCCGTGGCTAATAATTGAGGTTTTTGCGGCAACCATCAAGGATATGGGTTAATGGCCAGAGGCAGAGTAAACGACTTGTTGCTTCACTTAATATTTCTCGAGTTTTTAAAGGAAAGATTTTTTGATGGTTGGGATTTTTATAAAGACCAATGATTAAAATACATGGTCCCTTCCTCATGGAACGGACTGTGTGTCCAGTAAATGTTTAATAGTTCCGATTTGAATTTTATTGTAGATGTCTCAGAAGATGTCTTTCGAGCCGATATTCTTGCAGAAAAAGATTCTACCGGTGTATCCAAACACATTCTGTAAAGAAGTGTATGGCGAGTAAGTACTTATAAAAACTCTATAAAACCAAATATATTTCAACCATAAAAGATAAGTGCCCCCAACCTAAATACAAACGTTTTTAATAAACGTTTAAATAAAAATAAAAAAAACCTTTATAAACCTTATGTCTAGCAGCGGAGCAGTATAATGCCTTATCTAAAAGAAGAAAAAATAAAACATATAAATTTTAACTCTCGGCTCAGCAACGATACTTGAAAATCTAAAACAAGTATACGTCTTCTCAAGGACCCAACTCTTTTCACTGAAATTACTCGTAGTTAAATGGCGTGTCATGGAGTGGTCTAACTTAGACCAGGGTCTAAGCTTTTTATACATAATATGTTGATCAAGAAAATAAACTCATATAATCCAATAATTTGAAAGTGTTCATTGCAGTAAGTTTCTATCGGACAGCATGTTCTGTGCTGGCACTCTTACAACCGGAGAAGGAGCTTGTGATGTAAGCACTTATAACTACATTAATTATGGAAAATATTATTTTTATTACTTTCAAAAAAACACCGTGAGAAAGTCTAGTCTAATACTCACTAATATCATAAAAGCGAAAGTGAGTGTTTGTTTGTTTGTTGCGTTTACGCCTAAATGGCTAAACCGATTTTAATGAATTTTGGTACCGACATAGTTGAGACCCAGACGGACATAGGATAACTTTGATTTGAAAAAATTGAGATGTGAGGGAGAAAGAGGGAAGAAAAGGGAAACCTTGTACACAAATCATGCCTGCAAATCAGGAAAGGGGAACTATATTACACCGAATTTAACACAAGCGAAGCCGCGGGCAAAAGCTAGTTGTTAATATTAGTCTGAAATCGCCAACCCGTCTTGTACAAGCGTGATGATCAATGCTCGCCTTCTCTGTGTGAGAAGAGGTGTTTGCCCAGCTGTGGGACAGTTATTAAGCTGTTATTATTAGTTTTATATTAGAAAAACGTAACTATTTAGAGGTTCTGGTTGGATTGCCAGGTAGGGCAATGTGTTATTGGATAATATTTTGTATGCCTGATCATAGCTCACTTATACCTAAAACATGACCAACCACTGTACCTATGTTTCACAAATATGATATTTCTGAATCTGATTCTGACTACCAAGATCCTTATAAAAGCGAAAGTGAGTTTTTTTGTTTGTTTGTAACCTGGAAACCAGGAGACGGAAATAGGCAAATTATTTAAAAAAGTGGGGTATAAGGGAGAACGAGGGAAGAAAAGAGAAAACTTAGCGTTGCTATTACAAATCAATAAGGCGCTAGGGCAAAAACTTCAGGTAGCAGGTACTGTATTATACTGAATTTAACGCGAGCGAAGCCGCGGGCAAAAGCTAGTAAAATATATAATGGCTATAATACTGTCTGTGTAATAATATTTCCTGTTCATATCTCCTTGAGAATCATTGTATGTTAAAGCATGACGCTGGTGGTCCAGCTGTTCTATCCGGAAGGCTGTTGGGCATCATCTCCTTCGGCCCGACGATCTGCGGGTTCGCGGACGCTCCCACTGTGTTTACGAAGATTGGCTTCTTCTCTGATTGGATAGAAATTATCAACGAGACTGTACGTATCAATATTAATTTATAACTAATTTATAATAATTTTGACTCTGCATTACTCTATGCGTACCTTTATTCTTCTCACAGACGTTGGTTCTCCAGTACTTAAATGACACGACGTTTCGCTTCAAATTACAGATGCCTAGGAACTACCGAGGCGATGTGCGCACAACCACAACCGTCAAGTCCAAACTCATAGGGTACCTGGCGACATACAAGCTGGGTAAGACGACCACGCTCCTAGACCCAGTCACGAACGTCGTGTCTGCAGAAGAAGGTGGAGGTGAGGAACCGGTCACGAATGAACCGCTGACGACAGAGCCGCAGCTGAGGATGGCAGCTTCTGAAGCTACTGAAGCTACGCCAGATTCACAATCAGCCCCTCCCGCAATAATAAGCCTGAATAACCAGGATTCAGATGAAGACTGGGGTTTAAATTCAAGTTAATAAATGCATGAGATTGTGTTTTGATTTTTCTTAAGTGGTAACTAGATAGAAGAAGTTATTTTTAATACACTTCCTCGAAAACTGGCTCTACGATTAGGTTCAACGTGCAATATATTACACTAGCGTGCTTTTTTCATTTTTTCTAGTTTTACCACAAATAACAATAAATAACTGTTCGTCCCGCATGAGAACCTCGTGAAGCCGAGAAAGATAAGCAAATCAAGTATATTGACTTGGCTCGCGAGGTTGTCGACATGTGGGACGTGGACTCAGCGATCATTGTGCCGATAGTCGTTACAGCCAATGGCTTAATTGCCAAGAGCCTCGACCAACACCTGAGAAGGCTCTCGTTAGGCAGCTGGATCAAGGGCTTGATACAGAAAGCGGTACTCCTGGACACGGCTCGTAGTGTTGGGAGGTTCCTTTCTCTGGAGGCCTAACCGCTGGTAGCTTGGACCCTGTTTCCGATACCGGTGGGCTACTATTATTATATTTTTAAATGCTTTATTTAAATGCTTTATTTTTTTGAATATGATCATTTAACATCAAATTGACATTTATTTGAGTTATAAATTCTTTTAATTTCGTTTTGAGAACTCATTGTTTAATTATTTCACAGATTTTATAAATTGATATTTGTATCTGTATGTTGTATCGTTATTTGTTAAATTTTATGAAACTGACCATGGCTTCACCAGCAGGCCCTATCAGAATATTATTGTTTGAATTGTCGCAACAACATGAAATAGTGACCTGCTTAAGAACCTCTATTGAGTTTAATTTCAAGATTTAATTAGTTTTTTTTTATTGTTTATATTTTACAAGCTTTTGCCCGCGGTTTCGCTCGCGTTAAATTCGGGGTAACACCTGTACCTGTAGTTTTGCCCTTGCGCCTTATTTATTGTAACAGCAAAGCTAATAGTTTTCCCTTTACTTCCCTCTTTCTCCCTCATTTATCAATTTAGAAAAAAAATAAGTTAGCCTATGTCCGTCTCCAGGGTCTGAACTATCTCTGTACAACAATCCATCAATATCGGTTTAGCCATTTAGGCGTGAAGACGTAACAAACAAACAGACATACAAACAAACAAACTCACTTTCACTTTCGCTTTTTTCGAGTTCAATATAATTTACATTGCCTTTCTTTCCCATATACAGGGTGTTCACGGTCCATTTTTTTTTGTTCGCGGCAGTTACAATTTAGTGTTGGAGTTGCCGGCAGATGGCGCTGAATGCGTTATCAGCCCTTTATGGCGTTTTATGGTACGAAGCACGTGATGTAGGCTCGTGTTAGCGGGTTTCTGTATGCTCGGAATTTTAACTTTTTAAATATTTTTTGTCAAGCTCTGAATTTATTGTTCTGCAGTGGTGCGTAGCATTTTGTACTGTGCAGTCAAAGTTTTAAAAGCAATTTTCAAATACTCTGTTCCTAAAAACATAAAGCTTTTGTAAACAAATCACATTTAAAGTTGCATTTAAAAGTTGCTTATTGTTTACATATTATTACACTCGTGTATATTCGTGACTGTATATTGTACGCGAAATAGCATTAGCAGATGCTGACATCTCTTTGAGGCACGCGTGGTTCACGAACGCACTGTCGACACGGTCTGCCGTCACTGGACGGTGAGCAACCTATTGCCGTCCAGTACAGTACAGACTCCCTTTTTTAACGCGAAATAGCATTTATCAGTCGGCAATAACCAAACCACCAAATAGTGTTTTAGAATTATTAAAATTGTTATTTAGGCACAATATGTTTCTGTGATGGCTGGCTGGTCGGTCTGGTGGCCGAAAGATATGAACTTTTATAAATCTTAAAAACCACAGTAGCTGTAAGTCTTATGTCATTTACAAATTAGGTACTATTCTAGGAAAGTCGCCGTTGTAATGCAAGTCATAGAACAATGTTATAATTTAGCTTAAACATGTTAAGTACCTATATTGTAAGTGTGACCTTTCGGTCACATAGAAGTGGGTTTTGAGACTAAACTGTTGCTTTCTTAGTATTTACTTTTAATTAGGTAGTTTACTTTAAGTTTCTAGTCCCTGACACAGCGCGACCACATGGCGAGGTCGCAGATGAGACAGGACGAACTAGTTAGGTTCCTCCAGAACTAGAAGGAGGATGCGCGGGTTTGTAAGAGATGGAATGAGTGGAGGGAGGCCTTGGACCAGGAATGGGAGAGAGCAGGCTGGAAAAAAAAAATACTGGACTAATGTTACGTTTGCCAGATATACTCGGTTTGCATCTGTTTTATTTTTAAAACAACGTATATAGTTAGGGTGCAAGAGTTATTTAGGACGACCATAATGGTCATCCATCAGGTATATTCTGTAGCAGCGCAAAAAGGCGGACCTAATGCCATCAAACGGGCACATAGTCCAAATTCTGGGCCATTACTGAGAAATTCCTAGTAGTAATACCCTAAACTTTTAAACTGGGAATCGAACCAGAAGCCTCTTAAGACTTTTAAACAAGCGAAGCAAAATTTACTATACTTCCAAAGCTACAAAAATTGTTGTCACTTAGGTACTAAAAAACATTGAGAAAACAAACGTTTATGTTACCACACCGCTTTCTAGCAAGCGGTGACAAATGCTGGCACTAAATCCTGGCCTAATATACCGCGGCCCCGACGTATGGCACCCATTACTGCGCGCCACAGCTCATGCCCACTATTTGTTGGAACCCTTATAAGGGCGCGACTGCCTTAAATCACGGATTTTTAGACACAGATAAGTTACAGTTTGAGTCAGTGTCTTGGACAATAATCATCTTAGTTTGTGAATGAATTAAGGCAATAATACAATAAAATCATTTATTCTCAGGCAATTTAGGCCTATAGATATATACCTTACAGACAAACATTTATATCGTAAATACAAATAGTAATTTACCATGTGTGTACTAAATTATAATTAACTAGCTTTTGCCCGCGGCTTCGCTCGCGTTTAATTCGGGGTAACACAGTTCCCCTTTTGCTGATTTGCAGGTACCTGCTACTTGTAGTTTTTGCCCTTGCGCCTTATTTATTGTAATAGCAAAGCTAAGTTTTTCCTCTTTCTCCGCCTTTTATCACTTTTCTTTTTAAATTAGCCTGTGTCCATCTCCAGGGTTCCAACTATCTCCGTACCAAAATTCATCAAAATCGGTTTAGCCATTTAGGCGTGAAGACGTAACAAACAAACTCACTTTCGCTTTTATAATATGTATTAGTAAGGATTATCATACAATGAATACAAGTGTTTCATTGTTCTAGTGGTCCCAAACGTTATTATTATTACCTCTGCTTAATCCTTCGGAAAAAAGCAAGCGTGATGTTGTGAAACAAGTGCATTCAGAATTCACTGTGTACTAAATAATGTATTTTTCTTCTATGTATGGATGGAGCAATACATTATTTTGCCTGCAGATTTATTTTATAGATAGAGAAATCTTTTTAGGGTTCCGTAGTCAACTAGGAACCCTTATAGTCTCGCCATGTCTGTCTGTCCGTCCGTCCGTCCGTCCGTCCTCGCTTAATCTCTGTGACCGTTAGCACTAGAAAGCTGAAATTTGGTACCAATATGTATATCAATCACGCCGACAAAGTGGTAAAATAAAAATTGTTAAAAATGTTTTATTAGGGTAGCCACCCTATATGTAAAGTGGGAAGTGTTTTTTTTGTTAATTTCAACCCTAACGTGTGATATATTGTTGGAAAGGTATTTAAAAATGAATAGGGGTTTACTAAAATCATTTTTTGATAATGTCAATAATTTCGGAAATAATCGCTCCAAAAGTAAAAAACAATGTCCCCCCCCCCCTCTAACTTTTGAACCATAAGTTTAGAAAATATGAAAAAAATCTGAAAAGTAGAACTTTATAAGGACTTTCTAGGAAAATCATTTTGAACTTGATTGACACAACAGTTTTTGTACAAAAAAGACAAAAAGTTGTATTTTGTACAAGAACTGTTGGAGCGCCTATCGCGGAACGTGCAACATTGCACGCTCCTCCACCTTTAAACTCATAAGTGGGAACACTTATTGTGACGGACGGGAAACTACGGAACCCTACACTGAGCGTGGCCCGACACGCTCTTAGCCGTTTTTTTTTAAATTTTGTTTCACAGACGGAGCCTCACTGGAACATTAAAATAAATATGTAAAACCAACGGTACACGAAAACTAGTCATTAAGTACAAACAAATTAATATTTAAATAGTATTCGTACTTGGACCAACTATTACCCAATTTCAGGGGATCGGTCATAACTATGAGTTGCTTTGTCAAACACTTCACGACTGAAAAAGAGCCAAAAGATTGAGATTGAAGTTGTATGTCAGAGCTTGTGATTATTTTAGTTTTTTTTTTTACTGCACCAGGGAAGGAGGTGGAAATTATCCCACGGGAACGTACTTCCAGCAAGTAGCTCAACGGTAAGTGTGAAAATGTGTTCAATGTCCTAAGCTAGGTGTGTCTGCGCATCAAACTACGAAATCATTCAGCCGTTGAGGAGTTTGGAGACCGTCAGAGTTACTTTTGCATTTCAAAAATCAAATTTTATTTTTTTATATATTTGTTAGTTATAGTCTAAATAAGTAATGGCCACAAGAATTCAAATACCTATTAAATTGAAATAAACATCAATTAGTTAAATAAAACATTCAAAAAATACGGGCCATCAGGACCGAGTTCCATCGCCTGGCGCACGCGGCCAGGATGGCGCTGGCTTTGGCTAGAATTTTTGACAAATCTCTCAATTCATACTCATAGTATGAATTGAGAGATTTGTCAAAAATTCTTCACGATCAGCAAGTAATTCACGATGACACGGTTGGCGCAGTGGCTGAGCGATCGACTACTGCGCTGCGTATCGCGGGTTCGATTCCCGCACGGAACAAATATTTGTATGACCTACATGCAGGTAGTTGTTTCGGGTCTAGCTGTTTGTGTATGTGAGTTTAAATATTTGTAAACGCATCTACGATACAGGAAGAAATCCTAGTGTGGGAAACGTTTTATAAAAAAAATACTTTAGCATTCGAAGTTTTATAAAATCTTAGTGTTATTTGAATGTACATATCCGAAACAAAAAGGACTTGTTTTTACTTATTTTAACTTGTCAACATTAGTATCTCACGAAAGGACCCCGGTTTTTCTCGGCTCTCTTTATATACACATCAAAGACATAAACGAACAAAAGCAATAACCACGTTTATTGCTAGCCCAAAGATGTTTTCAGACATTCGATCATCAAAGGTACAGGAAAAACCTCTTTGTGAACCAACTCGCGTGTCCGAGGTACGTATGACCTACCATTGCGAGAATTATTGATGTTCCTACCTTGCCCACTACCTACACAGTAATAAGATCATGCTGGTCAGCAATGGCATAGACATAGGATTGTTACACAGTATTTCAACTAGGAACAAATAGTCGGAATCGGCTCATACACACTTGCGATTTCTAAGCAAGTTTCAGGTAACTGGTTACTCGTTAGTATACATATATATCGGAGCTGCCAAACCGAAACAACTGCGATCCGTTCCGGCCTCACCACAGAGGCCCACCGCGTTTTTCCGATGTTAAAACTAGAGTCCGACCCTTGCCATAGCCAATCCGCGAGTTGAGCTAGTAGTTTTAAAAGTCCGCCTGAGAGCATCCTGGCTTGCGTTTGCCGATTCGCGAATACTCCACTTAAGAACACGTCGACGTCGGTGACTGTTTGTCTCCACAGCACCGGTTATAATGCGCCAGCCCTTTATCAATCGTTAGTGAACTATGCCAAAGACGATGAGTGTAGTGCAACATGACGACAAGTTATTTGACAACCTAGTTGGATTACTGCTCATCTTTATACTGTGGCAATGGCAGGTAACATGTTAGTACAGGGTATCGACGTGACTAACAAACGTAATCATGTTGTCTAGGTTCCCATCTGGGTCAGATGTGTTCTGTTTAACTGCAGAGAATCCAAGGCGTAATGCGTGAAAAGGAGTTGGTCAGACTTTTTTCATTTACGACTACTACTACGAAAAAGGGTCCTAACCTTTTTAAAAGTTTGCTTTCAGATTTTGTTTAATTTATTTATTGTAGAACACATAAAAGGTAATTGCATGTTATCACCAAAGAGCTCGGCATTAAGTGTACCCATACACACTTTCCGTGTCCGTCTAACGTTATAGGGGTGAGTCTATGGGCATCAAATATACTCACACTTTTACACACACTCACGCAATCACCCAGACTCATAATCAAACTCGTATACGTCACACAATTGCACTACATTTTGTATTTTAATTTTATTTTTTCCATAACTTTGCTTTGTTTTTAATTACATACTCGTACACTGCTTAATGTGAAATGAGAGCGGAGTCACCTTAACACAAGCATCTTCTCGTTTAAAAGGTGATCTCCAAAACATGTATGTTAAAGTACTAAGTAATTGAAATAAACCTTTTTAATTTTTAAATCGGGCTCAAATCCAGTCTGCTACCAGGATGCTCCAGAGAAGTTCTTGATAGAAAACCCCAGAGAAGGAAAATGAAGAATGATCTACTGTAATAACTAAGAACCTCAGAGCACTCATATTATACTCATCGCACAATATTCCGGACAAACTGACAAGATATTTTACTAATTGACCGAGAATGTAGATGGAACCTTAAGTGCCGACTATTTTTTTTCTGGTAATGTAGCGCTTAATGAACTTGAAGTTACAAAAAGGTTCTAGACAGTTTTTGTAATTTCACAAACATTCTAGACTTTCTAAATGAGTCTTCAGAATTTAAAAGTTTCGTGTCCAAAAATCATGTTTCGCTCTCCTGAAGTTTGCGTAATCAGATGAATTGCTTGTTAATTAAGATTTAATTATTCACTACTACGATTTCAGATCTTTTTTGTGAGCGGGAAATCATCAAATAACTTCCCCCGCAATGGGCGGAGCGGGAGGTAGTGTCGGACTTGTACTAAGTAAAACCCATCCATGTTCCTTCTTTTGCCCTTTATGTTCCGGGGCCGCGGTATCTCTTTCTTTCTTAAAGGTTGTCTTGAAAAGATCATTTTTAGCAATAAGACCGCCCATTGTGTAACCCTATTTATAAGTTGTTTAGTGTTATCCTTGTAATTTGTATGCTGTACTTATTAAAGAATATTCTATCTATCTTTTGAACAAACCGCAACCCCAGATTGCTAAGAACCTCAGGTAAACATTAGTTGTCTCTACATTTTCAGTTGAATATCATTTTATTTCACAAATTAAAATTCTTTACAGAATGTTTAGTTATGAAAATCATTTTCCTGGCCGAAATAAACCAATTAACTACCACTTGGTAAGACAGCAAAAATCCGACTTGATAGTGTTTACTACGCTGTGTTTACTAACAATTGTGAATAGCATATTTGCGTTATAAACACTTTAAATAAAAGCCCCTCTGCTTTGCTGACTCTCTTTGAGGCGCGCGTGAAACACGAACGCGCCGTCGACACGGGTCTACGACAGTATTAAAATATTTCGTAACGTCACGTCTGTAGTCCCCAAAAGATAAGGCAGGAAATGTGGGCGTACATAATTGTACACACCCAGATGAGTAACTAGCTGGCGCCCGCGGCTTCACCCGCATGATGATCAAAAAAAGAGTATCCTATGTGTTATTCCAGACTATAATCTACCTTTGTGCCAAATTTCATCAAGATCCGTTCAGCCGTTTTGACGTGAAAGATTAACAAACATCCATACATCCTCAAAAACATTCGCATTTATAAATTAGTAGGATATATACGGGGTGTAATTGACAGGTTGGCAAAAACTGAAACATTAGCTTCAGACCATGATTTATGACTGAAAAACGTTGGAATTTTCTTCAGGAAAATTGTCGAATTTTCCGACCGTTTTTCAACTAGATTTGTTTTCTATTCATTTGTTACAACAAAATCCAGCCCTAAAAACATAATTTTAGTGAAAAAAAGCAAAAAACTTAAACTCGGCAATGTAAATAATAATGATGTATAAAGAAAATTTGTACAACGCGCTCGGAATCAGCTGTTAGCTCTAAAAGTTTATTGTCAAAGTCAAAGTCAAAATCTTTATTGCAAACCAAGTGTACAAAGTTGGCATTATATTAGGTAAGTGCTTATGACTCAGTGCCCTTTTTCAAGCATTGCAATTAATATTATCCGCCTGCCTATAACAACTCAATTTAGCATGCAATAATAATTATTATTCATTACAATATTAATGTCATCAAAGTGATAGTAGTTAATGTCATGTAAAATTAATAATAATAATAATAACCGAGGGTTTTGTCTGTGCAATTATGGATGAAGTTATGATGACAAATAACTACCGGAGATTTATTGTGAAGGACGGCACGGTTGACATATGTCGGGCATGCCACCGTCCGGGTGAATCAATTCGACACATTATCTCCGGTTGTTCTCGTCTAGCTAACGGAGAGTACTTGCATAGACACAACCTTGTAGCCAGGATTATCCATCAACAACTTGCTCTAAAATATAACCTTGTGGAATCGGAAGTGCCGTACTACAGGTATGAGCCCGACCCAGTTCTCGAACATGGCTATATCACATTGTACTGGGATCGATCCATCATCACTGACAGGACTGTTGTTGCCAACAAGCCTGATATAGTGGTGGTGGATCGATCAGAGCGGCGCGCAATGATTGTTGACATAACAGTCCCGCATGATGAGAACCTCGTGAAAGCCGAGAAAGATAAGCAAATCAAGTATATTGACTTGGCTCGCGAGGTTGTCGACATGTGGGATGTGGACTCAGCGATCATTGTGCCGATAGTCGTATCTGCCAATGGCTTAATTGCCAAGAGCCTCGACCAATACCTGAGGAGGCTCTCGTTAGGCAGCTGGATCAAGGGCTTGATACAGAAAGCGGTACTCCTGGACACGGCTCGTATTGTTAGGAGGTTCCTTTCTCTGGAGCCCTGACCGCCGGTAGCTTGGACCCTGTTCCCGATACCGGTGGGCTACTATTTTTATATTTTTAAATGTTTTTTTTTGTTTTTGATAAAAAAAATATGTAAAAATATAAAAAATATGTATGTAAATAAATAAATGACAATAATAATGTCAATAGATAATTAATTTGATTCAATTATACAGCAATGTCAAAATAAATGTTTCTTTTAGTAAACACTCTTAAAATAATTCTCATTTCTAAATTAATAAAAAATTTGTTATTTATATAGGACAGATAGCCACTTTTGTATAAGAAGGAAAGTCGTTATTTTAAACTAGATTCTAAATATTCTTTTACTGAGTAGAAGCATTTTTGGATTGAGTATAATTTTAGCCTTTTTTGAAATATTATTATTGATTTTTCAGTTTTAAATATGTTGGGCAACTTATTAAATATTTTTATCGACATATGATACGGGCTATTGCTTAACATTTTTATCCTTGAAAATGGAGCACACAGCCTTTTTTTTATGACGAGTGTTTACGTTGTGTGTATCTTCTACTTTAATAAACTTGTCGATATTTTTAAAAACAAATTACGCTCCTATTGCGCTCCTTAGTGCCTACAGAATGTACGACAGACAGAGACAGCATACCGCTCGCTCGCTCGCACCCTCCCTTTGAGTGCTGGCCGCCGCCGGCGGGCGCGCAGCCCGCCGGGCGGCGGCGCGTCAAAGCAAAGGCGCCGCCCTTCGCTTTTACGCGCCGACACTGCTAGGGTTGTACCGCTTATGGAATTGAATACTTGTAATTTTATTTTTATTTATGTAAAATGTTTTATTAATAATTAAATACTCAGGAATGACTTTGTTCTTTCTTAGTTCCGAAAACCTTATTTTAAATCGTTAACCTTTCGAGTATCGTAATTAGAGACACAAAAAGACGGGGTAGGTGTGAGGACGCCGGCGTCCTCTGTTTAACAGTTTGATCTACAGTATCAATTACGAAGCCAC
Organism: Ochropleura plecta; assembly: GCA_905475445.1. Lineage (NCBI taxonomy): Eukaryota > Metazoa > Arthropoda > Insecta > Lepidoptera > Noctuidae > Ochropleura > Ochropleura plecta. Next base: position 340,221 of record FR997738.1, on the reverse strand, counting down.
CCGAACTGTACACACGCGTTGCATTACAGTAATGTAAATTGTTTGGTTTAGACAATTAAGTGGGACATAAAACAAAAACATCGCGTCAATATTGCCAGATTCACATTCCTTAAACTGCCAATCCCCGAGCGAACGCTGGCGTTCGAAAAGGTTTGCTTATTTTCGATATTTACAGACTACATAAGAAAAACTTCTTATTTGCGTTTTTAAATAAATACCCTATAAAAAAACGCTTATTTTATAATCTATGCGTTTGCTTAGTGTTTAGAAAATGGCGCAAAATCGCGTGCGTGCTGCTTGGGGATTGACAGGTCCTAGGTTTAAAGTTAGAAGCAGAACCACGAGTAGAAGTTACAAGAGATAGCGGTTAATAACAATCTTTATCATACGATTACGATACGATTCTTTTTTCAATACCTAGTTCTTCATCTTTATCTCAATCGCAGACCGACCGCGGTAGCTACTGTGCCATGGGCTCCTCGACTAACGTACCTACTAATTACCGAAATGAAAATGTTTCATTTCATATCATGTGGGCAGCCCTATGCTACAAACTACACTAGGTAACTTAGGTTTAGGTAAGCCACGTCGAGTCACATCAGTCAGTCTGCCGCGATTGCTTGTGCGTTCTTGACGTTTCGTTCTCTTTCAACTGTCGGGAGTTTGGGACTGTGTCGTTGAGTTGAGTTGTGTGTTGTGTATTTGTCTTGTGTGATATCGTCATGAATCGGCGTAATGAAACGTTTAGTGCTCGCGAATATGGCCAGATGTTAATGTGCTTGGGTGAAGCTAGAGGAAACGCGTCTTTGGCATTAAGGCTCTATGTTCAAAGACACCCAAATGCAAGACATCCAGCTAATAGTCGTACTACCACACGGGCATATCAACGTGTTTTAGAAAATGTACCTATTGTGCCGCGGCAGGAAGGTGCTGGAAGGACAATCAATGCTCGTTCTGAGCAGTCGATTTTAGATGTTGTCCGTCGAAATCCGCGTTTGGGAACCCGTACTGCTGCAAAACTTGTACGGCGTAATAACGGACCCCGGGTTTCACATTGGTCTGTGCACAAAGTCCTTCGAAAGGACAAGCAACGTCCATATCGGATCCATAAAGTGCAGGCTCTGGTACCTGGCGACTCAACCCGTAGACTAGCGTATTGCAGATGGCTGATACATCGGCAGCAGCTAAATCGCCAATTCGTTTCACGGGTGATTTGGACCGATGAATCGACTTTTACACGAAACGGTATGTGGAACCGGCGGAATGCTCACATTTGGGCACGCCACAACCCATACGCAATGCAGCAGACGGGTCATCAGACGCGGTGGTCACTGAATGTGTGGGCTGGCGTGTATCATAACCGTATTTTGGGTCCCGTGTTTTTGCCAACTAGAATGGACGGCCGGCGTTATTGCGAATTTCTACAGCAGGATTTTGAAGCTATGATGGACACTCTGCGGGCTGAGCTAGATCAAGAATGGGATCGTATGGAGAACGAACCCCTAGCTCAACTACCTACCATCTGGTTTCAGCACGACGGCGCCCCGCCGCATGTGGTGATCCCAGTCCGACAGCACCTGGACCGTACTTTTTCAAACCGATGGATTGGGAGATTCGGGCCACATGCATGGCCACCTCGCTCGCCTGACCTAACCCCATTGGACTTTTTCCTGTGGGGTTATATCAAAGAACGGGTGTATGTGACGGAGTGTGATACCGCGGCCGAAATGGAGCAGCGCATAAGAGACGCTTTCGCATCGTTGAACCAACAAATCAATGAGGATGTGACAATGATGCCTCGTCTCCATGCCGAAACCCTGCGTCGAGCACAACTGTGCGTGCAGCTCGGAGGCAACCACTTCGAGCCATTCCTTATACGACCCGAGAGACTTTAATTTAGGTAAGTGACTAAGTATTTTAATTTTTGAAAGGTATTGAATCTGTGTTTTATTTTTTTAAGGCGTGTTTGTGTGTGTATTGTATTATGTACTAGCTTTTGCCCGCGGCTTCGCTCGCGTTAAATTCGGTAGCGCCTTATTGATTTGTAATAGCAACGCTAAGTTTTCCCGTTTCTTCCCTCTTTCTCCCTCATATCCCACTCTTTAAAAAAAAATAATAGCCTATGTCCGTCTCCTGGTTCCCAACTATCTCTGTACCAAAATTCATCAAAATCGGTTTAGCCATTAAAGCGTGAAGAGGTAACAAACAAACAAATAAACAAACTCACTTTCGCTTATATAATATTAGTAAGGATTTAATCCAAACGTCCCGAAGTACCTATTGTATGAATGAACGACGCGCGGGGTATAGGGTCGCGCGCGTATCGCAATGTTCGTTATACATTGCGTAGCCGAAATAAAATTGAAAATTGAAAAACGTTCACCTATCATTTCCGGGAAAATATTTCACTATCAACATGTTAACAATACCAGTCTGAATTCATACTTTTAGTTTTTGCCAACCTGTCAATTACACCGTGTATAGTAGGACTAGCTTTCGCCTAAGATTAAATTCGGGATAAGACAGTTCTCCTTTCCTGATTTGCAGATACCTGCCACCGGTAGTTTTTGCCCTAGCGACTTATTTATTGTAATAGCAATGCTAAGTTTTCCCTTTTTTTTCCCCTCTTTATACCTCATTTTTCACTCTTTAAAAAAAATTGCCTATGTCCGTCTCCAGGGTCCCAACTATCTCTGTAACAAAATTCATTAAAATCGGTTTAGCCATTTAGGCGTGAAGTGGTAACAAACAAACAAACAAATTCACTTTTGCTTTTATAATATTAGTTGGGATTCCCACGAAAAGGAGAGCGAGCTTAATGTCAACAACCGGTCAATCCAAACTCCGTGGTTGCTACTGTGAAATTCCTGACAGAAAACCTAATGACACTATGTCCGCAGTTCTCATGATAATTGTTCTCAAACTCTCTCTTTCATTCATTTAATTTCTCATTTTTCTCTCTTTCATTTAGTACTGTCTTTTTGTATATTTCAACTGCACACATTCCCGTGGGAATATTTCTAAACTCCACGCAGGGGAAACCCGGTCAACAGCTAGTTTAAAAATCAGTACAGTATTATAGTGCCAATCGCTTTGAATATTTTCCAATATGCAGTAACTCTTACTTTACTTTCTATTTCAAAGTTATCATGCTTTGAATGTTATTGTCATTGCTTCTTTTGTTACAATCTGAAACAACTGATATTTATTTGGAAACTCGTCCCCACAGTTTGTGACCAAGGCAAAGCAATTTTGCATTATGTTCATATTCCTAAACTGTTCGACAACTGACAACTGTCACGACAAACAGAATCGCTATAAGATAAGGTAGATGTTAATCCGTACTTTATTAATATTATAAAAGCGATAGTGAGTTTGTTTGTTACGTCTTTACGCCTGAATGGCTAAACCGATTTTGATGAATTTTGGTACAGAGATAGTTAGATAGGGACCCTGGAGACGGCATAGGCTACTATTATTATATTTTTTTTGAGTGGGAAATGAGGGGGAAAGTGGGAAGAAAAGGGAAAACTTAGCTTTGCTATTACAATCAATTAGGCGCAATAGCAAAAACTATAGGTAGCAGGTACCTGCAAATCAGGAAAGGGAAACTGTGTTACCCTGAATTTAATGCGAGCGAAGCCGCGGGCAAAGGCTAGTGGTTTAATATTGCAGACATTGGGTAACGAATGCAAACAAAAAATGGCACAAGAAGCCTCCTGCCAACCTCCTAAAACACCTTTTTTAAATGCGTATGAAGTTGCGGGCTACACCTAGTAAAGTATAAACCACAACAGGCAGTTTCATTTTTTTTTTCCAATAAAGTAAGCCAGCGCTCCTACAAAGTGCTTTTAAAAATGCTACATTGCACCGTTCTCTCGTTCATTTAACAACGTCAGCACATTCGTCACGGTATAACTGACGGCTGCGAGTATCGTTGTACTATAGTTAAGTGCACTGTGCCTAGGTTACAATTGGTTGGTTTCTTAGGCGGGCCGTCTATCACACCGTAGCGTAATTTGTGAATAAGCCTGAATTCTATTTTGTAACATGCGGTATAGAACTGAGTTCCAAATATTGGGGTGGTACAATAGAGCTATTTAACAGTCTTTCATGCATGAACAATACTGAATATATATTGATAAGTCGTCTTCATATCTACTTCAGCCAAGTTATCTGCGCAGGCGCCACACACAGAACTAAAAGCAAGTTTGAAAGCGGTCATACTGGTAAACTGTTTTTTAACTGCCTTCAAAAGGATTGTTTTTTGTTACCCTATTCCTCTGTTGATTGTGGGTCGATTTTCGAAATTCTTTTTATATTCATGTGTATACACCCGAAGGAGTTTTATATTAATTTTATCTAAATTGCTTCGGTAGTCTATAATAAGTTATCTTCTATATATTACATATTTTTTTCTTTTAATAAATTAAGACGATAATTAATCTCTTAGAAATGGCGAATGAATACTCGACAAGAATTAGTATGAGATACCATCATACAACAACAAAATAAACTGAATTAAAAAACTGAAAAATTATCGACATCCACAAAAACACCATATTTACTTCCGGAAGTCAGTGGAAAATAATCAATGAATGAAACAAAAGTCACCGACTTCCGGAAATATATTTTCCGTCACCATCTAGAAACATCTGAACAAAAGTCACATTTCTTCCATTTTGACATAGATTTCAAAAGCAAAATACTATCCACTCTCACCGCGTCGCGGTCGGTGTCACATTTTAACCCTTCCCTGTGACAAATATGAGTTCATAAATTGGTGTAGCGATGTGCCAGTGTGGCGCTGCCATTAGTTGCCACTCAACCCTGTAATTGCTACTGCGTCTGTGGGTACGAGGCATGTGCTCGCGTGCGCAGGGTTAATTGTAACCAATTTAGAGAAGTCATTTAGTGTTAGCTACTTTTGAGATATATCTTAGTACTTATGTTTTGAAATAAGTATTAGTTCTAGGATATTTTTGTGTTTAATTATATTTTTTACCAAAACACATAGTTGATAAGTAACGCTGGATACATAAAATAACACTATGGTTGTCAGTGATTTGCCACAATAAACAAAAAATAAAATATTTTAAATAATAATATAAATATAAAAAATATTTTATTTTTTTAGACGGCACGGTTGGCGCATTGGCTGAGCGATCGACTGCTACGCTGCGTGTCGCGGGTTCGATTCCCGCATGGAGCAAATATTTGTATGACCTGCAGATAGTTGTTTCGGGTCTGGGTGTTTGTGTCATCATCTGCCTAGCCTTTTCCCAACTATGTTGGGGTCGGCTTCCAGTCTAACCGGATGCAGCTGAATATCAGTATTTTACATGGAGCGACTGCCTATCTGACCTCCACAACCCAGTTAGTACTAGGTAATACGATACCCCTTGGTAAGACTGGTTGTCAGACTTTCGGGACACTGACTACCTGTAACGACTGTCAAAGATCTACAAATGACAGCCGGGACCAACGGCTTAACGTGCTTTCCGAGGCACGGAGGAAACTCGGTATGTAACGGGTGGTCACCCATCCACAGACCAACCTAGGCAAGCGCGGCTTAACCTAAAGATCGACCCGAGCGGCTACTATTATTTAGCCACGAGCTCTCCACGAGTCTGGGTGTTTGTGTATGTGAGTTTAAATGTTTGTAAACGCACCCACGATACAGGAGAAATTCCTAGTGTGGGGCAAAGTTAAAAAAAAAATGATGGTAGGTACACCAAAATTTAAACACTATTTTAGAAAATGGCAAATTCTACGTTTTTCTTGTTTTATAATATTCGCAGAAACAAAAAAAAGCTCGTAATTTAAAGTTTTCGTTTTATTGTCAGTTTTTAAATAAACACCGAGAACTAATTATGTAGTTACCGCAAAACTGTACTGACAATATTAGATGAAGGGAAACCAATTTGGTGTCGCTGTGTAGCACGAATCAAAATTAAACCACGGAATACATACACTGTGTAACCTGGTACCAAAATTACTCATAAAGTTTATTCAAACTATTGCTTTTAACAATAAATTAATCTCAATTTCAAACTGAAGTAAACAAAACAAGTATCCATTATTTTATTTTAATCCGCTTCACACCAGTTATCAGTAACGCGCGGCGGTTTAAACCGGATCATAGTGGATACAACCAGTTATGACCGTGCCAACAATAAAAATGGCGGATTTATGTAACACTCGTAAAACAAGAGTGGTTTTAAAATTTTAACTGAAACGAGAGAGGTTTAGTGTCGAGCAGTGATTTATTTATGTTTGTAGCTTGTGGAGTTGTTGGCCTACTTAGGATTATGGAGTTAGAAACTACGTATATAGGGCAAATTAACCTTAAATGTTTGCATAAAATCATCTTTTATTCCTATATCCTTACTAATATTATAAAAGCGAAAGTTTGTTTGTTACGTCTTCACGCCTTAATGGCTAAACCGATTTTGATGAGTTTTGGTACAGAGATGGTTTGGACCCTGGAGACGGACATAGGCTATTTTTTTTAAAAGATTGTGACATGATCCCTCATGTCACAATCTTTTGTTGTTTTGAAAGAGGGAGAAAACGGGAAAACTTAGCATTGCTATTACAATCAATAAGGCGCAAGGGCAAAAACTACAGGTGGCAGGTAACTGCAAATCAGGAAAGGGGAACTGTATTACCCCAAATTTAACACGAGCGAAGTCGCGGGCAAAAGCTAGTAATTTATGATATCTTCACGACATTTTTAGAAAGTTACATACATTCTGCAAGTACTTAAATTAACATCTGAAATAATACTAAGCATCTACGTATAGTAATAGAACTCAGTTACCCAGTGACATCGATTAAAACAATATTATAAAAGCAAAATGATCTACTCTAAAATTCTATCCATACTACATACGAGTATAATAGGTCCCACCAGAGCTAAAATAATAACCAACGCACTTAACGAAATTGAGTTTAACCTAAAGTGTAATTGGCGAATATCCAGTAGATATTAGCTCGGTTAAACTGGTACCAACCGCTTAGCTCCGGCGCAAAGGGGTTTGATCCGGTTTCAGACGGTGTAATCCAAATATAGTTTGTTAGTTAGAGTTAGAGTTAAGGGCTTTGTATATTTGAGCTGAGTTGTTGATTGAGTAGTCATTGTTTCACGAGAGTGCGAGCATGTTTCATGTAATTTTAATGATATTATAATATTTAAATCCATGTCTTTATATTGGGTAAATAATTTGACTTAAACCCTTAGAAGATAGCGTTGTCGATGACTGTCAAAAGGCGTACCGACTATTCTTTAATTACGTAAACCAAATGGAAAGACTCGTATCTTATCTTTTAATGGCGCTTTTTAGGACGGCCATTTCAGACTTTTACTATCTTTTTCCTGTACGTTAAAGAAATGCTCATACGGGTCATTCTTAACATTAAACCCGAGAAAACCTTTATGTCAAATGTCTTCAGTATTTACTTCTAAAAGTTACAAGAGAGGCTCTAACATGAGTACGCGATGTAAACTTAAGTAAATATCGATCGAAAATGATATGATCCTATATACATATATTTCAGCTGAATTATTTGCAAAAATCGCAATCAGTATTTCTTTTTTGCATTTTATAACACTCTTCCCCTCTCCGCCCATAGCGTCTCAGTGTCAGACTTTTACTGACTAAAACCCACCCATGTTCCTTGTTTTGCCCTTTATGTTACGGGGCCGCGGCATTTCTTTCGAACAACCTGCAATGCCGGCAGGCGGTGGCCTGTCTGCTATCGCAATCAGTATTATCCATAGATATTAATACATTCTTAAACTAATCGTTTGCACCGCGTAATCGTGCTAAGGCCTCAGGGAGTTAAAACAGTAGGTCAATTCCGTGCATCGTGTGAAACCATGCACACGCACACACTTGACACATCACAAACAAATGCCGGCTGCAAGTGCGCTTGAACTCGCAGTCCGTGAAGCGTCTCTATAAGCTTGCGTTTTCGGCTGTTAAATGGATCTGACCTTCTATAATATTCTCTATTTTGTGGTAACCGCCTCCTACGTGAGAAGATGAAACGTTTTACTTATGAAACAATTGCCATTTATTATGTATCTACCCTCGACTGGCTCCAAATGAAGTGCGTTTTTCACAAGATTTGGTGAAACGTTGCTTTAGGCTATTCATCAAATATTTAAGACGGAAGAATGTACTGTTTTATTTGTTTCTTATTATGCTGGATTGGAAGATAAATAAAATATAATTATAAAGTGTGGATTGTTTTCAATAGTGTTGATTGTAGCAAAGAGCTAGGCATATAAAAAAAAAACTTTCAGAAATCACTCCTTTTAAATACATAACTTACCTTTTTAATACATACATATTCCAAATCTAGTGAACAAAAAATTACAATGGTTTTCGTAGTCCAAGACTCCAAGTATAACAAGTGATATAGTTGACCGTACCCACTTACTTGGCTATGTATGCAAGGCTGCTACATAAATGATTCGTCTATGAGGCACTCGAGTTATGTACTCACCTGAAATGAGAAAAGTTCTCGTCATTTACAAGTAATGAGTTGTGGAAGGGCCTGCTTACCCCTATAGAGATGAGCTGAGTTAGGTCAGGCAGGAAATGAGAAGTGGTAGAGGGGGATGCGATGGAAAAGATTTACATTGCATTTGATATGGATTGATAATATAGTACATTTTGATTCAAATGAGGAATTTTTTTTATTGCATCCGAGACGGATTTAACAGTCGAGCCGCCATGTGAGGGTGTTATAAAGACGAGAACATCAGTGATAAATTTTCACGTGAATTCAACGACGTTTTTCAATACACTTACCGAGAAATTAAAGAACAGAACCAAAAGTACATTTGTCTTGAATTTTTTTTCCTGCGCTTTGCCTTCTCAGACTGTTGGAGAAACAAAGGCATGCACCGCTAAACAGCCTTACGTTAAATTTAAAAATAAGAAATAAAAATATTTTTAAATTAGAACTCATTTATATGTGTGTTTATTGTTAAAAAATAAACAACTTATTTTATCTGTTTATTATGATCATGATTATTTGAGATGTTCTGTTAATATATATATTTTTTTTATTAAAAATAAGGCCTAAAAACATGCGCCTTCTCGCTGTAAAAAAAGCACTGCCGGCTATAGGAGATTTCTTTATTGCGTGTGAAATACATTGCATGCTGAACCTAACCGTAGTGCAATAAGAGCCAGGTTTCGAGGAAATGCATCAAAAATATTTGATTTAATTGTTTTTAATGAGACACAAGATACAATTTGCTCACAGGTCTAAGATCGATCATTAGTCACAATTTTTCTAATGCTATAATTATAAAACAGCAATAAAGGCTTTATTTTATTCCATATTTACACATTTACTCAAAGTATCTATAAATTATTTATTGAAGAGCTGTTTCTATAAACTTACCTATTTGCTTGCTATAAAATAGCACTCAAATAAAATGAACTCATATAAGACTCAAACGATTGATATTAATGCGAGCTGGGAATCGAACTGTTTACTCTGGGAGATTGGGGCGAATGACACTCTAACGTCTTAGCAATTATTTATTGCCCTTTATCAAAGGTTAAATTAATTATATTTGAACTCGGTTTTATGAACCGAATTCATAGCCAAAATACATTTACGCGAATTCATGAACTTGAGCTGGTTATTTCTTGGGAATTTGTTCAATCTAAAAACATTTACAGACCTTTTGTGCTTAAGGGACCATTTTACCAACCCAGCCGCCGCGGGAGACGTCCCGGGCGCCGGGCGCCGCGAGACGACTCCCGGCCACCGTAGATGCGGGCCTGTGGACGGTGAGCAATGGGTAGCTCACCGTTCGTCCGTCGATTGACGACAGGCCGTGTCGACGGCGCGTTCGTGTTTCACGCGCGCCTCAAAGAGATGTCAGCAAAGCAGAGGGGCTAGCCAGAGCCTCCGCCTGCCGAGGTTGCGGGTTGTTCGAAAGAGATACCGCGGCCGCGGAACGTAAAGGGCAATAGAAGGAACATGGGTGGGTTTTAGTCAGTACAAGTCTGACATGCTCCTCCGCTCCGCCCAGAGCGGGGGAAGTCATTTGATGATTTCCCACCCGAAAAAAAAAGGGACCATTTTATAATGACGCAATAGATCAGGTTGATTTTCTATACGCTACTCAGCTTCTTTGTGTCCGTAGCATGATGGTATGTAATCGGTTAATTTCGTGAAAGAATGCTTGTGCAAAATATCAAGTCAATCTGGCCAAGGAATTGTTTTTCTCCATACAAACTTTGCCACCTTGTTTTACCTCTTTAGGGGTCGAATTCTTCCAAAAAAAGACGTCTTGGAAGAAGAAAAGCACATAGGTTCTAAAAAACCACCTGCAAAATTTAAGACTCATAACACTTGGTTTCTGAGATTTCGTGATAAGTGAGTCAGTGATTTTCTCTTTTATAAATACATAAAATGATCTGATTCCAAACTGAAACATAATATCATCATCTGCCTAGCCTTTTCCCAACTATGTTGGTTGGCTTCCAGTCTAACCGGATGCAGCTGAATATCAGTATTTTACATGGAGCGACTGCCTATCTGACCTCCACAACCCAGTTAATACTGAGTAATACAATACCCCTTGGTAAGACTGGCTGTCAGAGTTTCGGAACACTAATTACCTGTAACGACTGTCAAAGATCTACAAATGACAGCGGGGACCAACGGCTTAACGTGCTTCCCGAGGCACGGAGGAAACTCGATATGTAACTGGTGGTCGCCCATCCACAGACCAACCTAGGCAAGCGCGACTTATCCTAAAGATTGACCCGAGTGGCTGCTGTTATTTAGCCACGAGCTCCTGAAAACCTGAAACATAATATACCTACTGAAAACTGCCACCAACCTGACAAAGTTGCTGACGGCACGGTTGGCGCAGTGGCTGAGCGATCGACTGCTGCGCTGCGTGTCGCGGGTTCGATTCCCGCACGGAACAAATATTTGTATGACCTGCAGATAGTTGTTTCGGGTCTGGCTGTTTGTGTATGTGAGTTTAAATGTTTGTAAACGCACCCACGATACAGGAGAAATTCCTAGTGTGGGGCAAAGTTTAAAAAAAAATCCAAATTCAAAATGTTCTAAGTACAGCATCCAATCGTTAATTGTGAGAGATTGAAGATAATAAATGTAGGCTTGATTAGTACAGGAATCACACCAAACATCCATTTATAAGTAGAAATTGTTTATCTGACATTGCCTCCAGGGAGACAGAATATAACAGCGAAGTATTACATAAAGTAAACCCTAAAATCAGATGTAATTCAATGTAATTATGCGCCACTTTCAGCTCACATACACTTAAACCTCATCTCTTTAACACACGACGTTCCTGTCTCCTGATTGTCGCCGTGTCACCACGTAATAGAAAAGTACAAAAGGCTAACTTCATACAACGCACGCACACATACATACGTTTTATTTGCAGCGAGGGCAAGTGCACTCCCGACCGCCATTTGTTTGAGATCGCCGTGCAGACCGTCTAGTCAAATTATAGGGTTCACTAGTCTTTAGAATACGATAGTACATATAAGAAAACTTAGCACATAATTCTCGGACTTAGGTGCCCTGGTTATAGACTAAGAGCCTTTCAATTCTTTGCAATTCCAAATAGAGTTTAATACTTTCGGATGGCATGTTATGGCAAGGTGTGACCAGACTAGGTAGCGCAATATAGATAAAACTTAGAAGTTTTGCCAAAGTGAGAGGATCTAACTTTAGTTCAGTAGGTTTATACTAACTTGGAAACATGGAGATTACTGAGGCACATCTTTTCTCGTTTAACTGTTGGTACCTATGTATCTGTGGCGAAACGCAAATCCTTACTTATATGATAAAAGCGAAAGTGAGTTTGATTTTTTGTTTGTCACGTTTTCACGCCTAAATGGTCAAACGGATGTTAATGAATTTTGATATAGAGATAGTTGGGACCCTGGACGGACATAGGATATTTAAAAAAAAATGAGAAAAGGGGGAGAAAGTGGGAAGAAAAAAAAAAATTTTTTTTTCGATCATCACGCGCGTTGAAGTTGCCATGCGGACAAGTCGCGGGCAGTAGCTAGTAATAGAACAACTATGGAGAAATCTTTGGTTAAATATTAACACATATTTAACCAAAGATTTCTCCATATAAGCTAGCCTTCTGTTTTATTCTGTGTTGTCAGTGTGTTAGTGTCAGCGCTCTCAAGTGTCGGCGTTACTTTACACACGTGTCTCTTTATGGAACTGTTTGTACAAGTGCTCGAGTTAGAGAATGTGGAGAGAATAATGTACGAGAGGGTTTTGCAGGATGCGAGATGGTTGTACAAAACGTTTTAATATTTTCTGTATTGGGGTCTAAAAAATATTAGGCAGTCCGGAATCACAGAGACCTTCGATCTATATTAATTTACGTACTCAGCGGTATGGTTAGACTCGTAGCAGTCCCTAATATTGCCAGGCAGATGATGATGGTCTGAAGTCTAAGCCAGTCATCTGCTCGACAATGGGGTTTACAAAATATCCATGTGATTGTCCCTTCCACGGGTTTTTAACCTGCTCGCTTTGTAGAAAATCTCTTAAGAAAAATGCGCTGTTAATATTTTTTCAAATTTCTTTGAACCTTATTTTATTTATATTTTAAAAATATTTTGGAGCCGTTTGGGTTTGAAACTCTGGGACCGTGGGGTCCTTATGCTCACAGTCTATTTAAGGAAATTTCTAAACGTTTGGTTGACACTTCCCGTGACCCAAGGGCTGGCTTTTACTTTGGCCAGAGGCTTAGCGTTGCCATACAACGTGGCAACGCGGCCAGTCTCTTGGGGACATTGCCAACTGACAGCGTTGAGGACGAAATTGACGCTATTTTTTAATGTATTTATAAGTTAGGTAGTATACAGAAGTAATTCGTTTTTATAATTGCCCTTGTTTTCGGTTAAATCTTACTTATAACATTTGTACAGTATTTAAAAGTTTTGTCATCCTCTACATTTTCATTGGCTATTTTGTTTTAGAAAAATATCTTCGACTACGATTTTAAGATTACAATGAAATCATCACCATTATTCTATTCCTACTAAATTGTTAGCATCTACATACAATAACAATGTTCTAGATTTTTATTCATACAGGTCCTCTCGAATCGAACGTCTCATCTTATTTACCTCTCTCATGAATAAGTTCCTCCTGGTAACACAATTACTCGTACTGGCGCCCGCGTCGCCCCGGTTCTCGTAAGCGAGTTACCAGCAGAAGTCCCTAAGTCAATTAACTGAGCAACCACGTTATGACGTCATGTGCAACTTTGGTAACGAAATTGCGTGTTTGGAGAAGATGTAAGAATTGGGTTTAGAACGGTTAAATATCAATTGGTGTTGTATCTTTATACGAGTGGTATTATCAGTGTGTAATGTCCCACTGCTGGGAAATAATACTCCTTAATGTAAAAGGGATGGCTATATGATATAGCCCCATCCCTAGCCTATATCCACCTCACTAGTGCGGTTTGTGGATGTAGTGTATCTTCGATTTGTACATTATTAAAGATGTAAGAAAATTTGGTAAAGAAACTAACGATGTTTTCCTTTGCCGTTTACAGATCAGTGGTGATGAAATAAATTAGGAGGGTAGGAGTAGGAGTACAAGTTCCGGGTGGTACTACTGAGCCTGATCTGTTCAATATGAGCAAATACGTTTTCAATCAATGAGAAATCAAATAGTTTACAGCAGCAGCCGTTGTTTTATCTTTTACTAGCTTTTGCCCGCGGCTTCGCTCGCGTTAAATTCGTTGCTACCTGTAGTGTTTGCTCTTGCGCCTTATTTATTGTACTGGTAAAGCTAAGTTTTCCCTTTCCTTCCCTCTTTTGCCCCATATCTCACTTTTTTTAAGCCTAAAATTAGCCTATGTCCGTCTTCCTGGGGTCCCTACTATCTTTGTACCAAAAATCATCAAAATCGGTTTAGCCATTTAGGTGTGAAGACGTAACAAACAAACTCACGTACGCTTTTATAAAATTAGAAAGGATTTTTTAATTTTAGGGTTTTGAAAGAAAATAACCTACATTGTTTAAGGCTGCTGTTGCAGAAACAATTACTTTTCGAAATATTGAGTGCCTTTAATCTCTTTAATATGAAGCGCTTTCTACAGGCTTATAGCGTAACGTTTTTAACGACAGCCGATTCGTTGAGTCGTTAACGCAACGTGAGTACTATCGTAAACTCTACCGTTCTTTGTCAGGTCGACACATACACACGTTTTATGTACGACGTTAAAGAGACGGGGTTTTAGGCCACTGCGTTTAATGTTATACGTATTACATTAAGGTTTTCATACAAGGATTTTAAAGTACCTAACACTTAAATATGATTTGCCTATTTTGTCAAGTATGATATTACTGGACACACTGCAATAGATACCTGGGGTTCGTTTTTGCCGCTGCATTATCGATATTTGTGTTTGAAAGTCATGAGCCACACTTACTGTTGAACGTGTTTTTAACCGACAAAAAAAAGAAGGATGTTCTCAATTCAACATGTATTTTTTTAACATTCATTTTTACAAGTTTGATATTATCCGTTTTAAAAAAAAATACGGTTCCCCACACTTGGAATTTCTCCTGTATCATGGGTGCGTTTACAAACATTTAAACTCACATACGCAAACATCCAGACCCGAAACAACACTATCTGCAGGTCATAGAAATATTTGTTCCGTGCGGGAATTGAACCTGCGACACGCAGCGCAGCAGCCGATCGGTCAGCTACTGTGCCAACCGTGCCATATAACGACGTTACTAGATACAGATATTGCTCCGATAGAAACTCCGTAGTCTCTACTTCGGCTAAAGCTCGTCCCTGTTACCCCTATTATGTGTACCTCAGCCTAACATACATAATTATGTATTATGTGAAAACATCTTAAGGAGTTATTATTCTCTTCTCTTGAAGACTAGACCTAATTTGTATGTTTTTTGTCGCGATTTTAGTGAGTGAGTGTATTCTTCTCGTCGCAAATGTGATTCATGGTTTACCTCCGAATGATATTCAACTATTTCAATTACACTTTGTATTTATAGCGCACAAAGATAGACTTTATCTCATATGTTATTCTGGAATAAAAGTTTGTTAGGTTTTAGACTGAAGGTCTCTGACTGGAATAAATGTACCGTCTGGTCCATTATCATGAGGATTGCTATCATTTCTAAATAAGTAACTATAGAGTAGCCAACGGTACTAGTTCGTAGGCCATCGTTTGCATTTTACATCACGTCATCAATGTTGTGAGCAGTTTGCTGCGCCTGGAACACCTACACAGGGGACATGCACCATGAAAAGTCAAGGACGTAACCATTATTGTTATTATATTAAGATCAACTTAATGGTCGACCAAAAATTTTAAGTTTATCCACACGAAAAGAAGAATAATATTAAAATATTTGCTGTGAATTCTCTTGATGTTAAAGGCTTTAGATAATGCCTATGCCTATGTTCAAGTTAAGAGCCAATTAAATATTTAATCCAATAATGTTTTTGTTACTATCGTGGGCCGTAATTAGTCTGAAAAGTCAATATAAAAGTACTTTAAGTTGAAAACAGAGACGAAAGTCTCAAAGATAATGATGAAGAATTATATCAATGAAACGGACATCAATAAAGCGTGAGGGATGACCGGGGAGAATCCAAAGTACAAGAATATTATGAAAAACTAAAGAATTCTATGACACACGAAATTAATAATCCCATAATGTTCGGAAGCCAACTTTTGGCTTTAATAAATAAACATCTTTCAAGCCAAAAGCACGATTTCTACTGTATATAAAACCAACCAGATTTCGCCGGAGTCGCAAAGTGTATCACTGTGACCATGGCCTAAACCAACAGTGCCGCAGTGCCTAAGTAAACGCTGTGAGGACGGCGCGCTAAGGAAGCGCACACAGAGACAGGCGACGCGGTTTGCTAACACAAATAAATCGCTTGGTATTTTGTTAGCAGATTTGTTTGTTGAAGTGTGTTGTTTTGAGGCTGGTGTGTTTCGGTGTTACGTTTCGTATTTGTTTATTTACTTTTGGACTTTGTCGGGAATTGCTTTGGCCTTGGAAACAAATAAACTATTACATTACTTCGTACTTGCATCATGCAACTCGCTCGAGCAGCGGCTTCGCTCGGTAGTTTTTTGTTTGTTGTGGTTTTAACGTTTGTGGGTACTATACTAAATAATAATAATAATAATAAATATCTTGGGACAACTCACACACGGCTATCTGATCCCAAGCTAAGCAGAGCTTGTGTTATGGTAACCAGACAACTGATATAAATACTTATATAATTTATAAATACATACATTTATAGATAAATCACACCCAGACACAGAACAAACAATCATGCTCATCACACAAAGTTTGTCCTGGGTGGGAATCGAACCCACGACCTCCGGCTCAGCAGTCAGGGCCACTAACCACTAGACCAACAGGTCCGTCAAACTACTACTATACTATACGTTATACGCTGCTAACGCTTATAGCTTTGGTTTTTTTTTAATGTACTATTGTAATGTACTATAAATTGTATTGTTTAGTAGCTAAGCCTTTACCATTATTTGCCACCAAATGATACCAGTATATTGTAATTTCTATTTTGAATGGGTTTAAGTGAGTTATTATAGCTATGAAATATAAAAATCGGACAGACGTTACAGGTCAGTGGCCTGAAAGTCTGACAAGCAGTCTCATACAATGCATTGTACGATACTCCTTGGTAACACCCAGTTAGTACTGCAGTACTAACTGGGTGTTGGAGGTCAGATAGGCAGTCGCTCCATGTAAAATACTGGTCTTCCGACATTTAGTTTCACTGGAAGAGAGTCTTAACAGAAATAAGATGATGATGATGTCTAAGATCCGACAAATAGCGTACAAACATAATTACGTTGTATTGTACTATGTGGTAGTTCTGTGCTTGTAAACAGAGATACCAGATAACAAAGAGATTCAAATTATTTACTACTGAAATTCTACCTAAACAGAAAGGAGTTTTGACTGAAGTGTTGTCATCCTAAGAAAATTAAAACAAATTTAAGACCAAAATTTTCCGTAAAATGAAAGCGTAAAATATAATTAGAACACGGAACCCATCAAGGACAAGAGTCCTTGATGACCGACGATTTAGGAAAATTGTCGGTAAATTCAATTAAAGTGCCGAACCGAAAATTAATTATGTTTTTATTCGCCCGCGGATTAGAGGAGATTATAATATTTTTGAGGATGCTACCGATCGTTTTTTTAGAACCAATTAGTTTGATGTTTTATAAAATCTGATTATTTCTTGTTACTGATGGTTAATGGATTGTATTTGAAAAATTACAAATTATTTGCAAAACTGAAAAACTTCCTCAACCAAAAGAATTAATGAAAAATCTTACTTTCAGCAGTTAAAAACTCGCAGGTTCAACAAAAACAGCTCCAAGTTTTTTTAAAGCTTTTCTCCGATTTATTTCACAACAGTCGTAAAAAATCTCTCCCAGCAAGCATTACGTCTAAAGGTCAACCATGAAAATATTTACAACACAAACTCTTAAGTTTCGCTCAAAGTTAGGCAAGAGGCAAATACTTTGCTCGAAGTTAAACAATCATGTAAACTGAATAGATGACGAAAATACTTTATTTCAGGCAACTAAGCTTCAGAATTATTACAGAAATGTGAGCTTGTGGGTACGTAATAAGAGCAGTACTGGTTGATTAAAGGATAAACTACACTTCAAGTTAAACTGTAAGACGACACCGACATAGTAATAAAGGCTAGGTAGATTTTCGTGTGAGATGAATAAGATGAGAACTCAGATACTACTATCTTATGAATGTAGGAAAACATCGTCCGCAAACAAAGAGGAGAAAGAAAAAAAAAGACGGAATAAGTGATTATCGGACAATTTAATATGTCAATTGATTAAAACGATATATATTTTTTGACAGTTTTATTTGGCGCTGCTGAACCCACTCATGGGCTAAAGCCTCCCCCTTTTTTGCAGATGGGATATCATCAAATGACTTCCCTTGCTCTGGGCGAAGCGGGGGGGAGTGTCAGACTTGAACTGACTAAAACCCACCCGTGTTCCTTCTATTGCCCTGTACGTTCCGGGGCCGCGGTATCTCTTTCGAACAACCCGCAACTCCGGCAGGCAGTGGGGCTCTGAAGGCCTCCCCCATTCCATGCACTTTTCTCAATGGTGTGTTTCAAGTTTCAAGTACACAATTTAACATTCAAAACACAGAATCTTAAGTTACACTCGACATGAAGTAGCTCTAAGCACAATAGAACACAATGAGCACAATTGTATACAAGTTAGTGTACAATGCCAGCTCACAGCTCGAGCTCAGTGAACTCAACCAACTTATCAGCTGCTGGGATAATGAGATTGTTCTTATGGCTGTGAATAAAGTACACACTATAATTAGACAATAGTGGGAAATTAAGTTATTGGAATCAGTCATCAAAACTGCAGGTTCCACAGGTAGTAGAAAGAGAGGAGAGAGATTATAAAAACTTTGGGCCTAGATTGGTAAAAACGACCCAAACCCAATGATTAGGATTCCGTACTTCAAAAGGAAAAATACGGAACCCTTGTTGTCCGTCTGTCTGTCTGTCTGTCTGTCTGTCAAGACCATTCATATTGTGAACGCGTGAAGGTATCGAGTTAAAATTATTATCAAGTCTGTGGTCCCTTTGTGCTGTGAAAAAATCAACCCCTCTAAGTCTGCGCGGTCAAACGATATGGCTGTTTATGTGGAAAATTTGTACGGAACCCTCGGTGGGCGAGTCTGACTCGCTATTCGCTGTTTTTTTATTTAATATTAATTCACAGTCGCTTTTGAGTTACCAAGATATCGTTTAGTTAGTCATTATCTTAAAGCTAGGTGCTCGTTCCAAAACATAGATAATTACATGGAGAAGAACCAACAAGAAACTCTATGGTCTATGGACACTTTTTAGCTTAACGTGTAAAATTCTATGTCAATACTGCGATCGGGTGGAGTTGACATGCATGGAAATCAACCTATTTTAGATTTTTTAAACGTAACTATTGATCCACCTTAAATTGTTGTTTTATTATAACGGTGAACTTGTCGTCACTTTGGTAAGAATCACTGTTTTACTAAATAACTATTTAGTTTGTGAGTAAAGTAAGTAATACCTTTGACGGAGGCTTTCAATAACTTGATACTTTATTTATTATTAACGCTCGAATGGCCTCGAAGGTTGCCGAACAAGTCATAACCGGTTGGCTGTTATCCTTTCCTTACTAATATTATAAAAGCGAAAGTGAGTTTGTTTGTTTGTTACCTCTTCACGCTTTAATGGCTAAACCGATTTTGATGAATTTTGGTACAGAGATAGATTGGGAACCAGAAGACGGACATAGGCAATATTTTTTTTGAAGTGGGTTATGAGGGAGAAGGAGGGATCAAAACTGAAAACTTAGCGTTGCTATTACAAAACAATAGGGCGCAAAGGGAAAAACTGCAGGTAGCAGGTACTGTGTTATACCGAATTTAACGCGAGTGAAGCCGCGGGCAAAAGCTAGTTTATAATAAATATTAAATTAGAAAAGTCTTATTCGATGGAGGAGTACAGTTCTCAGAACTGTACGACTTGATTATTAAAAGCGGAGCACCAATAGAACAGGGGCCTTAGTCTGCTATTACAATAGTGTCAGAATGGTCGATCACTGATCGCATAATGGTTGATTTTGACATTTACTACATACTAAACTTGTCCCCAGAACGTCAGTAGCATATCCTGTCAGTGTTACTAATGAGCAACTATGACATTGACAGCTTCAAGACATACTTTTTTTTTGTGGATCGAAAGTTTCAAATAACTTCCCCAGATCTGGGTGGAGCGGGGGGGGGGGGAGTGTCAGACTTGTACTTTCTAAAACCCACCCATGTTCTTTCTATTGCCCTATACGTTCCGGGGCCGCGGTATCTCTTTAGAACAACCCTCAACCCCGGCTCAAAACATACATTAGATGTACTCGTACTATGATGATGATGATGATATATTTGACGGCATGGTTGGTGCAGTGGCTGAGCGATCAACTGCTGCGCTGCGTGTCGCGGGTTCGATTCCCGCACAGAACAAAATTAAATATTTTTTATGACCTACAGGTAGTTGTTGCGGGTCTGGCTGTTTGTGTATGTGCGTTGAAATGTTTGTAAGTGCACTCAGGATACAGAAGAAATTCCGAAAAAAAAGTGCGGGGCAACGTTTTAAACAAAAATAAACGTGTTCAAACATGTCAATGTACATCTAGTATTCTGAAAAATGAATTTTTCAATTTATTCACAAATTCAAAAAATATGTATTTTCCATTTGGCCCCTTTTTTTGGGATGGGAAATCATCAAATAACTTTCCCCGCTCTGGGCGGAGCGGGAGGGAGGAGTATCAGACTTGTACTGACTAAAACCCACCCATGTTCCTTCTATTGCCCTTTACGTTCCGGGAAGCGGTATCTCTTTCGAACAACCCGCAATCCCGGCAGGCGGAGGCCCTGGCAGGCCCCTCTGCCCATTTGGTCCCTTGACACCGTACGCTGTCGCGTAATATCGTAAGCTTATACCTTGCACCACATCTGGTAACAAATTACCAAGGCGAGGCTATTTCTCAGCAGATGGCCATTTCCTGCGCAAATTGAGAGCTGGCCAGCTTGTAATCTTGGCCAGACGAACGTACGTATGGACATCGTGCTTCGTACGTACAACCTGCAATATATTTAGTCCAAAATACATAATATTACGGTGAACCGCATGTATAGTCAATCTTGTAGTTATTACATATTTAATATATTATTACCTCTTTTGATAATCCATTATTATTTTTTATTTATTTAAACTTTATATACAAGAGTGGTACGTAGGCGGACTTAATGCTATTAGGCATTCTCAACCAGTCAACCTTTGGGTATTATTATTTGTAATTGACGTATTTACGTCAATTTTGTGATAGAATATAATAATACTATTTACTCTATATCTATAAACTATTTGTTTTCGAAAACTTATAACTTATATAGATGCCTAGTCAATACAAACTCCATTTAAGCACATACGATTTAAGTAACACACAGACATGGAGTTATAGACTTATAGCGCGCTTCGTGTTTTTAGAATGATTTTTTACAGAATTGGTGTATATTTTACGTTTAGTTTAAATTCATTGAATAAACTTTATTATGACTTTTCAAACATTCTATTGTTGATAGAATATTACTTTATCTATGTTCGCTTGATGTGCAAGTGAGATTCAACTTCACAATATTTACAGGACCAATTATGTGCGGCAGTGAGGGCCCTAAGGCGTTACTAGGATAGTCTAGCATAACGTGCGGTAGACCAGACTATGAACATAACAAATACTTAATACACTTGCAAAATACGTAGTTAGTAGGTACTTTAGCTAGGCTGTGGCGGACACTATGAAAATTTGTGGTTTTATATATGAGTAACGAGTGACGAGGATAGCTGTACACGTGGCTTGGTCATCCTATAAAATGTAAGTTTTAATAATGAATTCTACATAATATTATAATGCCAATGTTTGTGAGGATGGACGTATGGATGTTTGTTACTCTTTTACGTCAAAACGGCAAAACGGATCTTCATGAAATTTGGCACATAGGTAGATCATAGTTTGGAATAACACATAGGATACTTTTTTTCGATATCATGCGGGCGAAGCCGCGGGCGCCAGCTAGTAAAAATAAAAATTTCATGCCATATTTGTTTTAAACTCACATTCACACATACCCTTTCATTTTTACATCGCAAGAAAATTTGAAGTTTATGGGCGCATCCTCCTTAATTGGCATCGCATGGCTTACCATTATAATTATATTTCCACCCTGATCCTATCTCCCAACAATGCCAAAATACGAAGTCAAAAACTCGTGAAGACGAAAGTGTTGTAGCGCCGTCAAGTGGTTGTAAGTAGAAATACTTGTCGCGAGGAGTGACGGGAACAGGAGGATGATGTGCACAATGGATGCGCGGCGGGGCGAGGGGTGCGGGGTGATGGAGGGGGGGGGGGGTGTTTGACGATGTCACGACTTTAAGATGATGCGGATTATTTAATTGTGGATACAGATAAAGGAGGTTTTATTTTGGGCTGTTAGCGTTTGAATGCTTTTAGTGTATGCTTGATCTAAGACAGTGCCATCGTAAGAATAAAACAAGAAGGCCTTAATGCGCTACCTTTAACAGCAAGTATAAAAGCCAAAGCATTCATCACGATTCATTGCTCCATTCCAGTCGCTCGATGAATTTCCATTCTGTAGCGTCCAACGTCTAACGGCATTGCTCCGGATCTGTAGCAGCTTGTTGAGATGAGGTGAGCGGATACTGTGTGTTCTCCTAGCTTCTTAAACACGAACAATACTATCCAACGTTAACAAATTCCGCAACTAAAAGTATTGCCTCAGGTAACTCTAACATTTCCTAATCTAACTCCTAAAGGCTCTCTTTTGCATCTCAAACAAAACCGGCAATATATCGGATTTGCTTTCGTACAAACAACATAGATTACTGTCTAAGTATCTTGGCGCGAAGCCAGCTCGCGATTGGTTGTTCAACTGTGAAATGGTCGGTAAAGAGGTGTGATTGGTCGGATGTTGTAGCGATTGATATAAGCGTTGTTCGAACTGGTTTATGTTGGCAAGAGTACAGTTTCAATGGATACTAGATCACCAACTTTGCACGAACAAATAGTTAGCTGTAGTAGGGAAGAGTAATCGGTTCTTCGGCTACAGAACACAACATTTTCCAGGCTATAGCGTTTTTGAGTGCAAAGTGAAAGGAGAGCGAAGAGGAAAGGAGATGGAAGCCCTCTGTCTTTAGCTGATGGTGCAGATTTTGAATTAATTTGAGTTTGATTGCGGAATACGACACGGTTGGCGCAGTGGCTAAGTGTTTGTCTGCTGCGCTACGTGTCGCGGGTTCGATACCCTCACGGAACAAATATTTGTATGACCTACATATAGTTGTTTCGGGTCCGGCTGTTTGTGTATGTAAACGCATCACGATGCAGGAGAAATTCCTTTTGTTAGGATTTTTTTTTTAATCAATTTCTTGTCAAAATCAAAAATCATAGATGCACTATTAAGATCAACTTCTTAATTTATCACATTTACCGGTGCATACAGTTTTTAAAACCATAACGACAACTTAATGATAACGACAATCAATTTGTTAACCACAATGTATATAACCAATTCAAATAACCGAACAGATACTGTTGTACAATAATAATAATTTACGATTGTAGATTTATTAGGGTCGCTACATAAATAGCGTTTCGACTAGCTTTGTGGTCCAGGAACGATATTACAAAACAGGGATTTACAGCTAGCTTACAGATTTGTTAACGGTATCCTTTGACTTGGTAACCAACACAAACATTTAACTATTAAATCAAATTGTGGGTCATATTTGGTTTTGGGGTAAAGCTTATATTTGGTTACATTTGTTTTTGTGTTTTTTTATTTAAGAGCATTTAGTTTATTTATCCGTGATTCTTTTTGACATCTTTTTCAATACAATGAGTTGCGAAAGTATTCCGCTTACTAGTGTTTTTTTTATATATTTATAACGAATTATTTAAAAATGTGGATATGAGATGGTAAGTGTATAAAATAATAAATATTTTACCAACGCATTAATTTCAGATGAACTGCAAACGGACGATTTAAAGCAAAAATAAACTTATCAATAAAAAAAGAGTTCATGATTAAAATACCAAAGTTAAACTCCATTTATCTGGTAAACAGTCTCTCTCACGAACGAAGTTACCGCAGAGATTGTTACAAAACTTTTCCGTACTTCAAATGAATTGATCGTTTTCAAGTAATCAATGTAATTAAATATTCAGAATATTGATGAACGATTGAACTTGACGCCTCAACCAACTTCACTTAACGACTTTCTGAACAGATATAAGTACAGTTAATCGTACTTGAATCGTAACACGCGAGCTACGGAAACTGTCCTTACTGCTAAGGACATAAGGCATACAGGCGCCGTCTTCGTACAATTGTGGCATGTGGTTAAGTGTTTATAATAAAATTCCTAAAGACCTTACAAAACAGATTTTTTCGTAATATTTCCTTCTTTAGAGTTTTGAATTTTTTATAGTTATTTTTTTTGGCTTAAGTTGTCTTGAGTCAATTTTTGCGATTGTAATACTTTTACAATAGTTTTTTTTACTAAAACCTACTCATGATCCTTCTTTTGCTCTTTCTGTTCCGGGGCCGCGGTATCTCTTTCAAACAACCCGCAACCCTGGCAGGCGGTAGCCCTGACAGGCCCCACTGCTTTGCTGACATCTCTACGCACGTAGAACACGAACACTGTTCGCTGAACGCTGTTGACAGGGCGAAAAGTAGTATTTAATGATTATTTTTCAAAATCATACATTAACTGCTAAAATCTATGTGAATAGATTCTCTTCTTCTATGTCGCATGCTTAAACTTTGTTTGTACAAAATTTGCATATGATGATAAAATGAAGATCTAACGCCCTAAATTAAAACGAAACCCATAGACACCTCCGTCAGTCAGCTAATCTTATTACCGCGGCACAGCTGATGCAACCCCTCGTCAGAGTAACGCACACGAAACAACACTAACTTTACTTATTTACCTAGAACTGTGGCCCTAGGGCGCACGTGTAAGGGCCTAGCTTAGCAGGCAGCGGAGCGATAAACGCGCGTCATCGTCAGTGAATTCATTGTATTGCCGCAGCACAGTTAATACATTCCAGTCCTACGTGGAAATAGACGTATGTGGCCTAAGAGATACAGCAGTCTAGCTGAGTGGGAAGCAGTGCGATATGAAATGAGTAAATAAAAAATTAAAAAACACGACTGCCATGTAAATTTTTAAAATTTGGAATCCACTCCTCAAATCCTAGACGATAATCACATGCATCACCAGAATTAAAAAAAAAATGTGTGGGTGTTCATTTATTTATCATACTTGCCCTTTGGCATTTCTGTACTTTTTCAATAGTCTATGTTACTCGAGACGATGCAAGGATTCTAATGATACCCATACATGTAAATCAGTTCAGGCGTTTAGAAGTTATGATGGAATAAAGAAACTCACATACATACAAACATACATGAACCCTAAAAACACTCCTTTTTATGGGGCAGTCGTGTAATAAAAAAAACCAGCAGTTTTCTTTTTCTCATGTCACAAGGGTGGTAAATATGGTGTGAGGCTAGGTGTTAGGCTCCCCAAGGAGAGTCCGAAATATTTATTTTTCTTAAAACCCACCCACGCCAACCTAAACATCAGACGACGTTCCCCCAACACCTAAATTTACCTAACCCTCATTTATTCTAAAATAAACAAGAGTTAGTTTCACAAAGATTTCAAACATTCACAGTCACTTCCTATTTTTGTTTTTGTTTTTATAAAACGAACATCGTCACTTTTAGTGTAAGCCCAACCAAACATCAATCTTTACTTAACGTGTTTTTGATATAGTTTTAGGTTTTATAGTTTGTCAATAAAGATCTTGCCTTACATCGCTCCGCTTCTCTGTAACCGCAGCCTTACATGGTACCCTAATCAAGTTCACTCACAATCAGCCCCGACGTGAGGCGCTACTCGCTACAACTATCGCAACGTCTCACTAGCAGTAGCCATTCCTCTTCGTTTGCCTTATCATCTAGGCGCGGCCCAGGGCCCTGGGGTCAGCTATCCGGGCTAAATAACGAGCTTGCTGATAAAAATCGAATATCGATTTTAAAAGCTGGGGCATTTGCTTGCTAAGTTGGTTTTATATGACAAAGCGGTAATGTTCAAACTATGTAAATGTACGTGGAGTTCTGACGCAGCCAGCCAGGGTGTCGTGGCAGTTCTAGTAGAACATGTTGGAACCAAGTAAACAAAACTAATAATAGGTGGTCTATAATAGATGCTCAGAGAAAAAGAAGTCCTGAGGAGGAATATTTGCCTTACATATAACTAGACATACACTTTTGACATAAGTATGGATATAGTATCTAGGTAAACACCATTAAACCGGCCGGCCCCTAATTCGTAATATCAATCAACATTTGCTCTTAATAATGATCCATGAAGGTTGTATATCAAATATCGGTAAATACAACGTCATTGTCTTCTGCCATAGTGCCCAACATGCCGTCAGTATTGGCAGTAACCTGAGAGGCTCGAGTCAACAACATCGTCGGAGTTGTGACGAGTGGTGAGCAACTGTTACCACCACTACTATATATATTATACTAGCTTTTGCCCGCGGCTTCGCTCGCGTTAATTTCCGGGTATTGCATAACGGGCTGATGTCCGCAACTCCACGTCTGAGGCGCGTATTTTGCGTATGGGATAATTTCGGGGTAAAACAGTTCCCTTTTCCTGATTTGTAGGTACCTGCTACCTGTAGTTTTTACCCTTGCACCTTATTTATTGTAATAACAAAGCTAAGTTTTCCCTTTTCTTCCCTCATTCTCCCTCATTTCTCATTTAAAAAAAATAGCCTACGTCCGTCTCCAGGGTCTCAACTATCTCTATACCAAAATTCATCAGAATCGGTTTATTCATTTAGGCGTGAAGACGTAACAAACAAACAAACTCACTTTCGCTTTTATAATATTAGTAAAGAAATGTTACCGGTCATACCACATTTCTAGCTAAGTTAAGTGGTACTGGTAGCTTAAACGAATATAGCTCATTACAAACAAACAATAACGGGGCATCCTTCCTAAATGACTTAGGACTGTGACCAACCACTACATCAAGTTGGTCGCAATGTAAATGTTTTATTTTTTTGTAGGCCTACAAAGAGCTAGTTTGGTCTTCCATCGAATTAAGTCGGATAAATGAAGTTAATCGCCAATTGGACATAAGGTGGGTAACTTTAAATCATAACACTTACCTTTGAAAATACGGTTGGCGCAATGGCTGAGCGATCAACTGCTACGCTGCGTGTCGCAGGTTCGATGCCCGCACGGAACAGATATTTGTATGGCCTACATATAGTTGTTCCGGGTCTGGCTGTTTGTGTATTTGAGTTTAAATGTTTGTAAACGCACCCACGACACTGGAGAAATTCCTAGTGTGGCGCAACGTTTAAAAAAATACCTCGTTATCCCTCAGCAAAATCAATAAAGAAATTTACTTTAAAATCTCAGTCATGAGTGCTAGTGAGTGCACAACCCTATCACATCGTGACACTGTGGAGTAAGCAGAGCGGATACGGTCTCGATGTCGGCAAACTGACGGGGCACAACACGTCAGTAATCGACACTTTGTCGAGGACTTGTTCAGGCTTTATTTGGCTTTATTTGGGTAACTAAGTAAGCTGTAACTTGCGATTGGGTTCACATAAATATTAAATGAAATAAGCATCCAATGTGCCGTACTAAGGGTTTGGAAAGGTACGGGTATTTGATTTTAAAGCGTTTCTAAAACTACAACTATTTTCAACAGTATAATGCCACGTACAGTGTTATTCCAACGTATTATTGACTAGCTTCCGCCCGCGTCTTCTTCCGCGTGGCATAGTTACTTTGGACTATCGGTAACTTTAACTCACGTGATGATCGAAAAAAATGTATTTTTCTCTCCACTTTTTTCCCCTCTTTCTCCCCTTTTCTCATTTTATTAAAAAATAGCCTATGTCCCTTTTCAGGGTCCCAACTATCTCTGTACTAAAATTCATCAAAATCGATTTGGCCATTTAGGCGTGAAGACGTAACAAACAAACAAACTCACTTTCGCTTTTATATAATTATTAAGGATTACTAAAAAAGGTCTATGAGACTCCTGAAATCTTTACTTAAGTGCTTTAATATTGACCAACAATGTGTAGGTAGGACTTGTTTTAAGTGACCTTTAGCCGAGGATCCCCAGATCGCACACCTACATATTATTAGCTCAGACATCAAGGTAGCCTTTTTAATAAAGGCTCAAAATAAGGCTTCGGCGCGATAAGGCTCCCCACAGATCAATACTGTAATCTTCAACACATCCAATTAATTTTTAGCAATCCCGGGATTAGCTTTGGATTATTGTGGTGTCAAAATGGAGCCGCGACCTTCGACAAAACGAGATGGGACCAAACAAAAATGTAAACGATTGAAAAAACATTTGGACGGTATTTCGATCCGGAATTACTGAAAGATATGAAATGGAGTTATTGTATACTTTGTTTTTTTTTTAAGCCGGCAAGTTACCCACTGCTCACAAGTTCAGATCGTCACACCACTTTTGCAGCGGTCTACCTCGGCAGCAATTTCTTTCATCAGGTGTCCAGTGTATGTTTTAAATCGCCTATTTAAAAATGTACTCATTTAATCTTGCAGCGGTAGATGTTACGTCTCAGTATACGCACAAATAGACTACAAACTACTGACGCACCTACTATACAGTAAGAAACCACTTCGGCAAATTAAATAAAAAACTATTGTGAACAAAAACCCGAGTTCTATACACTATTACGTTGTCCCACACGACTTTGATAAATGTTTACAATCACTACGGTAGACGCTCTCAACCTTTTTAATGCATTCTTAACGCACAAGATCCCACTTTGTGGCAGCCCTAGCCCCGGGCGAGAGACGTTGACAAATGTTGACAATCCCTGGCATTGACGACTCTGCTATTTTTCGTCTGAAGCTATTTATCGAGGGCCCACAAATCGATCGCTGAAATAAATAACCTTTATTGGACGAAAAAATTGAGGCTGATAAAATTTAGGAGGCAACTACCCTCATTTATTGATAGAAAACTAGGTCTAGAAGAAATATAGAGGTGTTAAGAACATCTGTTAAGAATACGGCCCGAGTTTGTGACTGACTGTCGCAAATGGAATTGAAAGATATCATAAATCGTGTAGATAAGATTTTATTGCCTTGTCCCCATCTCTACCCTCGTAGCGCTACGTTGTTACGGCGTAGCGGCTGCGTAGCACTTTCGTAGCAGTACTAACTTTTGCTCGTTATTTTATTTGCGTTGACAAACGCTGAGCGATAAAGTTAGAAAATGGTTGTAACAGAGACTCTAAAGTACGACTGATTGACGTAAAAAATGTTTAATATTCAAAGATAGTACTTGTTCAAATACAAAAAGTTTAGTTAATACCTACCGTTTTTTTTCTAATGAAATTATTATGTATTTGAAAATACGGAAATTCTCATAATGAGTCATTCATGTTTACCCACCATAAACTTCCAGCTATTAAAAATACACGCCTGTGTAGTACATGCATAGCACAGAACATGATCTGTCCCGGGACATATCGGATCGGATTATGACGTCACGTGTCAGATATTCGAGCTGCTGTGGGAAGTCGATCCGATGTTTGTTCAGTCCGATATGGAATCTGAATATTGTGTGCGGTTTACTGCTGATCTCACTGAATAATTTGTGATTTTGTTGGACAATAGAAGATGACGTTCACAGAAGGTGTTTGAGTGAAACTGACCTTACTTATAAATAAGACATTTAGTTTGGTATGTAATAAAATGTACAATTTAAAGCTATGGCTAAGGGCCGGTTTTCCAATCACCATTAAAGTTTTATCCGACGAATAAGTTTGTCATCATGACAGTTTTTCTATGGACTTTGTCAAAACGTCACATTTACTCTTTGGATAAAAGTTATGTAATGATTGAAAAATCGACCCTAAGTTAAATAAAATTTATATAGTCCCAAAATATAAACGTTAGCAAATTTAATAACTAAATCAATTCTAAATATTGTAATTCGCTGGTAACTATGTCTTTTCTCTTCTCAAGGATTTCTGTGAAAGTACCACAATAAGTCTATGACAGGGCAAAGTCTGTCCAGGGTATAGGACAGGACAAAGAATACTTTTAACCCTATTAGAATATACGCGAGTGTTAAAAAAACACATTAAAATAAATTAAATACTAATAACTACCATCACGTTTATTTTTCCGTTTTTTTTTCAATAAATATGCATTTTTTTTTATAGAACACGTTTTATTCCGTCGAACTAACACACAATACTTTAAAACTTCTTAACTCAGCTGTGCTAAAACGCTACATCTGATAAATAAGACAGAATGCCCCAACAGAAGGAAGAATTATCGCATGAAACGGTATTATCTCTTTGTCTGCGTTGCATTACAAAGGCCTTGTCGCGACACGGCGGTAAATACTTTTAAATAAAATTCAAGGAAATTATGGGCAAAACCTTTTGTAACAGAGCAAAGGAATTCATTATCCCTTTTTTTTTTTCAGGTGGGTAATCATCCAATGACTTCCCCTGCTCTGGGCGGAGCGGGGGGGCATGTCAGACTTGTACTGACTAAAACCCACCTATGTTCCTTCTATTGCCCTTTACGTTCCGGGGCCGCGGTATCTCTTTCGAACAACCCGCAACCCCGGATTCATTATCCCTTAAATCACTAAAACATCTTGCTATCATCTTGCCCTCTTAGTCTACCAGCCGGGCCATCACATGGTCCTCTTATTCTATGGGAAAATATGCTTCTACTGAGGTATTTTCTGAAGTAGCCAAAGAATTTTCTTGTACTTTATAATTCAGCTGAGTACTGCATGATTTATGGTCAACCGTGGTGGCTCAAGCTTTGACTTCAATGCATTTTGTTTCTTTAATTACTATTGCACCCGTACCGCGAGTATCGCACACAGCTCTTATGTAGATACTACTACATTTGTATATTGTCGGACTATGTCCTACTATGTAAAAATCGGTTCAGATTATCACAACCACAAAGACCTCAACCAAAAATTCGACCAGTCTTCTACCGCCCGTATCTAGTGCAATCTCTTTTGATTTAAATCCTCCTCTTCAATAAAAAAAATAAGAAAACCGGTCAAGTGCGAGTCGGACTCGTGCAGCGAGGGTTCCGTACAAACTTGCAACTTATACGTGAATATCTTTCGACTGCGTAGACTCGGAAGGTTGATTGTTTCATAGCTTCAAAAGACCACAGATTTTACATGGTTTAATTTCAACTTGTTACTTCCACGTGTTCTCGGAGTAAAAAGTCTTGACAGAAAGACTTTTGTTTTTTTCACTGTATTATCCTGTGTAAATCAAATACTTACCATATTTTCTTTTTTTCAAAAACACGATTTAATACAGTGGCAACACCAAACTTTTCCCTACATTTATACCGCTGTGCTCGCGGGCAAGCGATCTCTTTCGAGAAATGCTTTGTGCAAGATATTCTAGAAATGATTGGATTATTGTGTTCAACTTCATTCATTCATTCGTGAGTTTTCATGAGACGGTGAAGTTTCCTCAAAGTTGGATTTATTTATTTATTTGTGGCGGTGTTCAATTCTATCAATCAATATTATAAATGCGAATGTTTGTGAAGATGGATGGATGGAAGTTTGTTACCCTTTCACATTAAAACGGCTGAACGGATCTTGATGAAATTTGACACAGAGGTAGATTATAGTCTGGAATAACACATAGGACACTTTTTCGATCATCACGCAGGCAAAGCCGCAGGTACCAGCTAGTAGAATATAAAACCATCCCGTAAGAAAGAAGGACACTAATACATAATATGTTTCCTAAACACTAGTTCGAAACAGGCTATGGGCCAAGTATCCTGAAATTGTTTGTGGGCCCAGTCCGCCAAAGACGCCATAATAACTAAATGGACCCACGGGAAATCTTTCAAAAATTTTTTTTTTTTTATTTTTGGATTTCGGTCATATGCGGGGCGTTCTGCGATGTTTACCCTCACCATTTTGAGAGACCTACAGAAATTCGTGCGCGAAAAGCGCTCGGTGCCACTGGGCCGCCACCATGCTTGTTATTTGTTACTTTTTACATTGCAAAAATGTGGCATTGTATACAGTCTACCTTTAAAACCGGCAAGTTGCAGCGAATTCTTGCACCGATACCACGACAACATTCCTACAAAGAATGTAGTACCTAGCATTAACTTGTAGCAGAATTCCACTATCAACTTTCCTTAAGAATTCGAAATGTTGTAGAAGCGATTTTTTATTTATGTTTGAGCGAAACAATAATCATAGAATGAGGATCCTTTCCTTTATTTCACCTAAAGGCCTCGCTAGTGGCAATAATTTCAGTGGTTGGGGTCAGTCAGTAGGAAAAAGCGGATTCGAAATATATCCAGTTACACTGGAAGCTGTTCCAGTCTAACTGGATGCAATTGAATACCAGTTTTTACATGGAGCGACTGCCTGTCTGATTATCAGAAAGGCAGGCAAGGGGAAATATAACACCAACTACTAATAGTGGGTAATATAGTTCCCCTTGAAAAGACTGGTTGCCCGACATTCGGGTCACTGTCTACCTGTAACGACTATCCAATATATTTTTGACAAGTATAATATTATAAAATTGCTGATGGGAATGCCAACAGTTAATTATTAATTGAAAGAAAGAAAATAATTTATCAAACACTAAATTACGATAGCATTAAGATGTAAGGTTTATCCTCAATATATCCATACGTGTTATCACAACCACTATGTCAATAATAATGCCAGAGCTATCTCGCTCAGTATCGCAGATCTCCGCGGTACGAGTCTCGGCACTCGGATATTATATTTGACAGCTTGACGTGAAGCGAAGCTGCTTAGTGGGAAATAAGAACACAGTAACAGTACACACATGAACATTCACAAAGGAATATGTGGTTGTGTGAGTGTGTACTTTCTTGCATGATATAAAATGTTGTCTGTTTGTTCGGTTTTTAATAAATTAAATAAAAAAGACCAGGAGTCAGACTCGCAAACCAAGGGTTTTGTAGAAACTTACGACATAAACGGCCCTATTTGACTTTTGAATGCGTAGACTTAAGGCTAAATATTTTCACGACACAAAGGGACCACAGAATTGAGTACTATACATATATCGTATTAATTGGTTGTCTACTGTTTGCCCGAAGATTATGTGCCATAATCATCATTTTCCCGAATTTCATTTACCCGAATTTCATTTGCCCTAAAAGACATATGACATACTTTTAATTGCCCGAATTTTAGATACCATAAGATACGAATGCCATAAGTATTGTTTGCCTTATTTTTATGTGCCATAATAATTATTAGACATAATATTTAAATGGCATAATATTTAAATGGCATAACAAGTATTAGTCGTAAGTATTGTCGATGTCGATGGGTGCGCAATGTTTGGTATAAAGATAAAGAGATAAAGATCATTTTATTTGTCAAAACATGTGTAGGTCATAATAATACATGCAAAAATAGATGTTTACTATAGATGGTACATTACTTATCGATTGTATCAACATGTTTTACCACGACTGGTGTACAAATATTAATTATTATATGCAATTAATCTAAATAGTAAATGTCAAAATGAAATATCTAAATAGTAAATGTCATGAAATAATAAAGTCTAAAACAATTTACAAATTAAGTCAGTTAATAAGTCGTATAGAGAATTATTATTATGTGTTACATTTTATATGTCATCCTTCATCTTCAGTTAAATACATTTGTCACTAAGGAAATCTAGTACATGATAGTAACATTTTTTAATCAGAATTTTCTTTATGGTAGTTTTAAAGCTATTGGCGTTCAATTTCTTTATCGAGTTCGGTATGTGGTTATAAATTAGTGGAGCTCTGCATACTACGCTTTTCTGTAATAGTGCTGTTTTAGCAGGCTGGGCACAAAGTCTACTATTGTCACGGCGTTGACTGTGTGAGGGTACGTGAGAAAAATAATCCAGGTTGTTATGAACGAATAGAGCTGTTTCGAGTATATATAGTGATGGTAGTGTAAGGATTTTATGTTCAATAAATAGTGATCTACAGCTTTCTGTGCTTTGAATACCAAACATAGCGCGTATGCATCGTTTTTGTACTTTAAATACCATCTCTTTGTCGGTGGAATTCCCCCAAAAAATAATGCCATACCTGAGGATGGATTCAACAAGCCCGTAGTATGCACACAGTAGTGCATTATGGTGGATGGTTGGAGCAAGTTTATATAATGCGTATGAAAGACTACTGACCTTTTTGCATAGTAATTGGATGTGTTGTTTCCAATTTAACTTACTGTCAATAGTTAAGCCAAGAAAACGAGCCGTAGTAGTTTCTTTTATTGTGTAGTTATTATAAGTCAATTGTATATTTTGAGAATTTTGTAGTCTTTGTCCAAAGTGCATTATATTTGTTTTAGTTAAATTTATCTTCAAGTTATTATTATTGAGCCATGAAATTATAGATGTCAAGGAATTATTAATGTCAGAGTTATAATGGTTAATGTCCTTACATGCAATTGTAACAGTGCTATCGTCAGCAAATAATGTCATAGGTTGATTCGTTGCATTTGGCAAGTTGTTAATGTAAATAATAAATAAAAGTGGACCCATTACGGTGCCTTGAGGGACACCGTATGTCACATAGCGCTTCATAGATGTGTATGTTTCTTCTTTTTTGGTTGTATAATTAACTCTGCTTATTAATGTCATTTGTTGTCGATTTGTTAAATAGGATCGAATTAAGTCTAAAATATTTCCTCTGATACCATAAGCGTCAAGTTTGTTTATAAGTATATTTTTATCTACGTAGTCGAACGCTTGTGTCATATCGCAATAGATAGCGCAAACGGGTGATCTCTTGTCTACATAACATAAGACTATAACCATAATATAATAAGAATAAACTTATTTATTCTGTGCATGGTTGGTGGTGGGCTAGGTCGACGGAGCCCCGCATCGCGGGGCTCCTACTTCTGTGTGATTTATAAAAAAATAACCACGAAGGGGATGGCAGGGTCTATTCGCTCGCTTCGCTCGCTCACACGACCCCGCCATCCCCTTCTAACCTAACCTGTCCGAGTCGGGGTGCCCTAAAGTCCCAATTGCATCCAATTTCTCTTGATACAAACAACCGTTACACACCCGATGTCGATGGCAAATTATGTTATGGCATATCATAATTATGGCATGTGATAATTAGGGCATGTGATAATTATGGCATGTGATAATTAGGGCTTACAATGATTATGACAAATGATGTTATGGTAAGTGACTTTATGGGAAACAATGATTCTGGCACGTGACTAATATGGCAAATGAGAGTAGGGCAAATGAGTATTATGTCGTATGATATTATGGCTGTTGACTATTATGGCAAATGATATTAGGGCAAATAAAATTCGGATAAACGGCGGTATACCGTATTAATTCAACTCGTTACTTCTACGCGTTCCCGAGATAAAAGGTCTTGACAGACAAACAGACAGACAGACGGACAACAAAGTGATACAATAAGGGTTCCATTTCTTCCTTTTGTGGTACGAACCCCTAAAAAGTTAAGGAGTTCTAAACAGATTCACAATGCAAAGTTATATTAGCATCATCATACTAACATAATAAAAAGGATAGTTAGCTGTACCTACACTAAACCTACTCTATAAAACGTGCACTGAATAATGTGTAGCCCGGTGACCTAATTAACTAATTGAATGACCTAATAACTAGGTTTAAGTTGTAATCAATACTCGCTGCACTGAGATTGTTATTAGCCGGTACTTTAACTTTTATAATCGATGGAATTGTTAGTAGTAGCAATAACCAGCTTAATTTGACGACTCGATTGGCGCAGTGGCTGAGCGACCGACTGCTGCACTGCGTGTCGCAGGTTTGATATCTGCACGGAACAAATATTTGTATGGCCTACAGATAGTTGTTCCGGGTCTGGCTGTTTGTGTATGTGAGTTTAAATGTTTGTAAACGCACCCACGATAATAGAATAGAAATTCCTAGTGTGGAGTTAAGTTTTTTTTTTAAATAAAAAAAAAAACTATGTAAAATACGGATATTACAAATTATAAAGAACATTTTGCCCATTTTGTTAGCCGATTACAAATTTTACGATTTCATACAATTTAAAAATAACGGCGCAGTCTATTAATTAAAAGATAAAAGGCAAGTAGCCACCATCAGAATAGATACATATAAAATGTACCGTGTAAAATGGAACTTTATTGAAGTTATACTTGAATTAGTTGAAGGAATACCTCAACCAAAACTGAAGTCTAACAGCGGTAAACATCTCGTATCGTACTATAAGCTTTATAAACGAAAACAGGCCCTACTTAAAACTTTAGCTGTCTCTATGTGTATGGAAGTCCTTCAACGTCGCTTGCAGCGGACACCTCGTCCGAGTTCACGTGTTCATTAAACAGCTTAGTTCAGGGCTGCAACAGAAACTAAGGCCACCGGACCTCTGGGAGAGGGGATGGGGCTTCCCTGGGAATTGAGTCACAAGCAGTTTTCACCTTAGTTCAAAAATCGCCAATGAACGACGAACACTACAATATCATTACTAATATTATAAAAGCAAAAGTGAGTTTGTTTGTTACGTCTTCACGTCTAAACGGCAAAATCGATTTTGATAAATTTTGGCAGAGAGATAGTTGAGACCCTGGAGACAGACAGGCGATATTTTTTAAAAAGTGAGAAAATTAAGAGAAAGAGGGGAGAGAAAGTTTTTTTTTTCGATCATTACTCGAGATAAAGTTAGCGTTAGCCCAAAGTAACTACGCCACGCACACGAAGTCGCGGGCGGAAGCTAGTGAACTAATAAAGAAAATACATAGAAAAAAAGCGTTCGATAGTATGAACATAAATATCAATTGTAATTTCCAATGGAACAGTTATTGAAAGTCTTGCAATATTTTATTTTTCATATCACTTTTGCTTTGTTGACGTTCTATAAGATGTTTGCATATAGAGGATATTCGTATCACGGCAACCAGCGCCAACCCTAGCGATGCACACTCGAATTAATTATTGAGCTTCGCTCGGAGACCTCCTCAGTCCTCCGTCCTCTCGTATCGCCGGAGGACATTCTGACGACAGTGTATTAAACGCTTATAAACGATGCACTGGTTCGATTAGCTGTTGTTAAAATAATAACACGCTAGGGTTTGGGTTGAATAATAGGGAAGATTATAAAGTGGGTTCTATTCTCAAAATAGGCAAATGTATATTAAAATCAAGATTGAAAATAATCCTATCCCACGTACCGATGTATGGATGTTTTTTACTCTTTCACGTCAAAACGGCTGAACGGATTTTGATACAATTTTGCACAGAGGTAGATTATAGCCTGGATACTTTTATTTTCGATTACACGCGGGCGAAGCCGCGAATGCCATTTAGTTGATATTAAATAGAAAATCGCAATATTAATACCTGCACTTATACTTGTCTTGTATAAGAGTAGACTTTCACGCCTCTACCCACAGCAACTGTCAACAATCTAGAAATTACAGCCAATACCAATGACTTTACTTCTTTTTGGTATTCAGGTGAAATGGATCAGTGACCATTGGTCACACATCCATGGGACGACCTTGACAAGTATTGCATAACCTTTAAAATCGAATCGTGTGGTTGTTATTACTTACCCATTTAGCGTGATGTTGTCATTATGTAATTATTACAAGACCTATTTGTTTAAAACTATGGTTGTTATTCATTGTATCTCGAAGAATCGCAGTATTCCCGTTGTCGTCAGCCCTAACTCTTGAATTAATTATTGAGCCCCACTTCTAGTTGTTGGAACGTCGCGTTAAAGTTTGACATAGGGCGCCATATTTATAACGACGTTCAGAACTGTTACATATTCAGTAAGTGTTAGCTGTTAGTTACAGTGTCGAGGGCGAGATGAACTTTGACTTGAATAGCTCGTGCAGCAAGGGAAAATATACTTACAGTAAATGGTATAATGACCATACTCAAGTGGCAAGTGAAGTGTGAATCAGTTTGAGGAGGTCAGAAAGACCGAATAAAAGCGTATAGTATGTTGTGTTGAAATGTGAAATTCTTTTTTCCAGAATATTCAAAAATAATCAGATGAGTCAGGTTAATACTTTGTATCTGAGACTGAGAAGAAATGAAGCACTTAGCTTAGGGGCACTACGTCTGGGGCTACGGGCTCCCGGGGTTGCGGGTTGTTCGAAAGAGATACCAAGGCTCCGGAACATAGAGGGCAAAAGAAAGAACATGACTGTGTTTTAGCCAGTAAAACTTGACAGTTGTCAAGGGACACACGGATGGAACGAAGTTATTATTTACTAGCTGTGCCCGCGACTTCGTCCGCGTGGAATAGTATTTTGGGCATCATATTTATTTTTGCAAACAACCTCCTCAGGTTTATAAATTATAACTGTTACCCACGACTTTGTCCGCGTCTTAGCCCAAGTTCCGGAATTCTGTGAGGATAAACGTTGAGAACGTTCAGCGCTTGATTCCCGTAGTCGGTTCACCAAAGTTCGAGAACTCTGTGAGGCTAAACGTTGAGAACGTTCAGCGCTTGATTCCCGTAGTCGGTTCACCAAAGTTCGAGAACTCTGTGAGGCTAAACGTTGAGAACGTTCAGCGCTTGATTCCCGTAGTCGGTTCACCAAAGTTCGAGAACTCTGTGAGGCTAAACGTTGAGAACGTTCAGCGCTTGATTCCCGTAGTCGGTTCACCAAAGTTCGAGAACTCTGTGAGGCTAAACGTTGAGAACGTTCAGCGCTTGATTCCCGTTCTCGGTTTATCAAAGTTCGGAAATTTTGTAAGGATAAACGTTCAGCGCTTGCTTCCCGTTGACGGTTTGCCGAAGTTCGGAAATTTTGTGAGGCTAGATACTGCGAACGTTCAACGATCGATTCATTAGCACGGTTTTGTTCACTGATTCCTCGTTGAGTAGCCAACCTATGCATATTTTCATTCTCTGTTTCACTGCTGCGCAAAGCTCGCAGCCGCTTTGCGGTAACAGTCTGCCGAGAAAGCTGAGTTCTTTTTCTAGGCATTATAGTGACGAAGAAAGAAAATAGGAAATGAAAACTTAACCAAACCGTAACTCGTAATCAAGAAAAAACAAACGTAAGGTTAATAATTAGGATCCTAATTATTGTTACCTGTATTTGGTACTTACGTAAAATATAAGGTTAACTAACTGTGTGCTTAAACTAAAACCTAACCTAATAAGGGCTGATTTTTTAATAGTCAGATAATTTTTATCTGAGGAATAAAAATAGCAGTTTGACATATTTTCTATAGATGAGCTGTCAAACCGCCATTTTTATTCCTCAGATAAAAGTTATGTGACTATTGAATAAACAGCCCTAAGAATAATTATGTAGATGACACCTATTTACAGGTATTATCTACAATTTTTGTTTTTATAATTGTGAAATTTATAAAAAAAAATAGCTCATGAGGAGCTCGTGTCTAAATAATAGCAGCCGCTCGGGTCGATCTTTAGGTTAAGCCGCGCTTGCCTGGGTTGGTCTGTAGATGGGTGACCAGTGACCACCCGTTACATATCTACCGAGTTTCCTCCGTGCCTCGGAAAGCACGTTAAGCCGTTGGTCCCGGCTGTCATTTGTAGATCTTTGACAGTCGTAACAGGTAGTCAGTGTTCCAAAAGTCTGACAACCAGTCTTACCAAGGGGTATCGTATTACCCAGTATTAACTGGTTGTGGAGGTCAGATAGGCAGTCGCTCCATGTAAAATACTGATATTCAGCTGCATCCGGTTAGACTGGAAACCGACCCCAACATAGTTGGGAAAAGGCTAGGCAGATGATGAATAATTGTGAAATTATTAGAACCAAAATATTATCCTTGACAATCGTAGAGCTATACCCCCCCTCCGCGTCGCCCGCAAGCAACGCCTCTCCTCGCCCATGCCCAGCGTCATGTTTTGCACATCATGCGGCGCGTGTGAATTTTATATCGGAGTTATTTTAAAATTGTAATATCTTCTAAGATGTTCATTGGAATTAAGTGATGTCAAAGACAATTTTGTTCACAATTAAATACTGTTAATCAACAACACATTTATTTGGATAAAGATTAATATTATTATGTTGAAACAACTCTAACAAATAATTGGTAATCATGCATTAATTTTGACCAAATTTGATTACCATAAAAACGGTTCTAGTGACTTAATCTTAAAAGATAGACATATACCGTCACGGATATTTTTTTAGATCATTTTAGGAGGAATAATTCTTTCGTACATATTTTTTTGATATCTTGAACCGTTTTCGCAGCGCACGCAACGGAAGCCCTCAAAGATGAATAATTTTCCCCGTTTTTTTCACATTTTCCATTGTTTCTTCGCTCCTATTAGTTGCAGCGTGATGCTATATAGCCTAAAGCCTTCCTCGATAAATGGTCTATTCAACACAAAAAGAATTTTTCAATTCGAACCAGTAGTTCCTGAGATTAGCGCGTTCAAACAAACAAACAAACAAACTCTTCAGCTTTATAATATTAGTATAGAAGTATAGATTATGTACAAAAACACTGTATACACTCAACAAAAATAATCGTCGCGCCACCACACTGTTCACTGCGAAATAGAAAGACGAAACGAAAATAACTGGCTTGCTTTCTATGAGAGAGAGAGAGAGAGAGAGAAACAGACAGAGAAACATGCGCACGCCGCACGGCTTACAACTATAGCAAAAAAGTGTCGTTACAACTTTTGGTCTTAATTTTTTCCGTCTAGCCCCCTTTCGCAACGCGCGATAAGAAACTTCGTTCCAAAAAGTCTGTCACTCCCCTCTCCGCTCAGAACGAGAGAAGTTATTTGGTGATTATCCATCCGCCAAAAAGGGGTCATAACTTAATACTCTGTAGTCTGGCGTTCTTACACGTCACATGTTTACAATCAAAACAATCATCGTTCAAAAATAGTATAAAGCAGCTTTGTAACTTATAATTACAGACAGGTCAGACATCAGACAAATCGACAAAAGTACAGTTATTTACACTTGCGAGTAAATTGTACCTCAGTATTTATTTGTTGCTACAGTATATATTAAACGACTACATATCCTCAATTTTAAGATTGTCTCCGAAAAATAAGTGCACCAATGTTTGCAAATGAAGACCAAGAAACTTGAAATACTGGACAAACAAACAGGATAGGAAAAAAAATCGCATCGTGAAGTGGTTGTCAATATCTCAAAAAATCATTTTTTTATCATAAATGGTACGATTTGATGAATTGTTTTAATACCATTAATCTGAAACCTACCTGCCTATTGTTTACAGCTTACTCAGCTCTGAAATTAGTTCTCCGACGCGTTATTAATGTGAATATATTGCTAGCTACGTGGCGTCTAATAAACGTTCGCACTAAGTCACCATTGCGCTTAGCTTGAATTGTAGCTAAGTCTAAAATATGCAGACGTTTGAGATTTATGCTCATAAGGTAGCGTGTTGTGCTGGTGAACTTGTGTATAGGTGATGATAATAACATTTTAATGAAATAGAAATTAGGTACTTTCAGTTAATCCTTACTAATATTATAAAAGCGAAAGTAAGTTTGTTTGTTACCTCTTCACGCTTTAATGGCTAAACCGATTTTAATGAATTTTGGTACAGAGATAGTTGGGAACCAGGAGACGGACATAGGCTAATTTATTTTTAAGTGGGATGTGAGGGAGAAAGAGCGAAGAAAAGGGAAAACATAGCATTGCTATTACAAATCAATAAGGCGCAAGGGGAACTGTTTTACCCCGAATTTAACGCGAGCGAAACCGCGGGCAAAAGCTAGTATAAATATAAAGAAAACGTAAGGAGTTTTAAAGAGGGTGTCTATAGCAGATCCTACTAATATTATAAACACAACATTTTGTATGGATATTTGTTACTCTTTTACTTAAAAACTACTGAATGGATTTTGTTGAATTTTCACAATAATCTAGGTTACATATCAGAATAACATATAGGCGTAAAGATATATTGTATATTATATTGTATACTCATAATTCATAATTCATATGGTATCATGCATGTTACAGCAAATACGCGAGGCAGAGCTGTCCATTGTCCATTTCGTTAAACCATTCATTACAATCAAACGGACAAAAAACCGATATTGAAAAACCTTATAACACATTGTCCGACCTGGGTATCGTATAAAAGACCTCATGTTCAGCAGTAGCGCAGCTCATCCACGGTAGGGTTCGATTTCCGGGTCAAACTAAGTGTTATTGGGTTTTTCCAGCTGTACTATTAGATACATTTCTGCCTAACTCTTCGGGGATCACAAACGTGATGTTATAATCCTTACTAATATTATAAAAACTATAGTGAGTTTGTTTGTTCCTTTATGTTCCAGGGCTGCGGTATCTCTTTCGAACAACCCGCAACCCCGGCAGGCGGTGGCCCTGGCAGGCCCCTTTGATTTGTTAATAATATCTCTTTGAGACGCGCGTGGATCACTAACGCGCCGTCGACACGGCCTGTCGTTTCTGTTTAACTTAATAATAGTTTCACAAAACTAAAACCATCGACTAATCAATGTAAACGAATAAGCAATGTAAACGGTTCACACACTCATGACTATAACCCACATCTATATCGCAGCATTAACTCCCAAATCACAAAACATTCAGACGTTCATTTAGTGCATATTTACGTTGCTAAGTGAATTGTGGACGCTATCATATGCAATGAGCGCGTTGGCGGGGAGCCAATCGTGTTAGCACAGAGTAGATATGGACAGAAGGACGATGAGTGAACACATTAGAGCACACAAATGATTATTAAAAAAAAAGAAACGTTGCCCCACACCAGAAATTTCTCCTGTATCGTGGGTGCGTTTAAAATCAGATACTAAACAGCCCGACCCAAAACAACTTTCCGTGTATTTAATATTTGTTCCGTGCAGGGATCGAATCCGCGACACGCAGCTCAGCAGTCGAACGCTCGGCCAATGCGCCAACTGTGAGCTCTGGGTGATGTGACTTGCGATACGACTTGTAAAAGTCGTACCTATGAGTCTCTCAGACATTTAAGGTCGTGCCTCGATGATTTCGTGCTCCAAACAACTTTATTCACTTGTTTTTTTCGCAATTTATATGGCGTCGCATACGCGTGGCGATCGCAAATAAATGCCGGTCACTAGTGCGCGTGCACTCGCTGTACGTGAAGCGTATCAATGTGTGCGTGTAGTTTTATTCGTTGTTTGGAGTTGACCTATTGTATCTTACTACACTGTCTGTTGTCTCTTTCTTACTTATTTGAGGTGTTAGTGTAGTAGACGTGGCTAGCGGGTACTGTGGGCTATTGGGCACAGATATACGATTGATTGTACGGAATATTGATGGATAGAATTGTTGAGGTGTAGATTGAGAACTGCTCTTGAGTCTAACACTGTTAAATATACGGCTCTTACTCTGACAGAGGGGACATATGTCAAACAACGTCACAAGTCAACATTCAGCATACCAACGTTGGTTGTACATTGAGCTGCCATTGGTCAAGTAAAAGAAAAATATCAATAAACCAATCAAATCAGCGTCACAGACACAGTGTTACAAAAAAGCTGTCGCTGGACAAAAACTCTTGAGTAGTAAATCATCGGCATTTGTTCCGGTGTACATCCGCGTGCAAACACCCGAGTTATGAACAGTTTCAATATTTTATAATGCTGTTACTCACATTTTTTTTTCACAATATTATGTGCTGATCCGTTGAACACCTTGCCAAATAGATGGTTCGTTGCATGTTACCTGTCACGTGTCGGTTTTATTCATAGTTCCCCGAGGTATCAAAGTACAATTTGGAACGCTGCGCTGTGGCACCCGCTCCCCGCAGCGGCCAGGCCGCCCAATTGTTATGACACGCCAAACGGCAACAGAGATTCATTGTAAATTTTGTAAGTGTGGATGTTGTGAGTAATCTTGGAACTGTTTATTCTTTTATTATTGGGATACTACGTCATCATAATACATTTATTTTATTACTAGCTTTTGCCCGCGGCTTCGTTCGCGTTAAATTCAGGGTAACACAATTAGCTACCTGTAGTTTTTACTCTAGCGCCTTATTATTGTAATAGCAATGCTAAGTTTTCCCTTTTTTTCCCTCTTTCTTCCTCATCTCCCAATCTTTTTTTAAAAAAAATAGCCTATGTCCGTCTCCAGGGTCCCAACTATCTCTATACCAAAATTCATCAAAATTGGTTTAGCCATTTAGGTGTGAAGAGGTAACAAACAAACAAACTCACTTTCGCTTTTATAATATTACTAGCTTTCGCCCGCGGCTTCGCTCGCGTTAAATTCGGTATAACACACCAAGCAGACCTGCAGTTTTTGCTCTTGCGCCTGATGGATTTGTAATAGCAACGCTAA
The DNA here is from genome assembly GCA_905475445.1 of Ochropleura plecta. NCBI lineage: Eukaryota > Metazoa > Arthropoda > Insecta > Lepidoptera > Noctuidae > Ochropleura > Ochropleura plecta. The sequence goes on along the minus strand of FR997738.1, from coordinate 296,025 downwards.
GTTTTCCCTTTTCTTCCCTCGTTCTCCCTCATATCCCACTTTTTTTAAATAAAAATTAGCCTATGTCCGTCTCCTGGTTCCCAACTATCTCTGTACCAAAATTCATCAAAATCGGTTTAGCCATTAAACCGTGAAGAGGTAACAAACAAACAAACAAACAAACTCACTTTCGCTTTTATAATATTAGTAAGGATTAGTAAGAATTATACGGTCGTAATGCGAGCAAAGAAGCGGAATTAGCTAGTGAAATTTTATAGAAATACTTACCACAAACTAGTCGTCCTACTGTTACCATCGCAATTTGTATTCCGAATAAGGTACCTTTAACGTAAAAGTTAGACAATAGCCCCAAAACGTACTCATATACTTTCATAATAATGTGAATAATGTAGGACAGCTGAAATGTGAGTTAAATATGCGGCACATGCTTTACCGAGTACGTACTTAGTATTCCGTGAAAACGGAGTAATTCTCTCTAAATACGCTTAACTTTACTGTAAGCGGCTCCACGTACGAGTACCTACGTATTTAAGTACGTACAGACGGTGTTAACAGGTATTTAGAGTAAATTCTAGTGTGCATAGTATGTTAGTGTTAGTAATGTTATGAATGAAATAGATTCGATATATTTAAGTGTGTTTCAACATTTGTTTTCATTTCGTTTTATTGGGTTTACCAACAATTGTTCCCACTGAATACAGTGACATAATAACCGTCGTACTCGTAGATTTATATTGCTTTTGCCCGCGGCTTTGCTTGCGTTAAATTTGGGGTAGCGAGTTCTCCTTTCCTTATTTGCAGGTACCTGCTACCTATAGTTTTGTCCCAGCGCCTTATTTGTTGTAATAGCAAAGCTAAGTTTTTCCTTTTCCCTCTTTCTCCCTCATATCTCATTTTTTTAATTAGCCTATGTCCGTGACCAGGGTCCCAACTATGTTTGTACCAAAATTCATTAAAAACGGTTTAGCCATTTAGGCGTGAAGACGTAGCAAACAATCTCACTTTCGCTTTTATAATATTAGTAAGAATAATCTCATACAGCTGCACTGTATATTTTATTTCCAAAACTATTTTTTTCAACAAAAATAATCATGCTTATTTTATGGATTAATCAAAATGGATGGTTATATTTTTTTTTAAATGTTAATGGAAAATAAAGCCAAACAAACTAATTTCCATTCAAAAACTTATTATTAAAGTTTTAGTATACTTTCCTTTTTTTTAACAAAGAATAACACGAACCTTAGATCTCTAATCTTTAATTAATAAAATAAGAAAACTCGTCAAACAACTTTTAAACACATAATCTGCACACCTATCCAATAAAAGAGCACAAAGTTTTTATTAAAGCAAAAAGCGAAAGTAGGTACACAAAAAATATTTACAAAGTTTCCGCGCGAGTAGCAAAAAGGATGAAGTATCTAATTAACATAGCTCTTCATACACAATACAAACACAACCAGACGAACTTGACCTCCTTAATTTCACCTTTATAACAAAATGGAAATTATTCAGAACACGAATCTTTTGATGTTCCAAAGAATTACACGTTTATCTACTGTGAAAAATTGATAATAATATCTAACTGAAATAGCAAATTCAAATGATATCGTTATCTCTTTCTGTTTCAATAAAATTGGTGTGAAGGAGTAAAGGAGATAGAGCATTTTTGTCGGGTTCATAAAGCTTAGCGGTTTTCAATCAGCTCGGCAAAGGGCCGTCTGGTTAGTTACAGGGATGTGTCGCTTTGATTTTGAAGCCTTCAGGGATGTCTGTGTTTATTGAGTTCCTCACAGTCGCTAATGAAATACGTTTCCGATTACGATTTTCAGATTATCACAGGGGAATTCGGGATCGGGGGATAATGTGTGTGTGTGTGTGTGTTAGAATCGGAATATCGTAATTAGACCTCATAGATACTAAAAGTCAGAATAAATACAGGTCATGGTCTGGTGAACCGGAATATTAATCCAATCCCCAAATGACTGCCGTGTTGGTCTTTAGTGCAACTGGCGGGCATGAAGTACTGGGCTCGATTTGTGCCGAGTGTGTGGATGTGCTATAAGACGTCCGTCCTGCCTAACTCTTCAGAGAAAAACGTCGTGCTATGTTAAATAGGAGTCCACCAAACAACTGTATTACTTTCACTGCACATCTGCATTGATCTTCTTAATGGCCATGCTACAAGCCATCTTACAAGTAGTTCATATCACAATATAGCTTCACGACCATATTTAAAAAAAATATATGTATGTACATTATGGTCGTGAAGTTGTGTGAACTGAAATTTCTCCTGTATCTCGGGCGCGTTTACAAACATTTACACTCACATACTAAAACAGCCAGACCCGAAACAACTATTTGTAGGCCATACAAATATTAGTTAGTTCCGTGTGGAAATCGAACCCGCAACACGCAGCGCAGTAGTCGATCGCTCAGCTACTGCGCCAAACGTGCCGCCAAAATTTCCAAAAAAATAGGCAGAGGTGTAGTACCTAATAGTACTCCCCCATTTAGTTAAAGTAAATGTTTAAGTGTCAAGTTTAAGTTCCATGTATAATTACATCTATAGCCATCATCCGGGCAACGTGGCTGCTACTAAGAAATCTCTGGTCGACAAAAACCCAGTTATACTTTGCCCGACATTGAAATTCAATGGAATCTAGAATCTTATGGTCAGCAGACGCATTTGCAACCATTTCCCCAACGACACGACGCCGACGGCGGCTAGAAGAACGACACAAACATAAAAAATTGTACAGAAATGTACGATACATCACAAATAGGTATTTTCCTAACAATTGCGGTTCTCATACAAGTTGTACTAAAAGATGTATTTCACTTGGCAACTATAAATATCGGTTCAAAAGCTTCGCCAACATTTTATGAGCGAAGTTAAAGAAGGAAGCCGAAAGGAAAACGTTTTGAAGAATTTCAGCGTCAAATGGATTTGCAAAAGGGACATTTTTGAGCTTAAATTTGTAACTTACCTTCGAACTACTTCCTACCTACTTTACTTAAGTCAATCTTTTATACCTCAACTTTACTGACTAGAACAATATAGTCCTCTTGTTAGATTTCATTTGCAACCATGCAATCAAACCGTTGTTGGTTTACTTGCCGATTCTGGTCCGTAAAACGTCTAACTCAAAGCTCTGATGTTTTTATAAATGTCCATGGAGATTTATGTGAAACTAGCGCCCCGCAGTTTTACTCGCGTGGTTATAGAATATACAATATATTTATCTTTATTAATTGTAGCCTACGTGTTATTCTGATGTATAAGCTACTCGCTAGCGCCCGCGGCTTAGCCTGCGTGATATCGAAAAAGAAGTATCATATGTGTTATTTCAGACCATAATCTACCTCTGTGCTAAATTTAATTAAGATCCCTTCAGCCGTTATGATGTGAAAGAGTAACAAACAACCATCCATCCATCCATCCTCACACACATTCGTATTTTTAATATTAGTAGAACAGTAGGATAAAATATGTAAAATTTGTATTCAAACCTCGGTTTAAAGTAAGAATGGCATGGAGGCAAAATATTTGAAAAAAACTGACCAAGAGCTCACACACTCACGCACTAAAGGTTCCGTACAATCTTGTGACATAAACAGCCATATCTTTTGACTTGGCCTTGTAGGTTTTTGGACGCTTGTTAACTTTTGTTAACGTATTATTTTATTTTACTTTTTATAAAGTAAGCAATGACTTATTGTCGGGCCTACGCTGTCCTCTCATACTTAAGTGCTAACGCTGTAACAATAACATTGTAAAACCAAATGATTTTAAAAGAGTAACCATGGAGTTTCTTGCCGGTTCTTCTCCATAGGAAACGACCAACCCGAACCGTGCATCTTTTCTCGACGTTTTATAAGTGCCCATGTAGGCCTATGTGAAATAAAAATATTTTGATTTTGATTGACTGCGTAGACTTAGAGGGTTGATTTTTTCACAGCACAAAGGGATCACAGATTTTTAAGTACATTGTTTTAATTTTACTCGATAACTCCACGCGTTCCTGAGATAAAAGTTTTTGACAGACAGACGGACAACGAAGTGAACCAAAGGGGTTCCGTTTTTTCCTTTTGAGGTTACGGAACCCAATAAAGAACAGTTAAAAATTTGCCCATATCTATCTTTATTTACAAAATAATGAGGAGATTCAACGGCTTGCAAATAATCAAAATCTTACAGACTTTTGTAACAGAGTCGTGTGGCGACAAAACAAAACAATATACCCCTAATGGGAAAGCTATCGATTTGACTCCACAAATAGACTTGCATACGATTTATTATGAATAACATAAGTTTACTTGACTCATGGGGCTATGTGTGAACCATTGATTGACAATCGATACTGAACTGAATTAGTTGCAAACTTATAGAGCAGTTTGCCCAATGTTATCACCTTTAGATCTTAATGCAGAGACCATTTTTTTTAATGTTTCCCCAAACTTGGAATTTGTCCTGTATCGTGGGTACGTTTACAAACAATTATACTCACATACACAAACAGCCCGACCCCAAACAATTACCTGTAGGACATACAAATATTTGTTCCGTGCGGGGATTGAACCCGCGATACGCAGCGCAGCAGTCGATCGCTCAGCCACTATGCCAACCATCATCATTTTCCTGCCCTTGTCCCATTCCATTTGGGGTCGGCGCAACACGTTTTCTTCTTCCATTCTCCCCTCTCAGACGTAACGGCATCATTTAATCCTTTCTCTTTCATATCATTCCTTACAAATCAATCCATACATCTTTTCTTTGGCCTTCCTTCCTTCCTAGCCACTGCGCCAACCGTGCCGTCAAATTATCTACGGTTAAAGAAATTTATCATATTCAAATAATGCTTTAAATTATACGTAATACCGTATGTTTAAACGAGGCGAAGATAAACTAGGTCTAATTCAATGACTTCATTTAGAATTCCCTTAATTCCCTTTGAACGTTTCAATAAAGAGTTTTTAAATTAGCGTTGTGCCGCGTTATTATGTCGATTTGTGTTTTTTTACGGTTTCTCTTTAAAGGAAAATCGAAAGCTTTTGATCTGTCACTAAAATTTCTATCAAAAAAGCTTTCCTTAAGATTTTTGCAAGGTATGTTGTAATTTGTAATTTTGCGGTAATGTTTTTATAACTCACAAGTAAACTGCTCGTCAACGAACAACATTGTTATTGGGTCGATTGTTTAAATAAATATTATAATAGGTAACTCTACAGAGACTTTTGTATGGTTATTAATTAAATTAGATGAGAAAAAGGATGTTTTTTTTAATGGTAATGTTGGCATTCAAACGTGGCTTTTATATAAACTTTCCAAAAAGACTTCTTTGTTTTCTTTAGATTTAAGCATCAAATAATAATTACTATAGTTAAGTACAGTGATTGAAAAGGTAAACAAATAAATCAAGTTCCCAATCCGTTCTCGTAATTTGAATAGTCGATAAATCACTGTCTCAAGTTGATCGACTAAGAATCAATATTGTCGACTAATTAGCAGTAGTGCCCATCACTACGTAGAGTTGGGACAATATTATTTGATTTCACAGCGAGGTACCGTTACTCAAGAGTTTTAGCTATAGACTTATAAACTAATACAAGCGACATAGTAGTTTTCAGTTTTCAAGGTTTTGTGTTGCTTCGATGAAATACAGCTTTACTAGCAGGCAGTCGCTGCTTCGCCCGATTGATTTATCGAAAAAAAGTATCGTATATGTTATTCTAGACCATAATCTAACTCTGTGCATAATTTCATCAAGATCCGCTAAGCCGTTTTGAAGTGAGAGAGTAACAAACTTTCATTCGTCCTTACAAACATTCGCATTTATAATATTACTAGCTTTTGCCCGCGGCTTCACTCGCTTTAAATTCGGGGTAACGCAATTCCCCTTTCCTGATTTACAGGTACCTGCTACTTGTAGTTTTTGCCCTTGCGCCTTGTTTATTGTAATATAAAATTGTAATATAAAAATTCATCAAAATCGGTTTAGCCATTTAGGCGTGAAGACGTAACAAACAAACAAACAATATGGATAAGGATAGTAGGATTTCTAAAGAATACTGATTCTTTAGAAACCCTACTATCCTTATCCTTACTAATATTATAAAAGCGAAAGTGAGTCTGTTTGTTTGTTGAAATTCTTGACCATGGGTTCTCTGATGAGAGTAACCGAGAATCGTGTGGAATAGCGTGAGATTGATGAAGCCTATGGCCAGTTGAGGGCGTAATGCTTCCACATTTGTTGTCTGTGGGATTCAAAGCCGGCTTCTCCGTTACCTGAACATTATAATCTGGATCTCTTCAATTGTATCTTCGATCGTTGGGCCGCGTCATCGCTTCACATCATGCGTGTTGCGGACAAAGGCAAGCCTTTTTTTTTTGGGGTGGGAAATCATCAAATAACTTCCCCCGCTCTGAGCGTAGCGGGGGGGCGGGTGTCAGACTTGTCCTGACTAAAACCCACCCATGTTCCTTCTATTGCCCTACGTTCCGGGGCCGCGATATCTCTTTCGAACAACCCGCAACCCCAGCAGGTGGAGGCACTGGCAGGCCCCTCTACTATTCCGACATCTCTTTGAGGCGCGCGTAAAACACTAACGCCGGATTAACACAGTCGGACGGTGAGCTACCCATTGCTCACCGTCCACAGGCCCGCATCTACGGCGGCCGGGAGTGGCCCGCATCTGCGGCGGCTCTTGTGTAAAAAAAGGCCGATAATGATAATAGAGACCAGGACACTACAAACCTTTTCTCATGCTCAGTTTTGACGATCTTTGGCACTAATACACGTGGCACTTCTATGTATGTCATAGTTTCCATTATCCGTGTTGCCAGCGCTAAGAGGAATACCCTTTTGTTTGTGTTCACGGCAAGTTTTATCAAAGCTAACGCTATTTTTGCCGGAACCGTTAAAATTATATCCTTTGTGTTTGTTTGTTTAATTTCCGCAAAGAATGGTAAAGTTTGCGGTTAGGGTTCAAGTTTCGCAATTTGTTTCATGTAAGGTTATTGTTTTAATAATTACTCGGTAAAGGGGCTGCAATGTTGGAGAATTTAAGATAACGTGTTATAAAAGGGAACTCTTGTATGGACTGAAATTGTTCCAACTTTCTCTTATCACACACTTCATATGGGTAAAACCTAAAAGATAATTATAGTACTACTAGATTTTCCCCCGCGGCTTCGCTCGCGTTAAATTCGGGGTAACACGGTTCCTCTTTCCTGATTTGTAGGTATATTTCGTTAGTAACAAAGAGTGTGTGTTCCGATTTTTTAATTTCCTACCTTGAAAACTGCGAAAAGCCCCATATAAAATACAATTTTTTCGCTTTCTAAGTACCTTACAAATTGCGAAATGCTGCATACAAACTTCAACACCCCATTTTAGGGAATTGGGGGATTAGAAAGAGACAAAAAGTAGCCTATATCGGTCTCTGAAATCGGTTTTGCCATTTAGGCGTGAAGACGCAATAAACAAACAAACAAACTCACTTCCGCTTTTATAATATTTGTAAGATTTATTATTTTCTGCTAAATGATTTCAGGGACTGTTCCGCCCCCTCTCAGGCTGCTCTTTCCACGATGTGGTGAGTGGTGGTAAGATTGAGATCAGATCACGTGTTCAGAGTTAAACAGTATCCTGTATCTTCAACAGGACAATAAAGGTTGAAAAATAAAACTGGTTTTGTCGCGAGAATCAGAACGAGTTTTTGAAGTCTTTCAGTTCTGAGTACCTTGTTATGTTCCTTATCTAACGCTGTGGTAGAGCCCTAGTCCAGACGCTGATCTAACGCAAGATCCGTTCTGCCGTTTTGACGTAAAAGAGTAAAAAACATCCATATATCCATCCATCCTCACAAACATTCGCATTTAATAATATTAGTAGGATAGCAATGTATTTAAAATTAAGATAAGCAGTAGACTTACATGTATTTCTGTGAGCCCGGGTCATTATAATTAACTCTTATTTCGATTCCTACAAAATCCGTTTCAATTTCGCTACCGAAATCTAACAACCTATCCTACTTTAATATTATAAATGAGAATGTTTGTGAGTATGGATGTTTGTTACTCTTTCATGTCATAACGGCTGAACGGATCTTGATGAAGTTTGGCACAGAGGTGGTCATAGTTATGGTCTGGAATAACTCATAAAATACTTTTTTTTTCGATATCACGCCGTCCAAGCCACGGGCGACAGCTAGTATAAACTGTTAAACATGCAGAATCGTAAACTTCCATCTCCATTAACTAACTACGTATTAACTGCATGTTCATTGCAACATACATTAAAATGTCTCCGTTCTAAGTGAACCTCAAGTATTCAGCTTCCAACCCCGAGTCACGTGACTTCCATAACTTTAAGTGCTAAAACTTCACAAGTTTAGCACTCAGTTCGTCGTGATCTCTGAAGTAGGAGCTTTTAGGAGCCGCGTGAGAATGTACGCAGGTGTGCTTGTGACCTGGGTTAGGTTAGGTTAGGTTATGCAGTAAAAGGAACTGGAAGTTACCTACAAGTTTGGGTGTCTGTCTTGTTGTACAGGGAGATTATGTATTCAGGTCTATGTTGTCGCACTAGTTAACAGCTTTGCAAAACTTTTTAAAATTGTGTTGCAACTTTATAAACTTTGCTCTATTTTTCATAGTCAATGTTCTAAAATTTTCTTTATTTTACTAAAATTCAGTCAGGTAAGCTATTAAGGATGCTAAGTAGTATTTGTTTTTTACTTTATTTTTAAGCTATTGCATAGCTTCTATCGCGGGCCTTGAGCGTGGAGACCGAATCCACGTAACGAAAAAGCCTAACAAGAAATTTCATTTCAATTTCAATGTTCTATTAGCGTGTTTGGTAGAGAATCGGATAGTCAAACGGCATTACTCTGGATCAAACCTGAGATCTCGTTTTACTTTTTGCGACTTCTTTTCATTGGAAGTCTTTTTTAAATATTATATTTAGATTTTTTATTTATATATTGCATAAGTTGATAAAATATGCTATGCAATAGCTTTATCGTGGCAGTCCCTGAGTGCCACACGTATTTTTTTTTTACTTTCTGTACCTAACAATAGCACATTCTTTAGTAGAATTACGTACGTAATGCAATGAATGTGAATTCATTATTAATATACCAACCTAGGGGAGGGCTATGTCCAGCAGTGGACTATTAAAGCCAGATGATGATGATGATGATGATACCAACCTATGTATACATATACGTCTATTTATAATATAACATAATAGAAACAAGGAAGTAAGTAAGTTTTCATCTTCATTCACCCTTTCGTAAACTTATTTACACCTTCAGTACTATTTCCATAAAAAGATTCGCCCGGACGACACACAGCGTCCACGAGCACGCGATAATCCCAAACCTTCGTCCAATAACCTACATACTGGCCCTGTATACGCCGTATGTTTGGCACCTTTTAGTTCTAGTTACAATAAATACCCGTAGGTAGGATTACTTTTTCGAAACTTTGATAGTACTCACGGAAAACCTTACATTTTACTTAGCTGGAATGTTTCAGACACGTGACATAGCCGGACAACATCAGGATGGGAAGCAAAATTGTCGGAGATGTCTGGGGAATCAGGATGGATGATAACACTGTGATACTGTGGACAATTAACTTAATAAATAACTATGATCATCATCTTCCTACCCTTTTTTTCCAGGTATGTTGGGGTCGGCTTTTCGGTGAACTGGATGAAGCTGATCTCAACAACCCCTCAACAACCCAGTCAATACTGTTTTGTAACAAAACTCGATGGTTTCGAAGAAATAGATTTAAGATATCTGCTATGGAGTGAGTTCATTCAACTCTGTGAATGACCGACGCCTTAATATTTCAACATTATTTGTAACTGGATTAATCGGATAATGTTTTGATAGTCGTAAAAAAACTTATATCATGTTTTAGTGAGGCTATAATTTTAGCAAAATGCCACTTTTTCAAGTTTTTGTTGGGCTTTAACAACAATGTAAAGTTTTTCGATTTTATTTGTACTGTACAGAGTTTATTACATATCTTTGATTTGAGAATTTCAATCTCTGCAATTGTAAAGCAACCCAACTGTGTAATCCTAGTATACTGTTACATGAAGCATCATATGTGTTAACAACTTTCAGTTAATCGAATCAACTATCAACATATTTTTTTTCCACTGTCTTAATCCAGTTGAAAAACCACAAAAAGAAAGCCATTGTTTTGTCCGATTTACAGCCAAACATTTCTTTTATGTTCGTGAAGATATGCAGTGTGCTAATGTGATGAGATAACGTCGGGAGAATAAGATGGATGGCTACAATTGCGACACATATGAGGAACAAATGTACAGCGCCTAAAAAGAAAACCGATGAAATAAATGATACGGAAACCAGTTTAATGTGAAACACACACCAAAATGCGTGCCACGAGGAAGGCGTTAGTTTCTGTATCGTGTTGGATCTCGTGAAGTTACAAAGTTTTTGTTCCTTTCTAAGAACGGTAATAGCCTGCTACTTCTAAAAGTTAACTTGGGAATCATCTTATCTTAACACCTTATTAATTGCAACAGACAGCTCATCCTTACTAATATTATAAAAGCGAAAGTGAGTTTGTTTGTTTGTTATCTCTTCACGCTTTAATGGCTACACCGATTTTGATTAATTTTGGTACAGAGATAGTTGGGAACCAGGAGATGGACAAAGCAATTTTTTTTAAAGTGGGATTTGAGGGAGAGTAAGAGGGAAGAAAAAGGATAACTTAGCGTTGCTATTACAATTCAATAAGGCGCAAGGGGAACTGTGTTACCCCGAATTTAACGCGAGCGAAGCCGTGGGCAAAAGCTAGTTCATTATAATACTCTCAACTAACTCATATATGTTATTGAGCACGAATCTAGTAAAAGGTCGTATCTATTACTTTGTTAAATATACATACTTAACTTTTTTTTAAAACAAAGAGCTTACGATCAACCGCGTTGCCATACTAAGGGTTTAACTGTAATAACACGTTACGTTGACGATACGGTTGGCGCAGTGGCTGAGCGATCGACTGTTGCGCTGCGTGTCGCGGGTTCGATTCCCGCACGGAACAAATATTTGTATGGCCTACAAATAGTTGTTTCGGGTCTGGCTGTTTGTGTATGTGAGTTTATATGTTTGTAAACGCACCCACGATACAGGAGAAATTCCTAGTGTTGGGCAACGTTCAAAAAAAAATGCCAGCATATTTAGTACTCACAGAGCTCAACTATTTCTACAAAAGCTTTATGGAGCCGACTGTCAAGCTACTAAATCCTCGTATTTAGTGATAGTAAGTGGCTTCGGCCAGTAATGTAAGAGCGGCCGCGGCAGGATTAACTTTGTACAAAGTCTTCTCAGTGGCGGATAGTTGTGCTTAGTACCGGCCGTTGAATTGAACTGTCGGGGGCAGAACTATGCCTAGGAATTTAGTCAGCTAAATATTTGGCAAGTTGTATAATATGTTTAGTATTATTGGCAATGGATGAAAATAAATAGCCACTAGTTAAGCGGGTCCTGTGTACATATGGTGGATACTATTGTTAGTTCATCAACTGTAGGTCAAAGTGACCCACCAACCTTTAAGAGTGTCTTGCCAGCGACACGAGGAAAAGTTTACAAATACTTTTTTTTTAATAAAACCGTTGCCCCACTCTGGGAATTTCGCCTGTATCGTGGGTGCGTTTACAAACATTTAAACTCACATACACAAACATCCAGACCCGAAACAACTATCTGCAGGTCATACAAATATTTGTTCCGTGCGGGAATCGAACCCGCAACACGCAGCGCTGCAGTCGATTGCTTAGCCACTGCGCCATTGAAAATAGTTTAACCACTAATTTGACACTTAGTTGCTGAAAACAAAACAAATGTGGAAACGGATTTTCTGCTCACTATTACAAAAGTTTTAATAAGACATACACTTTTTCGCCTGCCGGGGTTGCGGGTTGTTCGAAAGAGATACCGCGGCCCCGGAACGTAAAGGGCAATAGAAGGAACATGGGTGGGTTTTAGTCAGTAAAAGTCTGACACGCCCCCTCGCTCCGCCCAGAGCGGGGGAAGTTATTTGATGATTACCCACCACAAAAAAAAAAGACATACACTTTCAGTAACAAGCATTATTTCTGAACAAAATAACGTGACACGACGCAGGACGGAAGTGAGGGAACGTTCGTAACACTAGCTTGTGTGCTGTGTGTCGCCATTACTTAGCGTTACTTGTGAGTTTCCAGTAATTCGGTCGCTTACAACTTTTCTCTTAGCTTTCTATTAGCCGGATTTGTAGTATTAAGAGAAGCCTGTTACGTATTTATGTTAGCCTGGTACCTACCTGATAACGTTCTAATAGTAGAACATGGGTGAGTTTTAGTCAGTGCAAATCTGACACTTCTCCCCGCTCCGCCCAGAGAGAGATAAGTTATTTGATGAAATCGCAAAATTAAACGACGCTTTATATTTTTATAACGACTTTAATTATAATTTTAAATACTCCTCGGTAGTTTATAGTCAGTTCCAATTCTTTTTTCTTTGCCTTGTACGTAAAATTAATTTTAAAATTTTCGTCTTCTAATTTTAAAATATTCCTCTCTGTACGTGAATGCCTTGATGTGTTCAAATTAGTACTCAATAGTATTGTTTAAGAGTGTGAGAGCCTGTAGATCTGTCATACAGGTCCCGAACCCATTATAGACTCCAGCTCTCACAAAGGTTACAAATCTGATTTGACATAATATGATGACATGAAACGAAGAATGTACCTTTTTGAGAGAAATAAATCTATTCTATTTCATAAAAACGGCTGGGCATTTGCTATTTTTCATGGGTTTCATTTTCTATGCTCTATAGTAGGAGCCTTTCTTGGGTGATTAGTAGAGGTTTTCATAGAAAATATCTGATTGACAGAAACAACCAAAGGATAAAGAAAACGCGTCAAATCAAGTTAAACTTCAGCTTTTCCATCCTATATATTGTTTCTAGACATTGGCTTTAAAAGTCCACTCGTATATCGGAGCGCCCGGATCGCGCAGTTACATCGCTGGCGATTCAGCGCTAAAGCCGCTCATGCCTGTGTGGTCACTAGAACAGCGGACGCGGATGTATTGTAACTTTTGTCAAACTATATATTTTTGAAGGTTTACTGTACCATTTTCTTTCTGTTCCTGGAGCTCGTGGCTAACTAATAGCAGCCGCTCGGGTCTTTAGGTTAAGCCGCACTTGCCTAGGTTGGTCTGTGGATGGGTGACCACCCGTTACCTACCGAGTTACTTCCGTGCCTCGGAAAGCACGTTAAGCCGTTAGTCCCGGCTGTCATTTGTAGATCTTTGACAGTCGTTACAGGTAGTCAGTGTTCCGAAAGTCTGACCACCAGTCTTACCAAGGGGTATCGCGTTACCCAGTACTAACTGGGTTGTGGAGGTTAGATAGGCAGTCGCTCCATGTAAAATACTGATATTCAGCTGCATCCGGTTAGACTGGAAGCCGACCCCAACATAGTTGGGAAAAGGCTAGGCAGATGATTACTGTACCAGTTACTTTCTGTTCAATCACATACAGAAAAACAGAAATATTTTGCCAATTCTCATGGGTAAATTCTTCTCCACCAACCCGTACTGAGAACTTGTGGGCGTCTTTATGCAATTGCAATAAGAAAGGCAACATAAGTGTAAGTTTATGTACAGTTATTGTTAATGTAGCAGGCGGCTTACATGGTAGTATACCTGAATGGCTTCGATATTAAAAATGAATATATATTATAAAGATATTTTTTTGAATTTGCCATTAGAGGAACAGCAATCGTATTTTTAGTTTTCCTGGCCCTACCTACAACTACACGGTATAGGTGTGAATGTGTAGAACGCGGCATCCAATAACACGCGTCGCACCGAGCCATCGTGGCGCACTGTTTACTGGCCGTGCACACACTGGCCGCCATGCAACGCTCTTCACTTCATGACTTCGTTTGTTTACCTTAACATACGGAGTTTTATTACTTTACTAGCTTCTGCCCGCGGCTTCGCTCGCGTTAAATTCAGCGTAACACAGTTCCCCTTTCCTGATTTGCAGGTACCTGCTACTCGTAGTTTTTGCCCTAACGCCTTATTTATTGTAATAGCAAAGCTAAGTTTTCCCTTTTCTTCCCTCTTTCTCCCTAACGTTGCTTACAAGGAATTAAAAACACATGACCTGAGCAGCCCTGAAGAGGAAAATCATTCAAAACATCTTAAGCGGCGCGACGATGCTTATCTGCGTCGAGACGCAGACAAAACAGTGGCAAAGAACGATCCGAAGACTTTGGCATTTAATTTTGACCTAGAAGCAGTCCTCCAAACTCCTAAGGGTGCGTCTGGACCATTCTTTTATGTTCGGAAATTAGCTGTATACAATTTAACATTTTATAAATTTGGCGATCAAGACGTAGACTGTTTTACTTGGGACGAAACGGAGGGTAAACGGGGAAGTACTGAAATTGCAACTTGTGTTTTCAAATATATTTGTAGTCATAAACAAGGCGTAATACATGTGAGAATGATGTCAGATAATTGTGGCGGCCAACAAAAAAATTATGGTTTTTGCTGTATGTTGCTCCACTTGGTAACGAATCATTCCACAGTAAACACAATTGATCATGTTTTCTACGAGTCTGGACATAGTCACATGGAGTGTGATTCTATTCACTTGAAAATAGAACAGAAATGTAAAAATACAGCAATTTACACTCCGGACAGGTGATGTCTAGCCAGAACTAATCCTCGGCCATTTAATGTGAATGTCTTAGTTCATGACGATTTTTTAGATTTCAACCCCAATCAATGTCAGTTCGTGGAAGCGAGAACACAAAGTTCGAAGAAGAAATGCTCAAATAAAGTTAAAAGAAATAATGAACAAAAGACAATGGAGCACTAGAGGAGACAAGACCCAAAGTGAAGATAAATTTCCAAGATGCTGTGTGGATTCAATACCGTAAAGACAACCCTAAATCAATATTTATTAAAACTGACTACAATGACGAGACATTTAAAGAATTTAATATAAAAACAAAAAGAGGAAAAAGTACGTGCATAGTACCAAGAAATATTTACACAGAAAGAATACCCATTTCCAAACAAAAAAAAGAGATCTTTTAAAACTCTGTACCGATAACCAAATCCCAAAATATTACCATTCCTTTTATAAAAACCTCCCAGATTCGGAAGCTATTGAAGATCGCTTGCCTGAACCAGATGCTGAAGAAGATGAGAGACTGTAGGAGTACCTACAGTTCCTCTTTATATTCAGCATCTTACACAATCTTTAAATACTTTCACACAAAAGACTTACTCTAACGTTTGTTACAATTATTGTATTGTATTGACCGTTGCCCGATACTTTTGAATTCAATGACGATCACTATGACGATAATAAAATACTCTGTCTCGCTTTCACCAATACAACGTTCGGCAGTTGCGTTCCCGATTATGCATAACTTCGAACTAATATCGTTACTTTTTTATTATGTTTGCTATGTTGTGATATTAATATTTCCTTGTATTTAGTATTACTTAAAACATTGATTAATATGAAGCTACTAAAAATAATTTATTTCTTTCTTAATCATATTACCAATGTAAATTTACGAAAATGCCCAATTCGTAAGTTTGCTATGGGGCATTATACTCTTTAGAAAAAAACTCCCAATGCGAACTTACGAAAATGCCCGATTCAGAAGTTCACTATGGGATATTTGAACCTCTTTGTCAAACAAGGTACCAATGTAAATTAACGAAACTGCTCGATTCGTAAGTTTGCTATGGGTTACTTGAGTCTCTTAAAGAATATATTCTACCAATGTGAACTTACGAATCTTACATATTCGTATGTTTGCTGTGAGTCGCTAGATCGATTTATTAAAGTGTGCTATGATCTCAACTCACGAATATGACAGATTCGTAGGTTGACCGTGGTGCATTTTTTTCGGACTTCACGTTTTCAACTACGCCAAAACAACTGATATCAGTTTCGTAAGTTTAGTATGGGTGTATCAACAAAAAAGTTAGATTCGCACTATGACATTTCTGTAGCCGTTAGAGATAGAATTTTGTAAATTTTACACCATGTGTGGGACAACATAAAGTGTAGTTTTCAATAGAAATGTCAAATTTACAAAAACTGCAGATTCGTAAGTTTGCCGTAGAGGTGACGACGTAACAAACCAACAATCTCACTTTCGCTTTTATAATATTAGTAAGGATTGTTTACTGATATAAGACTCAAAAGATTTTAAATGCAACTGGCGAAAACTTTATCAAAGCGGTGCATTGAGCCGTATATTACAAGCGCCTTAAAAAAGTCATCAAAATAATCCGTCGCCCGTCACTGAGTTGTGGGTTGCGGGTTGTTCAAAAAATCCCCGGAACAGAAAGGCTAAAAACAGAAACATGGATTGGTCACACCGCCCAGAGTGGGGGAAGTTAATTGATGATTTTCCATCAAAAAGAATGAGCAATGAACTAAATCCTTCACTGTACAAGTCCTATAAAAACAATATCAAATAATGAAATAGTGACAATGACAAATGAATATGATAAATGATTTCTGTGGCTTTTTAACGCCTCGATAGTTACAAAATTACGATTAATTTTGTTAACACTGTTAAACCACGCCAAATGACTAAATCCCAGTCCGTCTTGTTGTCCGTCTGTCTGTCAAGACCCTTTATCTCAGAAACGCGTGTAGGTTTAAAACCATTTACTCAACTCTGTAATCCTTTTGTGCTGAGAAAAAATCAACTCTCTAAGTCTAAAGGTAGACTGGTAGAAAATGCCCAAGGCATTAAGTCCGCCTTTGTACAGTGTTTTTTATACATGTGCATAAAGTTTTAATAAATAAATAAAATGTATGGCTGTTTATGTCGCAAGTTTGTGCGGAACATTCGATGCGTGCGTCTGACTTACTGTTGGCAGGTATTTTTTTAATGTTTCCTATAGCGGTAAACAAAAAACTTAGATTTTGACAATATTGGAGACATGCCACAGCCAACTATTTCACAAATTCGCCAGTTCATCACGACCACTTATTCCCGTGACGTCAGCTGCTTCCAATGAAAGTGAACCGCAGTGAGGGGTTCAAAAGTTGAGCTCAAGTGCCTCTGAGTGACTAGCGACCTACTTCTCTTAACCGATGAGCGTCCGAGAAGAGACATACATTTGATTGTATTTACCGACTTTGCTGGAAGAAGAGGTAGTTGTGTGATTTATTGTAACCAGGAAATGTGAGGATCGCGATAAGCACAATGGGCTTATCCAATATGCTTTGGAAATCGTTTTTTCTCTAGTGTGCACCTCATACTTTGCTCGTTATGTTTTCAGGCCCCGAGTAATAGGATATAAGTCCATTGGCATTTAAAACGACTACAATAATTGGATTGGTTAAATTATTTGTTTAGTATACATAATAAATAATTGTCTGATTATAAAATCCCGTGTGTTTGTAAAAAAAAAACTCATCACTTTGTCTGAACAATCTAATACAGAACGCGCTGGTAAGCAGTCGCGCAACCAATTTAAAAACTCTAAAAAGAAGACGCTTTGAAAAAACTCGTGATATAATCATGGAAATTGTTATTTCGTTGTAGAGAGAAACGACATCAAATCTTGATAAAATACCCGGGACATCTCATTTTACTGAACTTACCAGTCTTAGTACGAAGTAGCTACAGTAGTGAACACGACAGATAGTCTTGTTACCGTATCGAGCCCACGCTATACAGCACGCTGGTAGCGGATGCACAAACCTGCGCGTGTCACTTGTTCTGTTCGTAGCTCATAGCGTAGTGACCCATACCTACCGTTGACAATAGAAAACTGAGTTCGTGAATAGTTAATTTTCAAATTTACATTTGCAAATATGTACAACGATATTTTTTTTAGCATGACCGTCGCTACATCATTCTTACGCGTTGCAGCCTGTGTTATTAATAGTTATTTGTCAAAAATATACAACACAAAGAAACATTTAGAAGAAATATATTTATAAAGCTCAACAATGGTAATTGGCCTAAATTTCAAAAGATGAGATTATTTTCACAAATGAAAATAGACCTGCTTACGTCTTAAAGCAGAACTTATTCCAGTGAGGGAAGGAGACAGAGCTATACAGGGTGTCTAGCACCATCTCTTTCTCACACAGGAATAAGAACTGTTATAAGATGTCATGATAAGCCTTCTGGACTCCGATTTATATCATATCCATAGATAACCAGTAACAAGCAGTTAGAAAACTTCAGAATTGTAAACTTTTTGTGGTTTTCAGTGTAGCAGAGCCTTGATGTCCGTCGCGCTATCGACGCAATTATCTTAATCGACGTTTTGTCTGTGTGACCGTCAAGTCTGAAAGGGAAACAATTGACTTTCACTGCTACAATGTTTAATAAGTCCCTCGGGACTTTCAATTAACCGCCATAAAGAAAAATAATAATAATCTGCTTTCATTTTCTTCAGTGATCTTGTCTTAGTGGTTGAAGGTTTTAGGGAATAAGTGATAGAACTGACAGATAGCATATACTTAATATTTGTTTGGAACCAAACCTTTTGACAAATTGGCAAAATAAGACAGCATTTAGTTATATGTGAAAGTCTATGCGGAAGAAGCACTGTAAAATAGAAATAGAAAAGTTTATTTCACTCATAAAGTTTACAAAAATGCTCTTAATCTAATGTGTAATGTTTGGCAATGAATACAATTTCTTTAAGAGGTTACGTTGACGACTATATTAGTATAAACTGTGTGACAGTCATCAGAAAAAAATAAAAAATATACCTAGAGGAATGATTGCTGGAGTATCCAAAGTGTCCTTACATCTGCTCTTAAATGGACTTGTGAAACACTAATGATGACGCGAATAACGTAGCGACCCACTGGGCTCAAATAATAATTTGGTAAAAAGAAAAAGGACTGGATGATTTATTAAAGTGTTGTAAACGCGTGAAAAAATGGAGGGGCTATAGATAGATGGGGATTCAGGGAAGAGAATACGAGCAACATAATCAGAAAAAAAACTCATTGCAAAAATAAAAACCGACTTCCAGAAAAAAAAAGCTAAAAAGTGTTTAATTATTGCAACATTTTTTTTTTAGTATTTTTAGTGTGATGCTATATCACATAATTTTTTATCGAGTATTAATTATCCATTGTTACTAAAGATTAGCAGATCATCCATATATAAATAGAAGAAAAAATATATGTCATAGACGATAACTCGTAAAACACCCACGCAATATAAATAAAATAAATATGGGACCACCTCCAAAGTATACACTTTCGAACAAAAACGTATCCTGAAAATCGGCGAAGTAATAGGTAAAAATACATAAAAAAAACAAAACAAATAAACTATGTTTCACTCGAACTAAACATCACGTAAATCTACATTAACCAGACACAAAATCACAATACTACGACTTTAATGCGGCAATCTTTTCGCAGGTTATAAGGGTTAATAAAACGTATTCGCGTGTAATCTCAGCGATACTGTAACAATAAGGTGACGCCTGTAGGCTCTCACGATCGCCCGCAGCGCCCCCTGAAGGCTGGAAATAGGATTTGCCAAGAACCCCTACCAACTGCTGAAATGAAACGATTGGAAATCCCACTTCCTACTTTATAATTATTCTCACTAATATATTATTATAAAAGTGAAAGTGAGTTTGTTTGTTTGTTACGTCTTCACACCTAAATGGCTAAACCGTTTTTGATGAATTTTGGTACAGAGATAGTTGATACCCTGGAGGCGGAAAAAAATATTGCGATATGAGGAAGAAAAGGGAAAACTTAGCTTTGCTATTACAATAAATAAGGCGCTAAGGCAAAACCTATAAGTAGCAGGTACCTGCAAATCAGGAAAGGGGAACTATTTTACCCCGAATTAAACGCGAGCGAAGCCGCGGGCGAAAGCTTGTTATTAATGTGAATGTTGGTGAGGATGGATGTTTGTTACTCTTTGACGTCAAAACGACTGAACGGATCTTGATGGAATTTGGCACAGAGATAGAATAAAGTCTGAAATAACGCATAGGATAGTTTAAATCGATCAACACGCGGGCGAAGCCGCCGACGCCAGCTAGTTGTTCTATATTTGTGTGTAAATTTTGTAAAGTCAAGTTTTATTCTTAAATATATAATTTAAGAAATCTTTACGAGGGTAGTTAGGCTTGCTAGAGGCTTTTATTATAATTTTGCACTTGTGATTGTGAAGAAAAAAAATTAATCGATCACTAAAGCCGAAAATGAGCATTATTGGAAATGAAAATAAATACCTTTGTTATTTAAAAGCTTTTGTTTGGCTGTTATTCCAAAAGCTCGCAATTTTTACTAGCAGTATGATCCAACTTCGAGAACACCTCGAACGTAAAATGTATTTTTTTAATCTGTCGAGAACCAATAGTTGCGACCTAATCGTCTCGCTCCCGTCACAGCGAGTTCATAAAGGGCAAATCATTGTCACAGCGGTTACAGCTATCAGGCGTTTATCTTTCATATTCGCGACGTAAGCAGAAGTAATATACGCTACTATGTTATGTCTGACTTTTAGGGATCGAAAGAGAATGGCATACACGCTAAATGATTTAATCCATACTGATTTTATATAGTCTTATCATCACGTGGAAATTATGTTTTAGTACTTTTTCTATTTAATTTCGTTTAGGGATCCAAGACGACTATTAAATGAGTTGTTTCCCTGGGACTTTGTCAAGCTTCATTGTTTTGAAGCTATTCAAGTGGTCGCCACTGTTGATTTTGGGTATCAAGAGTGGTATTGGCTCGGGAGTAGTATACCAGACTTGTCCCGAAAAAAGTCTCACGATACATAAATTAAACGAGATAGATATAAGTGACTAATTACAACTATGATGGGCCAAGTTAATTGAACGCGGTTTGGGCCGAAGAATGTTCTACTCTATAGTCTTAGTTAAGAAACATTCCTGAATGAACTAGACATGAGAGCTACTGAGCTGTTCCACCTCGCAATGAACAAGAAGAGAACGTATAAGAGATGAGAGCACCAATACAACAAGTATTTTGAAATAGTTACAATTTTGCTTGATACACTTTTTAATAGAAAACCTCACAATTAAATTTTTCCTAAACCATTGTTCACCAAGATTGGAACCGCATGTTGGTGACAGCGGTCAACAGGCTGAACTTTGTTGATACGTTGCTAAATCGTTTACGGTGGCCGAGCAACCGGTCAGCCGGCCGACCGTGCCGGCGACGAACCGTTAGCGTGCTAGCGAGCCGTACGAAGCGATGGAGTTATTGTAAGGGTGCGTGCGTATAGACTGCCACAGTTCCCAGATGAGTTTTGTCGATTAATAGTTTCTGTTGTTAGTCATGAATGCAATATAAATTTTAAAGGAAATATCCATATATCTACTAAAAATAAATAATCAGCCTAAAATGTTTCCACTACTAGGGGATAGATCTGGCCTGGCCTATTAAGTCTGACAGATTCCAAGTGGAAATGAGAAGACAACACAATCTAGTGCAAGGCTACCGGACTAAACCTGACCAATCTAGTCTAACAATATAAGCTAGATTTATCTTAGTTTCCTGGCTAACGTTTATTGCTTTGTTGTAAACAAAGTGCTTCACAATGCAAGTGATGTTATAAAGAACATCAAAATGAAGGGTTTATTTATTAAACTAGAGACCCGCCCCTGCTTTGCCCAAGTGCAATGGCGTTTTGCCAAAACGTTTTAAATGAAGCTGCGTTAAAATCCTACGCGTATTTTAGAAAACAGAATAATTTGCACAATCTGGAAAATCCGAAAATCCATCTTGTTGTACTTATATAATAAATATATACATAACTACATAGTAACAACTAAACACAATATTCTATGCAAAAACTCACCACAGCACGTCGCGAGTAAGGACTTACCTGCAATCAATAAAACAACAAACAATTAGAACAACACTCAAACAATATTGTTTACGTTCAGCCACGTTGTTTGTTTGGACAGCACTCAGCATGCGAGCTGACAATCATTTCACATCGAAAATTTACGTTTTTGTTTATATACGGTTAGTAGTTGTTAAGATAGTTTGAAAGTTTTGCGTATGATCTCATTTTTAAATGCGCATGCACACTTGTATGCTCGGACTCTTTGTTTTAAGATTCAAAAGTGACTCGTACGAGCGTCGAGACGCTTACAAGCTTTTCAATGCGGGAGACACCTCCGCTCATCCTTTTCTTTTGCGGATGGAAAATCTTCAAATAACTTCCCCCGCTCTGGGCGGAGCAGGGGGAGTGTCAGACTTGTAATAACTAAAACCCACCCATGTGCCTTTTTTTGTTCGTATCTAACTCGCTCACCCTGCCCTAACCACGACATATATATAACACATAACATTTAAAGTGTAGATGATATGAGAGTGAGAAAACGTAGAAGTTAAGAAGATAGAGTTGAAGGAGGAGGAGAAATTAAGTTGGAGTTGTAGTTACAAGACTGCCAGGATTTACCACTGATTTTACATCGCTTTCAATATCAAGCTGATCTTTATTTTGATTCATCTACGGTTGCTATTTGGTTGCTAGCAAAGCCACTGTTAAAAAGACTGTAGATTTAATCCACTTTCGGCTGTCAACCTTACTTGCAACCCAAGATACACATAAACACGGACACAGAATAGTTTTGGTGCACCGCACATTTCCCCAAGGAGACATAATATCCTAGAGGTTGAATTATTTCGTCGTACCGCCTTCGGGCCGGCAGTCGCCTTTTCGTTGTTTTGTGATTTCGTAAAAAACATGATATCATATTTTTGGTATTATCAGGCCCATTTACTCTCTTGTTCTGATTCGTTTGATATTACTAAATTATTAAGTTCAAACTGTACTATCGAACGTCAGTACTAAACGAATTCTGCTAAAAGTTTTTAGGCGATTTCGTAAAAAATAGACTATTTGGATACTATGTATATTTTTGTATGCAACTCTTCGAGATGATGATGATGAGATTATTTTTTTGCAAACATATCTTGTTTCATCTTTGAAATAAAAACTTTTTAAATGGCTGCGAAACATTTTCATGCCTTTGTATATTTTATCTGTTCATGCTCTTTTCATCATCTAGCAAAGCAATCTGCTTCCTATATAGCTGAAATAGCTGAGAACCAGAGTTTACTTCGAGGGACTTCCTGTCTGTCTTTCTCAACCTATAAACATGGTACTTTTTTATAAGTCTGACAAAGACTAGTTGTCAGACGTTTGAGCTTCTGAATACCCAATTGCTATTTTACAAAAACAAATATCATAATATCCTTCCATTTTCCTTTATCCGTGCAATATTTCACATAACTATCTCCCTGCAATCTCCCATTAGCGCCACTTACAGAACTCTTTACGATCACGATCTCAAACGGAATCGCATCTCGAGCCGGTCTCGAGCCGTGCCGGGCCGGATATGAGGTCGTCTGCCGGAAATACGGCGGCAGGCACGGTTGGCCGACGTGGTGGAACAGGATGCTTTGTGCACTGTGTGTCGATGGTGGCTTTATATTGTTCTACAGGGAGTTGGAAGCGAAAAGGATATGAAGACGTTTTCTTTCTTGATGACGTTAGAATTGTTTGAAGCTGCCAAACAAGTGAACGTCAACTAGTAGCAAGTACTTATTCTTGTATAATGTACTAGCTTTTGCCCGCGGCTTCGCTCGCGCTTTATTCACAGTTCCCCTTTCCTGATTTGCAGGTACCTGCTACTTGCGCCTTATATATTGTAATAGCAAAGCTAAGTTTTCCCCTTTCTTCCCTCTTTCTCCCTCATTTTTACGTTATAAAAAATAGCCTATAAAGTCCCAACTATCTCTGTACCAAAATTCATCAAAATCGGTTTAGCCATTTAGGCGTGAAGACGTAACAATCAAACAAACATACAAACAAACTCACCTTCACTTTTATAATATTAAGTAAGGTTGTATTATGAAACGCATGAGATATGGTTTTTAGCGACAGTTAGTACGGGTGGAGATAATATCGATTGTTACTATCGTTTTGGTCCTGTAGGACCTGACATTTATTTGTTTCATAACGATTATACTATAGCAGTACTTTTTGGGCCTGATACAATTATATCCTAAGGTTAAACTGGCAACAAACTATAAAAAGGCATAAAAAATATCTTATCTTATCTCAAGTTATTTGGGAGTGGTATGTCTTCGTCTTCATTCCTCCTGTTTTATACGTCATTAAATGATAAATGATGTTTATTTTGCAAGTAGGTTTTCACAAACACTTTTACACGTCTTTTTTAAAAACTAGATGAGGCCGGTGTATCGTACCCGACTACTCTGAGAAGAAACAGCCGAAACAAACTCAGAGGTCATGGTCTCTTTTAAGGTCCAGACAAAAAATCTTGGTCAACTTACATGAGGACTATGCAGATTAGTGTCTGAAATGGTCTTTTTAAGAAAGCACCACACAGATTGAGTGGACCTGCCCAGTCAGTGCAAGCATTTGTCAGTTATCGTATAACTCGACTCATAAGCCAAGGAGCTCAACGACACGACGAACAATACCAAAAAAGGACATTTGTGTAGGATTTCATCGGCCACCTTCTTTCTTACTAACTTTTGAGTACCAACATGGTACAAATTTAGATTCGGAGCTGCTACTCAGAATAACCTGTCTGTAAATTGTACTCGGTACCCCATTTAACATGGCATTTTGAAATAGACTACGCTTTTAAAAGCTTTTAACTTCTAAATGGATTCGTGTCTATCAATCGTAAAATACCAAACTGACAGAATCTACCAAGCTATATCCTGCTTACATTTGCTTGACAAATCCTTAATATCCCCTATACAATATAGATTTATCTCTTTCAATTCAGTCTCCGACTCTTCGTTCATAGACCATGAAATTGAAACACATCTTAAAGCTGGGTAGCGTTAATAAATGCAGCGTGGGAGGATTGTTATAGCCTGTCTGTTCTACTGAAGCACTTCAGATAATTACGCCGTTATCTCTTTACGTCCTGGAAGCCCATGAGCAAAGAGACAGTGGGGAGCGGAGCGGTGAGAGGTAGCGGTAAGCTGTAGCGAGTACTTGGCCCCAAAAACATAATCAGCCTGGCACACGAGCTTTCCCGTGCAAGTTGGTGGATATAACTGATCCTAGTCTTCGGTAGGTATCTATCGGTTTATTTACACCGTTTTGGGAGCAGTGGTAGTAAACTATATCACACAGTAAAGTGTTTGCTTGGGTTCAAACCCACGACCAACAACTCGAAAGTCGAGACCTTTGCCAGCTCGTGCACCACTGTTCATAGACCAAAATAATTAAATAGGTAAGTTCCTGAAACCATGTCGCTATTGACTATAAATATATATTTCTCTAAACAGAGCCAAAGAGCACTTAACAATTGATATTGGTGGCACAACCCCGTCTATTAATTAGGTGGTGGGTATAGAATTTTATGATGACTGACTGTCGAATGAAAATGATCCGTAACATAACGTGCGCAAGATCATTATTT
This sequence comes from Ochropleura plecta, assembly GCA_905475445.1. Taxonomy (NCBI): domain Eukaryota; kingdom Metazoa; phylum Arthropoda; class Insecta; order Lepidoptera; family Noctuidae; genus Ochropleura; species Ochropleura plecta. The sequence goes on along the minus strand of FR997738.1, from coordinate 270,493 downwards.
ACGTTCAGCTTCAGTACAGGGGTTGTATAAATAATTGTTTTGACTCGCAACTTGAGAGCACTCACAGTCAAGTCAAGTAACAAATTATTTTACGTCGGCGGCAGGTTTCAATACGAGGTCATTGACTCGTAAGTAATTGTATCCCTTAGGATATTTTTCCGTTTCAAAAGTGAAACAAAAGAAATTACTGTAAACGTTCACATTTTCTAAACCAACGACTAACGGTAAACTACAAACGCCGCAAAACACACGCTCAACCGTAAATCCAACCGGCTAAAACCAGATAAAACGGGATAAAACCAGAACGAATCGGTTTTTTGTTCAAAATTACAGCCGACGGGCTAACAGCGTTACGGTAACGAGTGGCAAATGGAAATAAATTGCGTCCACACTCGAACGGTTTTATAAAATGTCGCCAAAGGACGCTTTACACCCGCCGTGTTTACAGTCGTGTTGTGTGAACGGGCTCCCTCTAGTCTGTCCCTCTCTTTACTAGAGGTAACATGTTACTGTTCGTTAGTTACAGGAAATGGATTGTGTACTATTGTGGTGGCCTACTAGGTGAAAAAGCATTACAGAAAAATAATTTATTTTTATGAACAACTATGTAACAAACGGAAAATACAACATGGACACTAAACTATCGATATTTATTGCAACGCATTTGATTTTTCTTATATATGATTTCTTTAGATGAACTTCGATTAGACTCTTACCTTTTACACTAAATTGCAATTGATAAAAAAATTAGAAGAATTTCCAGTGGTCCAGTGGTGGTCATTTGTTTATAAAGTTTGGTGTTAAACTTTATAAACGTATGACCACCAAACAACCATTCGAGTAATGTTGTTATCTTAGTAAAAGTAATGCACAGCCCTGCTTGCCTTATGGTACCTTTTGTTAATACAAAAATAAACGAAAAAATGGACCTTTTTCTCATGACAACGCAGGTGGCGTTGCACTACGACCCCGTAATCCTTTCACATTAAAATAATAATGTTACATACGAATTGCAATAGAAACCGCGTCCATTCATGTTAATAATCCAATCCATTCATATGAATGTAAGCTCGAGCGAGGTGACATGAAGCGAGCCCACTTTCACTATTATATTATTACTACACTGCTAGCTAGAGGATTCAATTACTCGGATACGTTAGAGTTTAATACGTAATTTGTTATATTATCAATTAATACAGCGTCTGATTATGTTAAACTCAAGCAACATGACGAGTTCAATATCTCATAATCCAATATTTAGTTTGTATATTTATTAAAGGTTGTTTCTGAGTGGAGTATTTAATCATCTCATTTATTTAGGAATTCTTAGCGTTTTACAAATTTCTCCGGCATTTTGGATACAGAGTTTAAATTCTGGACTAGTCCGGAAAATTCCAAAATATAGCAACCCCACCGTAGTATTAACTCAAGCTCAAAGCATTTATTTCAATCAGACCATTTTTTTTCGGATGGGAAATCATCAAATAACTTCAGACAACAAAGTCAGACTTTTACTGACTAAAACCCAACCATGTTCCTTCTGTTGCGGTTTACGTTCCGGGGTCGCGGTATCTCTTTCGAACAACCCACAACTTTCGAACAACCCGCAACTCAATCAGACCATTACAGTAACTTTTGAATATCGAAAATAAAAGATGAAGCTACAGTCACAGTCTCAAGGCATAATAACTTGTGAAAGTAACGTAGCCTCCTCTATGGCGAAGAAGATGACTCATAGTTAAAGCCAAATCATAATTTTCAAAAGAAAAATGTTAATAGGTGAAGATAAGTTATCTATACAGACGCTAGTGAATGTTTGGTGCTGATGATCATACAACCCCTTGCTAAAATAAAGGGTTTTCTATCTATGATCTCAATTACAGTCTGACTAACAGAGAAGTAAAGACCTTCCCGCTCCAGACGTATTTTTACTACGTTTGTAACAATTAAAATATACGAGCAATAAAATCGCCGATTAATTTTATTGTTAATTATAAAATTGCTCACCGCGGCACACGGCGGCCTCAGCTGTACGAATGGAAATATATTCCTTTAGCGTGTAACGAGGGATTTAATTATTATCCCACATATTTAAACGATAAACAATCAGTAATTAATTTTATCTAATTTCACAAGCGTGAAATTAGATAAAATTAATTTAATATAAAATTGGATAACTGAAGGGTTGGAATTACTTGTATTTTGCTTGCTTTTTGCCACAGGACACAAATTTAGACGGCAGCTGCTTCTCAGTTTTTTTTAATGGAGAAATCTAATTACACCTTGGCCTGAACTAGGAATCTAACCCACGACCTCTTACTCTGAAGTAGAGCTTGGGACCACTAGAACAACGAAGCAGATTTAAAAAAAAAATATTATTTATCATCTGTGTTTTTACTTTTACTGATTTGGCCGTGGCTGCGTTGTAGTAGAATTTCAAAGAAGTAGGTACTGGTACTGGTACAGGTAGGTAGGTAGGTAGAGGGTAGGTCCTACGTTTTTAGCAAACAAACTACAAATGAATAAATAAGACACCATGAGCAAAACCGAGCAAGAGTTTCAGAGCAGATAACGAAGCGCTCTGATTGGCTACTTCTTGCGCAGCTAATAAAAAGGGTTCCAATTTCAAATTTCTTGCACCCAATGGGACCCAATTAGGTCTCACACGTCCTGAAGGACAGACGTGTCACAGTACGGTTAGCTGAATGTATAGACATTTATTACGCAGTCTGAATTCAATGTGGTTGCTCAACATATTGCTTAGTCTATTGGGAATTATTATATAAAAGGGGACGGAAAAGTGTGTGGAGTTTGTTTTCATTGGTCCTTCTAAAAAGAAGATTGGCAGAGGGGTGGTGCCAACGCTTCGTTTCATATTTTACAATTTCTTTCAGCAGTGACTCTCGGACTAATAATAATAAGAAATAAATAATAATAACTAATAATACTAATATCAGAACTCTGTAGGTGAGACACTATAAAGAAAAAAGTGTCTAAGGCACTTGTCTCACCGGCAACGATTAACGAGTAACGAGTAGAGCTAGAACTAGAAACGAGTTATGCATCCTCTACACGTCGGCGGACGCGTCCGCCGATACCATCGGCGGACGCGTCCGCCTACGTGTAGAGGGAGTGATTTGCTCGTCTGTGGTAGGTATTTGACGTCGGCAGACGCGTCCGGCACTTATCCGTTTGTTGTCGGTTTTTGTTGCACGGATCAAAGGGATCTGGCGCGGGCGCCCGGCGCGAGCGTGCGGTGTGTCCACACGTCTGACGACGCATCAGTGTTCAGCGGGAAGCGAGTGAGAGTGCACGCGTGATTTTCGCCGTTCTTTTTTACCTACCGCCGTTTTTTTCTTGCTTGTTGAAATGGCAAACATGAGCACAGAGGAAACATTTAAATTTCTGGAGCTGTATCAAGCAGAAAACTGCCTGTGGAATCCCAAAAATAAATACCACAAAAATAAAAATGTTGTAAGTACACAATTCATTCATTTTATTTAACTATCTACTTACAAATTCAGTTGAGTTTACTGTAAATTGGTTATTAGATATTAACAATGTGGATTTATGACGGGTAGGCAATTGTTATTTTAGTTCGAATTAAAGCCGCATTGAAACACGGTCAAAGTTATAATACAGTTTTATGTGAATGGGTATTTTGATCGTGTTAACGCGACACACGACAACTTATTTTGACCACCTGTTATTATGCCCATTGATATAACCACAATGATTATACTTACTTATTTTATTTTTTCAGATTAATGATTCATGGAAACGTATTGCTGATACGATGGGCATTCCAGTGCATGAGTTAAAAAAGAAAAAAGATAATCTTCTTAGTACATTTAGAACGAATTTAAAAAAAAGAAATGCATCCATTCGGTCAGGGGCGGGAACAGAGGATGTGTATCAGCCCATATGGATATTTTACGATGTGATGGCTGCGTTTTTAACAGATGTTTACGAATCCACAAGTATTCTAAATACAGAGGAAAAAGTAAGTAAAAATAAAACATTCTTTATTTTTGGATTATTTATTTATTTGAGTAGCCAACACAACATACATTTCTATATACTTATCTTAAATTTATAGGTATTTAGATACTACTAGATTACTAGGTACTTTTGAATTAATGGTTATTCTCGTTAATATATCTGGTAAATTTTAATCGCGTTTCAACTGCACATGTAGGCGCTCTTCGAGGTATAGGTTGCAGTGGATCGAATGTTCCCGTGTAATTTTGTCTCCAAGACCCTGGTTGGATTAATTCTCCATTGAGATACTTATCTTCTGAATTTGGGGGACTGTACAAATGTTGAGATGTTTTACTTTTTCTTAAGAAATTGTGTAACAAGACACATGTCATTGTAATTAAAGATGCTTTAGTGATATTCAAGGGTATAGGCTTTTTGAAAATTCTGAATACGCTAGACATTATACCAAAAGTATTTTCGACTGCTACACGCGAACTAGAGAGCTTTTGATTGAATAATCTCTCTGGAGTACCAAGAGCGTGATGCCCTGGAAATGGTTTCATAATATGTGTACTCAATGCAAATGCGGCATCAGCTAAAAATACATAGGGTAAGCTTGTATTACTATTGGGTAAGCAACTAGGAGAAGGCAAGTTGATCACATTTGTGTCAATTTTTTGCTTTAAAACACTTTGATTATAGACTCCACCATCGCTAATTCGCCCTGGGCAACCTATATCTACAAACATAAAGCAGTAGTCACTATCAACTAGTGCTAAGAGTACAATACTGAAATGCCCTTTATAATTGAAGTACTCCGTTGCGGTATTGGGTGGCGGTAGAATCATGACATGTTTCCCATCTAAAGCGCCAATACAATGAGGAAAATTAAATCCTTTTGCCTTTGCAAGCCATTCATCCGTAGTGTTAGGTATCTGAAAATAAAAATATATAGTCAATTTAAAAAAAAAAAACGCTGGTTTGCTCTTTAATGTAATATTATTATTTAAATATATTTTTATTGAATTTTTTCTTTCCCAGACACAACCTGATTTGTATGAAGAGGATAGCGCTTCTAACGTGCAGGTTAGTGATAATATTCCGGATGCTAAAAACGAAGACCATAATGATGCCGACATCCCTACTACATCTCAAAACAAACCAATTATTCAGTCACAAAAACGTCGTGCTAAAGATCCACCCGAAATGCAAGAAGCCAATAAAAAAATGAGTACTGCTTTTACAGCATTAAATAAAGCATTGGCTAACAAAGAAAACATAAAAGAAGAAGACGAATGCGATTTATTTTGTAAAATGTTGGCAAAACAAATAAGGGAGTATCCAAAACTTGAAAGGGAAGAAATAATGTACGAGCTTCATGGTGTTATGATGAACAGACGTCGTCGTTACAACACGATGCAGGGTAGATCATATGCTGTTTCTTCTCCTTCACAAATAATCCTCAGTCGACCTAGCACGAGCAACAGCATGTATCTATCAACACCGTCACCTGTATACGTAGTAGACTCCCCCCATTCAGTTCAGTCACCACCACAAAATATGGCCAATCAACAAACCGAAATGGTTAACATTATTTCACAAGAAGTACTTGTACCACAAACAAGTTAAATGTATTACGAAAGCTGTTTAAATATGACGGACGATAATAACACCGATCACCCTTAATTTGTCAAAGCAAACTGAAAGTACCTACTTACCTATTTGTCAAAGCAAAGTTTTTTGTAAACTGTTGATTATTCATTACAATACAATTAATAATAAAGATTTTGGATTAAATTATGTGGTTTACCTTCACTAAATCCTTTAACACGTTATTGAGCGCTAAACATACTTCAGGAACAATAATGGATATAACTTGGCTTGAAATTTTAAACAGGTAATGCAAGCTTCTATAGCTATCACCAGTAGCTAAATATCTTAATGTTACTGCCAAACGCACTTTCACTGGAATGGCATCCCTCCAATCTGTATCTTTTTTAGCAATCGTTGGAGATATCTTTTGTAGTAAATATTCAAAATCGCTGCTAGACATTCGAACAAAATTATTAAATTCTCCAGAGGGCTCTGCATATAGTTCTGCAAACTGGTTTTCCATGCTATTCCTGCGAAGAAACAGAGTAATGTAAGAAGTCGTTACCTACGTTAAAAAAAACTTTTTAGAAAAGAGAACCGACTTCAAAAACACTAACCCGTAAGAATATCCAAGTATATTGCCGAAGGTCATCATTAAACTAAGAAGTATTATATACTATAACCTCTACCTAAATGTAACAAATCCTTTTATGAAAACCGCAAACATACATACAAACATACAGGTCAAACTGAGAACCTTCTTTTTTTGAAGTCGATTAAAAAGCGTACAAGTTATATTATGAATAAAAAAATCCCACTTACTTTGTTCGGTTTCTATGTATAGTCAGCATCCACCACCTTCTTCTTCTCCATTTTTTTTTAATAACTCTATTGCGATAGACGCTTAAATAATACTTGTAGGTACTAAATAAATAAATAGCTGCGGCAGCAACGGTCTCTATATCCATTCTGCGTGCGTACGTGTTGCATCTGACGAGAACCAACATAGAATGAACGACCTGGCGACGTGTGGACGGCTCGTAGAGATTCATCTGCGGATGCGTCTGCGGACGTCTGCAGACAAATCTGTCTACGTGTAGAGGAGGCATTAGCGAGACGCGGGGAGCAAGTGCGTAGTTCCGATATTTGTGTAGCTCGGCCATAAGCGAGTGTGCGAGTGAGGCGGGCGATTACTCGCCTCACTCGCTCGCGGCAGTCAAGCGTACAGTCAGTCTTGCGGCCTCATACGCGACCAAATGACATGACCACTGGTTGCTCTCTCGGCGTGAGTTCTAATCGCTTGGCGAGTATCGCCGAGCGAGTGTTATCTTTCATAGCTCTTGTCGCTCAGCGACAAACTAGTGAAGCGAGTGCTCGCCGGCAGTGTGAACAGTCAGCGATCAACTGTTTGTATATGCATCTCTTTTGTTCACACGGAAAGTATATCTATTGTACGTTTCTTGAGCGAGAAAATAGCCGATAGTTAGTCGTTTTCTCGTCGTGGGTGGGACAACTGCCTAAGTGCGAGTCTTACTCGCGCACCGAGGGTTCCGCACAAACTTGCGACATATACGGCCATATCTTTTAACTGCGTGGACTTAGAGCGTTGTATTTTTTAACAGTTAAGGAAGTATAGACTTAAATATATCGTTTTAATTTCACCTCGTAACCTGTACGCGATCCCTAGATAAATAGTCTTAACAGAGAGATAGATGGACAACAAAGTGACTTTCAACAAATTGATGTTAGCTTTTGAAGATAATGTCATTTGAATTCTTTCGCTAATAGCGTGTAACTTTGTGCGACCGTTTAGAACCGTGTCACATTTGTACTAATACTTAGAAATCAAACTAGGAGCAAAGCTCTCTGACTAATAGAGTTAGTTATCCTAAGCTCGTACGGTCAAAGTCCTAAGTTAAAGTCTCAAGTCTGAGCACAAAGTTGAAATGCTATTAGTCAGAAAATTCTCAGGATAAGTCCGGAGTTAAGGAGCGCGCCCGACGCATGTCAATATGCTAAGCTCGTATTCTGTGAGACTTAATACCGTTATCGGTGACATGTGGGAGCACTTTTATATTACTATACACGTCTGGCTGTCTCTTCTGGGAACATAGACCTTGATGTGTATTGTTTGGAACATTATCAAATTCGGGTTTCTGGTAATATTCAATTATCGGTATAATCAATCAGATTGTAGGATTACCTCTATACAATGGACAAGCTCTTGTACCTAGTTTTTAATAACAAAACCTAGGTATAAGAGCGTGTTGAAACCTAATGGTACTTAATATTAACAGTATCTTTAGGTTTTTAATAGTAGATAACAACACACGGACTGTCATTACCCAATGATTAGGCAGAGATGTGCCCAGTTCGTCTAATCCTGAAAATCCTAACTAATATTATAAAAGCGAAAATAAGTTTGTTTGTTACGTCTTCACACCTAAATGGCTAAACCGATTTTGATGATTTTTGGTACAGAGATAATTGGGACCCTGGAGGCGGACATAAGCTATTTTCTTTTTAATATTGCGATATGAGGGAGAAAGAGGGAAGAAAAGGGAAAACTTAGCTTTGCTATTACAATAAATAAGGCGCAAGGGTAAAAACTATAGGTAGCAGGTACCTGCAAATCAAGAAAGAGCAACTGTGTTACCCCGAATTGAACGCGAGCGAAGCCGCGGGTAAAACTATCTCTGTACCAAAATTCATCAAAATTGGTTTAACCATTTAGGCGTGAAGTAAATGATAAATGATGTTTATTTTGCAAGTAGGTTTTCACAAACACTTTTACACGTCATTTTTTTTTAAACTAGATGAGGCCGGTGTTTCATACCCGACTACTCTGAGAAGAAACAGCCGAAACAAACTCAGAGGTCATAGTCTCTTTTAAGGTCCAGACAAAATAATCTTGGTCAACTTACATGAGGACCATGCAGATAGTGTCTGAAATGGTCTTTTTAAGAAAGCACCACACAGATTGAGTGGACCTGTCCAGTCAGTGCAAGCATTTGTCAGTTATCGTGTAGCTCAACTCATAACCCAAGGAGCTCAACGACACGACGAACAATACCAAAAAAAGGACATTTGTGTAGGTCGCTTATAGTACTCAAACTGCCAGACTATCGTCAAAAAACAAAGTAAATAAAAGAAATGATCCACATGGTCTTCACATTCACAATAAACAAATAAAAATAAAAAATAAATACAAAATTAAATTAATGAGATCATAATGAAATCATAAAATGTCATAAATTAAAATAATAAGGAAAATAAAATGTCACAAATAATAATAATAAAAAGAAATGTAAAAATAAAAAAATAAACAAAGTAATGTCAAATTGTATAAAATAAAGGAATAAACAATAAATAGGTGAAACAAAGGAAAATCTTGACACTCACAGAGCAAATTAAATTGGAGCAGCTTAATCCCAAGCCTTTTTATCTTCAAGGTAATGATTCATATTATAGTAAGCTTTCAGATATACCTTACGTTTTATAAAAGATTTAAATTTATTGAGGCTTAGTGTTTGAATATCGCTTGGTAGTTTATTATAATAACGTATACATTGGCATGTGAACGTACCCCCTATTTTTTTTTTTTTTGAAGAGGTAACAAACTCACTTTCGCTTTTATAATATTAATAGTAAGGATGGTAAGGATTCTCTGAAATATTTGTACGCTAGTAACATCATTATTACGCGTAACATTTTTTATTTACTATAAACTCACAAATAATAATAATTCACTGACAGTAGACTGACAGCTTTTCCTTCAAAACCAACACAAAATGTAATCAAACACAGCTTCCCTAACAAGTCGCGCTGTAAGAAACGCAGTTGATTTATTCTTATTCCTTTCCAGCCAATCAGCGCGAGATCTAATCCCACGGAGCCATCTAATTGGCTGCCCCACGAGTGCTGCGCGACGCGATGTAATAAGATTGTTGCGACTTCACGTCGGGGTAATAACGTTGCTGACTATATTAATTACTGCAAAGTTTTCGAAGGGCATGTCTTTTTTCAAAAAAAAACTTTGCTTTACACTAGGAATTTCTCCTGCATCGTCAAGTATGCACGTCTGTAGTCATGTATGTATGATATATTGTCAAAGATCGATTGATCTGTTCTCCGCAACCACAACCCAATTTCTGGGTTGTGGAACCATTTGGTTAAACTGCACGTCAAGCTTTTTATTGCTTATCACGACTGATTAATAAAAGAGTAAGTATTTATATGCAAATAATAGCTTTGACTTTAACTTGGCAATACTTTCCAGGGAATGGAAGAGTCCCGGTATATTTTGAAATTTCATTAATAAACATGTATATTTATTAATCCACCCCGCCTTGAAAATCGAACTTTGCGTAATTTTTGTTTCAGTTAATTGGAATAGTAATGTTAGGTGTAGTGCAGTTAGATTTAATTAAACCGGTTACCTTACACTCAAATAATAAGTCTTCGTATATCTAAGCCACCTCAACATAATATCAAAAGAAGTACTGCAGAAACCCGTCAAACAGAAACCTCTTTCATCTCTTAAGCGCGTATTCTTCATGAAAATATTCTGAATATTTGAAGCGCGTGTAAATGCCCGTTTCATGTTGTATAACATTATTTGTTCGTACTGTTACAACATTCATGGCTCGTCTCGCTTGCCATTCAACACATACTGCTTACTTAATTAGGAATGTTGTTTGAAATTCTAGATATTTTTATGTTTCTGGAGTAGGGTAATGTAGGGTGAACACATTACAGTACACAAGACTAATTACGTACAAAAGCATGTACTTCAAATTATTAATGTTAAGCGTAAACTGCTCTTGAAATTGCTCTGAAGTAGATTTCGAATTATTAATACAACCTAATTGCGTGTTTGAGCCTTTTAGTACTGATACAAATGAAGCTTTATTCACAAGACACATCTAATCAAATCGAGAGTTTCGTCCTCATAATTATATGATATCACTAGCTTTTGCCCGCGGCTTAGCTTGCGTTAATTTCGGGATAACACAGTTCCCCTTTCCTGATTTGCAGGTACCTGTTACCTGTAGTTTTTGCCCTTGAGCCTTATTTATTGTAACAGCAAAGCTAAGTTTTCCCTTTTTTCCCTCTTTCTCCCTCATTTCTCACTTTAAAAAAAAACCTATGTCCATCTCCAGGGTCCTAACTATTTCTGTACCAAAAATCATTACAATCGGTTTAGCCATTTAGGCGTGAAGACGTAACAAACAAACCTACAAACTCACTATCGCTTTTATAATATTAGTAAGGATTATGACAATATGATATCATTGCCTTGACATGCTCTGAAGGTTGACAGTGTCATGCTCACTTAAATGTCGCGCCCTCCCTTCAAAATGGTTGAGCTGAATGAGGCTGATCCATGCGTCATGTTCGTGAACTAGCGCCGTCAATTGGGACCGGTCATCGCTAAGCTGCCACGTTTTATTTTAATATATATTTATTGTCAATTTTGCTTTTACTGTGGACGCTCTTAATGTGCACATCCTGACTTCATCATTCTCACATATTTGTATAATCTCAACATGAATGATGTAACAATGATCTTGTAAAATTATTATGATTTAAAAGAGTGTCCATGGAGATTACCCATTCTTCAATAGAGATCAACACTTTGGAATGGGTATCTACAGTACTTTCACAAGTTATTTTGCATTGTGTCTGGGACTGTAGCTTATTTCTTTTTGTTTCTTGACATTCAAAAGTGCCTGTTATAGGCTGATTGAAATAAATGCATTGAGTTTGAATTTAATATGAATTCACGCCCTTTTAAGTTTGTAACTAGGCAAAGCAGACTCTGCAGAAAACGCCTGCTTGATCTTTTATTTTGTGGTTTTTCTGATGCATCGAATGATTTCTCTCGCTCTGAGTGGAGAGGAAGGGAGTATCAGTCATGTGCTAGCTAACACCCACCCGTGTTCCCTCTTTTGCCCTTTGTGTTCCGGAACCGCGGTATCTCTTTCGAACTGACCAGCAAGCCTACTGCGATCTTGACATATTACTTTAGATTCGTCCACCCACGCATCTAGTCATACAAACTGGACGGTTGTGGTTAACTGACCTTTTTAACATTTTCCAAATACAAAGCAAGTACCACAAAAGACAAAAAAGCAAAACAAACAATTATAGATCACAGCTCTATCAGATGAGATACAGAAAAAGATTGCTTTCAATTCCTTTCAAAGGAACGATGAATGGGAAGGAACGACTGAACGAATAATGGAATTCATTCGCGAGCTGATTGACTCGCTCGCGATAACTTTTGGAATAAAACCGACGTTTGGTCGGTCATAAATTCTCTCCGATTAGATTTAACCGACTGTGCGGAGGCTGGTACGTATGTTGAATGACAACTTTGCAAATGCTCGACCCAGTTAAGAGTTTGGCTTTCAATTTAATTGAGTTAACTTGTGGTGCTTATGTGTATGAGCTTATTTCGCTGCTCGTTGAGGTCACGAAAAGTTCCCAACGGTTTTACGAAGTGTAAACGTTCTTTTATATTTTCAAAATACTGTTTTTTACTTTACAATCACCTGTGAGATGAGACGTAGAACTAAAATAAAAAATATCTAGTTTTTAAGTGACAGAACAGATGTAAGAAGACTTTTAGCGAAGTCGAAAGGCACTTGTCCTTGGCACTCCTGGTCATTACGTAATTTTTTTAAACTATACTACTGGATAAAATTAAGGGATCAAAAAAATAACAACTTGTTTTTTTTCATTAATTTGCAAATTTATTCTAATCTAAAAACCAGACACTTGGAGCTACAATTTCCTTTTTTTATTTCCCGTACAACCATTATCTCGAAGCCTGTTGAAAATTTATCAAAAAATTGTTTTTGTTTAGATTGATTCTTATTTTTTTCCAGTAGTGTATTTTCATTTTAAGTCTTTTAGATCAATCGAGGCCTATAGGAGAGCAAAGTTCCAACTATTCCGCAGGCTTATTTTTATTTATAAGCCTGTTCTGTCCCAATCCCTCTTGGCAAAAGCCTCCACTCATTACTTCCACTTTTTGCGATGTGGCTTTCTCTAAAATTTCAACATTTCAATAGTAATTCATCACTTTTGAAACATCTTCGTCTCCAAAATCCCCTGTGATTGGTGGATTGATTCTATGCGTCCCTCGTCACAGGAATTGTATCGCATCGGCAAAGCATTGTATTGTAGGCAAACAAGCCTCGTTTTCCCATTTCACTCGTATTCATGTCATACCCACTACTTCAAGCGATCACATACTTCAGCAGCCACGACAATCAACACCGAACTCTATTTCGTCGATAGTAAGGTACAAATTGGAGTGGCGTTGTTTTATTTGGGTGAAAGGCATTGATTGCTTGGCGATTAAAAAGTGGAATCGGTCGATTTATGCACGAGTTCATACGTGTTTGTGAATAAAAACGTTTAGAAGCAAATATTGATCGAAGTGGAACCGACCGACCGAAAATTGATGATTGGTTTTCAGTTTTAAATGTTTTGTTTAAGTTTAGAGCTTTGTCAAAAGCTTTTGCAGCATCCATCCCGTTTAGTTTCCATTTATCAATGTTTTATATATGGTCTATATAGAACGTGTGGAACAATACAATGTTAACATCGATTGATAGCTATAGTTGTTGCGAATGTGAACTGTAGTATTTTAACTATTTTTAATTACATTTATTAAGTTTTAAAAAATACGCGTATCAGTGTTGTGGGCAAGTTCTATGTCAATATTAATTCATTTCAGTTCTGCACCATTTATTAATATACAGTGGCTTGAAGCGTATAAAGTTATTTTTTATATTAAAAAAAAAACCTTGCCTCGTGGGTGCGTTTACAAACATTTAAACTCACATACACAAACACCCAGACCCGGAACAACTATCTGTAGGTCATGCAAATATTTGTTCTGTGCGGGGATCGAACCCGGGACACGCAGCGCAGCAGTTGATCGCTCAGCCACTGCGCCAACCGTGTCGTCAAAGTAAACGACACGATGAGAGTGCTGTAGACAAACATGTGCGACAGACTACACTTCAGTTCTTCCGGTGCTCTGTGAGAGGGGAGCTTGCGTGAACAGTGGACTTTAGATGCTTTGGTCGAACTTTCTTTCATCTTTTCCTGAAAAAGAAAACTTTGCCCTCTAGTAGGTACTATTCCTGTATGGTGGGTGCGTGTTCCGTGCGGGAATCGAATCCGCGATATCCAATTGTAAAACGCAGAAAGAAGAAAGTTAAGAAATATGTAAATAGTATTCTGTAACAATAATAATTATTCCGTAATGACAATGACCTAAACTCAAACAACAGAGAAACAACTAACATATCTCGGCTTTGCACACGAGGTTGTCGACATATGGAATGTGAACTCGGCTAATATTCTGCCGATTGTCGTAACTGCCAATGAACTGATAGCCAAGAGCCTCGATGACCATCTGTCGAAGCTCTCCTTAGACAGATCGATCAAGGACCTGATTCAGAAGGCAGTACTCTTCGATATGACCTACATTGAGGAGGTTCTTGTCTCTGGAGCCCTAACCACCGGTAGCTTGGACCCTGCTCCCACAACCGGCGAAAACTAATTTTTATATACTTTTTAAGAAATATTTAAAAGTGAGAAAAAAGTAAATAAAGGATAAACATAAACTCATAACTATGCCTATTCCAAATACTTAGCCACGAATCTAAGCCCGCCCTTTATGATTGCTTGCGAGGCTCATTATAAAGTACGTAATAAGGTCAGGACGGTCTCTGCTAAACCTTTTTGGGTTTGTAACCCTTCGGAGGGTAACTATATCTAGCGCTGATATGTACATACACAGAACCCATTACATACAACATTAGTTTTTCTTTATGCGAAACCCGAAACACGTGTCTAGTATATTTATGGGAAGAATCTATGTACAAAATTTCAGAACTTTATCATGAAAAATCAGAAAGTTATAAGTTTGGTATTTTACCTGGCTGTCTGTACAAAAACACGGTCACCGCGCGGCACAAACGGCACCGCACGTGTGTACTGTCGCTTGTCGCCGTATGATTTCGTATACCTACTAAGTGTCCAACTCGTAACCTTTTATTTATATTTTTGGGACAAAATATAACATGGTGTAAAAATGATTGGAATCGATTCAGTTACTTATTCTGAACAAACTATATTCAGGTTTCGCATATACTAAAAATAATGTTGTAGAGAATGTTACATTGATATAACAACAAATAACACCAGTTAATTGTTTTATGAGTTACGTACCTTAAAAGAAAAACAAACGGAACCCTAATTAGATCACTTTGTTGCCCGTCTGTCTGTCTGTCTGTCAAGACTCCTAATCTCCCCTAATCGGGAACGCGTGGAGATATCAAGTTGTAATTATCAAACCTCGACACGGTTGGCGCAGTGGCTGAGCGATTGACTGCTGCGCTGCGTGTCGCGGGTTCGATTCCCGCACGGAACAAATATTTGTATGGACCTGCAGATAGTTGTTTGTGTATGTGAGTTTAAATGTTTGTAAACGCACTTACGACACAGGAGAAATTCCTAGTGTGAGGCAACGTTCTTAAAAAAAAAAAAAAAGTTTACGCAGTCAAAATATATGGCTGTTTATGTCGCAAGTATGTACGGAACCCTCGGTGCGTGAGTCTGACTCGCTCCTGGCCGGATTTCTTTTGATGAGGTTGCATGTTCATGCTTCATCACCGCGTCCTCTCCATTTCTTTGTAATGGAGTAACAATAAACACCAAATTAGTATTTCATCATTTTCCTGCCCTTGTCCCATTCTATTTGGGGTCGGCGCAATACGTTTTCTTCTTCCATTCTACCCTATCAGACGTCAAATCAGTATTTGCAATTCATAAAATAAAATCTCGTTTGTAAATCCCGAAAGGTTACGCTGTGGTGCAGCTACCTGTTATAGTACACACGAAGTCCCACGTAATAAGGGCGACCCTATTGACATCAACAGGGCTTCCTTAGGAAGAAAAACCCTATTTAAATATATTCGTTGGTAATTGTTTTTTTTTTCAATTTAAAAAGTACATAGAATCATTACATTGCAAAACAATGCGCTCTAAATTACTCCTGAATACGAACAGACCATTCCCATGATGACACATGACACACGTCTAATACATAGGATCACATTTGTCCCTCGCTCCCCAAATAAAAACGAATACGTTTACCTGTCAGCGTACCGTAATAAAGTTACCGTTTAGCAGGAATGGATATTTCCATTAGCCAGTAATCCACGCCAGTAACGCGGAATAGTCACTGGCGCGAGTAAATTGGCTCACCGGTCGTCAACCCGTACCTATACTGGACAGTATTAAAAGCTATAGGTATTAAGGGTTTGGAAATATTGGTTGAGTTTTGCGTACCTACTTTTAGAACTCAAATTGGACTTAGGTTGCTATTACAAAAGCTATTGGCCGTTAATCGATACGATAAAGGATTTTCGTACTAAAACGGGCATATTTATTTATTGGGATCTCTAGGACAAAGGATGCACAGATACATTATAATACAAATACAATAGGTTATTTTAACTGTGTTCCTTCAATTATAGGAGACCACAGCATGGACATAATATAACTAGGTGTTAACACAGAAATAATTATCAAAGTCAAAATTGTAAACTATTTTAAAATTATTGAAAATTATAACATAGCGGGAAAAGAAAACGTAATGTCAATAAAAAACAAGATATAGAAATTAATTGAATTTAAGTATATATCCGTAACATGAAACGATATAAATCTTCGAATCGCCGAAGGGTTAGGCAGAGGTTTGTTTACCTATACACCCAATCGAGTCCAACCCAGGACCTCCTGCTAAGCAGACAATTGACAGCAGAGCGGCCTGCCAGGGCCTCCGCCTACCGGGGTTGCGGGTTGTTCGAAAGAGATACCGCGGCCCCGGAAGGGCAATTGAAGGTACATGGGTGGGTTTTAGTCAATACAAGTCTTACACATCCCCCCAAAAACAAAAAAAGAAGCAGACACTTGACCTTCGCAACAATATTCCCAATCAACAACGGTTATAGCAAAATTGACTGACAAGGTTATATCGCGGCGGATATCATTTTGTAGATATCTTATCTCACCTCGCTGTAGTCAAATGTTATTCCCTTGTTGTACATATTCCGAAACAATCAATTTAGAAAAAGGTTTAATGGCAACTTAAAGTAAAGTTTTTGTTTTTCAATAAATCGATGCTTTTATGTAAACGATTGATTTTTATCTGCTTTTGAAAAAGTCTTGAGTTTTCTTACTATATACTCAAACAAGCTCTTTCCACTACAGCCAACATCTCTAAAACATTCACATATCAAATAAAAACACACTCTACAATAAAAAAACTTATCTGTTCAAAGTTTGAAGTTAACCAGCTCACAACACACGGTCAACCGCGCGTCACCACCAACACTCGCAATAATACTAATTAATAAAATCACTTCTAACATGTTCGTGGGGATAACTGAATCCACAATTAATATAACACAACGCGAGAGGGACTCTGTGCAACGATCCGTAGTTGAAAAGGTAACGGAAGGTACCTTTTTATTTAATAGCCGGACTTATTTGGATTTGGCAAAAGTTAGATCATAACCTACGTTAGGAGAAAGGATAGTTTTTCTCTATCAAATATTATGATGATGACTGATGTGATGATGTGGCGGGTGCGTGGCAGGGCCAACGGTGGCTTGATGACCGTAGCAGATAGGACTCAATCATCTGCCTAGCCTTTTCCCAACTATGTTGGGGTCGGCTTCCAGTCTAACCGGATGCAGGTGAATATCAGTATTTTACATGGAGCGACTGCCTATCTGACCTCCACAACCCAGTTAGTACTGGGTAATACGATACCCCTTGGTAAGACTGGCTGTCAGACTTTCGGGACACTGACTACCTGTAACGACTGTCAAAGATCTACAAATGACAGCCGGGACCAACGGCTTAAAGTGCTTTCCGAGGCACGGAGGAAACTCGGTATGTAACAGGTGGTCACCCATCCACAGACCAACCTAGGCAAGCGCGGCTTAACCTAAAGATCGACCCGAGCGGCTGCTATTATTTAGCCGCGAGCTCCTCAGATAGGACTGATGACCTTATTTGTAAACACTGGACGACGACGCTAGTGTTGCCTTCAAACCGTACCCAGAAGTAATGTGTGCATTGTTATTGTGTATGTGCATTGTGATGGATTATTATTGTTATAAGCTTTGCCATGTTATGTATTGACCAAGGTATTTATGTTCTAACATTAGTTTGTAAGTGGTGTATGTCTTTACTAACAATATTAGATTGTACTGATCTGACAAATAAAATATATTCTTGAGAGGTAATTTCCGAACGAAGCCGCGGTCATAAGCTTGTACGCAATAAAACATGTAATGGTATTGGTCCGAGTAACGCGAGTCAGGCGCGGCGCGGCGCGGCGCGGTGTCGAGCAAACGTAATTGATTGATGATACGTCACTCTATCATATTAGATCTTGTGCCGTAGTGACTAGTTTTTGCGATAGATAGGGAATTTCTTAATCGAAGGCTGATTTTGTACGAGGTCATATGGTTAAACCTTGTACAAAAAAATGCGTGTAGAACGAATTTTTTCCGTATAATTCTGCTTTTTCCCAGGTACTTTTTTTTTAATGCGAAATCATCGTTTAGTTTTCTTACTCTAGGCAGAGTGTCAGCTTTGTACTGTCTTGTTCTGTGTTATAATAATCTGTGGTCACCTCCAGAATATTGTCTGTGACCCAGAGCAAGTCGTGTCATGCGTTGTGAGAGGGTGTGCTCCTAATTGAATATAAAAGATCTATATAGTATTTGACTTTTATTAACATGACTAAAACCTTTCCATGTTCCTTCTTTTTTCCTTTATGTTCCTGGGCCGCAGTATGTCATTTAAACAACCTGCCCCGACAGGAAATAAAAAGAGGTATTGAGTTTGTCACCACGTTCTACAAAAGGGTTACTGGGTTCAGGAATTTCTGAATAGCAGTCAGGAATTATGCACGATTGATGGCAATAAGTTTGCCCCTTACTATGTGGGACTTTAACAAAACGTACAATGTGCGTTTACTATTAGATAGATACACCAGCGCCTAACTCTTCAGATATCACCAGCGTTGTCATATCATGTAAAGTTTATTAAAATGCTAGCACAAATCTCAAATAAACTTTTACGATAAAATCCCTGAATTCAAAAAGTGTACTAACTAACAATCATGCTATCTCAGAAATAAATTCCAAACATAAACTTGACTGAATGGCCGGTTGCGATCAGAATGGCGTCAGTTCACCGAACATGTGTGACGGAGCGGGAACTAACGATAACTTCAGTTATCTCCGTATACAATATAACGCACAGCGAGAATAGTTCAACAGCTTTGCATGTGCATAATAAGCATAACTACTTATTGCATCGCAATATTGTCATATTACTTGCAATAGAACTAAAGATAGTTTGTAAAGTATTTCCTTGTATACACTTTAGCTTAGAGTGGAAATTGTAATCTGTGAAGTATTTTATTTTTGGGGTGGGAAATCATCAAATAACTTCCCTCGCTCTGGGCGGAGCGAGGGGGAGTGTCAGACTTGTACTGACTAAAACCCATGTTCCTTCCATTGCCCTTTACGTTCCGGGGCCGCGGTATCTCTTTCGAACAACCCGCAACCCACATCGCACATCTGTGAAGTATTCATTAGTTGCCAATATTTTAGTTGTTCAGTTTGATGAGTAGGTTACCTGATAAAAAAGTTTTGGTTTCGTGAACAGTGTTATACGCCTGTGTTATGTGCCTACCAGCGTGGTCATCACTATACTGATAACCCAAATTCAACAGAATTAATGCTAAAAAATGACACTAGCTGTGTTTGCAGACTCTACTCACGTGTGGGTGTTTTGATCCCTGTTAAAGGTTTGATAAAAATGCTCTATATAATAAAAATAGGAATTTTCTAACTCCCCTTTCTTAAACTAAATATCTCTCGCAAAGCCAAACGATGTGCTAAACTATACTATACCCTACTTATGTACAGATACACACTGAACGCGAGTGCATTCTCAACATAGTGGTATGATCGGTCACTGGAGTGGGCTAAACATACGATAAGTTGAATGAAGATACAGGTTTCTTAGATATATAGGGATACCGCAATTTATTTAATAATCGGCGAAATAAAAAACGCTTAACATATCTGGAACCCATTTGTTGTACCGAACATTTTGAATTTAGGGCAATTTTTAGAATCAGAACAGTTTGCTTTAAGATATGCATATACAGTCCCAACTGTTTTGATCTTTATTTAGGACTTTTTTTATTTAGGAGGTTTTATTTAACGAATGTTTCGTTTTAATAAAAACCTCCTGACACTGTTTCGGTGCACAGCACTAAATTCTTGTGCCGATTCCCTCACTTATAATGGATGCATTCCCATAAAATCCCTGGGATCTCCCATTCACAAATTGCTGTAATATTTTCATTAATATGTAGGTGGAACTAAACATAGATGTTCCGTCTATCAAGACAAATGACGTACGTTTCGTCAATCCCCTATGACGTCATCAGGCCAGTGTGCGCTCAACTGTGCTGGTATTAAGATAAACCCGTAGAACTAGAAATATGGTAGGGATTTTGGATTGTAGGTATTTTAGGTACACCGAGGAAAATGACCAATACATGTAAAAAAAACTTGACGTCTGACAGGGGAGAATGGAGGAACAAGCAAACGTGATTCGCCGACCCCAAATGGAATGGCACAAGGACAAGAAAATTATGACATGAAAAAAACACTTCCTCAGTACTTTGCAGTTGCCCGCGGCTGTTCCAGCGTAGACGTCGAAATTAATCGCGAAAGATCATAGTACCAGGATGAAAAGTATTCTATATGATAATCCAGGTTATAAACTATTAATGCGCAAATCTCATCCCAATCCGGTCAGCAGTTTTTGCGTAGAAGTAATAAACATTTGCATTAATAATATTAATAGGATTGTCGTCGCCTAGTTAAGGTAAAGGTGCTTGATTACTAACTCGCACTGGACCCACGTGATGGTAGATCTCGACCTACCCACCTGTACAGAGAGGAGGCGTGTGTCCCAGCTGTGGGGGAGTATGTATATGCTGATTATACGTATACATATTATGTATTGTAAGTATTCCGAGGAGCGATTTTCTTCTCAAGCATTTCTTCCAGTGTTCAAACTGCCTTTGACGTAGTTACGTAATGCATCATAAAACTATCATTCAAACATCACGCATATCTATCATCAGAGCCGTAATAAAAAACGAGCGTTGTTTACAAAAACAATAAACTGCGAATTATGTATGGTCACATCCATAATACCATAACAATTTAACAGAAACTACACTTTTATGTCGAAGCAACAAGAGTGGTTTTCGTATTTCGTAGTTTATCTACATTTGATTATGTGGTTGACTTACTGTACCTATATTGTGTACGTATTGTACAAATATTACATTATTACCCATTGTTTTATATTCGGTGTTTCTGGATATGTGTATTGTTGTTGATGCAGCGCGGCGTGAAAACTGTTTGTTTTGGACGGATACTTAAATAGAATGATGAATAGGTTATATTGAACGATGTGAATCACCAAACAGTTGCATTTGCTTTGTTTATGTTGCACATTATTTCCAATTCGCATTGTGTTCAAGTGTAAACTTTGTATAAAGCTTGTGTGGGCGCATTCTCTAAGCTCTAGCATATTTTTCGGTCTAAAAGATACCCCAATATCTAAAAACCCGCAATCATTTTGAATATAAACTCTGCACCGATTGTCCTATGAATCAACTAATTCTATCATAGTTCACCGCTAGACAAACGCCTCTAGCATCCTCCAATCTGCGCTAATACCTACTCTATCTGTCCTCCAGCTTTCGTATCCAGTCTGTTTGTCTGGCTGAGCTTTTATAAAATTTATATTGGAATACTCTAAATGTCTTTTTCAAGCAAATGCACCTGTTATTCGTAACCCATAAAATGCATTAAAATACAGAGTAAACACGATGACCATAATTTAAACAAACCACTCATAAGCAGCAATGTAGAGACAAAAAGAATTTAGCGTAGTTTCTTCGCTAATGTTTGAGCTAAGCGGTGCAAGCGAGGTGGAAAATGTCGAGCAAATGAACTGCGATAATCTCAGTCAGCACCGCTCAGATATTTAATGTTCAGCTCATTCCACTGCTAACAACGCTTTTACTTGTAATAATAAGGTTTTTCGTTTCAAAAACCGCACAAAGATGGTATGCATTTTTGATACCACTTTAATTTAAATAAGTAAACTTAAAAAAATGTAAATATACGAGGAAGATCCTCTAACGAAGTGTTGTGTCTGGTGGGCTGTCCTGCTCGAGTGTTGCAGGGTTTTTTATATTAAATTCTAAATAATTTTGCCATAAATGCCATTTTGAAGTTCACTCAAGTGACCGCATATCCTTACTTCCTTACTTAATATTATAAAAGCGAAAGTGAGTTTGTTTGTTTGTTTGTTACCTCTTCACGCTTTAATGGCTACACCGATTTTGATGAATTTTGGTACAGAGATAGTTGGGAACCAGGAGACGGACATAGGCTAATTTAAAAAAAAAGTGGGATGTCAGGGAGAAAGAGGGAAGAAAAGTCAAAACTTAGCGTTGCTATTACAAATCGATAAGGCGCAAGGGGAACTGTGTTACCCCGAATTTAACGCGAGCGAAGCCGCGGGCAAAAGCTAGTAATAAATAAATCACTGAACTTGACCTTTGTTTTAAAAAAAAAAGTGACTGTTTGAACGCCATATCCTCTATGGTTATGTTGGTTTTGAACGATATTACTAGGGTAAGTCTTTTTTTAAGTATGGACACGGGAAGTTATCAAATAACTTCTTCGTCGATCGCTGAGCCACTGCGACAACCGTGAACACAAAGAGCAAAGGAACACGACAAGGATAACTCCTTGTCGTGTTCCTTTGCTCTTTGTGTTCCGGAGCCGCAATATGTTTTTGAACAGCCTTTGATTATTCCAGGAATTTCTCAGTAGTAGCCAAGTAGTCTGGATTTGTGACCTGTTGATGTCAATAGGACTGTCCCTTATTACATGGGCCTTAATAGTGACTAACGTACTATTAGGTATAACTCTGCTCACACACTAGGGTTACAGGCGTGAAGTTATGATGCTACTTTGCAGAAATACGAAACTCTTTAAATGCGACTGTCGCATGTCGTTTGTCTGAGCGTTTTGGACACCTTTCCTATTTCAATATGAAGTCAAGGTGTATTCTGGCCAAAGTCCTATAGATACAGATTCAGCTACATTTAAGAAAAAGATAAAATAAACTCGTTAAACCACTCATTAAGAAATTAGATTGCTAAAGTCTTTAACTTAGCGTAACGGCTTCCTGTCACCGTAATTTTGGGAGGAAAATGAATAAAAATGGAGGTTTTAATGTTAGAACTAAGTGCTTCGAGTAATTTAGCGGAAGCAGGTGCTGACAAATAAACTCTCTGTGTATATTTCATGACGAAGGTATTATAGACTACCTTCACTGTTGGTGTAAGGATGTAAAGAGGCTTTTATTTGAAGTGGCTTTAATATTTGTTTTATTAAAAAAATCTAGTAGATAAGGTTTTTTTTTCTTTTCTAATTTAACTGTGACAAAAAAATATGAAATTAAATATACTACAAAACTTACAAATAAATTAAAAAATAGCGTCCAAAAATTCGTTCTCAACGCTGTCCTAAAAATTGTCGATGATTCTGGGTGTCGTCTTATATATTATATAATATATTACAACTTTTTACCCCAGGTTTTGCCTACATGGTGATTGACACTCGCCCAGTGGAACATATTACCGGGGTATAAAGTATCCTACGCCATGCATATGGTGATCGTCATCCAGGTCATAGACTGTTTACTGTGTGTTTATGTCGGAACCTTTGAACATTTAAATTGCAGATAGACCGAGTTTCGTGAAATAGTAAGTATGAATAGGAATATACATGAAAACGATTTGCGAAACTATGTATTTCTTTAGAGTTAGTTATTTTGTGGGTCATCTATAGGCTGTAAGCCACGGCTATATCCGCGTTGAGTAATATGGCGATGCAAACACCAATTCTCTTTGTACTTGGTCGTATCGATTTTCGATATTCATTATACATTTATCAGACTCCGATATCGAACAACCACCTAGTCCTTTCACAATTATTTTAGCTCTAACATGAACCTTATGTAAATGGAAATAACGCTCACTCTACTACATGCAGGCTGTATGACGGAATAGTGTTGCCACAATCAACCATTGTAATGATAAACAGTTACACCGCTGTGCGCGACCAGCGACAGTCACAAAAGTACAGCATGTACAGATACGATCGTTTGCGAGCGCTGCGAGGTGTATTGTTGTCGGTGCCGCCATCTGGTGACGGATTTATTTGACAAAAACTGTGCGGTGGGTTTTTTCTGAAAGAAAGGTTTCTGTATCGTTTGAGGTCGTATAAAAGCACGACGTTTTTGTTTATTATTCGGAACACAATGGTCTGGAATAATACATAGGATACCTTTTTTTTCGATATCACCTTGGCTACAACATACAAATAAAGTATTCTGATTCTGATACAGCAAACATGGCTACTTCCACATTAGTGTACTCAAAGACGTGAATAAATTTCACACTTACAGAAATGCAGTAACAAAAAGCAGCACAATCATTAGACATTAAAAAAACAGTCATTTCTCGTCTTACTGCACCCTACCTTATCACGACATTGAAGACGACATACATTTTCATAATATTTCATAGGAAAATCTGTGAGAGGACTACCTATATAGGTAAATACTTTCACCATTTTTTAAACGGTAAGTCCCATGACCTATAAAATATGTATAAGTACTGTTTCATACCAAAACATATACAGCTTTAATGCTTATACGCTTTACGCAGAAAGGTGTAAAGCACTTAAGCCTTTAGCTATTTGATTGATAGCACACACGCGTCTATTTATCGTACAGACTGTTAGCGCATAATGGAGTGTAATCCTTACTAGTATTTTAAAAGCAAAAGTGAGTTTGTTGGTTTGTTACGTCTTCACGCCTAAATGGCTAAACCGATTTTAAGAATATTGGTACAGAGATAGTTGAGACCCTGGAGACGCACAAAAGCATTTTTTTTTAAAGTGAGAAATGAGGGAGAATGAGGGAAGAAAACGGAAAACTTACCTTTGCTATTAAAAAAAAAATAAGGCCCAAGGGCAAAAACTACAGGTAGCGGGTACCTGCAAATCAAGAAAGGGGAAATGTGTTACCTCGAATTTAACGCGAGCAAGCCGCGGGCAAAAACTAGTTTAAATATACACAGATAAGAATTTTGGTATAATTTAGGTACACACAGGTTAATATTTTTTTGTTAGTCATAAGTACTGTCAAACCACCCCACTTATTTTGTATACCTAACCATCCTGTAAGGTCCACACTGCTGGAACTGAAGCCTCAACTCTATGAGAGGAAGAGAGCTGTAAGCCTGTGACCAACCACAAGTGCAAGTTGGTAAGTCATATTTATTCGAATTTTTAGCTCTAAAGAACTTTCTTTGCTTTCTTTCTTCACCACTGGGATTAGTTATTTTATTTTATTTTACATTCTTTATGAATTCAGCTTGTTTATCGGAAATTGTGCGGATATTGCACTCTAACCAACTTTTTTTCATACTCAGCTCAGCATCTTACATCCTGCTCTGTAATGCAAAACAGCGCCGAGAGCTCACAGTACAAAGGCTCAAATATACGCTAAAATATTCCATGATAGGTAGTTCACCTGTACCGCTTGAAAAGTTCGACACCATTATGTTATAATACGAGTACTTATTTACAATAAAAATATCAATACATATCATACAAATATAATATCATTAAAAATATATAAGCATTTTTATACGAATGCATACGGATTGATAAATAGGAACTTCTATTTGTAAAATATCACAGTTATTGGCCCAACTGTAATATTTGTGAACCATTTGAAAATATAATACTTCGACAGAGGTAAAACATTATTGGATATGCATTTCAGACAAAGAAATATATATTTTTATTTGAATAGATATTAAATAGAAAAACATTTTCCAATTTTTAGTCACTTTCTGGAAATCAAAATTGTACCAGAATTGGAACGACTTAATATTTATTTAAAACGACTTAATATGTTTTAGTAACGTGGGAAATATATTCAACGGAGTAAAAAGCCCCGAAACTTTATCTATCGGCAACGTTTTCCTACACATAGGGATGTGCGGTGAGCGCCTCGCGGCGGAGGTTGCACAACAGAACAAGCGGTGATTTCTTTAGCTTTCATCTCCGATGTTCAGTTGTTCTGCAAGTACTTTGTGTTTATCAAGGTCAACTTACACGTGGATGACAAAGTACAAAGGAGTAAAGGACGTCTTATACAATAGATAGTAGATAAAACTTTCTATAATCCATAGAAAAGCAATCATTTTTGACCGTTTACACTAACACTTTGAATGAATAAATGAAGCAAAGCGTAGTCTGCCGGGGTTGCGGGTTGTTCGAAAGAGATACCGCGGCCTCGGAACATCAAGGGCAATGGAAGGAACATGGGTGGGTTTTAGTCAGTACAAGTCTGATACTCCCCCCCGCTCCGCCCAGAACAGGGGAAGTTATTTAATGATTTCCCAACCCAAAAAAAAGCGTAGTGTAATATTCAGCGGTTTGCTCAGTCGCGCTGTCAGAACCAATGTATAGTTCAGTCAAGGCATTCATTTAGGGGTAACTTAATGTTTATGATAACGGGAATTATTGTTATATACTTTTGTGTATTTTGTCACTTCTAGGGGGTTGAACTTTTGACCTGCAGGTGGCGCGAACTCGCCCTTGCCGTTCAGTTATATCATTATAAGCATTAAAACAGAGGGTGTGTTTTTATTATAAATTGTATTCACGCAGTTTTATTAATAATCCAAAACAAAAAAAAAATAAAGTTCAATATTGCGATCTCTCAAGTCAAAACAAATACGTATATTTTTAACAAACCTTTTATCAAAACTGTACCATAAGCTCCTAAAAATATCTCACGAAACTAAATTTATTCCAAAATAAAGACTGAACGCCATAAATATTTCACAAAATCCCCTATCGCTTAAAACAGAGAAATCTAACAGATCTACTTAGATCTCGGATAAAGCTCTGGAAATTCGGCACAATTCGGCTAAATCCGTATGCATTCGGAATCGTTCGGAAGCTTTCGGAAGTCGATTGCTGTGACGGCTATTAGCTCCGATTCATTGTTCGGTTAAATCTTAGTGAGTTATGGTGAAACGAAATCGGAATCGTGTTTTTGCTAACTAAGAGGGAAATAACATCAATCTATTATTGTTTCTACCAAAAAAAAAATGTGTGCGTGTACTAGCGTACACTCGTAAGAAGTGAAACTTCTTTAAACACATCATTATAATGGCGTCTGTACATCCTTATGTCAGTGTATCGGTCACTCCGTCAAGTCTGGAGATGGGGTCTCATCATAACTAACAAAACGAGTCTAAATTCGTCACATCTAGTTCAATCCGTCGAGGAGTTCCTGTCATCTAGTTCATCAAATCCTGAGGAAAGGTCTCATCATAACTAACAAAACGAGCCCAAACTCGACACATCTAGTTTGATCCGTCAAAGAGTTCCAGTAGCAGTCACCGAAGTAAAACTTCAGATCACTCCAACAAGTTCTTGACGAATAAGCATTTGTTTTAGCGAAATAAAATATTGTAATTTACATCACATCACACACACCCCACATCTAGTTCAATCCGTCGAGGAGTTCCAGTAGCAGTCACCGAAGTAGACCTTCAGGTCACTCCATCAAGTCTGGAGGCAAGGTTTCATCATAACTTATAAAACGAGCCCAAACTCGACACATCTAGTTCGATCCGTCGAAGTGTTCCAGTAGCAGTCACCGAAGTAGACCTTCAGGTCACTCCATCAAGTCCGGAGGTAAGGTCTCATCATAACTAACAAAACGAGCACAATCTCTACACATCTAGTTCAATCCGTCGAGGAGTTCCAGTAGCAGTCAGCGAAGTAGACCTTCAGGTCACTCCATCAAGTCCAGAGGTAAGGTCTCATCATAACTAACAAAATGAGCCCAAACTCGACACATCTAGTTCGATCCGTCGAAGAGTTCCAGTAGCAGTCACCAAAGTAGACCTTCAGGTCACTCCATCAAGTCTGGAGGCAAGGTTTCATCATAACTTATAAAACGAGCCCAAACTCGACACATCTAGTTCGATCCGTCGAAGTGTTCCAGTAGCAGTCACCGAAGTAGACCTTCAGGTCACTCCATCAAGTCCGGAGGTAAGGTCTCATCATAACTAACAAAACGAGCACATTCTCTACACATCTAGTTCAATACGTCGAGGAGTTCCAGTAGCAGTCACCGAAGTAGACCTTCAGGTCACTCCAACAAGTCCGGAGGGAAGGTCTCATCATAACTAACAAAATGAGCCCAAACTCGACATATCTAGTTTCATCCGTCGAGGAGTTCCAATAGCAGTCACCGAAGTAGACCTTCAGGTCACTCCATCAAGTCCAGAGGTAAGGTCTCATCATAACTAACAAAACGAGCCCAAACTCGACACATCTAGTTCAATCCGTCGAGGAGTTCTAGTAGCAGTCACCAAAGTAGACCTTCAGGTCACTCCATCAAGTCCAGAGGTAAGGTCTCATCATAACTAACAAAATGAGCCCAAAGTCGACAGATCTAGTTCAATCTGTCGAGGAGTTCCAGTAGCAGTCACTGAAGTAGACCTTCAGGTCACTCCATCAAGTCCGGAGGGAAGGTCTCATCATAACTAACAAAATGAGCCCAAACTCGACATATCTAGTTTCATCAGTCGAGGAGTTCCAGTAGCAGTCACCGAAGTAGACCTTCAGGTCACTCCATCAAGTCCAGAGGTAAGGTCTCATCATAACTAACAAAATGAGCCCAAACTCGACACATCTAGTTCAATCCGTCGAGGAGTTCCAGTAGCAGTCACCAAAGTAGACCTTCAGGTCACTCCATCAAGTCCAGAGGTAAGGTCTCATCATCATAACTAACAAAATGAGCCCAAACTCGACATATCTAGTTCCATCCGTCGAGGAGTTCCAGTAGCAGTCACCGAAGTACACCTTCAAGTCACTCCGTCAAGTCCGGAGGTAAGGTCTCATAATATCTCAAAAATATGAAATATTTTTTGATGGTACGAAGAATTACGAAAATAAATACAGTCGAATTGAGAACCTCCTCCTTTTTTGAAGTCGGTTAAAAAAAGATGGCGCGTAACCGAAAAATGTGACGCGAATTTTTTTCCAAGCCCGATAAAGAAGTTTCACTTCAAAAATGAAATGGCTCCACAGGCGTTGGAGTTAAAGCAGATTTTCTTTAAGCAGGTTAGTTTGTTTCACAGACCACTTAATTGCCTCATAGTTCTTAGACATTGAGTGCAAAACTTCTGTGTCAGATCACTTGACTTTTCTTATGTTGTCTGTGTCAGAGTAATATAAAACCGGCCAGGAGCGAGTCAGACTCGCGTACACCGAGGGTTCCGTACAAACTTGCGACATAAACCGGTAATTTAAAGGGTTGACTTTTTACAGCACAAAGGGGCCACAGACATGAATATAATTATGGTTTTAATTTCAACTCTTGTCTTGACAGACAGATATTTAAGGATAGACAGCTAGACAGATGGATAACATAGTGATACAATAAGTGTTCCGTTTTTTTGCCTTTTGAGGTACGGAACCCTAAAAAAGGTACTAATAGAATACATAACTTCTTCCTTTTTTTAAACCGATAAAAAGTAAACGTTTTTATGGCGCTTGCAAACTACCAAACGTTTCTATGATTATAGGGTAAGTCAAACCATTTATTTCAATTTAGCTATTGAAAAGCTCTTTCGAACGTCATAATTCAGAAATATTATTCGATTTATCGTCAATTTATTGTCTTCTCTTCAAAACTTGCATTACTTAAAGTACTCAAACTAAACTGTGATGCAACTTATCTGTGTTTCATGACACTAGTCGGAACATTTTATTGCTTACTTTACTTGCTACGACTCTACTACGCTGCTACGGCGTAGCATCTCGTAGCACGTCAACAGCAATCATTTCTTTATGACATTTTTACATTGCTATTTTGTTTTATACTACAGTAAAAGGTCGTCTAGTTAGGAAAATGTAGATGATAGATGGATGACGATGGTAATCTAAGCTTTAACAATTACCGCGATCGACCTCCATAGCTGAATATTAGTAAATAGTTAAAACATTAATACATACATTTCTGACGTACTGATCAAATGTCCTCACCGCAGTCCTCCCGAGCAGCAGCGCATCCATCTCACTCTCCGGTATGGGTACCACGGCCACTGTGGGTGCGGGACCACCCTTCATCGGAACATTCATTTTGAACTTTATATCCTTTGCACTAAGACACAAAATCCACTAAACACAATTTACAGGAACGAAAGTTTATTTACAGGAACCATTTTGAACACATGACCTTTCAAAGAAACTTGAGGTCACATTGCTTATTTATTGTAAATAGCATCTTTTGTCTACGACATAGGGTACACTTTCAACGTTATCACAATAAAACGCACCACTCATTTAGAATCATGTCTGATTTTATTTTCTTTTCTTCGTCAGTATCTGGTTGAATTGAAACTTTAAAAATAATTTAAATTGAAAGAAATTGTATTGCTATATTGAACAATGATGGTTGTTTCTGCTTCTTATTGTTCTAAAATTTAAATAAAAAATTGACGTTCTTTTGTTTTTCTTATATGTGAAATGATATGGTTGGAAGTTATTATTTATTGTCTTTTCTTGAATATGTATAAAATAATTATTCGTTTTAATTGAATTGTTTTTTTCTTATTTCACTTTATGTTCACACAATATATTTTCTCACACAATGTCGGCGTGTTTTATTTTTTATTTATCTTTCCCTTTGATCCCGTGCGTTCAGTCTTCACTATAATATTATCTTTCTTGATTTACTATTTATTGGTTCGAGGATTGGAATGAAAATAAAATTCGTTTTTGGACCGCTGTTACTGATGGTATACCTATATCTGTAACATTATCAGTATATTGTGGTATTGTTTCATTATTGTACGGCTATTACGAGATACTACTGTGGTTCCTGTGGCTTTACTTTAGTTTTCAGTAATAACAAGTTAAATAAAACCTTTAAATATATATTATACTAGTTGTCGCCCGCGGCTAGGCCCGCGTGATAATTGAAAAAATAGTATTCTATGTGTTAATCCAGACTATAATCTACCTCTGTGCCAAATTTCATCAAGATCCGTTTAGCCGTTTTGACGTGAAAGAGTAACAAACATCCATACATCCATCCATCCACACATACATTCGCATTTATAATGATAGTCGGATTATTATATTTACAATAGACTGGACAAACATAACGTTATTTACTAATAAACTTGTTGGTGTCGGAATTACTTGACTATACTTGACTATATTCTCATTTTGCTACATAGTCTGCGACGTGAGTCACAGTTTTTCCATGATATGTCTTGTTAACATCTCTTTTCTTTATGTAACTGAAAATAAGACCATTTAGTTAAATATATTTAAGTTATACCACAATTCTGCCTAACCTGTGACATATAACTATACAGACGTGTTATAATAATAGGATAAGCCGTTAATGACATTACAGGGGCTTCTATATAATTGGCTCAGACGATTGTTGGTTAAAACTAAAATGTGTCTCTATAGTTCAATTTCCACGGTTGACTTACTGTTTATCGAGTTTCTACCACAGTGCCAACCTTGTCTATACTTGTCTACTTCATAAGTTATAACACTTTTCTATATAATGTCGAAGGTTATGAAGATTTTCTTGCGGAACTTTTGAGGATATTTCAAATTTCCGGAAAAAACCTTTAACCTTAACCTTTCGTGGTACATAAGTTTATTGTTCAAATTAGATTGATGGCAACCATTGTTCATTCAGGAAAATATACTGTTTACTTACAGCCTTTCTACACGGTTGAAAACAATGAAAGCTGTTATTTGAATATCTGGTAAATTATCCTCGATTTCTCTCAGGGTATCTGCATGCCTCATTAAGAACAAAGTCCTAATTACAATTATAACTTTGTTCTTAATGAGGCTTTACACTCTGGAACCATTGCAAAAAAGTGCATCGCCATATTCATCTGTTAAAATTAAGCTTCTAAAGTAACGAACGCCTTCTGAATATAATGGCTTATAACACAATACACAGCTGTAAATGTGGCACTTAACAACATTGAGTCTTTTATATTATACAAGCTTTGCCCGCGGCTTCGCTCGCGTTTAATTCGGGGTAGTACAGTTCCCCTTTCCTGATTTGCAGGTACCTGCTACTTGTAGTTTTTGCCCTAGCGCCTTATATATTGTAATAGCAACGCTAAGTTTTCCTCTTTATCCCTCATTTCTAACATTTTTTTATAAAAAGTTAGTCAATGTCCGTCCGACAACGATAGTTGGGACCCTGGGTCCTAACTATCGTTGTACCAAAATTCATCAAAATCGGTTTAGCCATTAAGGCGTGAAGACGTAACAAAAAAACAAACTCACTTTCGCTTTTAAAATATTAGTAAGGATCTGAATTACACTCATTTTCTTCTCCATGTCACACATGCCATTTAACCTATGATACTACCTATACTTCGTTTTTCATTGTTTATCTGTGTGGCTTTTTTTGCTGATTGGAAATCATTAAATAATTAACCCCGAGCGAGGGGAAGTTTCCCATTTTTACTGACCAAAAGCTATTTTTCTTCTTTTTCTCATTATGTTCCGGGGTCGCGGTATCTCTTTCGAACAACCCGCAACCCCGGCAGACGGTGGTCCTGGCAGACCTGCTTTGCTGCTTTTCTCGATGGCATTTAAAACCAACTCAGCATAAAAACTTTGACACCAGGTTAGGTACTAGCCACACGAAAACCCGTGTCGACGGCGTGTTCTTGTTCCACGCGCCCCTCAAAGAGATGTCAGCAAAGCAGAGGGGCTTACCAGAGCCTCCGCCTGCCGGGGTTGCGGGTTGTTCGAAAGAGATACCTCGGCTCCGGAATGTAAAAGGTAATAGAAGGAACATGGGTGGGTTTTAGTTAGTAAAAGTCTGACACTCCCCGCCGCTCCGCCCAGAGCGGGGGAAGCTATTTCATGATTTCCCACCCCAAACAAAAAAAAAGCGCCTGCTCTTTTATCATCTCTAAGATAACTATGATGTAATTAGAAATATTATGTACCTAATATAGTACACGTAGGCGTGTGACATCGGAGCGCGTCTCCAAAGTATTGAAGATCGATATCAGTGTAGAGTTACCGAACTAGTCTCACGACG
The DNA here is from genome assembly GCA_905475445.1 of Ochropleura plecta. Classification (NCBI taxonomy): domain Eukaryota; kingdom Metazoa; phylum Arthropoda; class Insecta; order Lepidoptera; family Noctuidae; genus Ochropleura; species Ochropleura plecta. The sequence continues at coordinate 237,496 of FR997738.1, read as the reverse complement.
ATACAACCATGTGTCGAGGCTTTCGGAAACTCGTGATTACTAAAATCACGAGTTTCAGTTTCATTTTCAGAGAATTTTAGTGAAATTATATACGTACGTTAATTTGTTATTAATGTATTCTGGTATCGTCTAAGAGAGTCACGGACTCTTGAGAGTTAATAATTAAGAAAGATCTCATTTACAGTATTTCTTTTATGAGGATAAATCTTCAAAGTTTCTTTCTAAATAGCCCGTTAAAAACGGTAACAAACATTAATATTCCAAATACTAACCTATCAAATGTGATCTTAATACATTGTTTACGCTTTTGGAAACTGTACTTGAAATTCAAAAAAAGAAATCAATTTCTGTCATTCAGAAATCAACGTAATTCACTGTAACGTAACGTTGATATTAGTTTAATTTATCTAACGTCCAACTGGAAATAAATATTTTGAATACTCGTTTACTACAAACATTCCTACCATATAACACAAAATTCCCTAGAGATGATGTAGTAGAGTTTAATTAATATACACACCAAACTGAATCATATATTTATGTTTATATGAAACTATTTTCGTTAACAAATGAGTGTTCTTATTTATTCATACAGTTTGCTATAAAGGCCTATGTAGAGCTTCATCAAATGCGAATTAGCACAGTTTGCCGTGATTGTGTTATAATCTATACGTTGTGTGCGATTACCGCTGGCGCTGTTATTGTTGCGTTACCTACAACATTATACGAATTTGATATTTTTACATTTACTTTTGGATGTTTTTTAACAAACAATTCATTTGATTTGTGCCCGATTGGCGGCAAAGCGTTTTTACTTTGGGCTTAAACATAATTGGTGAAATGTTCGTTTGTTTTCCTTGTGGAACATCTCTAAGATACACACCTCTGCCCAAACTCTCTCTGTCCTTGATCCAGCTATATAAAACGCGGCTGCATAAAAAAAGCCTATTAAGATTGGACCTCAAATGTTTTTTTTTTTTACGTTTGAACCAAAACAAAAGAATAGATACGCATCGACATAAGAATCTTTCTTGTCGGTAAAACTAAAATAAAAGCAACGATTAGTAACAAAACCATCGACCATCTGACTACTTTCTGCTGATCACAAACTAGTTCATCAAAGGGATTTATAGTCATACAGAATTCTTTGTAGGAACCAAAAGCAATAATTGAATAGTCCTGGATTTGATCTCCGGTATCAGATAACTGTAATTGGATTTTTCTAATAGAAAAAGTCTCTCTTTTGTGACCGGATTTGGATTTATGGCCAGCCAGAGGCAGACCCTCACAAGAGACTGGCTCTGGCACATGGATGTTATAATTGAAATTGTTTTTGTTAATAACAGAACAATATATCTGAGAATATTTTTATCAAAAAGTAGTGATCCGTAAATATAGTACCATAACTTAGTGAGTATATATCCATTATTAAATTATAATTGACCTGCTTTATCCACGGCTTCGCTCGCGTTAAATTCGGGGTAACACAGTTCCTTTTTCCTGATTTGCAGGTATATTTCATTGGTAACAAAGAATGTGTGTACCGACTTTTAGCTTCCTACCTTGAAAACTGCGAAAAATCCCATATAAAATTTCATCCCCTCTTTTAAGAGGCTGGAGGCAGATTTCTAAAAAAAAAATGATGCACGATGTTTTTGTTACTGACAAATAGTCCGCATACCAATTTTTAGATTCCTACCTTGAAAATTTCAGAATGCTCCATACAAACATCCACCCCCTATTTTAGGGAAGTGGTTGGTTAGAAAGAGGCAAAAAGCTTATGTCCGTCTCCAGAGTCTAAACTATCTCTGTACCAAAATTCATCAAAATCGGTTTTGCTATTTAGGCGTGAAGACGTAACAAACAAACTCACTTTCGCTATTATAATATTAAGTACCTAAGGATTACAAAAAAAAATCTACATTTATAATATTAACAATTATTTTCACTGCGAGAGAACTTACAAACACGCTTCAAAACATTTCTTGTGATTGTAATATTTATGTAAACAAGCAAGTCCCGACCGAGTCATAACCACTTGTTGACACACCCCATGTTGTTGACCCACTTCCTTACCGTAACAAACGCCCGCGCCGCCGCCGCCGCCGGCAGCGACACCAACATAACCTGTAGCTAAAGACACTTGTCCTTCAAGTGAGGTGAAAGCTTTACCGTAGGAAATGCAAACATTGATTAAATATATTTTGGTGACTTCGATCTAAACATGTTGATTAGTTTAACGTGGGCAGTACTTTAAGGGAGCGAAATAGGTTCTCATAAATATTATCAACTTAGGAAACAATGCTTATCCGATTGTTTTGAAGAAACCCCGCAACATAATTTTTTAAGTCCCATGGGATATGTACGGGATATGTATGTAGGGATTTTTACTCGATGGGTTACACGATTGTCAGTTATGCCTTTTGTACTAAATAAACTGCCCTTACTCCTAGGGCTGTCAATAATAAATTGTTACATAAGAAATGAAACATAACCGTTTTTCGTACAATTTTATGAACTTTTCCTTTAGCTAAATTAGCACCCGATTTGAAAAACCAATAAATTATCATCCTCTACACATTTTTTTCTTTCCATCCATGGCGGCGCGGTATAAATCTCCATTGAGCAGCGAGGTGGGTGCCCTCACCTGACGGAACAGGCGCCGTAGATCATTGTGTGCAATGGAGGCGTGTGTCGGGAAGTGACGTAGTCAAGATGAATGGCGGAATCTTAACGAAGTGGTTTTGTATTGTGGCTTTTTACAAGTTATCTATTAAATAGTTAGAGCCACGTAAGAGTTCCATGGTTTTCGGCGAAATTCTTATTTTTTTTGTTTTTAAAAACGTTGCCCCACACTAGGAATTCTCCTGTATCGTGGGTGCGTTTACAACCATTTAAACTCACACACACAAACAGCCAGATCTAGAACAACTATCTGTAGGTCATACAAATATTTGTTCCGTGCGGGGATCGAACCCGCGACACGTAGCGCAACAGTCAAACGCTTAGCCACTGCGCCAACCATGTCGTCAAATATAATTATGTAAACATTATGTTCAAAACATTTTCTTAAAAAAACAATTGAGTTACACCGCCATAATTTGGAATCACACTCAAATTCGTATAAGTGCTCATTTCCACGAGTGCTAACATTCAGCCGCGCCATTCTGCGTGAAAATAACGCGTCGTGACTGCGGTGCGAGCGTGGTCGTGTGTACTCAGGCGTTGCGCGTTGCGGTGAGCGCTGACGTTTTAAACGTTTTCGTACTGAGCGAGCTAACGGTTACAATCGTGAGAATAGGCTCTAAGATATTTCTGTTACGCCTACGAATTTTAGTATTTTCTGTATTGAAATTAGGTTTTAGCTGGATTTTGCAACCGTATATGAGTAAATGAATAAAATTTTCAGCAAAGAACTGTTACTACCGATAGCGATTCATCTGTGTTTTTTGTTAGCCTTTCATTTACTTCGTGGTGCATTTTAATTTCCGTTTCCAGTTCAAAGAAAATTGCAAAGTTACATACTTTTACTTTTGTTAGTTTCTTATGCAAGCAAGATATTATGTACATATATATAGCTGATAAATGTTGACGACCATGATCTGTATTCTTTGTAAATAATTTCGTGTGTACATGTGTTATTGTTTGCGTTAAATTACGCAGAACTGACTCAAACAGGATTCAGCGATGGTAAATGACAGATGGAGCTAGTGAGTGAAAGTCGAATGAATGCAGTAGTTGCTTCAGGTCGGTTTTATTGTTCAACTAAAACCGAAGACAGACGTGTCGACCCGAATATGGGTGCAGCATGCCTAAGTAACAAATACAATAGAGAATTATGAGATGAGAATGTTAAGATGGATGTGTAGGGTTACAAGAATGGATAAAGTAAGGAATGAGTAAATTAGAGAAAGTTGGAAAGTTGCGCCTGTTACAGAAAAATTGAAAGGGAGTCGTTTGTCTTGGTATGGACATGTCATGAACAGGGATGAAGCACATGTGACTAAAAGAGTGATGAAAACGTGTTGCGCCGACCCCAAGTAGAATGAGACAAGGTCAGGAAAAGGAATGATGCCTAAGTTACAAATAGTAGTATACTAGTCCAGTAGTCAAAGTATCACTTGTCAGTCACTTATAAGCACGGAACTGAGTTGTTACTGGTACACTAGTGAGTGATGCTATCTAATAATAACAGACATTAGCGGCGATGTGTTTACTGACACTGTCGCTGTTGTGTGTGTGTGTACGTGTGTGTGTGTAGGGGTGTTGACGGCTTGTTTATATGAAGCTACGTGGTAAACAGAACTGAATACTTCGAATAGTAAAGTGATAATAGATTGGTAGATAGTCGAGCAATTTGTATACTAAGGTGGTTAGCATTTTATGGAGATGCACTGTAGTAGATAGTGCATCTCCATGAGTAAAACGCACTGCACGTATACATATACTGCGTTGTATTATCAATACTTCATGTATGTACTTGGAGACTTTTTTATTCGTTTCATTAAAAATCAAATAGAATTGAGGTAGACACATCTGCCGCATATCAGGCGAACAATGAGCAAAACCAATGAACTAATGGGCCCCTCTTCTTTATATTACACGATATTGAAGCAGGCCTATTGCTCCTTGCGTCTTATGGAGATGACCGTTTCGCCCTGAGGAGCAGGCTGATTGGTCAATGTACTGTTGAACAAACCTTCTGAACCCACAAGCAACATGTATATTTAGGTCATTTGAAACTCTATACCAATACCTACCTAAATGATTCCCTTTAACACGATTAGATCCTTCCATCCCCCCCCCCCCCCCCCTATCCTCCCCCAGAAATGTGACGTGTTACGAAGGTTCATTGATTCGCACAAAGCGTCGCTGTACGTGTGTTCACTTATTTATCACTTTCTTTGTAAACGCACACCGCTCTGAGGAAACTTCTGGAACCGACAAAAGACAGACAATTTCAGAAGGTATACCGTGTACCTTAATTTATTAAAGGCAAGAAATTGCTGAACTCAAGCAAGTGTCGACTTTATTTCTGTATTATCAAAACGCTGTAATAATACAGTCATTAGCTCTACTAGTAGGTGCGTGTGGCTGTAAGGTCTTCAGCTACGGAACCAAGTCATGTACGACAGTTGTCCCTTCATCAAGTTTTCATCAAGATCCGTTCAGTTCGTTCCGTTTTTTCATGAAAGAGACAAACATACATCCATACTCACAAACTTTCGAATTTATAATATTGGTAGGATATGAATATTAAAATTAAATTTATTAATTTAGTAGGAAGTAGGATCGTATATTTATTTAATACAGTACATTAAATGAATATTATTATAAAACTCAAGTATTCCTCAGGAACTGACTTTTGGAGGTCAGATAAACATGGTTTCGTTTTAAATACCATTATGGAGCTGCGTCTGGTTAGACTGGAAGCCGACTGCAACATAGTAGGGCAAGGTCTGGGCGGCTCATGAACATACTGCTTGTTGTGGACATTCTGTACTTCACTACGTTAGTATAAACCACTACACACAGATTGAACAATGTTTTTGACGGACAGCTGTAACTTAGCAATATGGAAATTGTTTGGGATAATAGTTGCTTTTGGTTGTGAGAAAATGGTTATTGTGAGGAATAATCATTTGTTGTGGTTTTACTCAAAATAAAGTGTTTTTGTATATTTTAGTCTTCGTTCTTGTGTGGAGAAAATATGCCCAACGCTACTGAGAAACATTGCACCTATATTAATTAAACATTAATTCATTGGTCGACTGTTAATGAAAAAAGGCGTTAGTGCCTGATCCTGATCAGTAGGGTAACGGGATTCTTTTAAACTTTGATGATCCAGTCTAGGCCGAATTTGAATTTTAGTGAGCAAGACATTTGTCTTATAGTTGAATGGGCTTAATCCTTACTAATATTATAAAAGCGAAAGTGAGTTTGTTTGTTACGTCTTCACGAAATTCATAAAAATCGATTTTCATGATTTTTGGTACAGTGATAGTTGGGACCCTGGAGACGGAAATGGCTAAAAAAAAGGGAAGAAAAAGGGAGAGAAAGATTTTTTTTTTATCATCACGTGGGTAAAGTTAGCGTTAGCCCAAAGTAACTATGCCACGCGGACGAAGTCGCGGGCGAAAGTTAGTTTCAAATAATATCCAAAAGAGATACTGCTGGTGCATAAACGAGAGTTCTGTCTACCCCACAAACCACATATAGAAATAACTGGCCAGGCTTTAAAATGTGCTGATATCACGGATGATGTCCCTCGCGAGCTTTCCCTTATATTACAAACTCTGACAAATGGCAATTTTTACAATATGTTGATGAGTTACTAAACTGTCTGGTATATTGTTACTTCAAAAAACACTGGTGATGCTCCACTATTTCCAATTCAATTGACGTTCAACGCCAACAAACTAGTAACAACACTAAACGTCTCATTCGAACCATAGACTATAAAACCATTCCCATAAAACTGTCACTAGCTAATGGAAATAAGGACCCCCATGCAAACGACAGCTCGTCTACCACCTAATTAGTTTTCACTCAACCATGGATAGTGAAAATCTAGATAAATGGAGTTTACCTAACTAATACTATAAATGAACGACATAAAGCCTTATGACACTAAATCCTCCTATGTACCACTATTGTACATGAAGTTTAAATAAGTAACCCTATCCGTCTGTAACCTTTTGAATTGTAATGAAAATTAAATTCGGCACTCAGGTAGACCATGGCCTGGACCAGGTGACTTTCTATCCCAGTGGTTCATTCCCGTGTGATAGCTTTCGACTCCATACGGGCAAAGCCGCGTGTCTAAAGTTTATATATTTACCGATGTTTATACAAACCTCAGAATGAGTGTAAATATCAATTTTGGAGAAGAGAAGTGGCCTTTCATATCTTAGAATCCTTATTCTTAAATGAATGATAACTGATGAACCCGAAAACAATCGGACATTACTGGAACTTTCACAAGTAGTACATCCTGTTCGTGATAGAATAATCAGTTAAGCTGAAAAACACAATCGTAAATTAATCCAGAATAGATCCAAAGAATTTTATTTGTAGGTTTTTTAACGACTTAGAACTTAAGATCGTTTGTTGTTAAGTGATCCCTTGTACCAAACAGCGCTTTGAATCAAAAATAATGAGAAGATATAGATAGATAAGAAGATATGATAAGAAGAAGGATATGTCAGTCTTACTAATTACCGTAAAGCATACACTTCCAACTTCAATTTTTTAAATTAGATACAATAAATAAAATCTACTTTAAGTTGTTGATATCTACTTCGCTAAAATGTTACTAACTACAAAATGTCTACCAAGATATATGATAGTATCGATATCTACGACTTAATCCTACCGAACTACCAGAAACCAGTCGCAACATGTAACTGAAGCTACAGAACCCGGCCGTCCGTCGGGATTCATCCGATATGACCTTGACGAGTTGTGAAGGTCGCCGACTTGTTTGCACGGGACGATCACTCGCTTGTTTGAGCCGAGACGATACATTGAAGGTGGACGGGATTTATAGTAGGTTCTAGATTTTTGAACATATAGAGTTTTTATCTTATTTCTAGAAGCACAAACACTTATATATTTAGGTCTTTATATTAAGTCCGTTGTTTACCATGCGAGATCACTTCGGTTTAGTGAATTTTTGTTTCTAGGCCCATGAAGGAAAACATCCTTATGAAACCACTCTGCAATGTTTTCTTTTTTATTGTTTTCAGAGTAGTGCTGACGAAATAATTAACACAATGTAAAGTGCCTGTCTGGGTTAGAAGCTCGAGTCCACGACTCACAGCTCGTAAGTAGCGTCCGTTACCACTGGACCACCATTGCTCCTGTCCATTACCTAATCCTGTTTTTTTTTGTGTGGTACTAACTTGGAGTCAGAGATGACAATTGTTTATGGATGTTGTAGATCAGATATAGTACTGATTGTAAAATATGTTTGCAAGCCCTATAAGGTTCTCAATTCAACTTTTAGTTCATGGAACGTGTTTTTAAAATTTTCTCTTTTTCAGCTTTTAATGAATTTTCTCAGAATTTGGAGTTTTTTTCCATGAGACTTGATAGAAACGCTTTGAGTTATCAAAAAATAAATAAAACAAGACTCTACTAAGATTTTGATATTTAACATTTCATTTTACAGAATAATAATGACAAGCACATTTTCATTTCAAATATTCTGTTGAATCTTATTCAATACTTAATTTCCCCTTTCTTTTCAGGCAACACAGTCATCTTGCTCTGCCTGCCTGTCTGTCTGTCTGTCTCAGATACTTTTCACGCAATCATAACTTAACGGATTTAGATAAAATTTGGCACACAGGTAATCCAACATGTGAGTAAGGATGTAAGATGTGCTAATATGATTATTTCTGACCTCCACACGGTAAATCCGCAGACCATATTCCAGTGACATATATCTTCCTGTATTCCATACAGCCCTATATGTGTACTCGTAAAACATATCGGTCAGCGTTCCCCACGCTACACGTTACAGCCGGATACGGTCCGCACACAATACTCCGGCACACATCGGCATCGGCGCAGCACTTTATAGCACATAAACCATAATGTAATAGCACATTAATGGTCTAGACTGCGGGCTGGGGGTCTACAGGGAGGGGTCTTTACGGTGTAATGGGTATTCTATTAATATTGCCTTTATTGGGGTTGATAGCGGGCGTCAACGGGTTGTAATGGATTAGCTAGTGTTGTCACATGTAAGACTCCCCGACGATACGTAACTCCTTCGCCCAGTGACTAGTTCTCGGAAGAATAAAGACGTTGAAAACGAGTGCAGCTCGCGACGGGTTGCAGGTTCGATTGGATAGTTTGAGTTTAGTTCAGTTTTGTTTGTATTATATTGAGGCTGACTCATTTCACTAACCAAAGCAAAAAACGACAATGTTGTTTGACGCCCAACTCAATAGGATAACATTATTCCCAAATCCCAACAAATTCATTTACTCTCTACTACTAAGCACCTAACATTAAGCTCACAAAATAAACAACTCCTCGCTAAAATCCAGTTCATAGTCGTGAAATAAATATTAAAATATTCTCAGCGTAGGCAGTACATGCGTCGACCGAATTACGCGCTCGGCCGGACAGTTAGCCGGACGGTCGGCAACCCAGGGCGGACGGTCGCCGGTCCGGTTTGTACTGAACTTTACTTCATAAATATGGAAAACTTCGCAAACTTTTAGGCAGAGTTACTACAGGGTACTGTAGTTCAACAATAGGTATCGTTTAGAGTGTGAGCATTTTGGATATGTTGTATGAAAATCTTTATATGGACAAAATACTTGGTTGTTTTATAAGCACTAATGAGGTAACGGCTACCCGCATGGTAAGAATTACATTAATTGACGTAAATTAAAAACAAAACAGTAAATGAGGGAGTGGTATACAAACAAACCAACATACAAAAAATGAAGACATGTGACATCCAAAATCCCACACTGGGTACGCGTGGGGGATACTGTCACGGAGAGAAGGTTCTTCCGTGCCCCAGCATTGGGATCGTTTTGATTAATTATGCTTAAACAAAATACGGTCACAATCAAGTCTAAAATTATCATGATACTTTAATATGTAGCAACAGTAATCCTTCTCGAATTTTCCATACCTTTGAAAGCAATCACTTACGATTCGATTAATGTGGAGGAGCTCGTGGCTAAATAAATAGTAGCCGCTCGGGTCGATCTTTAGGTTAAGCTGCGCTTGCCTAGGTTGGTCTGTGGATGGGTGACCACCCGTTACATACCGAGTTTCCTCCGTGCCTCGGAAAGCACGTTAAGCCGTTGGTCCCGGCTGTCATTTGTAGATCTTTGACAGTCGTTACAGGTAGTCAGTGTTCCGAAAGTCTGACAACCAGTCTTACCAAGGGGTATCGTATTACCCAGTATTAACTGGGTTGTGGGGGTCAGATAGGCAGTCGCTCCATGTAAAATACTGATATTCAGCTGCATCCGGTTAGACTGGAAGCCGACCCCAACATAGTTGGGAAAAGGCTAGGCAGATGACTTACGATTCGATTAATGTGCGCTAATTATTAGTCCCGTGAATGCATTTTATTAAGATGCTTGCGAGATCTATGATTACGATCAAGACTGTGTGATAAACATTGAACTCATACCCACACAAGGCTTGAGTTCAGTTGGAAAGATTTTGTATAAATAATACAAATCCGAGAAAGATACATTGAAGTCCCCAAGGTCTAGTCTGCAAAATTGTAAAACCACGAACCCTTTGTCAGATGGTCCCTATTTGTTGGCCACGTAGTCTAGGATCCCTGAGGTACTAAATATAAAGGTTGCCCACTAAGGTTTTGTGGCTTTTGATCCGCACAAAAACATCGTCTACAAGCCCACATTCACAAGTCTAGGACTATACCTTGAGGTCTAACCCAACCCTACTCTGACCCTAGTTAGCGTACCGTACTGGTCCAATGAGCCTGCAGGTCTGCTAATATCGGTCATTATATAGGATTCATTGCGGAGCCTGTCATTAAGGAGGCTAAGAATTTCAGGGTTTAACGAAGACCTAGAAACCTCTATATGAAACCAGGTGGATTTCGAATAAATCAACTAAAGTTATCATTTATGTCAAGACACATTGTTTCCCGCAACTTTATCGATGCGTATTTTATATATTTTTTAAATATCTTTCTTCAAGAAGTAGCAAAATGTAACATGAACTTTGGCGAATACAACGATTGGTTCAGTAGTTAACCGTGAAAGGTTACAAGCAGATATGGTTGCTTTCGCATTTCTAATGACCCTTAATCGGATCACCTGGAAATCATTGGGAGAAGTCAGCTGTAGGATAACAGTAACGTATCAGTCATGAGGATGCTACAAAGAAAGTTAAATTCCCGATCTTATAAATTATTCAATAATGATAATTGTCATATCCTATCAAGTGGAACATTCTGGTAAATAAATAATAATAATAAATAAATAAATATCTTGGGACAACTCACACACGGCTATCTGATCCCAAGCTAAGCAGAGCTTAAAATAACTGTAATCACTCGTATTATTTGCAAGTTAGATTTAGTTACATAACCTACAGATCTAATTACCACCCAGCTCTTCTGTAAAATAATTTGAATTGAAAACACAACATAATCAATGACTGCTCCAATTAGCATCACTCAAAATCTATTGAATACACAAATTCCATTTCACAAAGTTAAATACTTCTCCCAAATTGTCTAAAGCAAGAGGCAATTTAAAGCAAAACTTACTTAAATTGGTAACTCGTTGTCCTTTCATTAGCAGTTAGTCAAATAATTTGTTAAGGCGATACTTTACGAACACAGGAGCAACAACACAGTCGAACAAGTCTCTGGAACGACGCCGACTTGTTCAAGTTACTTTGAGAGACTTATTTCTAAGAAATTAGGTGCTCTTTAATGTTATTCAATGACTTTATCTGAAAGCCTTTTAATGTTTCTCAGGCATTCTTAAACGTTATCAATCGTAATGAATTCAAACTAAAGAAGTCAGTTGAGCGTTACCAAGAGCCGTCGGTAAATATAAAGAAGCAAATAGAAAGAAGTGAACAGTCAATTTGACACAATACATAAATACCTAACGATAAAAGATCTATTTGTCACAAACAAATCAGTTCTCAAACTGCTTACCTTTTTTTCACTTAATACAACCTTATCATTTGTGTAAGACGGTGCAAAGTAAATTTGTGATTTTATCATCATAACACCAAAAAGAAAGCCTACTTCTTAAAAAAGTAACCTTGAGCCGAAGCCTTGAGCAATCTACTAACTTGGATAAACAGTGACCCGTTGCCATGGCAACGTCGAGCGTGGGAGATCTCAGCTGAGTGTCACCCGTTATGGAAGTCAGCTGATCGATGGACGGCCATGATGATTGATAACGATATGTGCGCCCGCTCTCCGGGGAAAGATAAGTGATTGATTCCGTGTACTTGACTTTGTTCTATGTGCTATGAAATCACCACTACTATGTACAAATATAAACATACCTAATGTACATTGTGTGTGTACTTAAAAAGCCGAAAAGAGTTGTGTTCACGCCGTCATTGCGATAACTGTTTTGTTTTGGACCATAACTTTCTAGAACCTTCTAGAGACAGAGATATTAAGAGTCAAAGTTCCAATATTTTTTTAATTCAAGTTCTTAATGTTATAACTCTACTGTAAATACTTCTCTGACTTCCCGTACTAAGCCAAGCATCCATCAGCATAATACCTTCAGCGTGTAGAATTGAGTTGTACCGTAAAACGTGACTTTTCACCCCAAAAAAAAGGTTTACAGGAATATTGTTTTGCGTAAAATTGCCAAGTTATAATAGATATAAATAAATGCCAAAATGTGGTTAAGTACACGTCTACTTAACCTGTCGGAGATAAGAGTCGTGATGTCATTTATGTTATGTGGGCCCTTGGTTGATAGCTGAATTGTCACCATAAATAAATAAAATATCCGGTACATCGTTACCGAGCCTTGCGGAGACTGCGGCCATGTTGATAATATGTTGTGGATTATTGTGCTGTCCATAAATACAACCACCAAAATTGGCAGAGTCATTTAGGAATGTCATGTAAAATACGATCTTCACGTAGTCAAGAAAAAACATCGTTCCTTCAATAAAGTTTTCAGTGTAATATTCCATTTAGTGTCAATTTTTAGAAAGATATTATGTATCCTAACTTGATTGAGGAACCAATAGAAAACAAACAAAAGTATACCAGATTGACTAAGTGTGCAATGTGGGTATACCTAAGGCTAAGAAGGACAATAGAAATCCTTAATGTTATTTGTACGCCACATTCAATGACTAGTCCGCGTCTCAATCTACTAGACGTGTTACCCTGGAAGTAATATCTCACTGTCTTAGCCCCGCAATATTCTCACAAACACTCATATTAAACTTTGTATGTACGTCTGTCTCTCAACCTCGCGGCAACAGCTGCGGTATAGAGCTCAAATATATCCTGAATTAGCACATAGAGTAGTTCCGACGAATATGAACTTTTCGCAGGCAAAGCCGCAGGTAAGACTAGTTTACACTTCATTGTACGCTTGTAATTTTACTGGAGTTGGTGTAAAGTTGTGCTTGAACCAATTGATAAAAAATGGAAACTTGAAACAATCAATTATGAAGAGGAGAAAAGTTCCTGTTATAATATCGTAACTACTTTTACTTTGTATAATAGTGAAGATTTTAACTAAGAAGAGTGACAGTATTAAATTGATATAGTTGCCACAAAGTTTTTGAAATTATTTTATTCTCTCGGTAACTGTATTCAACTTGTAAATAAGATTCATCCGTGGTAGTAGTTTTCATCAAAATTTGTCTGTCAATTTAATGTATTGTTATCTATTTACTTAAGTCTTCCTTTTTTATTTTCATCCAGTTATATTATTCCGAATGTACAGAGAGCAATTCACATATTATATTATTAAAAGTAAACATTCCAACGAAAAAAAAGATACCGCGAATTGAATAATATAATTTGTGTCCCACCCTGTATCCGCTCGAATGCACAAACTCTTTACAAATATAAACAGAAGTACAATAAAGAAAGCCACAGGAACACGTTGTTTGAAACTGTAACGTTTTTATAAAACCGCACAGTTTCTCAAGTTTATTCTGCTGATTGACCGCCTCCGTGGGATTCTAATCAAAAAGATTCCATTTGTTTATTTTCACAAGCCAACTTTCTACGAAATGTTTTTGCGATCCAACGCAATGTAAACTGATTTTGATAAATTCTACACAAAATGCTGATTGAGTTTTGTTCGGTTTACAATCACAATCGCAATTTATATAAATGTACGTGAATGAAAATACACACATTGAAACTGCTTGAAGCCTTTCGTTTCGCGCATTTTTCAGACGCTGTCTAGCGATTTTGAATGAAATCCCACCGTTTTTTAAAACACTGAGTTCATTTTAGCGTAACCAAATTATACTGAAAGCACTTTTCTGACTAAAAACTGTCCGACGTTGCAATTTTATTTTTATTTTCTGTCACTTTTAATAAATACTTACTAAAATGAAACAATACCACAATAAGACACTTCACTACACTAGCTAATCTACAGGGTGTATAAATATAAATACTAAAGTGGTATGTATAAAAATATCGCTTAAACTTTGGAGCGGAGCGGGCGGTGAGCGGAGCGAGCGGAGCGCTCTCGCCGCGCGTCAGTCGACCACTGCCGCGCCCGCCGCCGGGAGCGGAGATGCAAGCGTCGCCGTCGTTATCAGTGAGGTGTCCTCAGCTGCGGGTAGTTAGCGACGCCGACGGACTCAGAGGTAAATGGAGAACGATGTTGTGCTATATCATATGGTTCAAGGTTAATAACAGGGGTGGACAGAGCAGAACTTGGGGTAGGCTGTTTGACCTTTAAAAAGCTATGAATTGCAAAAATAAGGTTAGATTTATGTAACGTTAATATTAAATTTTTAGAAAACAAATAATTCCAAAGCTTATATTTTTTTTATAGGAATTTTATGACTTGAGCTTTAAGACCCATACTACTCCCACCATTACATTACAACAAGATACAGTTCTGAATGCGTGAAATGTTATTTCAAGCTTCTTTTTACTTTTATTTTTACTTGAATGGTGCTAGACAACAAACTACTTAACGTAGTGCAAACAAGTTTTTTCAAAAACTTACCACAACGTAAACTAGTGCTTAGACTTGTAAAGGACCACAACATGACAGCGACCTAGATATAATTCCACTAATGATATGACCTAATACCTGGAAAGTGGAACATCCTCGATATCGCGGGAATGCTACTCTCTGTGCAGGCACGGTGGGCGGTGGGGGGCAAGGGGGGCGGGGGTTAGGATGCAAATATCTGAGATATTATTCACCATAACGACGAACCTTCGCTTCGAGGCTGGAGCGGTACGTCTCAGGACGATACTGTACACTTGGACAAGCTATTTGCTATACAGGCACACATAAATTCGTCTTGCCAGTATACTCTTTGTGATCGTGGTACTAGCCCACAACTTTGCTACTTTTACAAGTTCATCGGTGGCAGCGCAGAGGCCATGGCAATGCATTCCCAATATCAATGGTGCTTGCTTGCTCGCTCAGTTGTGTTCTGCTTAGTGTCGGATGATTTTTACATTCTTGCTACTTTATTTTACTTTTACCCACTTTACAATTTTTTATTTCTGTTATGCGTAATTTATAATTATTTTGAAATGATTTGGCTAGTCCTGTTATGTTATGTTGGTGCTTATGCTGTGATTGTTGCATATTTTAGAAATGGTTGGTAAAAGTGAACAGCGTCTGACTGTATATTACCAAAACGTACGAGGACTGCGGACAAAAACAGACTCATTTTATCGTCAGGTCTCACTGAATTCTTACGATATTATTATTTTAACGGAGACGTGGTTAGTCGATGGTATGTTGGTTTCTGAGCTGTTTGATGACCGATATATAGTGTGGCGCCGTGACCGGGATTATGCTAAGACTGGACAAACGCGAGGTGGCGGTGTACTTATCGCGACGCGTAGGGAGTTACATGTTATCCCGCAACCGCTCCTTCACTCTTCGGCAGAGGATCTCTGGATTAGCATTCGACTTAAAAAACTAAACTCACGAGTTTACGTAAACCTATATGTTTGTGCTGTTTATTTATGTAAACAAAGCAGGGGATTATCGTTTTCAAATCAACTTAATAATTTTCTGAATAATTTGAACCATATAACCTTGAATAACACTTCGGATGATTTTTTAGTTGTGGGTGATTTTAATATGAGTGGAATCTCGTGGGCTCCATCCATGAATAATTCGCTGGTCCCAGTGAGCCCCGCCACTAGTGACGAATGTATGCTCGCCGACGAGATAAGTACTCTGGATTTTCAACAATTCAATGGAGTGGCCAATAGGTATGGAAAAATGTTGGATCTTGTTTTCTCAAACAAATTAACCTATGTTATTGAGTGTGTTGACCCTCTGGTTACTATTGATCCCTATCATCCCGCTTTGTTAATTGATATCGACACTTTCGAATTGCCTTCTTTGGATCATGCACCGCGGTTACGATATATATATAACAAGGGAGATTTTGGGTCTATAAACAAAGAGATTCATGCCGTTAATTGGGAGTGTCAGTTCTCATCTCGATCTCTGGATGATTCAGTTGCGTACTTTATAGACACTGTAAAAGATCTTCAAGATAGGTACATACCGCAGAGGCTTGTTCGTAATAAAACATACCCAATTTGGTACAGTACATCGCTTATCAGAACCATTAAGTAACTAGAAAATTGACATCTCTGAATGAGTAACATACAGTTAAAACGCTCCACAATAAAAAAATGTTTTGTTCGGTTTAAATGAAGTTACGGTGCAGTGTTAGTGCTACAATTATTACTGGACATATGTGATATTTGTGAGTAGAAAAAACTTTATCGAAACTTTAAAAATAGGACCATAATTAACTAAATTAGCAGTGAGATTTTTTCTAAATACCCAAGCACATACAAAATACGGAGCTGCCGAAGTAAACGCGTAAGCGACGCTGTATGCCGCGGACTTAAGACCTTTTAGTCGCACACTCACGCACGGCACGGTTCACTTGCTGTGGGCATTGATTGGTGTGCTACTGATATAATTTCGGTGCGAGGGCATTTTTTAATGTGTTCCTGTTATTATTTTTGTGCGTAGACATTTAATTTTCTTGTACAATTTTATTTTATCTGCATTGATCATATTAATCAAATCATGAAGAAGTCGCCACCTTCGTGGGGCTGCTGCGGCCTTAAGATGAGCAAGATTGGCTCTGTACAATGTTCGGTTTGTAAAAAGGCGTTTCACCAAGACTGCCAGGCCTTAGATTCAACCAGCGACCTCACATCGTGGATATGCTCTCTATGCATTTCAAAAACACCTGAAGCCAAAGATGTCGATAATATAACGCCTGTTCGTTTTAATACCAACGTAACTGCACGGTCTAACAAAAGGCCAGCCTTACAATCCCCACCAAACACAGAGACTAACCTTGTAACTGAAGATGGTGTCCGCACTATAATTGAAAATGTGATGCAATCCCACATGAAAGTTTTATTGGAAAATATAACGTCAAACATGACCGATTTGTTGAACAAAGAATTAAGCACAATGCGTGAAGAAATCACTGGTCTCAAGAGTTCGGTACAATTTATGAGCAATCAAAACGACGAATTTTTGAAGGAAAAAAAGCAGAGTGATGAAAATGTAAGAGAGCTACAAGAAAAAAATTACATATTATCATCCACAATTAAGGAAATGTCTGGTCGCATAAATACACTGGAACAGCACGCTCGAGCCAATAACATTGAAATTCAATGTGTCCCTCAGAAAAAAACTGAGAACCTAATCGACATTGTAACGCATCTAGGAAAAACCATTGGTTGCGATGTCAAGGAAGAAAATGTCAGTAACTGTACTCGCGTAATGAAGCTCAACAACAGCAATGATCGTCCAAAATCAATCGTGGTACAATTCAACTCACCCAGATTACGCGACATATTTTTGGCTGCTTGTATCACCTTCAACAAATCAAAGCCTAACATTGAAAAGTTAAATACCTCTCATCTCGGGCTTGAAGGCGGGAAAACTCCAGTTTTCGTGACTGAACACCTGAGCCCGTCTAACAAAGCTTTGCATGCGGCTACGCGTCTTAAAGCAAAAGAAAATGGATATCGTTACGTTTGGGTCAGGGGGGGGCGTATTTATATTAAAAAAACAGATGACTCGGACACCAAGATAATTAGGGATATGGACTCATTAAATTTAATAGTATGAGTCTTCCAATAGGCTTTCAAAAAGTTTTAAACAATTTCAATTCGCCACCTTTAACATATACTACCAGAACACCCGTGGATTACGTTCTAAAACTCATGAATTTTATTGTAATTTAGTGTGCTCAAATTACGACGCAATAGTGTTAACAGAAACCTGGCTTAACAGCTGTATTGTTAGTAGCGAACTTTTTGATGAGAGGTACATTGTTTTCAGACGTGATAGAGAAATTTCTGGTTTCAATGCCAAAAAAGATGGTGGAGGAGTCCTAATCGCTGTATCGAGGAGGTTCGCTGCTAACAGACAATGTTCTTGGGAAAGTGAGGGCGAAGACCTGTGGGTAAAAGTGAATATTGCACCAGGTTTGAAAATAGTTATCTGTGCCGTATACTTACCCCCACCAGTACAAACTCCTATGTTAGTGAATTTTCTAAGGAACTATAATGCTATAGTTGAAAAAAACGACTGTTGTACAATTCTTATAGGTGATTTTAACTTGAGTAATATAGATTGGAATACATTGAATAGTAACTCTAGCGATGATACTTACACTTGCCCCACTTTCTCACGTACAAATTTAGGATTGGTCCAGGTATTCCTAGATTTTATACACATAAATAACCTCACTCAATGTAACAGTGTCTGTAATGTAAAAGGTAAAATTCTGGACTTGGTTCTTGTAGATCTCCCACAATGTAAAGTAGCTGAAGCCTCAAATAGTCTGACAAAAATAGACCAATATCACCCCCCTCTTGAAATATCCGTCGATTTTAAGGTCAATAAAAATTTGAAACCGGAACAAACTTATAGATTAAATTTTAAAAAGGCGAATTATACAGCTATTAAATCCGAATTGCAACAGACTGATTGGAATAAATTACTTGAAGACACCGAGGATCCGAATATAATGTTGGATCGCTTTTATGCAGTAACTAACCAAATTATAGAGCAGTTCGTCCCATCGACCATTGTCAAAAATAATTCGCGACCACCATGGTATACAAAAAAATTAGAGAGATTGTTGCGTGAAAAGAACAACCTCAGGCGGAGATATAATACGTATAAAAATCCCATGGATAAAATATCCCTTCGTTGGTGCAGCAAACGCTGTGATAAAATAGCAAGGAAATGCTACAATTTGTACTTGAGTTACATAGAAAATAAAATAACCACTAATCCTAAGTTTTTTTGGTCCTACATAAAATCAAAACGTGGTCCTACTAATTCATACCCCGCTAATATAACAGATGGCTCTCGTACAACCGGCAATGGCAGCGAAATATGCAACATGTTCGGAACCTACTTTTCTTCTGTGTATTGTCCGGTTGATGATGATGAGTCATGTAGAATAGTGCAATCTTTTCCATTTTATGAAACATTAGTAAACAACTTTGACAGTTACTCAGCTATTCAAATTTCTAAGGACGAAATAGTTGCACAACTTAAAAAATTAGATGTATCTAAAGGTCCTGGCAGCGATGGAATTCCCCCTAGCTTTATTGTAATGTGCGCTGACCAACTGGCAGCCCCCCTATACATAGTTTTTAATAAATCGCTCAGTGTCGGTATCTTCCCTAAACATTGGAAATTAGCCAAAGTAGTTCCGATTCACAAAAGTGACTCTGTAAATTTGGTTAGCAACTATCGACCTATTTCCATTCTCCCAACTCTGGCTAAGGTTCTTGAAGCGATAGTATGCCCAAAAATACAACAGTATTTTAAAAAATATATTACTGTCCATCAGCATGGCTTTACCACTGCAAGATCCACCTGTAGTAACTTAGTTACTTTTGTTGAAAATATCGCAGCTTCACTAGACTCCAACCAGCAGGTCGACGCTATATACACTGATTTTAGCAAGGCTTTTGACAAGGTTTCCCACGATTTAATCATTCAAAAGCTTGCTGCGTACGGTTTTGCTGGTTCTCTTCTTAAATGGTTCCGCTCTTACTTAACGGGCAGATCTTTCTATGTGGTAGCCAATGGATATACATCCATAACTCAGAAAATTACTTCCGGAGTGCCGCAGGGTTCCCACCTGGGTCCTGTCGTATTTATTATATTTGTAAACGATCTTCCACATTGTCTCGTCAACTCAACGCCATTTTTATATGCAGATGATTTAAAAATTATCCGTGTGATAAATACTAAAGCAGACTCGGAGTTGCTTCAACAAGACGTGAATAGACTTTCAGAATGGTGCAGGGCCAATAAAATGCAACTAAACATAAAAAAATGTTCTCAGATTACATTTACTCGAAAGTTACATGTCATAGAATTCAATTATAGCATAGATGGCACGGGCTTATGTAAAGTGGATGTAATCAGAGACTTGGGGGTCCTTTTTGACCGTAAGTTAACATTTATTCCCCACTTGGACCACATCATTAAGAAAGCCTCAAGGTCACTTGGGTTTGTCATACGGAACGCAAGATGCTTTCGCAAGCCTAAAACTAAAATTTTTCTTTTCAATTGCTTAGTCCGTACCATACTGGAATACTGCGTGGTTGTATGGCGTCCCCATTATGCAACACATGCTCTTAGACTAGAACGCATCCAGAAGAGGTTTTTGAACCATCTAGCCTACTCTGAGAAGTTGGTCAAAAAAGTTCCGAGCTATGTAAAACGCCTTAACAAATTCGGTATGATCTCACTCGAAAAGCGGCGCGATATTAATGACTTAACTTTCCTATTTAAAATCCTTCATAGTAAAATTGACTGTCCCCAATTATTAAGAAATTTAAATTTTAATCTACCCCATAAATATCCACGTAACCCTATTAAACTACTACGACCACCATTCCGTAGGACTGTTTCAGGTTCCAATTCTCCTATTCCAAGACTTTGCCGACTTCTTAACAATCATGACGACCAGATCGATATTTGTTGCACTTCACTCGGGCAATTCAAGAACCAAGTCCACCTAAATATTGTTTAGATATATTATCTCACCATGTTAATTAAGCACACCGTCGTAAATATTGTAAAATATAAATATTGTTAAGTGTTATTTCTGTACCTTTTCTTGTCTTTACTCAAATTTTATTTTTGCTTTCTGTGTTTGCCGCATCATATTGTACACTTAGTCGAATTCTTTGTGACTGTATTGTTTTTAATTATCAGTGTAACAATTGTAGGTAAACCAATAAATAAATAAATAAATAAATTAAGGAAAAATATAAATATCTGAAAAAATTCAAGACTTATGGCAATAAATCTGATGAGTTTACTTATAAATGCTTGCGCGAAAGAGTTAAAACTATGGAAGGCTCATGTTATAACTATTACCTTAATCAAACGGAAAAATCTATAAAAAATAACCCAAAACACTTTTGGACTTTTGTCAAAAATCGCTACAACTCCAATGCTATTCCGAATACACTAAACTATAACAATGAATTATTGCTCACCGGTGATTCTATTTGTGAGGCTTTTTCCTCTTATTTTCTGTCTAGTTTTCTCGACCCCATCTCAACTAATAATGCCAACCCAGCCTTTGTTACCCCATCCGTCATTTCTGCAACCCCGTCTGATATTTATCACATAGAAGTAAAAATCGAAGTGGTAACTGACTTACTCCGCAAGTTGGATCCAACAAAAGGTACTGGCCCTGATATATCTTTGTCCCTTGTATGAGCACGTCATTTTGATGGGTGATTTTAATACTTGCTTGATTAAAAACGACGCTCGTTCCATCAAACTCCTCTCACTCCTGTCCTCCTTTAATCTTCAAGTTTTGCCTCTCTCTGCAACTCACTATTTCCCTAATTGTTCACCTTCCTTTCTAGATCTTATGATCGTTTCTTCTCCTAATAATGTTAAATATCATGGTCAACTTACTGCTAACTTCTCATACCATGATCTCATTTATTTGTCGTATCGCATCCGTGTTCCCAAGCGTAAGCCCCAGCTATTATTTCTTCGTAATTACAAAGGCATAGATTTGGAGGCATTGCAGCGTGATGCTAGCAATCTCGACTGGTCCCTTTTGGTTGAGAAGGTCGGTATCGATGAGAAGGTAAATTATTTTAACACAACAGTTCTCGAATTATATGAACGGCATGCACCCATCCGACGTATCAAGGTTAGACATAATCCTGCACCTTGGATAACGGCAAAAATTAAAGAGCTTATGGCACGTCGAGATAAAGCCAAGAGCAGATATAAACGCAGACCTTCAGATCTGAATCTCTCTTATTACAAAACGCTACGTAATCGCTGCAGTCATCTGTGTCAGGAGGCCAAGAGACGTTACTTTCACGACCAACTGGACAAACGTAGTTCTTCCGACGTTTGGAAATTCCTCAAATCCGTAGGCATAGGGAAATCACCCACCAATCAGTGCAAGGATGTGAACCTCAACGATCTAAATAAACATTTCTCCTTCCTTCCCTATAATCTTGATTCGTCTGTTAAAGCTGCGACCCTGGTGACCCTTTCCAGGCTGCCTCTGCCACTATGTTCTCCTTTTGACCTTAGCGATGTTTCTGAGGATGACGTTAAGAAATCTGTCCTTGCTATTACTTCTTCAGCCGTCGGTTACGATAAGCTATGTTCTAGAATGATTGTTCTTATCCTTCCGTCTTTACTTCCTGTTTTAACTTATATCTTTAATTACTCTTTTTCAAATTGTTCTTTTCCAGCGCTCTGGAAGAAGGCTTACATTATACCTTTACCTAAAAATAACAATCCATCCTCGCTATCTCACTTTAGACCTATTTCTATTCTCCCATTTCTTTCTAAAGTTTCTGAGCACTTGGTTCATAAACAATTAACATTTTTCTTGACGTCAAACTCTTTAATATCTTCCTTTCAATCCGGTTTCCGCTCGGGTCACAGTACTGTAACTGCACTTTTGAAAGTTACTGATGATATCCGCTGGGCTATGGAGAAAAAGTCTCTTAGTGTTCTTGTATTGCTTGACTTCAGTAGCGCCTTCAACTCAGTGGATTTCGACATTTTACTAGGGATCCTCCATTCTATAAATTTCTCTTCTTCCGCTTTAGCCTGGTTTAGTTCTTATCTTCGGGGACGCTCTCAGTGCGTTCGCCAAGACGAGACTCTCTCTGACTGGTGTTATCTCACCGAGGGGGTTCCTCAGGGTAGCGTTCTCTCTCCTCTTCTTTTTTCAATTTTCATAAACATGGTTACCAGTGTGATCTCTTCCAGTTTCCATCTGTATGCAGATGACTTGCAGATTTACCGGCATTTTATGGTAGCTGATGCGGACTCCGCCATTGCTGCTATGAATCATGACCTGGCTTGTATCAGCGCCTGGGCTAAATCATTCGGATTGCAAATCAACCCAACTAAATCTCAGGCCATAATCATAGGCAGCCGTTTCGTTCGTAGTGCTGCTGTTGTTGCGTCTTTGATGCCTTTATACCTCGATGGTGTTCGCATTCATTATACTGATACCGCTAAAGATCTGGGTGTAATTGTTGACTGCAATCTGTCATGGTGCGCTCAAGTGAATGAGGTCAGCCGTAAAGTTCATTTTTCTTTACATTCGCTGAAATGCCTTCAGAAGCTCCTGCCTTTGAAGACTAAAATTTCGTTGGCACAAACCCTTATTCAGCCGATCATAGATTACGCCGACTCTTGCTACCTTGATGCTACTGAGGAGCTATTAAATAAGCTTGAGCGCCTGCAAAATTTATGTATTCGTTTTGTTTTTGGTCTCCGTAAATATGATCACGTTTCTCATCTTCGTAAAGAACTCAAGTGGCTCCCAATCCGCCTTCGCAGGAACACTCGGATCCTTTGTCTCCTCTTCAACATCCTACACAATCCTTCCTATCCCTCTTACTTGCGTGAACGTTTTTCCTATGCCCGCCCTAGCGACGCACCGTGTAGATCTCACCTCAGATCCCTACTCAAATCCCATCCGCACAAATCCAGTTATTATTCATATTCCTTTTCTGTACACGCTGTTAGGTTATGGAACTCACTGCCGCCTAGCATTCGCGATTTAAAGTCCTCCATTTCCCTATTCAAAAACAGAGTGAAAGAGCATTACCTGTCCTCTCAATCGTAATATATGTATTTATTTATGGATATATATTTAAGCATTATGTATTTATACAAGTATTTATTAATATTTACTTATATAATTATGTAAGTTATAATAGGTTAAGGCACACACACATATATTTTTCTAATACTCTCTCACACACTATCGTCTACATTTCGTTCTCATATCTCCTTTCGCAGGTCTGCTGGCAGAAATTTCTTAAGAAATAAGCAGCACCTTTGTACTCAAATTTTATATGTTTTTATCCTGTGTGATTTACTGTGTGTACATAAATAGTTAAATAAATAAATAAATAAATAAATCTGCGTTTATTACACCCATACATAAGAAGGGGACTAAAACTGAAGTTGCTAACTATAGGCCTATATCTAAACTGTGCATTATAGCCAAATTATTCGAGCGCATTATCCATGACCAAATATATCCTGCTCTTGCTACCTCGTTCAGCTCTTTCCAGCATGGTTTTTTGAGAGGACGGTCCACTACTTCTAATTTGATTTTGTTTAATGACTTTATTACCGATGCTATGGATGACGGCAAACAGGTCGATGTGGTTTACACTGATTATAGCAAAGCATTTGATCGGATCGACCACGACACTTTGATACAGAAGTTAAACCATATAGGCATTCGTGGGGACCTCCTGAGGTGGTTCGCATCTTACATCAATAATAGGTCGCAAGCCGTAGTGCTCAATAATTATTTATCCAGCTGGGTATCGGTGCCCAGCGGAGTGCCTCAGGGTTCGTTACTTGGTCCCCTCTTGTTTGTGATCTATGTGAACGACATCGATCTGTGCCTGCAATCATCCAAGTTATTATGCTTCGCCGATGACATGAAAATCTTTGCCAAAATTTCCTCGTTTGAAGATGGGTTAGCACTTCAGGCTGATCTAAATCGTCTTGATGATTATTGTCGGGCTAACAAACTCGACCTTAATCCATCAAAGTGTTCAGTTGTTACCTACACTAGGAAACGCGCAGTCCTAACCACCACTTATACCTTATCTAGTCAAACCTTGCCTAAGTGTGACACTATTCGTGACTTGGGCGTCCATCAAGATAGCAAGTTAGTTTATGATACCCATATCGATGCCATTGTCAAAAAAGCTTCCAAACTGCTTGGGTTTATAATGCGTCTCTCTAAGTGCTTTAATGATGCTAAAACACTAAAAATTTTGTATTGCACCTTTGTCAGAAGTCAGCTAGAGTACGCATCTCAGATATGGAACCCGCGCTATCATAAGTACATCGACCGCATTGAAAACATCCAAAGGCGTTTCATTAAATATCTTTGCTTTCATCAAAAGATTCCATACGATTCCATCGATTATCTTCAACTCTGTAAAAAGTACCATTTACTACCACTTGAAGAACGACGTGAGATTGCTGACTGTCTGTATTTGTTAAAAATCATCAATAATAACATTGACAGCCCCGAACTATTGTCAAAATTTTATTTTAATGTGCCGAATAAATTATTACGCCATAACCCGCCCTTACGTGTACCTCATACAGCTACAAACTATAGGCATAACAGTTATATCATACGTGCAAGTAGACAATTTAATAGCATATGTAAGCAGCATGATTTGGATCCCTTTACGACTAGTGTGACGTCAGCCAGAAGGCGCTTAAGTCTCAAGTTTTTTAAGTAACCTTCAAGTTGTTTATGTTTTGTTTGTTTTTTTTTTTGGATTATGTTCAATATTCTTCTGTTTTGCATTTTACTGCAAACTAAACAGTTTCAGTCAAATACTCGTTTAGCCTTTATATTTGATTTTGTTAATGTAACCTTTGATTAAGTTAGGTTAATGTGTAAAGTGCGGTTTGTGCTCACATTTCATTTGAAGTTTTAGTCTGGTACTATACGTGAGGACTTGTAATTGGCTTACTGTTGTCTATGGTTTACTTTTTTATATTAAGTTTCTTTTTAGCTGTCAGTTCTCCATGCTGTAATAAATAAATAAATAAATTAATATTCAGGAGTCATTACTTAAAAATAAAAGCAATGATAAGACCGGTCAAATGCGAGTCATACTCGCGCACCGAAGTTTCCATACAAACTTGCGACATAAATAGCATATCTTTTGACTTTTGTCGTAAATGTAACGGTTTATATTTACAAATAATTTAAATGCGAACCGTGTATAATATAGTAATCATTTCATTGTCAGGCCGTAGATAATGTACAGTAAATAATATTCAATTATAAACTAATACAAAAATTAAATAATATGAATACTATAGTCCTGCATTGCAACGGTTGCAAGTTAGCTGCCAGTTTACCAAACAGTTTGTTCGCCTGTACACATATCCAGAAGGGATCGTAAATGTGCAAGTTTTGTTACGTCATTATGGTGAGATTAGTGCAAGTACTAGAACTAGTAGACTGTTCTAGAAAAGGAAACTGACATTGCCGTGTAATTGAACAAAGGAAGTAGATTAATTTGTACATTTGTCATACTATTCCTCTTTCCGGGAATAACTATCTTTTTGGGGACCTGTAGGAACAGCTGAAATAAATATCAAACTGTCCGTCCGTCTAGTGACGACAGGCCTTGTAGAATTGTAGACTTCGCGTTCGTGTTGCTCGCGCGCCTTCAAGAGATGTCAGCAAAGCAGAGGGGCCTGCCAGAGGTTGCCCTGACAGCCTGCCGGGGTTGAGGATTGTTCAAAAGAGATACCGCGGCCCCGGAACACAAAAGGCAAAAGAAGGAACATGAATGGGTTTAGTCAGTAAAAGTCTGACACTCCCTTCCGCCGCGCAAAGGGTGGGAGAAGTTATTTAACAATTTCCTAACCGAAAATGAAAAAAAACGGCAAAATCTGTCCAACACAATGATAGATCGTAGCTTTACGTTTGGTTTTTATCTAATCGTGGCATGCAGCAATATTCGTAGGTACGTGCACAAAATTACTTCTTTTTATAACTACTAGTTTATACCTACGGCTTCGCCCGCGTGGAGTTCGGTAGTTGTCAATCGGGATAAAAGTGTCCTATAGGATAGTCTGGACTATACTATATCTCTGTGACAAATTTCATATATTCAGTCTTTTTGTGATTGACTCTCACCCATCCAAACCTGCGCATATTTAACAGCAGTACAATGTTTTATGGTTATCCATAGTTTCCGATAAACTCCTGCGCAAGCTATCTACTCGATCGCACCGCGGTCTGCGATCAACTTGCTATCCATTAGATCCATTGTCCATGCATCTTGCCAGTTAATCAACGTAACGCGTTCTGTGAGATCACCATTAAATCAACATGCTGATAGTGCACTGTGACACAGTGCATGCTAATCTTATCGCTGTGCGGACATGACATTGTTCTGTAGGATTTCCGGGGAGGACAATAAATGGACAATTAGCCATGATCACTATGTTCAGTGTTTACGTTCTGGCTCACTGCAATAAGTACAATCAGAGTTTCAAATAATATTTTAAGTGAAAACTACAATCACTGCAATGACGGGACGGAAGCCACGTTTATTAGCTTCTTGGTGATTTAGTTAGTAGCTACTTGTTTATATAATTATGCACTCGGGTGCTGTTGACTAACCAATCGTGTCAAGTAAACGGAACACTGTTACTTCCTTTTCAACTAAGTATGAACTAGTATCGTCAAAACAATTTAATACAAAAGGAAACAAGGAACCCTTAGTGGATCACTTTGTTGTCCGTCTGTCTCTCTGTCTGTCAAGACCCTCGAGAACGCGTAAAGGTATCGAGTTGAAATTAAAACCATACAGACTAAACTAGAGAAGCTCGTGGCTAAATAAATAGTAGCCGCTCGGGTCGATCTTTAGGTTAAGCCGCGCTTGCCTAGGTTGGTCTGTGGATGGGTGACCACCCGTTACATACCGAGTTTCCTCCGTGCCTCGGAAAGCACGTTAAGCCGTTGGTCCCGGCTGTCATTTGTAGATGTTTGACAGTCGTTACAGGTAGTCAGTGTTCCGAAAGTCTGACAACCAGTCTTACCAAGGGGTATCGTATTACCCAGAATTAACTGGGTTGTGGAGGTCAGATAGGCAGTCGCTCCATGTAAAATACTGATATTCAGCTACATCCGGTTAGACTGGAAGCCGACCCCAACATAGTTGGGAAAAGGCTAGGCAGATGATGACAGACTAAACTAGAGTCCGTGATCCGTTCGAGCTGTGAAAAAATCAACCCTCTAAGTCTACCTACGCAGTTTAAAGATATGACCGTTTATGTCCCAAGTTTGTGCGAACCCTCGCGAGTCTGACTCGCTCATGGCCGGTTTTTTTATTCGAATGCGAAGTTTTCTAAATAACTTTTCCCACTTTTGACGGAGCAAGGGGGAGTGTCAGACATTTACCCACTAAAACCCACCCATGCTCCATTTTTTTCCCTTTATATTCCGGGGCCACGGTATCTCTTTCAAACAACCCCGGCAGAACTAACATATACCCATGATGTTCACAGAGATAAAGACTGTTATTGTTCTGATGGATTGCCTACTGTTATGTCTAGTGTTTTTCTCTCAATGCTCTCCGTGAAGCTAGATCTTTTTGATTTGCGATTCTTAATGGCCATTTAATTTTGGGAGAAACTAAAAGATTCTAATAATTGTACTTAATTGTATCTTACTTGGTTACTTAATTCTTACTTACATCATTATTCAAATAAATGAATCGGAAAGAAAACAAACTCACTTTCGCCTTTATAATATTAGTAAGGATAAGGATTTTTACAGGCATTGAAGTCGTTGTATTTTATTCAAGATTGAGGCAGTTTGTTAACCCTCCTCATATACATGCAACAAACCATTTGGCCTCGAGCCCTCAATGTATCGGAGCTTGTGACGTCACCAGCGAGTCCTGAGGGCACCAAGTTATTGGTTTAGGTTTACAAGTAAAGGCTGTCGGTCACATATTATACATGTAAAGCTTGAATACTCACACTAGCGTGACATCAATGTAGTTAAAACCAAGCCAAATCTGTCCACGTGTACGATCCTTTGTTTCTGGATCAAAAGTAATTCTATTGTCTCGTCCTTATTTGTGGCAAGCACATCAACATCAACACTTCAACAAGGTCATCGTTACGCCAAGAAAACCAGCAATATCAAGTATTTATTTTGTCCTGTCTAGATGTTATTTATAATTACTATTTATTTCTTTACGTTTTTAGGGTTCCGTACCTCGTCTGTCTTTCAAAACTCTTCATGTCGAAAACGCGTGAAGATATCGAGTTGAAAAAATAAATAAATATCTTGGGACAACTCACACACGGCTATCTGATCCCAAGCTAAGCAGAGCTTGTGTTATGGTAACCAGACAACTGATATACATATTTATATAATTTATAAATACATACATATTATAGATAAATCACACCCAGACACAGAACAAACAATCATGCTCATCACACAAAGTTTGTCCTGGGTGGGAATCGAACCCTCGACCTCCGGCTCAGCAGTCAGGGCCACTAACTACTAGACCAACAGGCCCGTCAAATAACTTTCAAAGTCTACGCAGTTAAAAGATATGGCTCTTTATGCCGCAAGTTTGTTCGGAACCCTCGGTGCGCAGGTCTGACTCAATCGTGGCTGGTTTTTTTTGTTATTAATTTCCTAAAATTATAACGAACATTTTGACATAATGCAGTTAATGCAGTTTTATTACCGTTATTCACTTTTAGTTTATAGTTCGTGATACTTATAACTACTTTTCGTTAAAGCAACTAAATATGTTTAAAGTGTCTATATTCACGTGAACATGTAGCCTGTGAACAATGTGTCAATAAGACGACAAGTTTATGAGGTCGCGCTGACCTCGGGCGGGCGAGTGCAAGGACCACGCTTATTAGTCGGTCCATCCTGGGAGCTTTAATCAATTACCAGCTACAAGTGATACTTAGGGCTAATCTTACTGCCACGATAACACTTATCCCAGCCTGGGAGTCACAACTCTTATACTCTCAACAGCTTCCATGCTTCTAACCACTAGAAGCTACCGGTCTAGCAGTCTAGACACGAGACCACCACTGCTTGCCGATGCTTTGCCTTAATAGTATGTTATGATTATTCACTAATACTAAGATAAGATAATTGTAGAATCTTTCCCATAGTTTAATCTTTTCTTGTTGAGCTTGTTATTAAAATTGTCTCGTCTCTTCATCTGTGACTTTTTATGGATTTTTTTTTTCTAGGACTGATGATCAAGCAGTTTCATTTAACATCTTTTAAAATAAAATTGTGCGAAAGAGATAGGGGCGTAGCACTAGTGGTGCCCAACGAAACGTAATACAGTGTCGTGCCTCGTTGACCCCCGACGAGTCCTGTAACCTCATTGACCCCTCCATCGTGCACGGACGCACGGACGCACGGACGGCGATACACTTACTATCTATTTACTGTATCCTTCGACGATATTACGAGCAAGTGTCCAGGCAAATAACTACCGAGCAATATAATTATAGTTTAAAATAAAATGATCTTTTTACAATATTAACATTCTTAATGTCAAGAAATCTTGGTCTTAATATTCATCGTTTATAAATTAAGATTAAAAGTTCTGCCCCGTCATAAAGTGTTATTTTTAATGTAGATAATACTTAATTAGGCTTAATTACTTAATAAAGCTTCGCCCAAGACAGGTTAATTTAATAATTGAAAAAGTTCTATTAAGTTAATTAATTCAAAGCAATGAGAATCATTGGCGACAGTTAATTAAGGTTTAAACAGTAACGTTATCAGATTTCGAGGATTGGTGAATGAGACCAAGGAGACGCGTTGGTGGTACTTTCAAACATTAATAGCGGATACATTAAACAATTATGGCGGACTTTGACAGAAGTTGTGCGCTCAACACATTTTTAGTACCACGACTAGTCGTGTGGTCGCAAGCGCGACTGCTGAGTCTTAAATTCAATTGCCGGGTCGAGCAAAGTGTTATTCCGTTACTCCATCAGGAATTTCCCAATACCAGCCATGGAATATGGATGTGAGCCCGATTGATGGCAATAAGCTTGCCCCATATTACAACGGACTTAAACACAACCGGCGAAATGTGGATGTCCCCCTTCGAGGGTTACTGGCGTGATCTTATGTGGTAATGTCCATATCATTGGGAGCGCCTGCTACTATCCGCAGTAGACGACCGCAACGTGATTCCATACTCAATGTAGGATATAGTGAACTATTAGTCTATTTCATATGTTATTATTCATCTAGGGCAGGGATAGCTGGGAGAGCAGTGGAGATGGCAGTCGATCGCGTCTAATAGTCCAGTCGATCGTAGCAAAGCAATCAAAATAAATACGTTTAACAGATGCGCAACGTAATCACGTTGAGATATTATTTAATTAATAGTAATAGTATTTTTTTATTAAAAATTACACAATATGTATTTTTTAATAAAAAAAAAATACTATATTATGATAGATACTGAACTATACAGTTTCATTTAAAATTTTAAGAAGTATATCATTGGTAGATAGCGCAGGGTTTCGTACGTCAAAAGTAGATCTTGGGCTGTTGAAGTTGGCCACCACTGATGTAGGGTCTTAAGTGCAGAACTACTTCAACGAATTTTATTTTCGAATGTCTTAGGTACTGTCTAAATATTTGTACAACTAAATTGTTTGTAACTGTACACAGGGCCGATAGAGGGGTGGTGTAGATCTTGAGCGGGGAGGGGGTGACAGGGATGTGCGGTCACGGGGAGGACACTTACATGTAAACCAATAAATAGGAATCAAACTGTAAATACACCTACCATAAGTGCGTAAGTAGCATAGATAACTTGAGAGCTCTACATGCAAACAATGAAATTAGATAGAATATTAAGGTATGCACTCTGAATCGACTTCCAATTGGGTGAAGTTCATATGGCCCGAAGTCGTAATTAAGCTTACAAAAAAGAAAAAATATATTCCACAGCTAAAGGACTCGAGTGCCTTATCTTTTAAATCACGAGGTCAAGAGTTTTATCTGAGAAAGTAGGAGGACAAAGATGTCTAACACTGTTATTAAGGATACATGAAAATTGCAACGCAATCATTTAATCTTATAAACAATTAATAAAAGCTTTTTAATAACCTCATTCGAACTATTTAAGTACATTATTATTGATGCTGAACTTTTTAAGAAAGCTCCTGGTTGAATAATTGTTACCAGCAACGCCATCTAGTAACAGTTGGAGACACTATCTAACCAAGCGTCTGACTGAAAAACAAGGGTTAAAGAAAATTTTACGACAGTAGCGACGTGTAGCGGCGAGTAGCGAAACTGCAGCAGTGGAAAAGTTTCCTTCATAACTGAAAAGATGGTGTTGTTTCTAAAATGGTAGTATGAATGTGTTTGTAGTTTTATAATAGGAAATAATAAACACGAGTTCATCAGTTTTAGCAAACAAATAACACCGTGCTTCTGAGAAACCTCTCAAAAAAAAATTACAAGTTTAAATGCGGATACTTCAATACGAATACTTCTGTAGAATCTGTATTTGTCCGTAATTTATCAAAACTTGTTTTTTTTTTAATAAATACAGTCATTGCTCTTTTGACAGTTCATTATGATTTCAAGTGTATGTAAATAACTTGCCATAAGAGCAAGAGAATAATGATGATGAATAAAAATCTAAAACTTGATTAATGCATTTGGATTCTATGCGCTAAGTTTTTAATTTCGCACAGAAAAGTGTGGCCAAATATCGATTATTTCCAATGCAAATATGTTTTGATCTTCTGTGCTTTATTGTTCTGACTTCCGTACTACAGCCTCAGTACCTGAGCTTGTACAGCGAAATTACTTATGTTAACTTAGTTACTCAGTTTGCCGCGTTCCCTGACTAAAAGCAATTTCCAGCATTAAAATAAATTTGCAAGACAAAGCTTTCTAAATAAAATTAAGAAATTAAAGGTTAATTGGTATTTCAGTTACTGATAATATAACTTCATTTCTGGGAGCGTTGCCTGAACCCTAGGGTCTACCTTTAGGGGCTCGTTTGATTCACACCCTGTTTTCAAGGGCAGCAGGTCTATTATTTGGATATCCCCAATAAACAACGCTGTTTGTATTTATCTTTGTGAGAATCTAACAATCATCATCATCATTAAGAGAATTTATTCGAACAGGTTTTTTTTTATATTTTTTGTTTCACGATTAAAATAGTACGCGATCAGTACCTCTTCATATACCGTCTCCAAGACCCGACAGCTAATGTATGCGGTTAGTTTTATTAACATTTTGGTAAACTTTAATATTAAACATCGTTAAAGGAAACTCGGTATTTTTCCAAGTTATAAAAATTGTGCGTTGCAAGGACTAGTTCATTATAATAGTCAAGTGCTATTATTACCAGGGTTCGAACCTGAACCCGTTTCGCAGACAGAACCTCTTAACATTATCGCCAGATGGGTAATTTCCTCATAATCCCTTACATCATCGTTACGCGCTACCCTTATAATCTCGAGTCAAGTTGAGCGCGTTAAGTCGCCGCTCTCGAGTTTCCAAACTGCGCTTAGTTTTAATCTGCGCTTTTGTTTGTAACTCAACAAGATATTGTTACTTATCGCCAAGTGACAGTTAAGTTAACACTCTGTTGTGTGCCGAGCAACTTTATGTTATCAAGTTGGAAATATCTTTTGAATTCTCGATACAAAGTTGGGAAGTTTCATATTTATTGCAGTAATGGAAGATATTTTAAAGTTTTCTCGCTCTAGTATTTATATTTTTGAATGGAAAGATTTTATTTGGAGATAGAGGTACAGCTAGCAACCAAACGCGACGATTATTTTCGAATTTGAACTAAAATTAACTCAACGTTTTAATAATTTAATTTTAAATTTCGTACTTACTACTAATAAAATTATTCGTATTTTTCTACACTTATCATTGTTAGTTACACTTTACAATGTAAAACTGTCACTACTGCTGCAACACTTTGAACCCCCCCCCCCCCCCCACTGGCTGCACGCCTCTCTTTGCCTGTGACAACGTGAAATTTTTCAAATTGAAATTAAATAATGCAAATGTATATTAGCCATTATTCTCTTTTAAAACCTAAAGTCTTCTTTTGTTTTGGTGAATGTCTATTATAAATTAATGCCTTTTTTACGAGTGGTAAATTATAAAAACAACCTTCCAAGATGGAACTTCAGGGAGTGTCAGACTTATACTAACTAAAACCCACCCATGTTCCTTCTTTTGCCCTTTATGTTCCGGGCCGCGGTATCTCTTTCGAACTACCCGCAACATAATTTAAAACCCCGGGGAGTGTTTCATTTTTAAATTAAAATAATTTGCGGGTTCACTGATCGCTGCATGACAAACAAATAAGAATATATAAAATAAATATATTTATTAGATATTACAACCGCCATAACTTTTATATGTCGGTACAAATAAAGTGTTCGGTTAAGTTGACGGTAACCTTCAGATGAAGTACACGTCAAATGTATCGGTCGGTACTACGTACAAGTTACAAGAGATATTGATGCGTTACCATTATCATCGCTTTAAATTCACTGAGTAAGAATTTGTGGTTCAACTACATGAGACTTAAACATAGTGTGAAATATGAGAGTACAGAGAGTGTATTAGGTACACTTCTGCCTTATTAATCGAAAAATTCAGGCGATGATGTTGAACGATGGTGTGATATTTGCCGACTTCCATAGGGCAGACATAATGGGTAGACCAGTAGCCTTTGTTGTCTCTTGTGGCAACATCAGTCTATAGATTAATTTGTTCAATTTTTTTCAATCATCGCGTAGTTTAAAGTTAGCGTTACCCCAATGTAACTATGCCATGCGGACGAAGTTGCAGGCGGAATCCTTATCCTTACTAATATTATAAAAGCTAAAGTGAGTTTGTTTGTTACCTCTTCACGCCTAAATGGCTAAACCGATTTTGATGAATTGTGGTACAGAGATAGTTGGGACCCTGGAGACGGACATAGGCTATTTTTTTTTTAAAAGAGTGATAAATGAGGGAGAAAGAGGGAAAAATAGGGAAAACTTAGCATTGCTATTACAATAAATAAGGCGCTAGGGCAAAAACTACAGGTAGCAGGTACCTGCAAATCAGGAAAGAGGAACTGTGTTATCCCGAATTTAACGCGGGCGAAGCCGCGGGCGAAAGCTAGTAATCTATAAAACGAACTGCAGTAGTAGGACCGGGTGATATGTCTCAAGTGGAGTTGACCAGGCATCTGCTCAGACGCGGAAACGGCTGACGCAGCAAAGGTTTGTCAAAGAAGCTAGGGCTGTCCAAAAACTCGTTGGGTTGACGATGTCGGAAAGTTTGCGGGAAACATTAGGAGAGAGACGTTAACGGGAACTGGGTTAGTGTGGCAGAAGAAAGGAGATCCCACCAGCAGTAGGGGATTTCAGGCTGATGATGCTGATGACGAGGGATTAATACATGTTTCCTGTATTTAACAGTTGGCGAAGATTTAGATTGAATTAAAATAATTATCAGCATCAAAAGTTTAGCCTACGATTACTAATTTAAGTGATACAATTTCTTTAATTACAATTCCAATCAGTATTAATACCTTAACTTATAATAGCCCATGTACTGTGCTAAAGTGGAAGCTTGGTAACACCAGAGCTTTCCCTGTCAGCCCAGTTCCGCAATCGTTTATGCCTCGTTCCGCGGATTTCATTACTTTACAACATAAAATAGAACTTTACTGCCGTTTTTTAACCGACGAAAAAAAGGAGGTTCTCAATTCGACATGTATATTTGTTTTTTTTTTTTTTTTTTTTTTTATGTATGACCACGCATAACTTTTTACTGAGACGTCCGATTTGAAAAATTCTTTTTTCATTGGAGAGAGTATATTTCAAAGTTGGTCCCATTTTAAATTGAAAAAAAAAATCCGCCCCTAAGGGTGGAAAAATAGGGGTTGATTGATTTTTTTTCATACTTAATTTGCAATTGTGAACCGATTTTGTTTAAATTTGAAACACATACGTAGTTCTGATGATAATACGGCGTCAAAATGACCTGATGATGGATGATGGAGACAGGAAATACTTGCATTTTGCAAGAGGTCCTCAACAGTTTAAATTAGCAATATTTCGTGTTTCAACTCATTTCATGCACGTTGACGACAACTTTAGACCTAGCTGGAGAATAGAGCTGTCATTGAAGGTCTGACGATGGAGACGGAAGGCTTTTGAAAGAGGTTCTTATCAATTTACAGCCGCAATATTGTGTTTGGGCTCGTTTTATTAACCTTGATGAGGACTTTGAGCCAATCTGGATAATTACTGTCACTGAAGATCTGACGATGGAGACGGAAGGTATTTGCAAGACGTTCTCAACAGTTTACACCAGCTATATCGTGTTTGGGCTCATTTAATGCACCTTGACGTGATCTTTAGACCTAGCTGGAGAATTACGGTCATGGAAGGTCTGATGATGGAGATGGGTAGTATTTACTAGACATTCTCAATAGTTTACAGCAGCTGTGTTGTGTTTAGGCTCATTTCATGTACGTCGATGAGAACTGTTGATGCCTTGCTGGAGTATGATTGTCATCAAAGCTATGGCAGTGGAAATGGAAGTCAGTTACAAGAGGTCCCCAACAGTATAACGCCACTTGGGCTTATTTCTTGAACTTTATTAAAAACTGTAGACCTTACTGGGTTATGCGTGTCATCGACGGACGGATGCCCTTTTTTGAAAAAAACATAATAAGTATGTTTTAGCCATTACTGCAAGAATTAAATATCTGTATATGTGCAGTGGATAGTGGGTTAACCTTTCAGTAGCTGCATTTCAGTCAGCGCGTTCATCATGTGGATTAACACCTTATTTGGTTCAAAATTTGATAATGATGCTAATAAAATGTAGTCCCAGGTCAATTCTTGCTTTATCGAGGGTCGTCCCTTGAAGTTTTTGTAAATTGACGGCCCAGCTTAGAATTACGGGCAACATCATGCGTTCAAAAACATTTCTAGTACGTGTTCTTTTGAAAATTGCAACCAATCGAGGTCTAGCAACACAGTCATTGCTATCACTCTATTTCCTTTGCTTTCATTGTTAACACAATTCTTCAGATTTTTGGTAGGTACTAGAATATCTGGAGGTCTATTCCCAAAGACTCGAGAGTATTTCGAATTCATGGTAGTCATCTTAGTACTTGTCAACCTGTTTGACGGTAAAGAACACTCTTATCGAAGCTCCCATCCCCGAATCCTTCATCTTACGCGTCTGTTCGCCTATCAAGGATTTTTATTAAATATCAAAAGCAACTAATGTGGGTTCAAAATAATAGCTACCAAATATTTAGTAGTGTCGAAGTATATATATTAATATATAAATCGACGAAAAAGGAAATTAGATAGCAAAAGACAATTATTTTGTTTTAAAAAGCCGAAAAATTTGGAATTTGAATAACAGTCAAAAATTTTATACAAATTAGATTAAGTAAAGCAACAACAAATTTGTTGTAAGAGAAAACCAAAAAGAGTAAAATAAAAACTTTTTAACAAAAAATTGAACCGACGAAAAGTGAAAAATAAAAATCCTTTAATCTAGCTAAGCTCCAAAGTTAAAGTATGAGATTAATTTTGAGGCGGCGCCAACAAACAATGATCGACGATCAATCAAGTTGTCAACGTTTACCATGTTACGTTATGAAAATTAATAAATAGTTTGTTTGGCGCCGACTTGAAATTAATCTCATACTTTAACTTTGGAGCTTAGCTAGATTAAAGGATTTTTATTTTTCACTTTTCGTCGGTTCAATTTTTTGTTAAAAAGTTTTTTTTTGTCGTCGAAAATATTTGATGCCGTTTTTATCGGCGGTTCGGCGAGTAAAGCTGCGTAAAGTAAAGTAAAGTAAAATAGCGGACGTGGAGTTATTACCGGGTGACGTGGCTACTGACCGTTCTTGGACCTTCTTAATGATTGAGGCAGTTAATCTGCGGCTGTGTTTTATGTCTTTTGGCGTTTCCTTTTTTAGTTGAATTATTATGTGATTAAAATGTAACTGAGCTTTGGTTGTTTAAATTTTTTGTTGGAGTTTTGAAAGAAATCTCATATTTTTAAGCCTGATCGTGCTGAACGGTCCATCACCACTAGCCTAGACCGTTCAGCGCGCCCGGTAATTATAGTCAAGGTGACCATCGCGTTTGACCAGAACCTCATGAAATCTGTGAAAAGAAAACAAATAATATATCGTGACCTGTGGAATGTGAGCTAGGCTATCATTCCAGAGTTGTCGAGTTCCAAAGTCGTTCTAGACAAATGCTACATATACCTTGACGTAACACAGTTATTAACCGGTAGAAAATTACCCTATTAGATGAAATTAACACTATTGCGCCTACTAAACCAATAATGCGTACTTATTCTTTTTAATTTGATTACAAACAACAAAACAATAACTTGCTATAAGATTTTACCTTTGCCCGTCTGATGTCCAATGTTATCCGTTAGAGGCGCTTCTCGCGACACACTCTGTGAAACAAACCACAAACGCGACAATTATTTATTTTGCAATCATTTCAATTACCAGTTATTTTTAATTTATTTACGCACGTTATTAAAACCAAAATAACTGTTCATCGTTTTATTTTCACGTTGTTTCATTTAAATCCGATATAACATCGAATTCGAGAAATGTAATTATTTGAACAATCAAACGGTTTAATGAAATAACAAAATTAATGTATTTGCGCTTCGATCTGTACGTTCAATTATCTTCTGATGATACATCGGTTTTGTTTATTTTGGGGCGAAAATTAAAAAGCTATGTTTTCCTTGTGTTCAGCTGTTTTTTTTTTTTTGTTAATACGGTGTTCAATTTTTCGATTACTGTTATTAGAAGAGAGTTCAAATAGAATATACTTTATTGTAAACCAAAATTTAAACAAAACTGTTAAACTAGCGTTTTTTTATCGGATGGGAAATCATGATCACAAATGAGCTCCCCCGCTCTGGAGCGGAGCGGTGTCAGACTTGTACTGACTAAATCCATCCATGTTCCTTCATTTGCCTTTTGTGTTCCGCGCCCGCGGTATCTCTTTCGAACAACCTGCAAAACGGTTACTAGCCCAGAATAGGAAAAATAGAACACACTGCCAAAAATATATGAACGATAAGAGGAACTTACTGCTGCAGCTCTGACAGTATACTATGTAATGCATGATTGTAACACGTGATAGCCGTGATTGATTCATACCTCTTTGGTATAGACGGAAATATTCGATATAATCTATCCAGAGAAGGAATCTTCGTGCTTTGACCACCCTTTTCTCTCTACTTAACTCTCCCACCCCTCCTTCTTACCTTATTTCTCACTTTCAATACCTATGTTCTTCACATACTAGGAACCTGCGTTCTTCTAACAATCTTCTCCTGCTTTGTCCTTCTCACACTTCTGATTTTGTTCATTCTTCTTTTCAGATTCAGTCCATTCTACTCTGGAACACGCTTCCTCTCGATATCCGAGCGGCTACCAGTCGGTTTGCATTTAAGCGGAAATTGCAGAGTTATTTTCTCTCCAAATAGCAGAAGTCATCACTATAACCTTTCTATTACTGTAAAATATATATTATATATATGTATGTTTATATATAGGTATTTATTATACTAAATATTTATGTATGTTTATTTTAATTAGACAGTATTGATAATAATTTTAATAACTATGCACCTGCCATGTTATCTCTTCACCACCCTTGGTTGACTGGTAGAGAATGCCTAAGGCATTAAGTCCGCCTATGTACTTTTGTGTTGCATGAAGTTTAAATAAATAAATAAATAAATAAATAATATTAAGTTTCAAGCCCACGAAATTCAGTTTCCTACTTTTTTTTAATCAGAAAGTCTATCCCTTCAGCGAATGAATTTAAATGCCAAATTGCGATACTTTATCAAATATATTAACAAACTCAACCGGAAATCCCCCATTTTGTATAAGCTTTTCCCCATGCAACCTGTAAGCTGTGCTATGTTCGCGACACAACAATATTTTTCGTTGAGAATGTAAATTGTCGTAAAGCTGTCGTGAAGATGTCGTTCGAGAGAAATTGTTTGTGGTGGATGCTGCGAGTGACGGGATGTAACACGCTTCATTTACTTTGTTGACGGCATCATTGTGAATTGGCGCAATGACGAGCCCACAGACACAAAAAAAATTGTGGTTTTCTTTCTGTCTATCTCTAATACACGCAACGTGTTCTTGTGAAACTGTGCGTTTTCTCAAGCGAAATATTCACGTGTTAAATTGGCAAAAAATAACATAATTATCTATAAATTCATAATTACTATTAATAAATTTATTTAATAATACCCTTATACAGTTAAAACGTTTAAAACTACAATTTTAATTGATGGTGACACATTAAAAGTGAAAATATTTCAGCTAACTCATGGAGGCCACTGTACTGTATGTATAATCGTATAAAGATAATAAATATATTGTTAGGTACAGACGTGATTTGAATCTAAATGGAAATCTTCTAAAATATAATCAACAGAATCCAATTTCTCACATTAACCTAGAACGTGAATCTTCTCGCAGACAATTAATTTGGAGCAAATAATAATAATCTTTTACTACTTTTCTCCTAAAACTCCATTATCTGGAGAATTTGAGAATGTATTGCAATGGCTTCCGCAGTCGTTTGTGAAGTTTGAAGGTGAGTAGTTATATAAATTGATAATTTTATTGTATTAAATTGAGGTCAGATTCTGTGGAGAAAAGTCATGAAATAAGAAAAGAACAAGCCGAAAGTTTGTTTTTGACTTCGATTAAAAATAAGGTTTTTGTTATTTTCTTGATCTTTTATTCATTCTATAGTCATAGTCTTATTAGAGATTCCTTTGGTCATTTATGTAAGGGTCAACTATGTATTTTAATCGAAAGAAGTACAAAAATATTGATTTATACATCGAGACAAAATGATAAAGTTTACGTTCATTTTGAAACACCAAAAATAAATAAAGGCATGCAAGGGTCCGTCAAGCACTTTACGAACACCATTAGGAACTTTTCAAACTGCTGGTAATTGTATTTTATGAACAAGATGGCGGTTAGTTCCGTGTATGAGCGCTCCAGAGGAAGCACTGTAACTAAGAGGAGTGGGGTAGTTCTAATGAAGGATATCTGAAGTGTACTTACCTCAGCAGTGTATCTGTTGCCCCCCTTGCCCCCCTTGCCGTGCTCGGGGGAGTGGCGTAGCGCCTTCGTGTCGATCTGCACGTTCGTCTGCATCCTGCGCCGGCGCACTATTACCAACGAGCACTTTTACTCATGGACACTATTACCCGCGCGCAGTATTACCCACATGTTACCTGTGAGCACTATTACACTTGGCCACTGTGACCTGCATCAGTTACTGGGCACTATTATGCACTCACTACTTTCGTTATATTGTCATTGTGTTTTCACTGTACAGCTGACATGTTTATTATTTTTTTACTATCCAACATTGTCTATCACAGCTGTATAAATATGTATATGCTTGTTACTTTTTCAATTCCACCGTTTATATTCGTCACAAAAATCACATTAAAGTCCACATCAACTGTTTATATTTTTAAATGTACCGCAGCTTCACTCCAC
This sequence comes from Ochropleura plecta, assembly GCA_905475445.1. Taxonomy (NCBI): domain Eukaryota; kingdom Metazoa; phylum Arthropoda; class Insecta; order Lepidoptera; family Noctuidae; genus Ochropleura; species Ochropleura plecta. The sequence goes on along the minus strand of FR997738.1, from coordinate 196,062 downwards.
TACCACTGTGTGGTTTTACGAGGTGTGTTCAAAGGTGCATTTCCTCCGTCCATAGCACTTTACAGCACTCTTTTACGACACTTATACGATTTCATTTGCACCTTAACTGCGCACTTTTACACGCTCCTTATCGTATTTCAACGTGGTTTCATTTATATGGAAGAGTTTCATTTAATAAATGCTGCGTTTATAGACCACACACACCTGAAACAAACAAAGTTTATTGTTATCCGTGATAATACATAAATTGACTTAATTATGTTTATGTTATGCATGAAAACCAAGATTACTTTATGCTGCATGTTTTATAAAACTGTGTATTTCGGAAATTGGTTTAATGTAGACAATTCTATATTTAGTTCTGTATACAGATTCTCTAGATTATATACAGCAATTTGGTCTTAAGCTGAACATGTTGGCAACTGATTGCTATGCAGTAGTCAAGGCGCCAAGACATCGCTGTAATGTAGCCCTACATCGAGCTGTTTTTTTTCTTAATGTCCATCATCCTGACTAATATTTGTTTCGAAAGTTTATTCTTCTTCTTCGCCTTGGTTCACTGACGGCTTTGCCAGCAGCGACGGCAACCTTTCCGGCTTACTATTTTACCATTCAATTCGACATGTATATATAATATTACAATTTATTTTTATATATTTACATTGTCAAGTGAACAGTAGCCATAAGAAAAGTACTGTTCCCGATGGAAAAAACAATCACGTTTTGGTTTGGTTAATGGCAAAACATACCCGAATTGATTGTCTCATTCTAAAATAACGCGAGCGAAGCCGCGGGCAAAAGCTAGTCTTTAAATATGTATTGGAGCTTCAGTAGTAAAAATTTTACAACTTTGTTTTTAATAAAACTTATTGATAGCTGTTCAACAAGTAGTACATCTCGAAGCGATCAACTGTATACGAGCTGTACTCGGGTACTGTTAATGGCTTGGCTGTTTACACAATAAAAACTTTTTAACAAAAAATTGAACCGACGAAAAGTGAAAAATAAAAATCCTTTAATCTAGCTAAGCTCCAAAGTTAAAGTATGAGATTAATTTCAAGTCGGCGCCAAACAAACTATTTATTAATTTTCATAACGTAACATGGTAAACGTTGACAACTTGATTGATCGTCGATCATTGTTTGTTGGCGCCGCCTCAAAATTAATCTCATACTTTAACTTTGGAGCTTAGCTAGATTAAAGGATTTTTATTTTTCACTTTTCGTCGGTTCAATTTTTTGTTAAAAAGTTTTTATTTTACTCTTTTTGGTTTTCTCTTACCACAAATTTGTTGTTGCTTTACTTAATCTAATTTGTATAAAATTTTTGACTGTTATTCAAATTCCAAATTTTTCGGCTTTTTAAAACAAAATAATTGTCTTTTGCTATCTAATTTCCTTTTTCGTCGATTTATATATTAATATATATACTTCGACACTACTAAATATTTGGTAGCTATTATTTTGAACCCACATTAGTTGCTTTTGATATTTAATAAAAATCCTTGATAGGCGAACAGACGCGTAAGATGAAGGATTCGGGGATGGGAGCTTCGATAAGAGTGTTCTTTACCGTCAAACAGGTTGACAAGTACTAAGATGACTACCATGAATTCGAAATACTCTCGAGTCTTTGGGAATAGACCTCCAGATATTCTAGTACCTACCAAAAATCTGAAGAATTGTGTTAACAATGAAAGCAAAGGAAATAGAGTGATAGCAATGACTGTGTTGCTAGACCTCGATTGGTTGCAATTTTCAAAAGAACACGTACTAGAAATGTTTTTGAACGCATGATGTTGCCCGTAATTCTAAGCTGGGCCGTCAATTTACAAAAACTTCAAGGGACGACCCTCGATAAAGCAAGAATTGACCTGGGACTACATTTTATTAGCATCATTATCAAATTTTGAACCAAATAAGGTGTTAATCCACATGATGAACGCGCTGACTGAAATGCAGCTACTGAAAGGTTAACCCACTATCCACTGCACATATACAGATATTTAATTCTTGCAGTAATGGCTAAAACATACTTATTATGTTTTTTTCAAAAAAGGGCATCCGTCCGTCGATGACACGCATAACCCAGTAAGGTCTACAGTTTTTAATAAAGTTCAAGAAATAAGCCCAAGTGGCGTTATACTGTTGGGGACCTCTTGTAACTGACTTCCATTTCCACTGCCATAGCTTTGATGACAATCATACTCCAGCAAGGCATCAACAGTTCTCATCGACGTACATGAAATGAGCCTAAACACAACACAGCTGCTGTAAACTATTGAGAATGTCTAGTAAATACTACCCATCTCCATCATCAGACCTTCCATGACCGTAATTCTCCAGCTAGGTCTAAAGATCACGTCAAGGTGCATTAAATGAGCCCAAACACGATATAGCTGGTGTAAACTGTTGAGAACGTCTTGCAAATACCTTCCGTCTCCATCGTCAGATCTTCAGTGACAGTAATTATCCAGATTGGCTCAAAGTCCTCATCAAGGTTAATAAAACGAGCCCAAACACAATATTGCGGCTGTAAATTGATAAGAACCTCTTTCAAAAGCCTTCCGTCTCCATCGTCAGACCTTCAATGACAGCTCTATTCTCCAGCTAGGTCTAAAGTTGTCGTCAACGTGCATGAAATGAGTTGAAACACGAAATATTGCTAATTTAAACTGTTGAGGACCTCTTGCAAAATGCAAGTATTTCCTGTCTCCATCATCCATCATCAGGTCATTTTGACGCCGCATTATCATCAGAACTACATATGTGTTTCCAATTTAAACAAAATCGGTTCACAATTGCAAATGAAGTATGAAAAAAAATCAATCAACCCCTATTTTTCCACCCTTAGGGGCGGATTTTTTTTTTTCAATTTAAAATGGGACCAACTTTGAAATATACTCTCTCCAATGAAAAAAGAATTTTTCAAATCGGACGTCTCAGTAAAAAGTTATGCGTGGTCATACATAAAAAAAAAAAAAAACAAATATACATGTCGAATTGAGAACCTCCTTTTTTTCGTCGGTTAAAAATAAAATAACACTCGTTCTATTCAAAAATGTCTACAGATGATATATCTACTCACAAGTAATGCATTGCAAGAGTGAGGCATTATTGTATAATTATAAAGTTTTACACACACAGCAAATATTTTTGCCGTAAAACAGGAAAATTACATTTTCAGTAAAGTTATCGGGAAGATCATGTAAATTTGGAGCAAAATAAATTCATTCATTCATCCCAGCGAAGTGACATTCATATTTATATTTGTATGTAATTAGAATATCTTATTATCCCATACAGCCCGTGCCTCCAAACATAATATAATATGTATATCAGTCAGTGAGCAGGGTTGATAGCAGGCCTGACTACTTTCTAATGTTACACTTGACCACTTCAACTTTCAGTATAATGGAATATACTTCCTTAGCTGCGTGCCTTACATAATAAAGTATCCCGTCGAGATGGCACAACGCTTGGAAACGTGCGAGACGGTGCATGCGAGTACGGTGACCATAAGTCTTGCTACCGGAGACTTTCTCCTCAATTGGTTCAGGGTTGGTTCAAAGCTGTAAGTTCTGTCGTTTTCATATTTATTTTATTATATCTCGTAGTTGCTTATTTTCTGTATGTGAGAATTGTATGTAAAGTTAAACGTATATTTTTGTGTCATGATCTCGGGAACAGAATCAAAAAATATTTTATTTCACATAGGCTTACATGGGCACTTATAAAATGTCGACAAAAGGTGCACGGTACGGGTTGGTCTTTTCCCATTGTGAAAAACCGGCAAAAAAGTCTATAGTTATTACTCTTTTAAAATCATTTGGTTTTACAATGTTGTTACAGCGTTAGTACTTAAGCATTAGAGGACAGCGTAGGCTCGACAATATGTCATTGCCTACTTCTAGAGGGCTATGTGAACTAAAACTCTTCGTTTCCAACCACTACCATTGCTCGGGGACGCAAGCGTCCAACATCAGGCGACATTGAATGTTATCAGTTCCTAGTCTACACTAATGAAACAACATACGTAATTGTGTTATAAAATTATATGAATACGTTGTAATTACATAATGTGACCAGTTTGAGGGAGGTCAGTAAATACTGCGGTTCGCGATAATGTTCCGTTTTTATATCAATTATTACAATATTGAAGGTTGTTTTAAAAATTATAATACTTCCGAGAGGGAAGTTATTCGAGCCATGTTGTGCGCCATTTGTTTTGTAACAGAAACTAACGTTTTATGGACGTTCCCCGTCTCATCCGAATTTATTTTAATGACTAGCTTTTGCCCGCGGTTTCGCTCGCGTTAAATTCGGTAGCGCCTTATTGAATTGTAATAGCAACGCTATGTTTTCCCGTTTCGTCCCTCTTTCTTCCTCATATCCCACTCTTTTTTTAAAAAAGAAAAAAAGCCTATGTTCGTCTCCTAGTTCCCAACTATCTCTGTACCAAAATTCATCGTAATCGGTTTAGCCATTAAAGCGTGAAGAGGTAACAAACAAGCAAACAAACTCACTTTCGCTTTTATAATATTAGTAAGGATACCGGTAAAGGCTAATTTCAAATCTGAATGTTCGTAAATGTGAGATGTAACCGCGTTCATGGCGGCTCATGGTCACAGGAGTCGCGTGACTGAGCTGTACAGCGTACAGCGGTCAGCGCTGCATTAAGTGAGGCATTATACACCCCACGTAATAACCCCGTCTTGTCGTGGAATGGACATGATGATAATATCATCCGCTATTTAGTAGCAGTGTTCATTGATGGATAGTTATTGCAAATGTGGCAAAATTTAATTAATTATTAATTTAATTCTTTGACGTGGAAAATGGATTTCCTTTGCTGTTCATTGGTGGTTTATTACTAAACTAGCTTCCGCCCGCAACTTCGTCCGCGTGGCATAGTTACTTTGGGCTAACGCAAACTTCAACCAGCGTGATGATCAAAAAAAAATATCTTTGTCTCCCCTTTTCTTCCTTCTTTCTCCCCCTTTTTTCACTTCTTTAGCCTGTCTGTGTGTCTCCAGGGTCCCAACTATCTCTGTACCAAAATTCATCAAAATCGGTTTAGCCATTTAGGCGTGAAGACGTAACAAACAAACTCACTTGTACGAACCGACCAACCAATTATACTTCTCAAAAATGCTCTTATAACGGGTGATTTTTTAAGAGGTATGGATTTGATTTTCAAAAAAAAAACAAAAAATTTGAAAAATTTGATGAAATCTTTTTGGAATCGATAGAACGATCAATATAATTTAATGTGATTTCATGCAAATGCTGGCCGCGGCTCCGGTTTAGATGGCCTATTTGCAAGGCCCAATTTCGGCACACTCTTTCCAACATATCAGCCGGTATATCACGAATAAATGCTTCAATATTGGCTCCCAGTGCGTCAATCGTTGCTGGTTTATCCCTGTAGACATGAGCCTTAACATGGCCCCACAAGAAATAGTCCAAAGGCGTTAGATCACACGATCTAGGCGGCCAATTGACGGGCCCAAAACGTGAGATAAACTGTTCACCGAAGGCGGCTCTCAATTGGGCCATTGTTTCGCGTGCCGTGTGGCATGTGGCACCGTCTTGTTGAAACCACATGTCAGGCATGTCCAATCACCGTGGGATCTGGAGGCGATAGTGCTCGCGCGCCTGTTTGAGTGGCGCGCGGAGGCACTTCACCGGGGGGAAACTCCGCTGCCGCGGCAAATTGCTGCTCAGCGGACAGACCTCCGGTGCGATCTCATGGTGGCATGGAGAGAGCGACTGTCGCAACCCCGTGCAGGGCACGCCACAATAGTGGCGGTAAGTCCCCTCTTTGAGGAGTGGCTGGAGAGGCGACATGACGTCCTAACCTACCGCCTCACGCAGGTCCTCACTGGACACGGAAGTTTCGGGAGGTTCCAGCACATAATAGGGCGGGAGGAAACGCCCGGGTGTCACCATTGTGACGATCGCCCGGAGGACACGGTGGAGCACACAGTGGCGGTCTGTCCAGCTTGGGCGGAGCACCGCCGTGCCCTCGTGGAGGCGATCGGCGGCGGCGATCTCTCGCTTCCGGCCCTGGTCCAGGCCATGGTCCGGGGCGAGAGGGAATGGGAAGCGGTCACCTCCTTCTGCGAAGCAGTAATGCTAGCAAAGGAGGTGGCCGGGCGTTTGAGGGAGAGATCATCTACCCAACCCAGCCGCCGCGGGAGACGCCCCAGGCGCCGGGCGCCGCGAGGCGACTCCCGGCCACCGTAGATACGGGCCTGTGGACGGTGAGCAATGGGTAGCTCACCGTCCGTCTGTCGATTGACGACAGGCCGTGTCGACGGCGCGTTCGTGTTTCACGCGCGCCTCAAAGAGATGTCAGCAAAGCAGAGGGGCTTGCCAGAGCCTCCGCCTGCCGGGGTTGCGGGTTGTTCGAAAGAGATACCGCGGCCCCGGAACATAAAGGGCAAAAAGTCTACATGCCCCCCCGCTCCGCCCAGAGCGGGGGAAATCATTAGATGATTTCCCACCCGGAAAAAAAAGGCATGTCCAATTCTTCCATTTCGGGCAAAAAAAAATCGCCAATCATCACACAATAGCGCTCGCCATTCACAGTACCTAACGTTTTTTACACTACTAGTCTTATTTCAACATTAACCAGTTATGCCATACAAATACAGCTTGAAAGTTTAACAACACCCACATTTCTTCCCTTAAACGCACTATCTCGAGTGTCCCTCTCCAAGCCAAGTGTAACGTCACAGAGTGAGTGTCATCCCTCTCCTCTGTTACTCTTGTCGCGATCCGGCATGATCTGAGGATTAACCAGATTTAAAGAAACGGATCTTATACAAGAGGTGAGAACCGACGCGCCGTAAATATGAGAATGTTCTCACGAATGTTTAGTAAAACGACCTTTTAATAAGTTCGGGTGATGAAAGGGAAATTGGGACGGTTTTTTGAACGAATGGATCTGTTTTTTCGGTGTCCATATTGCGGCGTAGTAGGTACCTAGCTATTCTGATTTCTAAATCAAATCATACTTTAAAATTCACAAAGACTTCAGCGAGGAAGCTTGGTGAATATTCATTCCAGTTTAACAAGACCTACATACTCGTACCTACCATACACATTATGTTAATAATCCGCTATCAATTTTCGATGCACAATTTTCGTAATGACTAGTTCATCATAAACCTTTAATAGCCATTGACTGAATACTAAAAACTTGAGCTTCAAAATAATTTGCGTCGTGATAATCTCTATTCTGAGTGTGTCTGTGTGACCGAGTATTTTTCTGTTAATATTAGCAACGATTTTTTTTTTTCGGTTTTATGTCCATGTTAGTAAACGAGTTCGTTGTACAAAGTATGTTAGTTAGTTCCACGAACTTACATACATATCCATGTTTTCTCAAGTCGTAAAATCGTGCGAAACCGGGACGAGTCGCTAGTTTAATAATTATAATTAAACTCATGGTAAAGCTTTTAATCGAATCCTTTTAATACATTACTTAGCGGTACATTGAACACCATTTAACGCGCACATTGACACATGTCACACATTCAAGCGCCGCGCCGATCAATCATAAATACAGCGAACACTTAGCTTTAAACTAGTTCTGGTCCACACTTGATATAATCGTGTGGTTTTTTTTTATTTTTCTTCAGTCATACTGAAGTATAGACTAGTTTTAAATTAATTGTTGATTGCTAATATCATTTTGAAGGCAATTATCCTACACGATGGAGTAGACAGTGGCGCTCTGCCCAGCGCAGGCGGAGTACCACCGTGCCTTCGTGATCGATGGCGGGCGAGAGGCGATCGGCGGCGACGATCTCTCACGTCCGGTTCTGGTTCACCTGGTGACCTCTTTCTGCGACGAAATTATACTAGCGAAGGAAGTGGCCGGACGTTTGACGGAGAGAACCTCAAACCAACGTCACCGCCGCGGGAGACGTTCCGGGCATCGGGCGTCAAGAGACAACTCCCGGCCACCGTAGACGAGGGTCTGTGGACTGTGAACAATGGGTAGCTCACCGTCCATTTATCTAGTGACGACATGCCGTATCGACAGCGCATTCGTGTTCCACGCGCGCCTCAAATAGATGTCAGCAAAGCAGAGGGGCCTGCCAGGGCCACTGCCTGCCGGGGTTGCGGGTTGTTCGAAACAGATACTGCGGCCTCGGAACATAAAGGGCAATAGAAGGAACATGGGTGGGTTTTAGTCAGTACAAGTCTGACACTCCCAAAGAGAGCGCGACAAGTTATTTGATGATTTTCCATCCGCAAAAAAAGGCTATTATCCTAATAACAAAAGTACAGATCACTGTTTACTTAAATTAAATACATAACGCCGCACGGTTAAGTATACTACCAGCAGACCTAAGTTATTACATAAAATCATTTTGTAATGACCCGGGCACGCATACATATTGCCTTAAACAGACAACCCGTTAAAATTATACTGTTTGTTTGTAAAATAATTCCCATTTTAAACACGTGTCTCTTTAATTGACCCTTGCCCTTTTTCTTTAATGATGGGAAATCATCATTCCATTCACAACTTCACCCGCTGGGTGGAACGCGGTGGAGTGTGAGCGTCGCCGCGTCGCACGGTGGGCTGAAAATCGGCTTTCATAGACTTAGGGATTTCAATTTGCAAGTGCTTGTTTTTATGCCGGATATCGCTTCTATTAGTCATTATTAGTAATATCCTTAGAGATGGTCATAGTGCTAATTATTTATGATTTTTTGGTTGACGATTGGACAAAAATTTTAATGCCGTTTTTTTTTAAAAAATCGTCAAAATATTTTTATTTGTTTTTACGTATGAAACGATTCCTTTTGGTGTTTATGTTGAAGAACACGGACTTTTAACTACACATAACATAAAATAGCATCACTCCTATATTTCCGAAGGAGTTGGCAGAGGTTTATAGTACACCCACACGTAGCCAAATATGTTTGAGCTAGATATTTATCAACACAAAATGAGTTTTAAAACTTTTCATACAACCAAATTACCAATTGTCTTCTAATGAGTCCAAAAAGAAGTGATTAAGTAACTACACTGATTAGGTCTTCTAATGAGTCTTAATAGGTGATTTAATGATTTTCAATATCTCACGACAATGGATTATATTTAACATTTCCTGATAAGTAAGCTAATTTGTTAATTAGCAGTGCTATGAGTTCTAAGAATAGTTAGTGACAATTATAGATTTTCATTAGCTAATGAGGAGATAACTAATGAGGGTAGTTACCTAATTATTGTCGTTTTGCAATAAAAGGGCTAAAGTTTTGTTTTATAATTTAATTTGTTCACAACTGTGTAACTGCTAACACTAAATCTGCGACTATAAAATCTTAAAATGGAAAGTTTAATGACCAATTTAGACTTGTTTGTTCTTCTACGAAGTGAGAGTACTTCATTTGATCATGAAGTATTGTTTAGTGCAGTTGTATCCCGCATAGGCGATTGCCTGTCTGACGAAGATTATGTTGTTCTCAAAGAATTTTGTCGGAGATTTACGCGAGCCGCTTTACAAAGGTGGGAGAAATCCAACCGATTCCTTGATAATTTCAGGAGGAAGTACGAGAATTGGTTGGGAGCAAATATTGATTGGCCGAGTTTTGTGCAAACTTTAGTTAATCAAGAACCAAGTGTTGATGAGATACCAAGAGCGCCCTCAGTCTCTCCAGAACCGTCGACATCAACGTCCATTGGAACAATGACGAAAAGATCCCGTAAACCATTCGAAGACCTGGGAAGTAAACAAAAAAAGAGAAGATCTGATGAACACACAGGCGAAGGTTCCAGTGAATTGGCATATGCAGCTGCAGCACGTTTAAAAGAAGTAGGGCATGGAGATATCGCCTCTGTCATCGAATACATGATGAAAAATCCTGAAGCAGCCGCTAAATTAAATGAAACGCTTAAGAAACCAGCGAAAACAATCATATTTACGCCAGAAAAGGCGCTTGGATTGCTTCTTTCGCTAAAACTCTCAAAGTGGCAATATATTACGTTGCGTGAGGCTGCCATTCGAGAAGGTGCTAAAGATATTTATCCATCTTACTATAAAGTGCAACAAACTAAGCTTGATTGCTACCCTCCGAAGCAATCAGTGACAGTTACTGATTCATCGGCTAGGATTACACTTCAAGCTTTACTTGATATCACGGTTACAAGAATCCTTCAAAGCCTTTCTAACGAAGAGCATAACAAGCAGTTGAAGCTGATATCCAAGTGGGGATTTGACGGTGCTTCTAACCAAAGCCGATACAAGCAGAAAATTGAGGGTGAGGAAGATGATTCAAGCATTTTCATGACCTCCTTGGTGCCACTAAAACTGACAGATGGAGACAACATTTTATGGACGAACCCAAAACCATGCTCAGTTTTGTATTGTCGTCCAGTTCAGTTTACTTTTGTAAAGGAGAGTGAAGCAGTTGTCCTTGGGCTGAAAAAACAAATGGATGAAGAAATTGAGGCCCTTATCCCCACAGAGTGCAATAATAATAATAGGGTGACTCATCAACTAATGATGACGATGATCGACGCTAAAGTCTGTACTTACCTTTCTGAAGCTAGATCAAATGCATCGTGCTACCTGTGCTTAGCAAAGCCTACAGAAATGAACCGCTTAGATGCTGTAACATCAAAAATTGTGTGTTCGGACCTGTATGAGTTTGGCTTGTCATCCCTACACGCCCGTATAAATTGTATGGAATGTCTGTTACACATTGCATACAGACTGGACTTCAAACGGTGGGCAGCGAGAAGTGATGAGCACAAAGAAATGCTACAGACAAGAAAGAAAATAATTCAAAATAAATTCAAAGATGAGCTCAATCTGTTGATTGATATAGTAAAACAAGGCTCGGGAACCACCAATGACGGGAATACTGCAAGAAAATTCTTTGAGTTTCCTAATAAAACCGCAGCTATAACCGGTTTGGATGAAGACCTCATCAAAAGATTTGCTGTAATTTTACAAGCAATTACATCTGGAGAGCAGATCGATTTAATAAAATTTAGAGATTATGCTCGCAAAACAGCAGAAAAGTACGTATTACTATACGACTGGTACTACATGTCGTCAACCGTTCATAAGTTACTAATCCATGGGGCTGACATAATCGAGAAAAATAATATTGTGCCGATTGGGACTCTCTCGGAAGAAGCCTCAGAGTCTCGAAACAAAGATTTTAGGAGGTTTCGAGAACATCATTCGCGGAAAAGAAGCAGGCAGGATTCCAATCAAGACATTTTAAATATGATTGTTGTTTCTTCGGACCCTTTGCTAAGTGCACAAAGGCCTAAGTTAGATGCCAAGAAAAAGCAGAGCTTTTTTGCTGAAACTCTCGACTTAATTCAATTTCAGGAAACTGAGTTCGAATTTTTGAAAGAAAGAAAGAAAGAAAGAAAAAACATTTATTAGTCGCAAATTACGACGAGCAACAAAATAACAAAAAATAAATAAAATAAACATTCAACATGCAAAGTACTTATCACAAACATTTACAAATACATGTGGGACAAAATAAAAATAGCTTGCACGTCGTGACTGCGACAGGTCGGTCACCACTCAGCATGATGCTGCACCATGGGAGCCCACAGCACAGCGCTGGTTTTCAGTGGTCAACCCGTGAGTAAAACGTACGGAAGTCAAAACAGCATACATAAATGTTTTAAATACTTAAATTAATAAAAAATTATAGAAAATAAATCAAATAGACAAAAACTAAAATAAAACAACCCAATAATTTAACTTGATACTATAAATATGTCGGCACGTCATGGCATGTCAATGTCAAGAACGTTAAGAGTGGCAGGTTGTCACTCTAGCGCAGCGTCGCCGTCGCGTCGATGGTAGCCAGGCGGCCATATTAAGAAAAGGACGTGCGTCTGAGCAACACGTGTGAATCGCTAGCCAGCGTCTTAATCTAAGTTGCTTTAACCAAAATTTGTGTTGTGTTAACGTTTAATAGTTGTGATTATTGTGTTAGTAGACCCATTTTAAATTAATAAGAATTAATGAGAAAATTACAGCCCCTAAGACTACCCACTGACCGTAATTTGAGTTAAGAAGAGAACGTGTTTTAGCCACGCCGCATAATGAACACGAATAGAATAAAACACAAATATATACATAAACACAGGCCATAACTTGTTTTTTGGCTCGCTCGCTGGATAAATATGCCTTGCCGATTGATGATAAACCTTTTGCAAGTATTTATTTAAAAAATATTTGCTGTTCATACTTCTGATTAGCTAAAAGATTTCTTTTCAAGTGAAATTTAAAATTTGGTTTTGTTTTCAGGGATCTTATGGGAGGCGGCAGATCATTCCAGCAGCGGGTGGCGGCATATTTGAAACATCCCCTGAAAGCTGTGGTCTTATGTCGAGGCATCGAGAGTGGATTGGAAGTGGAACGAGCAGAGTAGCTGTAATGTTCGTGTCTCCAGCTAATATTACGGAACAAGTATACCGGTTTTTGTGTTTTTATAATACCGAACATTAAAACTGCTAAGTGCAGCTTCCTCCGTGCAACCATTTTCAGAATATTGTGTTCATTTAGATATGGTGTGACGTGATGCCTCCGGGGTATGCTTAAGCAGTAACGAGCACATGCATTTTGTACCCGCTGTATTAGACTTTCTGTACGTGAAAGAAGACATGGCCCGTATACAATGTCGCAGTAATTGAATTTGGAAAGTACAAGGCTATCCACCAATGTCTTTCTCACTGCGACACTAAGAAAATCCCTTACCCTATACAAAACTTTCAGTCTATAAAAACAGTTCCTTACTACGCCTTTTATATGCTCCTCAAAACGCAGTTCTGGATCAGTGATTAGCCCCAGATTACAGACGATTTCTACTCTTTGTATACTTTCTCCCAATATTTTAACATCTGGTTTAGCAGAGATAATTGCTTTTATTTGTTTTCTGCTACCCATGACCATGAACTTAGATTTTTGAGGGTTCAGTACTAGAGAATTCTCCTTAGACCACATAGCAATTCTATCAAGCTCTTCATTTAGGGTACGTACGGCGGATGCTGTGTTACTGGCGTTAAAAGAAAAGTATAGCTGAGTGTCATCCGCGTATATATGAAACTTGCAGTTCATTATGCATGTTGTTATGTCAGCACTATATAATATGTACAGAAGTGGACCGAGCAGGGACCCCTGAGGAACTCCCCTTGATATAGTTTGTGCGGAGGAAGAAAGCGTGGAACCGTCTTTCTTACGCAGTTCAACCCGTTGTGACCTGCTGGTCAGATAGCTTTCAAACCAACGAATCGCCCTCGAATCAAAACCGTAATACGATAGTTTCGAAATTAGTAGAGGGATGTTAATTGAATCGAACGCACGCGAGTAGTCGAGCAAAACAAGGATAGATCCCTCACCACGGTCCCGAGCTTCCAGGATGTTACCCAAGACATCTGCCAAAGCAGTTGCTGTTCCGCGTTCCTTTCTAAAACCTGACTGCAGTTCAGGTAGCATACCATGCGTCTCGAGGAAAGCGGTGACCTGTAAATACACCACCCTCTCCAGCACCTTGGATAGACATGGCAATATGCTTATGGGGCGGAGATCTTTGTAGCTTTGTGGGTTATTATTTTTTGGAAGAGGCCGAACAATTGCATTTCGCCACAAAATAGGAAATTCATTCGAGGTGATAGATCTGTTTATTATTTCTGTAATTGTATTTAATGATTGCGGAAGTGTGAGAGTTAGCATGTCTCTTGATAAACCGTCAATCCCTTGCGCATTTGTAGATATTTTTTTAATTATATTAAGTACTGTTTTTGGGTCTGTTGGCATTATTGAAAAATTAGCGGACCCAAAACGATTACATTTAAAAAAGGTTTCTTGAGTAGCGTTGACATGAGGGTCACCCGGGACATCTAAAAATGCGGAATTTATAGCGTTGGGGTCGTCAAATGGTTCTAAGAGTACATCATCGTTCACACTCTCTGGAAGCACATGTTTTTTAATATTTTGCCATAAAGATTTTGGGTCACTAATATTTTCATTTATATATTTCGTGAAGAACGCTTTTTTCTCATTTAGTAAACCAACTATTGCTTGGTGCTTAAGATCCAGGTAGTAACGTTTGTGTGCTTCCAGTTTCGTTTGACGATAACGGCAGCGGGCTTCATTTCTTAACTTAAACATTAAATTTATAATGTCTGTTATCCAAGGTGTTGGTTGCGTCTTGAAAACTTTGGTTTTAATAGGTGCATGAGCATCAAAAAGCTTAATTACGTGTAAATTAAAGGAACGCACCATGTCATTAACATCCTGTAGCTCGCAAATTGAATCCCATGGGATGGCATCCAAATCTCTCTTGAAGTCATCAGCCGAAATGTCTCTAAGCGCGCGAAATGTCATCTTTTTACGCAAAGGTTTCTCTTTTTTAAAAACGATTTCGCATGATATAAACGAGTGATTACCGAGCTCCGCTATGTGTTCCACCGCAACGTCACGATACCGCGCATCCGTACATATCACATCGATTAGGGTAGCACTTTCACCCACAAAGTGCGTAGGCGTGAGCACTATTTGTTCCATACTACAATAATCTAGAAACTCCATGAGTCTTTTTGTTTTTGAATTATTGGTGTCAAGCATATTTACATTGATATCACCTAATAAAATGATATTGTCGTAAGGAGCCAATGCACAGATGCTGTCTGTGATCGCGTCCAGGAATATATTTAGATCTAACCAAGGGGGCCGATATGCAGTTCCTATTAGCAATTTCTTTTTTTTTGCGGTTATATTCAACCACATTTGTTCCACCTGTGGATGATGCGGGTGAGCTCTGATTCGAGCGCTGGTTCCGGTTTTGATATAAAATGCGACCCCTCCCCCGCGCCCTGCACGAATTGACTCCGGACGCGGTCTATGACGCAAGTGATACCCAGGAACTACCGGTGCCCGGCTTTCCTCCCCCTCGCGCAACCATGTCTCATTAATTGCCATCACGTCGACAGAATGATGGTTCATAGCAATAATAAATTCATCATGATTAGTTGATAATGAGCCTGCGTTCAGTAATCCAAATTTCACGTGTTTGTTACGTAACATTGTTTATGTAAAAGGTGCGATTAGACATATTCAGAATATGGGTTGGGCGGGACCAATCAGACAGAAATGTAATATGTGAGCAATAAAAGTACAAAGAATAAAAACATAATACATTATCAAACAAAGAATACAACAACGTAAAACCGTAAAACGGATTAAATATATATGTGAAAGTATGCTGATAGAATCCGTACGTTTTATTGCTAGTAACCGCACACATGCTCCTTCCACAGTCAAGGCATGCAGCGTCAGACATTCCACAACAATACAAAACAAAGAAAAGCTGTCTCGACCACTTTACAAATATAACATAAATTAATGCAGCAATAACTAGACCAAACAAAATATTAAGAGAACTAGTTCTGAGGAAGCTTATTCGTATCCGATCCAAAAATAATTGTCAATATTTTGGATATATCCAATCTGGATGCTGACTCAGAATTGGAGTCTGACAACGAGAGTGATAAGGAAAATTTGTAAAAAAGATATATATGTACATATTTGTAAATTTGTATTTGAGTGTGTTTGGTTTTTTTTGTAATATTTAATGATATGTTTTATTTTTTTTATTTATTTTACTTTATTTTACGAATGCTTAGTATTAATTCCTTAAATTAACTTATTTTGTATAAAATATAACTTCATATGTTACTTCAATATAAATCTTTTTTTATTTAAATTAATATAAATGTGTCAAAAACAGCAATTTTTTTATTTTATTTTTCTTGTTTCGTGTGTTCTTAATATTTGGGTTAATAACATATCGAACTTTTTAACTTAGACACTAAAAGGGATCGTTTTACATGTAAAAATAAATAAAAATATTTTGACGATTTTTAAAAAAAAAACGGCATTAAATTTTTCGTCCAATCGCCAACCAAAAAATCATAAATAATTAGCACTATGACCATCTCCAAGGATATTACGGTTAAACATGCCGTTTAGGAGATAATTCGATTTTTCATACTAGCTTCATACAAATTTTTCGTAAAAAAAATATATTTCCTTCGTTTTTGGGTAGAATTAACTCGGGTGTCATTTTTGTACATAGTAATGACTAATAGAAGCGATATCCGGCATAAAAACAAGCACTTACAAATTGAAATCCCTAAGTCTATGAAAGCCGATTTTCAGCCCACCGTGCGTCGGCGCATACGTATCATACAGCGGCATGCACGCACCTGAAAAAAAAGTGGCAACACTGCCCGAGTGACATGTAAAATTTTGGCTCCGTATTTTAAAATTAAATTTAATTAGTAAATAAGTTATAATATAGTGTAATTATTTGTGCAATCGGATTGTAAATGTGTAAATACCCAGGATTATTGTTTTCCCGATAATCCATAACGTTTTTCGGTAATACATCGTTACCGGTAACCTACAAACATCAGCTGACGTTTTTACCTGCACTTAATATACGGACAATTCAGGGAAGTATTGTTATTTTTATTAAATAATAGCGCACACTCGTCACTTTAACTATATAGCACATCTATGCCAATTCCTGATTTAATTTTGTGCTTATTTATTACCCTATAATGGTTCTAAATCGCTTTGTTGACAACCCAAGATTGTAATTTAAAAACACAACAACATTATTATAGTCTTTCCATAACTCTGTTATTCTTACATTCAAGCTTATTAATAACATTAATGATAATTTTGTCTAAAAATAATATTTGAAAGAACTACATTCATTTTTTTTTTTTTGTTTTTTATCAATGCAGTGGGTAGGCCCACTTAAGAAAAAGTATAAATAGGTTGATAAAAACCAGTTAAATTCAATATTCTATTAGATTAATTTAATATAAAGATAATCTTTTAAACTTAATATAACATCCTACCTCATTTAATTACATAAGTATCTGAACTTTTTGCCCTTTGTTGTTTTTTTTTTTTCCCCTTTCACCGCTAACTTTTCTGTATTTGTCTATTCTGTTAGTTCTCACCGTTTCTTTATTTCTATTTTTCAGTAACCAATCCTGAAACCATGCCTGTGATGACCCGTAAGGCTACTGCTCAGGAGATGGAGCTCAAGTTGAGAACGGCCCTGCAAGAGCTTAAAGAAACAAAACTCCAAGTCCAACAACTGTTACAGGAGAGAGAAGAAAGTGAGGTGGAAGTCGTTAAAGTCAACAGCAAAAACTCTTCCTTGAAAAGGCAGTTAGTAGACCTTCATCAGCAATACTTGGACGTTGTTGATGAACGGGATCAGCTAAAGGTGGTCACAGATGGTTTCAGCAATTGCAGTAATTTATATGAGGAGGCTTTATGTAGGATTAGGGACCTAGAAGATGAATTGATTCATGCCAATAGTTGTATTTTAAAGTTACAGAGAGAAAGACAAACTACTCAGGTTATTGAAACTAACCACTTATATAAGGAATTGTTAAATAGTAATTGTACCTCCCCTTCCTTAATAACTATTGATTTGACTGAAGATTCCTTACTAAAACCAAATTATTCAGTAAGCAATAAGAAAATAAAAAAAATATGCTAAGTTAAATAGACTAATTAAAAAATGTAATCAATTTAAAAAACAATATAAACACTTTTCTAAAAACATTCCACTAAGGAAAGAACGTGTTGATTTAGTGAACAAGTTAAAAAATTACCAAATAAAGTTAGAAGACAGTATTAAAATATATAATATAGATACTCAGCAATTGCAGTCTGAAATAGAGGTACTTCAGGACTCACTTAGTTCCCTTTCTAGTAAATATGTGAGTTCTCAAAACCAAATAAGGGAACATATTCTTGCAGCAAATGAGTTGGTAATGAGTCAATGTAGTTGCCATACGGTTTCCAACCTTGACACTACCCAGCCTGAGGTAATGGAGGACCCGTCCCAGGCTGAGAATTTGCCTCTGGACTGTATACTCAACCAAGATGCAGTTAATATTCCACAAAATAATTTAAAAGTGGTACAAACTGAGATATATGATAGTTGTGAATGTTCTCACTCAGTAATGTTTTCAGATAGTATAGGAAGGGGTGTAGGTAAATTATTAAGTAATAACCTGAGTTTTCCCAGTCAAAATAATTGTATGCCAGGGTTAACTTATAATCAGATAATGGCATTAGTAACTGGAAATGTTTATAGTAAAAATACTGATTTAACTATATTTATAGGAAATAGTTCAAAAATCACAAAAGAAGACATCACAGATAGTGTAACTGAGTTGTTAAAGTTGAACTGTCGTAAAATAATATTGTGTGCTTTTCCATATTTTGGAAGATTATCGAAACGAATTAACAATTATATTCACATGCTGAATAAGCATGTTCATTTTTTGGTAGGTCACTATTGTGACAAACTTATGTATCTGGATATTAACAATGTTGTTGATAAACTTAGGTCGACACGGGGTAATGTGTTTCTACCTACTAGTTGTAGACACAAAATAGCTAGGCTATTAGCTTATAATATTCACTCGGACATAAATATTATGTCTATGTTTTCTTCTATTATTAACACTGCGACTATTAGTACCTATACTAATATACCTTTTTACAAGGAAGGCGGGCGAGTATTGTCACTCACTCCGGCTCATTTAAACTAGCTAGTAAGACAACAGAAGATATAAATAACATAAGTGTTACACTCACTAACACCAAGGTACCTTCTTGCTCTCAAATAATTAAATTTAAAAAAGGGGCTAAGCAGAATTCCTTGAAATTATTCCATCAAAATATTCAAGGTTTCTCTTCGAAACAACTAGAGATTGAATTGTTTTTAGAAAAAACCAAGTTTGATATTGTATGTTTCACCGAACATTGGCTAAAAGATCATGAAATGTTAATTAACTTTGAGAATTAAATAAATAAATATCTTGGGACAACTCACACACGGCTATCTGATCCCAAGCTAAGCAGAGCTTGTGTTATGGTAACCAGACAACTGATATACATACTTATACAATTTATAAATACATACATATTATAGATAAATCACACCCAGACACAGAACAAACAATCATGCTCATCACACAAAGTTTGTCCTGAGTGGGAATCGAACCCACGACCTCCGGCTCAGCAGTCAGGGCCACTAACCACTAGACCAACAGGCTCGTCACTTACACACTCACTTACAGTGTAGGCAGTTCTTTTAACCGCAAATCTAAGATGCGTGGGGGTTCACTTATCTTAATTAAAAATGGCATTAAATTTAAAACTCGTAATGATATAATTGATCTTTCGGTTGAACATAATATTGAAATGTCTTGTGTTGAGCTAGATAAGCATGTCATAGTGTGCGTTTACAGACCCCCAAATTATCAAAACTACTCTGTATTTGAGTCAGTAATGGAAGATGCTTTAGCAAAACTTGCAAAAAGTAATAAATTACTAGTTATCTGTGGTGACTTTAATATTAATATTTTAGATATAAATTCAAATAGCAGTAGATTCTTACATCTTTTTAAATCATTTAATTTGATAAATGTCTTCTCGGAGCCTACCCGAATTACTACAGACACTGCTACATGTATTGATAATGTCTTTTGTTGCTGCAACTACTTAAATAAAGCCATTGTAAATTACCTTCCATCTGATCACAGCGGTCAAACCGTCGTTTTCGAATCTTACACACCGTCACAAAAAACCCAGATAAAATCTAGACAAATAACACCCAGCAATTTGAATAAATTTAATAATAATTTAATTAGTAAATTAGGCACTCCGGGATATAATATTGAAAATGTAAATCAATTTTATGAGGAATTCTTTTCGGTTGTCTACACAGAGTTCAATGATACGTTAAAAATAAAAACTAAATCTATTAGCCCAAAGTTTATGTTTAGTGATTGGGCAACTAAGGGTATAAGAAAAAGTAGGGAACGATTGTTTGAGCTTTACGGCCTTAAGCCTTACTTCAACTCAGAAACTTTCAATCACTATGTTGCAACTTACTCAAAAATTTTTAAAAACACCTGCAAATTAGCTAAATCTTTATTCATTAGCAACAAGATTAAATCCGCCGATAATAAAATTAAGACGGTTTGGAAAATCATTAATAGTGAAACTAACAGAAACAAAAAATGTAATAATGAGATCACACTAGAGTCTTCGCGTGGTCTTCTAACCACTAAAAACGAAGTTGCTCAAGAATTTGTAGATTTCTTCACTAGTATCCCACTTAAAACTACTGAAACATTGAATTCTTCACCCTTGCTTTCCATTGATTTATTAAGAGCAAACGTTTCACCATGTCCGGTTGAGTTTCAATTTAAGCATATTAACCCCACTGCAGTCATTAAAGCTTTCAAGCAAATCAAAATCAAATTAACCGAAGATCTTTGGGGAATGTCTATTAAAGTTTGTCAAGCTATTATTGAGACTATAGCACCGTACTTAGCCTTAATATTCAATTTGTGTGTGGACCAAGGAGTTTTTCCGGACCTTATGAAATACAGTAAAGTTATACCCCTTTTCAAATCTGGGGATAGTAAAGACACCAATAACTATAGACCCGTATCCGTTTTGCCGGTTTTCAGCAAGGTGTTTGAAAAGGTAATGCTAAATCAAATGCTCAACCACTTTAACACCAATAAGATCTTACATGAAAAACAGTATGGTTTCACCAAAGGACGTTGTACGACTGACGCTGGTGTTACCTTGTTAAAACACATATTTACTGCGTGGGAAGAGGCACAGGATGCCATAGGAATCTTTTGTGACCTTTCAAAAGCGTTTGATTGTGTTAGCCACGAAACCCTACTCTTGAAACTTGAACATTACGGCCTAGGAAAACTTGCGCTTAGTTTAGTAAAATCATATTTAAATGATAGACAGAAAGAAAGAAAGAAGAAAGAAAGAAAAGAAAGACAGCAGCAAGTACAAATAAATGGTGTCAATTCAATGGGTTTAAATGTAAAGATGGGTGTACCACAAGGATCGATATTAGGTCCCTTCCTCTTTTTAGTATATATTAATGATCTACCCCATTTATTTAAAAACCAACCACAAATGGTGTTGTTTGCTGACGATACCTCTTTAATATTTAAGATAAACAGACGTGCCACAAATCTTGACGACGTAAATAATGCCCTAATGCAGGTACATAATTGGTTTACCGCTAATAATTTAGTATTAAATGGGAAAAAAACGAAGTGTATAAGATTTGCTTTACCAAATGTCAAAAACAGTGAGTGTGACATAGTATTGAATCAAGAGAAACTAGAATTCGTCGAAAAAACTGTTTTCTTGGGAATAACACTCGATTCAAAGCTACAATGGGGTCCGCATATAACATCTCTTGCAGGACGCCTTAGTTCAGCAGCATATGCTGTTAGAAAAATCCGTCAGTTTACTGATGTAGATACCGCGAGGCTAGTCTACTTTAGTTATTTTCATAGTATCATGTCATACGGTATTTTACTTTGGGGACGGGGTGCAGACATCGAGTCTATATTTATTCTGCAGAAAAGAGCCATCAGAGCCATATATAACCTACGTAGGCGAGATTCTTTAAGGGAACAGTTTAAGGATATTAACATCATGACAGTACCTTGTCAATATATTTATGAAAACATCATGTATGTCAGGAAAAACTTGCATATTTTTAGTAAAAGAGGTGACAGACACAATTATAATACTAGAAATAGGGACCAATAAGTTCAACCAGGTTTCAGGTTAGCTAAAGTAGACTCATCTTTCATGGGGTACTGTTTAAAATGCTACAATAAAATACCTCCCCACATTCTTCAACTGAATGAAACGAAATTTAAATCTTGTATTAAACGCACACTATGTAGGCAAGCATATAAGTTGGGGGATTATATTGATGATAAAAATGCTTGGCTTAATGCTGGTCCTGCTCCAGAAGAATAGGGGTAAACTCATTTATTGGTATCCGAAGCTATAGTGGAAGCTGCAGAAGATTGTAAGACTATCTTTGCAATATATAGAATCAATTCTCTAGTATTGTATAATTATTAAGCCCATATGTGAGTGCTATGTATTATTATTGACTTGACGAAACCCTGGTGGTTGATAGTGTCATGCTCACTTAAATGTCTCGCTGATGGTGGCGGGTGTGT
This sequence comes from Ochropleura plecta, assembly GCA_905475445.1. Lineage (NCBI taxonomy): Eukaryota > Metazoa > Arthropoda > Insecta > Lepidoptera > Noctuidae > Ochropleura > Ochropleura plecta. The sequence goes on along the minus strand of FR997738.1, from coordinate 173,937 downwards.
CGGGTCATTTAGCTCCCTTCAAAATGGTCGAGCTGAATGGGGCTGATCCATACGTCATGTTCGTGAACGGGCGCTGTCAGTTGGGACTGGTCATTTTTAGCTACCACGGTTCATTTTTAACTTATTTAGATTTAAAATTAAATTTTGCTTTTTATTTACTCTGGACGCTCTTACTGTGCACGTCTTTCTACATCGTTCTCACATATTTGTATAATTTCAACATGAATGATGTAAATACAATTTTGTAAAAATATTATAATTTAAAAGAGTGTCCATGGAGTTTCTTGCCCATTCTTCTCCATAGAGATCAACGCTTTGGAATGGGCAACTACAGTACTTTCACAAGTTATTATGCCTTGTGACCGGGACTGTAGATTAGTTTTGTTTCTTGACATTCAAAAGTGCCTGTAATGGTCTAATTGAAATAAATGGTTTTGACTTTGACTTTGTCAGATTTTGACTGACTAAAATCCATCCATGTACCTTATTTTGCCTTTTATATTCTGGGGCCACGGTATCTGTTTCAAACAACCCGCAACCCCGGCAGGGAGCCGTATCAAGCCCTCTACCTTGCTGACATATCCTTGAGACGCACATGGAACACGAACGCGCCGTCGACACGGCCTGTCCTAACTAAACGGATGGATGGTGAATTAATTGCGCTTGCGCAAGTTGTGTCAGCTATAATCCTACTTTTTTTTATAGGACTTAAGATACTTTTAATCTATATGATGCCGTTACGTTGGTAAATTTTAAGACATTCACATGAGCAAAGCTAGGGTCAAACGTTAGTGTTATTATTTAATGTCGATACTACCGCTTCATTTATCAAACTCAGCAGCGCGTCAATCAATGGCGTCTCATACAAAAGCCATCACGCGCGTCTGTTCAGTACGCTGCATTAATCACGTACCAAGTACTGCCCACTGCTTGAATGTGAATATGTCGGTTTTCTAAACTTTGTTCTATCGTTTACGTAGCAAAAGAATTTTTTCATGTACGCGAGTTATATTGATAAAAGACTGGTGGTCAGTCATCAAGAATGTTATCGAGACTGGCTGATTAAGATCCAAGGCCTTAGACAACGACCCCGGAACATAAAGGGCAATAGAAGGAACATGGGTGGGATTTCCCATCCGCAAAAATACACGGGGCGCCACGAGCCGGCTCCCGGCCACCGTAGATGCGGGTATGTGGACTGTGAACAATGGGTAACACCAGCCATCTTTCTACTGACGTCACGCCGTATCGACGGCGCATTCGTTTTCCACGCGCGCCTCAAAAAGATGTCAGCAAAGCAGAGGGGCCTGTTAGGACCACTGCCTGCCGGAGTTGTGGGTTGTTCGAAAGAGATACCGTGGCGTCGAAACATAAAGGGCAAAAGAAGAACATGGGTGGTGGTTAGTCAGCAAAAAAAGGACTAGACAATGTGATATTGGATAAAGGATATCAATGATCGAAATGCGAAAGTAAGTTAACAAGCAAGTATAACGCATGCCAATTATATCCCTTAAATTATGTCTCCCCAGCCCAGGTGGGCACTCTGATTGGTTTAGTAAAACTCGTTAACCACTTCGCGCTCGTTAACTACCATGTACGTGTATGTATGTTGTACTTTGTACGTATACATGTACGTAATTTCAAATAAATAACACTTCGTAAACTTATATACTAGGATGGATTCAGAGCTGATAATATATTTACCAACTTGAGTCAAATCTCATAGCGGTGCGTCTACGGCGTAGCACTACGGCGTAGCACCTCAGTGAAGTGTTACGGTGCAGTGCAGTTGTTATGTAGTATGTTAAAAGCATTGTATTAAGTTAACATAAAAGAACCATCCACGTTTTATATGTGTACTTACACCAATTCAAAAAAAAACCTGAATAACTATTTCTCTATTTTCTATACATATACAAAGATTTACAATAAAAATGTAAATCACATATTGACACACATTACTTATCCAACCCAGGTCGTAAACGGATCCAAATGGCACATGGTTGAAGATAAACATTCAGTTCCGCGATCACTATTAACAATATCACGGCCGTCCTGTCGTCCCGGGATGGCCGGGATTCCCGGGATTAGTGCAGTGACGTCACTTACTGCGTCACCGAGTTCAAGATGTAGTATGTGTTTATGAGACGACGCTGTTATCTTATGCCGACGCCAAGGATGAATGTAAATGAAGACATCACTTTAACCTTATAGTTCGGTAATATCTAAGTGCGCGTGTGCGTTACAGCGGGATACAGGATTAAAATATCCTTCAAGTAATTTGAAAATTGGTTATGCTTTTTTTTTCTTTTAATTTGATAACTTTAATTAAGGCATGTTACAGTTCGTCGAACACTTTCGACGTTTGGCTCCCAAACTCGAGCGGACGGGGGCTGCTTTCAAGCGGCTCCTGCCCAATCTGAGGGGGCCAAACGCCTCCTGCCGTAGGCTCTATGCCGGAGTCGTGCGGTCCATGGCCCTTTACGGGGCCCCGGTATGGGCGCGTTCTTTAGGGCGGCGCGCCGCCCACTACCTGAACGCGCCCCAAAAGGTGGTGGCCATACGGCTTGTCCGGGGCTACCGCACGATCTGACTGTAAAGTAAAAGATTCGTTTTTGATTAGTGGTGTTAGGTCAGATCACATGGGTCAACTTGTATCTTTTGATTTAGACAAAAAGTTAGACTTAGTTAAAACAATTCAATTAAGACGTCTTAATAAAAATAAATTAGATTCTTTTAATAATAATGTTCTTAGCAATCTTTCTAATGCTAGCTTTGATTCAGAAGACCCCAATATAAACTATGGCACATTATTTTCTACAGTCTGCCAAGAATTCAATAAAACGTGTCCTGTAAAAAATGTTGAAGTAAAATCTAAGTCTAAATTTAGTGAATGGGCCACCGCGGGAATAAGAAAAAGCAGAGATATTTTATATAATTTATATCACGAAAAATCTTTGACTTCGGACCAATCTTTTCACGCTTATGTTAGGAACTATTCAAAAATATTCAAAAGAGTCTGCGCTCAAGCAAAGTCTCAAGTAATAAGTAACAAAATTAGTGTTTCTAATAATAAAATAAAAACTGTTTGGCAGGTTATAAACAGAGAAACTGGAAAGACACAACGAGATCAGAATGAATGGTCCTTGAAAATAGATAATAAAACTATTTCTGATAAGCTAGAAGTCGCTGAGACACTAGAAAATTTCTTTACTAACATTCCGTTAGAGGTTACGAAATCTCTCCCCTCTTCCTCTAAATTAGCCGAAACTCTTCTTAAGGAAAACTTTACTAAGGATATACCTAACTTTAATTTTAATCCAATATGTATTGCTACAATTAAAAATGCATTTAAAAGTCTAAACATAAAAAATACTGAAGACTTATGGGGGATATCCGTCAAGGTTCTTGCTAATATTATTGACTCAATTGCTCCTGTCTTAACAGGCATATTCAATCAGTGTTTGGATAGCGGCAAGTTTCCTGACTTAATGAAATACAGTAAAGTAGTACCAATTTTCAAATCGGGTTGCAAGAGTGATCCCTCTAACTATAGGCCTATATCTGTGCTTCCAGCATTAAGTAAAATCTATGAAAAAATCATGCTGGACCAGATGCTGTCTCACTTTAACTTAAACGGGATTCTGCATAGTCAACAGTTTGGTTTCACGAAGGGCAGGTCGACAACGGACGCGGGAGTAAAACTCATCAGTCACATTTTGGAATCCTGGGAGCAGTCCCAGGATGCCATTGGCATTTTCTGTGATCTCTCAAAAGCGTTCGACTGCGTCGACCACAACACACTGCTCTGTAAATTACACCACTACGGAATTCGTGGACGAGCTGCTGATCTTGTTTTATCATATTTATCAAACAGGCAGCAAAAAGTAAATGTTAATGGGGCGACGTCCTCTGGGTCTCTAGTCAAGATGGGCGTGCCCCAAGGTTCTATTCTCGGTCCCTTCCTATTTCTTGTTTATATAAATGATCTTCCTTATATGATGGCCAAACTATCGGATATAATTTTATTTGCTGACGATACTTCGCTAATTTTTAAAATAAATAGAAAAAATCCGGATGTTGTTAATGTTAACAAAAGTCTAACCGTTCTATCGAAATGGTTCGCAGCTAACAATCTCTTACTGAATGCGAACAAAACCAAATGTCTAAAGTTTGCCTTACCAAATGTACCACAACGTGATCTAAATTTAAATCTTGACGGCAAAAATCTTGATGTTATAGCAGAAACTGTATTCTTGGGGATGACTATTGATTCTAAACTGCAATGGGGCGCGCACATAAGAACTCTTTCCGGTAGGCTCAGCTCAGCTGCATATGCAGTAAGGAAAATAAGGCAGTTAACTGATGTAGATACAGCTAGGTTAGTATACTATGCTTACTTTCACAGTATTATGTCCTATGGCGTTCTCCTGTGGGGATCAGCAGCAGACGTCGATTCAGTTTTTATATTACAAAAGAGGGCAGTCCGCGCTGTTGTAACATCACTATTTAGTATGTTACTAATATGGTCTTCACTAGTAAATGTATTATCTGTGGTCTGCGGCACTCTGCCACTCTTCATGTCACGATGTAGAACTGTGTGTATCTCTCTCCTGTGTCTCCTACCAATAAACCTGTATCTTACCCAACGGACTATCATTCATAAACATCCAACATAACATGGTGTCAGAAGTGGTTTAAGAAGAATCATTCAAGAAAAAGTCGAGGTCGTCGTAGAAAATGCCGGACCAAGCGGACGTCAGCCATGATGGTGAGACAAATTTTCAAACACGTGTGAAGCAATTAAATATTTCGTCAGATACCACGAACAATAACGCTGAAACGTGGAAAAGATGGTGGCAACAACTTGAGTTATATTTGTTAGCCACAGGTCTAGATAAGTCAAGCGAGAAACGGAAAATCGCAATTCTCTTACATTGCATTGGAGAACGAGGTCTCAATATATTTAACTCATTTAACCTAAAAATAGACAAGAGCACGCTTGACGAAGTCAAATCGAAATTTGACAGATTCTTCGAGCCAAGAAGAAACGTGACCATGTGCAGGTATCTATTCTTCACACGCAGGCAGGAGAAATCCGAAAGCATCGACGAGTTCCTCACGGATTTGGAGAATAGAAGCAGAGAATGTGAGTTTGGCACGCTCAGGGAATCGCTCATCAAAGATATTTTCATTGCAAACCTCAATTTGGACTTGTCACATGTGCGTCAAAGGTTACTGCAAGAACATGACTTAACATATCAGAGAATGCAAGAGCTAGCGAGGACGCTCATCGTCGCACAGCAGGATGCTGAGAAAATAGTCAAAGGAAGCAGCATCGCCAGTCAACGAACGTCAGAAAACGTCATGCATCTCAGTCGGAGGAGCCGTAGTCGAGGAGATCGTCGACAGCGAGCTTCCAGTCGCAAGTCAGCTTCAAGCAGTCGCAAGCCAGCTTCAGGCAGTCGCGAGTCACCTTCAGCTTCAGGCAGCTTGAAGACATGTAGCCGCTGTGGGCAGTCTCATCGCTACAAGTGTCCAGCCCAAGGAGTTCAATGCAGGTCATGTAAATCTTACAATCATTTTGCTAAATTTTGTCACAAAAATAAAAAAGTCAGTCAGTTGCAATCGTTTAATTCAGATAATGGTAGTCAAGATTATTTCGTTGGTATGCTGAATAGTCAAAGTCATATTGGTCACAGTCATAATAGTCATTCTCACAGTCAGTCACTCAGTCAGAGACACAATCAGTCACAAACACACAGTATGACATCACATCCCTATGAGGAGAACAGTGACACGTCGGATAGATTTTTTATCCAGTCAAATAGTCAGAGTCCCAATTCATATCACATGTATGAAAACAATTACATGTCGGATAGATTTTTTATCCAGTCAAATAGTCAGAGTCCCAATTCATATCACATGTATGAAAAAAATGTCATGTCTGAGAGATCCAGTGTCCAGTCAAATAGTCAAAATAAAAAATGTCAGAGTCTCAATGATGAAATCAGTCACATGTCTGAGGGATTTCACAATAAGGCACAGTCGTCCAGTCAGTCACAAAATGGATCATCAGTCGTCAATACTTTGAATCACTCAAAGCAGTCGTGGGAAATTAGCTTATTGGTAGGAAATACCAAAGTCAAATGCATTATAGACTCAGGTGCAGATGTCAATGTAATGTCAAAACAAACATTTAAAAATGTTAAAAGTCAAAATAAGCTGTCAAAATTGTCACTTGTCAAATGTCAAGTAAATGTCACAGGATTTGGTGGAAAATCCATTCCGATTTTAGGCAAAGTCAACTTAAATTGTAATTTTTGCTTAAACAATAAGAACATTGTTGAAAACATAATGTTTATTATACCAGATATAGGGTGTCCAAATGTCCTTGGTCTCCCAATTTGTGAAAAGTTAGGTATAATAAAACGTGTCTTTTCAGTGTCAAAACAAGACTTTTGTGAGCAAATTCATACACAATATAATGATGTATTCCAGGGTCTTGGCTGTCTGCCTCCAGTCTGTCATCTGAAACTCAAGCCTGATGCAGTACCATGTGTGGATCCACCCAGGAAAGTCCCATTCGCATTACAAGGGAAACTGCGTGAGGAGTTGGATCGCATGGAGAAAATGCAAGTCATAAAAAAGGTTACAAAACCTACAGAGTGGGTTAATTCAGTCGTTGTAACAGTAAAAAGTTCAGGTCAGTTACGAATTTGTCTTGATCCCAGAAATTTAAATAAAAATATCATGAGGGAACATTATCCACTCAAGTCAATTGATGAGATTAGGTCTCAGCTCGAAGGGGCTGTATGTTTTTCTCACTTAGATGCATTTTCAGGATTTTGGATGCTACGTTTAGATGAATATAGTTCAGAATTATGTACTTTTCAAACACCATTTGGTAGATATAAGTATTTAAGATTACCCTATGGCATAAATGCCTCGTCTGAAATATTTCAAAGAGTCATGATGAATCTATTTGGTGACATAGAAGGCGTACTCATATTCATCGATGACATCTTAGTCTATGGACCAAATGAGTCAGTTCATAATGAAAGATTACACAAAGTCATGCAAAGAGCTCGTCAAGTCAATTTAAAATTTAACAAGTCAAAATGTAAATTTTCACTGTCAGAAGTATGTTTTTTAGGTTATGTCTTCAGTAAAGACGGTGCAAGGGCAGATCTTGAGAAGGTCAAAGCAATTGTCAACATGCCTACACCGCAAAATGTCAAAGAGTTACAGAGAATACTAGGTATGATAAACTACCTAGGACCTTTTATAAGTAACCTGTCAGAAAAAACACAAATATTAAGAAATCTTTTGAAAAAAGATTCAGTCTGGACTTGGGATGAGAATCATAGTCAATGTCTGAGGAAACTGAAAGATGAAATCACAAATTCACCAGTTTTAGCTCATTATAATCCCAAGATTCCATTAGTCTTGTCAGTCGATTCGTCAAAGTCAGCGTTAGGCGCAGTCATTTTACAGAAAAATAAACCAATAGCATACAGTTCAAAAACCTTAACTGAAACGCAAGAAAGGTATGCTCAAATAGAGAAGGAGCTGCTAGCAATTCAATTTGGTTGTGAAAAATTTCACCAATATGTATATGGTAATAGAGTCACAGTTCATACTGATCACAAACCTTTAGTCTATTTATTTAAAAAACCATTACATGATGTCCCAGCTAGATTACAGCGTATGATGTTAACTTGTCAAAAATATGATTTAGAAGTTATACATGTCCCAGGCAAAGAAATGTTCATATCAGACACATTGTCAAGAGCAGCCTTGAAAGATCACTATATACCTGAAAATGAATCAGAAATGTCTTGTCATGTCAATCTAATGTATGCTAACTTAGCAATTACAGATGAATATAGCACAAAATTGGCTCAGGAAACTAAGAAAGATGAAACCCTGCAGCTATTAATAAAGTATTATAATGAAGGTTGGCCAAAAACCAAAAATAGTGTCAGTCCATTAATAAAACCATTCTGGAATATACAAGGAGAAATCCATAAAATTAGAGATTTAGTATTCAAAGGCTCAAAATTAATAGTACCACAGTCAATGCATAAAGAAATGTTAGTAAAAATTCACAAAGGTCACCAAGGTATAAATAAATGTCTAAACTTAGCTAAAGAATCTCTTTATTGGCCAAATATGTCTAGTGATATTAAGAATTTAGTAGAACAATGTCTAGTATGTGCAAAATTCAGACCATGTAACCAAAAGGAACCATTACAGAATTATGAAATAAGCAAATATCCATGGCAACAAGTCGGTATTGATTTAATGCATTTCGATAGTTTAGTATATTTAATTGTCACTGATTATTATTCAAAATTTATAGAGATTGCATTATTAAATAACAACAGTACATCAAAAAATGTAATAACTCATTTAAAGTCTATATTTGCTCGTCATGGAATACCATTGTCACTGGTATCAGATGGTGGACCTCCTTTTCAGTCAGTTGATTTTAAAAATTTTATGGAAGAATGGGACATAGAACATATTGTAACTAGCCCATATCATTCACAGTCTAATGGACAAGCAGAGAGTTCAGTCAAAATCATAAAAAACATGCTAAGAAAATGCAAAGAAAATGGATCAGATCCATACATAGCATTGTTACAATACAGAAATACAGGTAAAAATAATTTTTCATCACCAGCACAGTTACTCATGTCTAGGAACTTAAGAGATAACATTCCAACATCATATAAGAAGTTGAAGCCAAAAGTGGTAACATTTAAAGATTACAAAGAGTCTGTCAAGAAAAATGATAAAAATAAGTCAAAATACTACAATAAAAATGCCAAGTCAATGTCTATGTTACATCATAATGATCATGTCTATTTTAAGAGAAACCCTAGTAGCAACTGGGAACAAGCTATTGTTAAGCAAAGATTGTCAAATAATAGATCATATGTTGTTGAGGATGTCAATGGAGTTAGGTATAGGAGGAATAGAATACACTTAAGACATAAATATTCTCATAATTGTGCTAACCCTCCCATGCAATCCAACTCGTCACAAAGGGGAGAGGAAGGTGACAGACAGGAGTCTAGGCATCAAGAATCCTCATCTCAGCAATCCTCAAATGTAACAACTAGGTCAGGTCGTATTGTAAAACCTACCAGAAGGTTAATTGAAGAAATGGATTAAGTTAAATTATAAATAGAGTCATAAGTAAAGTTTAAGTAACTATAAGTATAATTAAGCATGTTGTCTTGTATAAAATTAAATAGCATAGCACTTATATTAATTGTCAGTCAGGGGTCTAATTTGAACTCAACAAGGGGGATGTTGTAACATCACTATTTAGTATGTTACTAATATGGTCTTCACTAGTAAATGTATTATCTGTGGTCTGCGGCACTCTGCCACTCTTCATGTCACGATGTAGAACTGTGTGTATCTCTCTCCTGTGTCTCCTACCAATAAACCTGTATCTTACCCAACGGACTATCATTCATAAACATCCAACATAACACGCGCGATCTATAAAATGGGTCCTCGCGAGTCCCTCAGAGAAAAATTTAAAGAGATCGATATACTGACTCTGCCTTCACTTTATATCTTAGAATGTATATTGTATGTCCGTAAAAATCGGGGGCTTTTCAAAATTAGGAGCGACTACCACAATATTAATACACGCAGTAAACACGAAATTGTAATTCCTAAATTTAGATTATCAAAAACTAGCAAGTCATTTCTAATAAACAGTATACGCTTTTATAACAAGTTGCCAAAATCAGTTATAGAACTGACAGATGGAAAGTTTAAAAACTACATAAAACGTGTCCTTATTAAAAACGCATATTACAAAATCAAGGACTACGTTGAAGATAAAGAAGTTTGGCTATAGTTCCTTCTGCGCATGCGGCTTCCCTGGTAGCTATAATCAGCACAAATTTGTGGATGTCTCTAACTATTCTCAATCTTATTTATTTTTGTGATCTCTTTAATCATTTTGTTTTTTTTTTTTTGCAATAGTTGTCAAATCACATATTTATATCACCCTTGTTCTGAATAGTTACAGTACTGATAGCAACATCTGTGTGACTCGTCTTTTAGTTATTATTTTGTTTTTGCAATATTGTTTTTTTTTTTTTTTTTTTTTTACTCTTGTATAGATTCTTTTCTACCTATTCGTTGTGAATGAGTGGACATGGTTGGCCTTGTAGATTCTTAGACGCTTGTTAACTTTTGTTAACGTATTATTTTATTTTACTTTTTGTAAAGTAAGCAATGACTTATTGTCGGGCCTACGCTGTCCTCTCATACTTAAGTGCTAACGCTGTAACAACAACAACATTGTAAAACTAAATGATTTTAAAAGAGTAACCATGGAGTTTCTTGCCGGTTCTTCTCCATAGGAAACGACCAACCCGAACCGTGCATCTTTTCTCGACGTTTTATAAGTGCCCATGTAGGCCTATGTGAAATAAAAATATTTTGAATTTGAATTTGAATTTGAATCTCCGGCGAGGCAGCGAGCCTCCTTGCCGGACTGCCACCGTGGGATCTGGAGGCGATAGTCCTCGCGCGCCTGTTTGAGTGGCGCGCGGAGGCACTACACCGGGGGGAAAACCCGCTGCCACGGCAAGTTGCCGCTCGGCGGGCAGACCTCCGGTGCGATCTCATGGTGGCATGGAGAGAGCGACTGTCGCAACCCCGTGCAGGGCACGCCACAATAGCGGCGGTAAGTCCCCTCTTTGAGGAGTGGCTGGAGAGGCGTCATGGCGTCCTCACCTACCGCCTGACGCAGGTCCTCACCGGACACGGAAGTTTCGGGAGGTTCCTGCACATCATCGGGCGGGAGGAAGCGCCCGGGTGTCACCATTGTGACGATCGCCCGGAGGACACGGTGGAGCACACAGTGGCGGTCTGCCCAGCTTGGGCGGAGCACCGCCGTGCCCTCGTGGAGGCGATCGGCGGCGGCGATCTCTCGCGTCCGGCCCTGGTTCAGGCCATGGTCCGGAGCGAGAGGGAATGAGAAGCGGTCACCACCTTCTGCGAAGCAGTAATGCTAGCAAAGGAGGTGGCCGGGCGTTTGAGGGAGAGAACATCTGCCCAACCCAGCCGCCGCGGGAGACGCCCATGGCGCCGGGCGCCGCGAGACGACTTCCGGCCACCGTAGATGCGGGCCTGTGGGCGGTGAGCAATGGGTAGTTCACCGTCCGTCCGTCGATTGACGACAGGCCGTGTCGACGGCGCGTTCGTGTTTCACGCGCGCCTCAAAGAGAGTCAGCAAAGCAGAGGGGCTTGCCAGAGCCTCCGCCTGCCGGGGTTGCGGGTTGTTCGAAAGAGATACCGCGGCCTCGGAACGTAAAGGGCAATAGAAGGAACATGGGTGGGTTTTAGTCAGTACAAGTCTGACATGCCCCCCCGCTCCACGCAGAGCGGGGGAAGTCATTGGATGATTTCCCACCCGAAAAAAAAAAAAAAAAAAAAAGGCATGTTACAGTTAACGTTTGCTAACAGTTTGCATTATGTCATAGAGTAATCTGTGGAAAATATTGTGGGTAGTATATTTTTGTTAAGTTTAATGTTAAGTCAACATTTTAATTTAATTTTGATCTCATTTGTTTTTCCTTTTGTAACAAGTTTCGTTTTATTTTTTTGTCTTATGTTGTTTTGTGTTATACCCTAAAGAAATAGTATTTATTGTTGTTTTTGTAGTAGTTTTTTTTATTATAAATACATAAATATTATTGTTATTACTCATTATGTAAAAATGTTGGTTAACCTGTAATTGGCAACTGTATAAGTCCAATAATATGTAATTTTTATTTTTTAAGATATTTTTATACAGAAGCTGTTGGTGACCTTTTTAATAAATAAATAAAACACTTTTTATGCTTATTACTTACATTTGAGAAAACAAACAGTGGTACATTCACTGTTTGTTTACCCAAATTTAATAAATAACAAATAATAGTTTGAGATAAAAGTTTCAAGCTTAAGGAGTGTTTTTTTATATGGAGTACAGCCGATATTTAGTACACTTAGTTGCAATGCAAACGCTTTATTTAATTTGGGAAAAAAAAATCATCTCGACGCCAGTGAGCAGTAATAAACGACCAGTACAGACTCCTAGTCCGTTAAACAATGCTTATCTGTCAGTGAGTCCTGTGAGTAATGGCGAGCAGGCTCGCTGCTCCACAGAGGTAGGTTTTGCCATAAACTGCGATAAGGCTCGGTTTTATACAAGGGAAAAGTCTCCTGGGTCACTTCTAGTGAGTTGCGGACGCTGTACATAATAAAATGTATTGTTGTAATGTCTTCCGGGTGGAAACATAGCATTCAGTGAGGCTCATGAACTGATATAACGTCGTAGTTGTTATAATGTCAGCTATTTTTCATGGGTAAAAGAGAATTATAATATTGATGATTTCGATAGTCATGAATGCAGATACAATTAATATTATCTTGCATTACTCCTCAGCATCACACGTACAGATGGCTATTATTATAGATACACAAGCTTGTCGTCTCACACAGCACGGTACTTTTGCTATGTGCTGTGGAGCCAGATGTGGCTGTGCTTATTCTTTTAGTTTAGTTGCTTTTTAGTAAGGTTTTGTAAGAATATTCTGATTTAAAGAGTGTCCATGGAGTTTCTTGCCCATTCTTCTCCATAGAGATCTACGCTTAGGAACGGGCAACTACAGTACTTTCACAGTTATTATGCCTTGTGACTGGGACTGTAGCTTCATTTTATTGTTGTCAATGTTTCGACAGTTCAAAAGTGCCTGTAACTGGCCTACTTGAAATAAATGATTTTGATTTTTTGATTATGTTGACCGTTTTTTTCTACACAATCAGCATTTCTCATTTCAGTTCTTTCATTAACTGGAAACAAAGCTAATGCATATATTAGGCAGCGGTTGTTCAGCGATCGCTCCTAAGAGAGCAGTTCATACAGTCATGAGGAAAAGTCAGCGTTTTGTTTCATTACTGAGCTATTTATAGACAACCGGGGACTTTAGGAGTTCAGAAAGAAAACATAAGTTTCGCAAAGTTATTTGTTGGATAAAATGCTGGAGTACTAATAATAAAAGAGGATTCGCTTCGTGAGTAATGTTCTGAAAATGGTAATCTAGTAGTTGGAAATCAAAGTCCAAGAAAGATCGTCCATACAAACATCAGTGATACATCCATTTATTTTGCTATTAATCACTGAAGAGGGCCAGGTCACTTATGGGTTCTTCACATTTCTCTCTCTTTTTTCTTCTTTTTAAGATGTTGCTAATTGTTATGTTCGTCACGCTAACTATACGCGTTAGTGGTGGTCACTGGTGTATGGACACATGGGGCATTCAAATAAAAATAATATGATTGGCCATTGATAGTTGGTTTATCATAACTATTTTGACCGCAAACGCCAATTGTAGAGGTATAAGCATAAGGCCGCAGATTATATTTTCAACGGTATATATATATTTGCGAGGAGTACAATTTGTTGGTATATTTTGGTGCGTGTGATCAACTCGTTTACAACGGACATCGGCTAATTATACAGATAATATTGTGATATATTAGTATCCCAACAATACCGTCGGACAGGCAATAAGCAATAAATTAACACAACGCGGCAACCGTAATACCGTTGTGTTAATTAATACAATTTTAACTTAAATTGTAGAGCAGCTGTGTACCGAGATCGAATGATAAGCCATTCAATATAAATGGTACTTTTATTGTGATTTTATCTTAACAGTAAGGCTACTCTTTTGAAAGCCAAAGACAGATCACAAACGCCGACCGCAAGATACAACGCCTCCACGGTTTGAATAACGAACGTGACGTCATAACTGCGACCGCAAAGGAATTTGTCGTTGGTTTCGGGAAAATGATTTGTCGAACAAAATAATACGTGTTGTCCGTCAGTGACGTCACATAGCTATCTGTCATAGCGGTCGGACGAGTTCGCTGCTGCGGCTTACAGTTGTGGTTGCCTCCGTAAGTGAACGTACTGATTACTGCGTTCACAGAAGAATCATACATTTAGAACTTCTTATGTATCAGTTTACTACCATTTTTTAGAAAACCCATGGTTCCAAAGTTAAATAGATAAGAAACCTTTCGACCAACTCTTCTTAAAAACTCCTGAAGTAAAAGCTTGGCTTTGACTAACTCTGATAATAAAAGTTACGTAACGTACACTAATACGTGTGTATTTTTCATTTCTTGTTTATATGGTAACAACATTTCTTCGTGTTCGGGTTACCCATCACTGCCAAGTTCAACATCACCCGAACTCACATGTAACATTACATTATACAACATACATACTTTAATATTCATAAAAGACGGAGGGACATGAAAAAGTTTCGATGGAAGCCAACTGTTACTGGCGATGATCTATTCTATACTGGTGAAGAGCAGGAAACTGGTGAGATAATCAACTGTCGCTGTAGAAAATATATGCAGTTAACTTATCGTTTGTTTCTTGATCATACTTAAATTGTCGAAAGTTTATCTTGATCTGGTTATTCTAGTTCACCATTTTTTTCATAGAGCTCCAGTCTAAATGTTCTATTTTCTAATGTGGAGCTGCTCCAGAATATTTTCAAGTTATAGTCTTGTTTTAACAGTGATATATTAGGTAGCTGCTTTCCGCCTCATTTAACAAGTGCGACTGTAACACTAAAATCTGCCTAAATGTATAGAATCCAATGTGTGTACCCAGTTGAATAATTTACCACATCCGTAGCTAGGATAGCTTTGTATCCATGTTCGTAAGGGAATGTCAACGTAGAGTAGGTAAAATATATTATTTGATTTATTTTCTAAGCTTGACGTAAATGTAGTGAAAGATGGAAGAGTCATAAACATAGAGGCGGCTGACATCGTAAATATTTGACGAAACTTTTTATTGCTTGGATGAAGTGGTTTCTGTCTTATTTTCTACTTTGTTTACATCCATACACAGACATAATGATGTAACATTTTTAATATGATTTTAGGCGCTTTATTATTGAAACTGTACTACAATATTTCAACGGTGGACCAAAATCGGCACTTGAATCTTGACCTTACTCGCTGATTTTATTGAATATACAAAACTTACGCTTCTGCGTTCCGTCAACAAGTCTCAACAAGTCTGACTTCACTCGACCTTCCTCCACAGCAACAAACAGCTCAGCTTGACCAATCAGAACGGCGCCACCTCGCACAGATATGAGGGAACTGATCGCGACTAGGCCTTTGATCTTAGTTTTACGAACAAGAAAAGTGTAGTGTTTGAAGTTTTTATTGAGGAAAGGTTCTTTTAGTAGAAGAGGAAATACTTTAGGAGCGTAATTGGAGTTTTAGTTGTAGACAACTATTTCGATGAGCAATAGACATCACAAACATGCCGGCTTAGTTTTGACCAAAAGACGTAGCGACTTAACCGTAGTTGGTCGTAGTTTATGGTAAAGTGATCGTAACACAATCTCAATAATCTAGAATCACGAGATAACAAATTTATATTATTAAACCTGTATTATCCATGAGGAATGCACGTGGGATTCGAAATTACGAAGATCGCGAGCCTTACATGACAGTTAAGATGTAGATCTAACCTGGGAGACCTTCCAACACATGACAGTAATAAAGAAAGAAAAAAAACAGTAGATAATTGGGGCAAAATAAAAAAACATCATAGGGATAAAAAAAAATTGTATAAAGCTACTTCATTTGTAATACCAGCGACAGAAAGGGACCTTGTTGAGGGAAGGGTCGAGCGAGTTATGTTTGGTTGTTTATTAACAAAATGTGAACAGTCACAGTAATTAGAAAGTTTAATTATGTGTTTAGGTGTCAAAATAATTACAATATAATATAAACCTTCATTAGAGTGTGTAGAGAACGGTGTCGAAGGTATTAAGATATGAAACCTACCGGTACACAACAATCAAGTCATGCTGTGCAACTCGATCCATTTGGGTCCAGAGGGTCCCTGCATTGTATCAGCGATGATAATATAAATTATAATTAATATATATTTGATGATAATATAAAAGACAAAAATGTTGTTAACCATGTAAACAACCCATCAATACTGTAAAATTCAAATTGTTGTCAGAACAAAAAATGCTAAATTAAAAGCGTAAATTTCCACTTGTACAGGTTCTCTGTAATCTGTGTAAGGAACAGTCTTGTGTGACGTGCGTGTGTCTGTTTGTGTGTGTATTTCTCAGTAAGAACCTTAGCTAGTTTTAAAGTTGGCGGTGTGATGCCTATGATGTAGATGCCTTGGAAAGCAAGTTAAGCCGATCTGTCTCCGATAGTGTCGGATTGCAGAGTGAAGGAACATAGATTGCACTCGTGCACTATAATATCTTGCGCCGATGGCTAATCTTTGCTGAGATTGGCCGCCGTTATCGCAATCGGCCAGGAGGACTGTTTAATATGTGTGAAAATAATAAACCTCTCTGCAAACGCTCATATATTTTATTTCCAATTACCGTGTCGTAAAAACTAGAATCCACAAGAAAGTCCCGCGCCAGGGGTTCTCAACCCACGGGGATGTACTTAACTAAGAGCAATTTATTATTCCCTATGAAACTATCAGATTCTGTGGAACTGCCGCGGGACACGCCCGGGAACATTATGAGAGCAAATGTATTCTGTACGGAAACCTTGTTATTGGGGCTCATTTGTAAGTAGCGAATACATTGAATGTTATATAATATGATCGGACGCGCCTTCTGGAAAGGTTTTTCATGAGAGGAAAAGTAACCTTTAATTATTATGGTATATGCCTGTATTATTCTTCAATAGTATGTTAACCTTCAGATATCTTATATTTTTGTTTATTTTCTTTACCTTGACATAACAAAGCCATAAGACAATTAAATACATTCGTTCAAAAACGACTTGATATTAAAAAGTAAATACAGAATGAAGGCTAATACAGTACTTGATGTGGCAAGTTCTCAATATAAGTAATCAATTCAGAAACCGTGAATAAGATACACAGTCAAATAAAACATGAAATTTTGAGCAAATAATCCAAATAATGTCTGTTCCAATTAGATCAGTGTTTTGCACATACCTATAAAATTTAAATTATTTATACAATTTACCTACTTTAGCATAATCTTTCAAAAAACGAAACGCTGCAACACAAACGATCATATTTATTCGCTGTTTTTCCTGTCAAACTGCCGACATCGCGGCCTTTTGGCAACGGGTTGCCAACCCTTGTGATTGTATAACAACGGCGGCTGATTGGGTCGTCAGTGATCTCTGCGGGCCGCGGAGACCAAACCACATTGTTTAGTGGTCATTCAGTTGTCGCTTGTTTTGAAATATGGGTCTACTTGGTGGTACCCCTTCTTTTTATAAAGAAAAATTGGTTTATTTCTTAAATTACAGAGAGCAGCTACAGCAAGATAATCAGTGTTTGTTTTTTTTTTAAAAAAAACCTTGCCCCATACTAGGAATTTCTCCTGTACCATGGGTGCGTTTACAAACATTTAAATTCACATACACAAACATCCAGACCCGGAACACATATCCGTAGGCCATACAAATATTTGTTCCGTACGGGGATCGAACCCGCGACACGCAGCGCAGCAGTCGATCGCTCAGATTTTCAAAAGAACACGTACTAGAAATGTTTTTGAACGCATGATGTTGCCCGTAATTCTAAGCTGGGCCGTCAATTTACAAAAACTTCAAGGGACGACCCTCGATAAAGCAAGAATTGACCTGGGACTACATTTTATTAGCATCATTATAAAATGTTGGACCAAATAAGGTGTTAATCCACATGATGAGCGCGCTGACTAAAATGCAGCTACTGAAAAGTTAACCCACTATGCACTGCACATATACAGATATTTAATTCTTGCAGTAATGGCTAAAACATACTTATTATGTTTTTTTTTAAAAAAAAGGGCATCCGTCCGTCGATGACACGCATAACCCAGTAAGGTCTACAGTTTTTAATAAAGTTCAAGAAATAAGCCCAAGTGGCGTTATACTGTAGGGGACCTCTTGTAACTGACTTACATTTCCACTGCCATAGCTTTGATGACAATCATACTCCAGCAAGGCATCAACAGTTCTCATCGACGTACATGAAATGAGCCTAAACACAACACAGCTGCTGTAAACTATTGAGAATGTGTAGTAAATACTACCCATCTCCATCATCAGACCTTCCATGACCGTAATTCTCCAGCTAGGTCTAAAGATCACGTCAAGGTGCATTAAATCAGCCCAAACACGATATAGCTGGTGTAAACTGTTGAGAACGTCTTGCAAATACCTTCCGTCTCCATCGTCAGATCTTCAGTGACAGTAATTATCCAGATTGGCTCAAAGTCCTCATCAAGGTTAATAAAACGAGCCCAAACACAATATTGCGGCTGTAAATTGATAAGAATCTCTTTCAAAAGCCTTCCGTCTCCATCGTCAGACCTTCAATGACAGCTCTATTCTCCAGCTAGGTCTCTAAAGTTGTCGTCAACGTGCTCGAAATGAGTTGAAATACGATATATCGCTGCTTTAAACTGTTGAGGACCTCTTGCAAAATGCAAGTATTTCCTGTCTCCATCATCCATCATCAGGTCATTTTGACGCCGCATTATCATCAGAACTACATATGTGTTTCCAATTTAAACAAAATCGGTTCACAATTGCAAATGAAGTATGAAAAAAAATCAATCAACCCCTATTTTTCCACCCTTAGGGGCGGATTTTTCAATTTGAAATGGGACCAACTTTGAAATATACTCTCTCTAATGAAAAAAGAATTTTTCAAATCGGACGTGTCAGTAAAAAGTTATGCGTGGTCATACATAAAAAAAAAACAAATATACATGTCGAATTGAAAACCTCCTTTTTTTCGTCGGTTAAAAAGAAACTAAATAAAAAAAACCATAGACAACAGCAAACAATTACAAGTCCTCACGTATAGTAACTACAAATACTTCATATTCCATGTAAAATATTGATGAAAATATCTTTACTGAAAATATAGTTGGGAAAAGTTAAACAGATAAAGAGTTAATAAATAAGTATTATTAATTTTCAGTAAACGAATAAGTCAAGTTCTTTGTTATACTAGAGTATATTAAGAGCTATACAATATAATTAATTAACATTCAAAGTTCAGAATATTGTTCAAAGTAAAAGTTAAAACTTTCTTGTTTTAAATAACTCCTTTGAAGAAGTTCACTTAAATATTAGAGTTAGTAAAGTGTACTTAAAGCTAGACAGACTAGTAACCAACGAGAACGGTTCACTCAGTACTAACAACATTGTTGTGAGCACAAGAGATTGGCAGCGATGATTAATCGGGAATGCGAACATAAAAAGAAATCTCTTGTAAGAGGTTTCAAATTGCGCAAGTTGCGAGATAGCTCGTCACTTTTGCTGACAGCTTGAATTCTTTAGATTTTCTAAAGCGCGTTATGTATTGGGCGATCAGCGTAAAATTCAGGATGTTTAAAATGTGCACAAACTGGCTTGCTACGTTAGCTTCGTCGTTGATTTGTATCACGCATCCGTTCGTGGCATGTTCTACGTGTAACCCGCCTACATTTGCACACAAACCACAGCTAAGTTAGATTTGGTTAAATGTGTGAGTTGTGTACTCCATCAGATCCTCCATCCCGCCATGGGTTACATCTCGTTGATCCCGCGCCCTATCGCAGTCATCACATTATCCGCCTGAATCCTGCTTAACATATGTATTGCGAGTGAGTCCTCCGCAGCACTCCGGTACTCCCTATGTTCCTCTGTTTATACATATAACATCACTATGTTGGAGGTTTTCTTTGTTTATATAGGATTAAGTGGAATAATCTTAATTGATTTGATCAAATGTTTGCGTGTATTAAGAAATCGTTTTAACCACAAACTGGGTTGTGGACGACAGATAGACAGTCGCTCCACGGAAAAAACTTTACCTCAACTTAATATGTAGTTGGAAAAAAGCAGGAATATAGTAATGTTTGCTAACAGACATTAATAACACAACAATACATTCCATTGTGAGTCCCTCGAGACTGAAGCAACAGGCCGCGCCAACAATCACACACACACTTATATAATACCTACGTGTATAAGATACGTGTCAGTGTGCTATACGCAAGCTTTTAGTTATATTTATTAAGGAGCCTGGTCGGCGCCGCTTCCAATCTTCCAATCGCGCCTGAGAGAACTTATTGTTAAGAGGAAGCAATCAGCGTGTAACGTCACCACTGTTGGGACGCATGCCTCCTCTCTGCTCCAGGCCATGGGTAGGCTGACAACCACCGCGGGCCCAGTGCGGGGTAATAGATGTTACTGATGATGGTTCTAGAATATGCCAGTTTTCTCCTTTTTTAAAAGCTTTCAACATGGAAAAACGTAGTCAAGAAATCTATTCAACTAAGTATTTTACATCTGTCCACTCGGTTCTAGCGGTCCAAAGTACTTTCATTACACCACCTCCCCTCCCTCTGCCAGCCTCACCCCCTCACACCCCCGGGAACGACCAGATGTTATTATGAGCAATATTGTAGAGATAATATGCAGAATGTTAAATAACAAGTATTAATAGATCTTTGCACGTAATACAATGGAGGACAGATATTCGGGGTATTGTAAAATATTGAATGTTAATGAAACCATAAATAGTGTGAACAATTTTGTAATGGTGCAGGTGTAACATATTATGTATGTTGGTTTGAATTCTTTTTGCCATATTTTACTAGTAACTTGTGGATTTTTCTGTTGTGGCGTACTAGACTAGTGAATTTATTTTGCACCCTCATTTTTTTTATTAAAAAGTTCAAAACCCCACTATTCCAAGAAATAAAACTGTGAATACTTCTGTGTTGGCTGTGTTCTAAAATTATTAAGTAATTAATCACTCTTCAAAAAAAATACAAAATTGCTTTCAGAAATAGAAAAGAAATTGAGATACTTTCACAAAAATGCATATCGTCGATACACATTTGGAAAAATTATGTATTATAGAAGATACTTTATAAACTACCAAAGCAATACTGATAAATTTATACGGTGCCCCTTCAGGAGTGTATATTGATTGTCTTTGTACAATCTAATTGTAATGTTATTATTCGTTCTTATTTGTGTCGTTATTATAATATTATGAATTTCAGGAAAAATATGTGTAAAGAAAGCATGTATACGCGTATTCATTTTGTCAACTTTTTTTTTATAATCGAAAGGGTTATCCCTTTCGATTATAAAAAAAAAGTTTTTAGAGAAATCGCGTAACAAAACATTAAAACACAAACAATACAATCGAATTGAGAATATCCTTTTTTGAAGTCGGTTAAAAAGTAGACAAAATGAATACGCGTATACATGCTTTCTTTACACATATTTTTCCTGAAATTCATAATATTATAATAACGACACAAATAAGAACGAATAATAACATTACAATTAGATTGTACAAAGACAATCAATATACATTATCACAAACGAATATTGTATCACAGTTACACGAACATTAGATATTATTAGTACGAGTCTGATATAGTAATCATAATTGTCTGATTGGGTCTCTGTTATTCATGTTTCCCATTATATTATTTTCTTTTTATTCTGTCAGGGATAATAGAATAAACCGAAAAATGGTAATGGTGAAAATGAATGCATTATATTTATTTTATATTAATAATGCTCCAACAGCTCGCAGTGTCCTATTATCCTCACCGCAGGTGGCACAGAAGCATCGGTAATTAAATAAAAATAGCCTTTATTCGGATAAACTTTGGGCTAAGAATTAGATTTTCTAGTTTGCAAACTGTTATATTATTGTGATCAAACACAACAACCTTCTGTATATCATGTAAATGCATGTTCATTAACCGTAACGTACACATTTAGGTACTACAATTCATCGACAAACAAAGTCTACCATTTCGAGAAGCAAGTTAATATTCATGAATGATGTTAACCCTCAGAAGGACCTGAACGCCTCAAAACATTCTCTCTGTATATACATCGGCCCGTTACCGGGGCAACGGGCGTCGCCTCGAGGCACGAGGTGCGAGGCGCGAGGTGTCGGCGTAAGGCTTCGGCCGGCCCGAGGCGGTTAGACGCGGCGAGGCGAGCCGGTTACCTGTTGCCTCACCTGATTAAAGAATTAACTTGCGACGACACAGGCTTAATGTTAACTAATATTTACGTCGCAAAAATGCTCTGTTTTTTTACATGCGATGTATCGAGATTGGTATAACTCAAATTTTGATGCTTAAAAATACACCAAGTTGTATACATAGAATAAATTAAAATCTTGTTTTAATTTAAAAAAGACCCGTAGTAATATGTCACTACGGCACATTTATTTTTTCATGTTAAATGCGTACATTGGGAGTGGAGTAGTAAATACTGTGTAGACCGATGTATATTTACTTAAATACAGTTTTTTTTTTGGGTGGTACTCATCAAATAACTTTCCCCGCTCTGGGCGGAGCGGGGGGGAGTGTCAGACTTTTACTGACTAAACCCCACCCATGTTCCTTCTATTGCCCTTTACGTACCGGGGCCGCGGTATCTCTTTCGAACAACCCGCAACCCCGGCAGGTACTTAAATACAGTTCAGTAAGACATACAGACTAACTCAGGTATTTGATAAAAATATATACTTGTGTGGCAAACTGTTCCAGACGTCTCAAAAAATTATAAATACGATGTACTGAGTCTTAATAAACCCTACAGCGAGCACAGAACAAACGTTACAAACGCGGCTCGTTCCTCACAGTGAAACGGAATCGTTCTGAGCACGATTCTTTTTCTCTTCTTACCGACCGCGACCGGCCACTGCGTACAGTGAACTACACGCACATGCTAATAATAGCAGCTCATTTATCTCGTAGCAATAAGGTCGGTTTTGTAGTCCATTAGTAAGCGCGGTTGATGATACATTGTGATTCAATCTGTGTGACAAGCACTTACAATCCTTACTAATATTATAAAAGCGAAAGTGAGTTTGTTTGTGACGTCTTCACGCCTAAATGGCTAAACCGATTTTGATGAATTTTGGTACAGAGATAGTTGACCCTGGAGACGGGCATAGGCTATTTTATTTTTTAAAGAAAAACAAGTGAGAAATAAGGGACAAAGAGGGAAGAAAAGGGAAAAATTTGCTTTGCTTTTATAATAAATAAGGCGCAAGGGCAAAAACTACAGGTAGCAGTTACATGCAAATCAGGAAGGGGAACTGTGTTACCCTGAATTTAACGCGAGCGAAGCCGCGGGCAAAAGCTAGTGGTATATAAATCGATATCAGGAGCAAACAGTTGCAGTGAGCGGAGATTTGTACCGACGGCGACGAGTCGACGACTTGGTCGCAAGTCGTAACTGAATGAGCCTGTCGCCGGAAGGTTCTTTTATTTGGCGGAAATCGCAGTTTCAGGTACAAGTCTACATAGTGTTGCTATACATTATATATTGTGGTCTTCACAAGTTTTGTAATGTCTTTATTACAGACTTCTTGAGCAGTTTTGTGTGTAGGTTGTACTAATCCATTTTATTGATTTGCTCTATGTTATGACAAGCTAATGATAATTAGCCTTGATTATTTTGTTGGAAGCCACTTCTCCATATTGGGTTCATTGACTTATTAAGGTGTCGTGAAAATAAATATAAGAGGACGAAGGTTATCAGCATCGACATTGGTATAAATATATATAAATATATATAAAATCATTCTTAAACAGATCGGCATAATCAATATAAAGACTTCATATATAGTGAAAGTAAAATAGACGGAGCATAAAGTGAAACATATTGTCGCTTCGTTATGTGGGATGCTTTGGACAAAATCGTGATATCGAATGACAATGATATTGGCAAATCGTTATGACACTGAACTGAACAGATTTGAGAACACCTTTAGGTAAAGGAGGTTACATAGGTATTATACATAACACAAATTAACGGCAGTTTACTCCGTAAGGCTCGGCAGACCTCTGCCGAGCCTTACGAGTATCTGTAACAGACCCCACATTTCACGAATTCTATGTTATGGGAACGAGCATATTATCATAACCTGAAACAACGAGTCCCGAAATGAAGGGAAGACAACAAAACATAAATATTATTAATAACGTTTGAAACGGGATATTGACCATGTTTCAACCGTTATTATTAATTAGCTATTGTCCGCGGCTTCGCTCGCGTTAAATTTGGTATTTTTGCCCTTGCGCCTTATTGATTTGTAATAGCAACGCTAAGTTTTACCTTTTCTTCCCTCGTTCTCAACCATATCCCACTTTTTTTTAAAAAAAACATTGCCTATGTCCGTCTCCTGGTTCCCAACTATCTCTGTACCAAAATTCATCAAAATCGGTGTAGCCATTAAAGCGTGACGAGGTAACAAACAAACAAACAAACTCACTTTAGCTTTTATAATATTAGTAAGGATATTAGTGACCATGTCAGTTTAAAAAGTTATAAAAGAGAAGTATGTCTGTACATGTTGGCATCTTTGACAGCATTTTAATGAGGTATTTAAACCCAAACGCTCACACAGGCACGAAGCGGTCCTAACATTTGGGTCTTTCCGTAACATTTGGGTCGTTTTAAGCGCCGCCGTTGGGATCTAAACTCATAGAAATCTTTTTAGGGAGAATCCTTTTTGGTCGCCCGGCGCCGGCCGTCCCATTCATTTACTCGTTTTATGATTTATTGGCGACATACATGGAATAACAAAATAAGACTTAGTGGTGACTTGGAAAATAACTAAAACTTTAGAAAATGTCTTAGTTTAATAGAAGTGAGTAGGAAGTGTATTCATAAAACCTTAGCACAGGAAATATTCTCTTATTTCAACAAAGGAGAAACTCGACCTCCCGTCGTTATTAGGAGCAGAAATTAAATATTTTCCTGCAAACGTTAGAGAGAGCTAGTTAATGAGAAGATGAACAACAAGCGATCTTATTTTACAATAAAATCACGAAATCTGACACTTCAGGTTCAGAACTAATATCATGAACAGAAAACAGACATTCAGAATAAGTTTCAGTTCTTATGATTAGACTTCCGTTTTATTCATATCTATATCTTTAGTTGCATTAAAATAATCATTAAATATGAAACACATATTCCTATATACATATCCCTAGTTATTGTTGTTTTCTTTGCAAAAATCAGTCAACCTTTTTTACTAGTTTATACAATCATCGCATCACCACAGTTGGACAAAGGCCTCCTTCATGACTTTCAGCTGTTTTGACAAGGATTGAATGTAATTTGCTTAACTTAAATAATTTCTATGACCTAGTTATATCATTCTTTGACTAAAGCCTTTAAGATAGTTGCGTACGGAACCCGCGGGCGGTAACATAACGAGATTTTGAAACAATAAATAGCGCTAAAACGAAAAGCTAAAAGCTTTTCATTAGAGAGGGACAATGACCTTCATCGTAGCCGCCATATCCGACGTATCCAAAACTACGAGATATTGGAATCTTAATGCTAGTTTCTTTATAAAGTTTAGCGTATTGAACTAAATTAATGTTGGCAGTATGAACTAATAAATGTTGGCAGCAAGTCAAATAAAAAATATTACAAAGAAAGACTAATCGTAGAGAACAGTTCCTTTGTGCTTTAGATAATTCTGCTCGGAACCCAAGGTTGTTTGATAAATTATTAATGTTCTTTTTCACAATTTATTGAAAAAGCATTAAGTAGGCTACTGCTACATTTTGCGAAACTAATTTAAAACGAATAGACAAAATTGATTGTTTTTTTATTAATACATTAAATCCCTTTGAATGAACTCCTGAGTTGTTGAAATATCGAATTTATAACATCATCACACTATCCGAAAAAATACTGGTCTATGTCACATCACTACGGACAGATCCGCATTATCTCGACTCGCACCAAGCACAACTAAGTATAAATAAACTCTTTTGGCTTTTCTTTCTCGACGCGATGCGCTGAGCCACCAGGTCAACGAAATTCCAGGAAACGAGAATTATATGTATCTCTAGTTACCTGTGGGTTTGTAGTTCTTTCTCCACATAATTCAAACTTATCTTAATATATGTGGAATGAGTAGTCTGTGGTAGGATGAATGATGAGCAAAAAGGAACGTACAGATGAGTGAGCGAAAGAGGATTAGCGTGAATGAGGGATAGAACGAGACTTGACAGTTCATGACAGAAAAGACGTACTTAATGATTGCAAAAAACGAAGAAGTGTGTTAAAATTATAAGTAAAGAGGAAAATATATAGTTTTAACAAACCAAGGTCTCTTATTCCACTCACACGATCCCACAAACTTGGGGGCTCGTCCGGGATTGCGGTGGAATAAGTGGAATTAGTTACCTACACGATGACGACGAAGTCCGACCAGCAGGAGTTTCACGATGCGGCAGCAGTGCTATCAGCGCATACAGCATACGGCGATATGTTGCACCTTACAGAACAGCTCATAAGAAAATTCAGTGCACAAGACGAAACGCACACATCATCCATGTGGATACGTGACATCGAAGAAAATGGCGAACTATTCAAATGGACGCCGACTCAACTGTTGTTGGTGGCGCGACGTTCCTTGACCGGCACAGCAGCACTATGGCTACGCAGCGAGAAAGTGTATAAATCATGGGAGGAGTTGAAAGTGGCTATCGGTAAAGAATTCGCGGATACCATAGATGTGAAGAAGATACATGAAATGATGAGTACAAGACGAAAGAGGAAAGACGAATCATGTATTGACTACATGCTAGTGATGAAGGAGTTGGGCAAACGCGGGAAATTACCGGACTATGTAGCTATCAAGTATATAGTGGAGGGCATCATAGATGATGAGATAAATAAAATTATGTTGTATGGTGTCACCACTTACTCGGACCTGAAAGAAAAATTAAAGTTGTACGCGATGTTCAAAATAAATTCCGCTAAGGACAGCCGACGTAATAAGCCGCATAACGACACGCAGAACAGCGGTAATAGCAGAAGAAACGAGACTGCAGCGATTCGATGTTTTAGCTGTGGAGAAAAGGGTCATCAGAAAAATGTCCTCATCGGTCGCGAGGAAAAAAGTGTTTCCATTGCAATGAATTTGGTCACATTGCATCGAATTGTTCAGTGAAAAAGATGGCGACCTCGCAGTCTGGTTCGAGTTCGTCAACATCAGACAATCGGCAAACTTCGGACAAGATCGGAGGACACGAACAAATTCCAAAGGTTGGCACTACTGAACGAGAGCAGCGGCGACCAATCAAAACCAATCATCAGATGTCAAAAGAGGTGTTCTTCAACTTGATGCGGGAGGGCGCCACCAGCTGCACGAACGACGGAGTACAAGACGATGTTCGGGGTGAAGTTTACACAGCGACGACCGATGTGAACAGAAGCGCGAATGATTTGTGTTGCAACGTTGGCAATACGAAATCGGACCGGAGCAGAGCAGCGTTTGGCTATGGCGGCAGCGGCCATGTTGTCGAGTTTGACATATGCAACGTAAATAAACAAAGCGATGATGATAAAATACCGGTTGTAAATATAGTACGCCGATTAAAACCATTAAAGTCAGTGTTTGTGCGTGGTAAAACGGGAAGCGCGTTGATTGATTCGGGCTGTGATGTAAACTTGATGTCAAAGGACTTCTACAACGAACTTAACAGGTTAGAATCTATAACACTAAGTAACGATAACAATATTGCGTTGACCGGATTAGGTTATTCACAAGTAAACTCATGTGGTGTGATTACTTTAGATATAACAATTGATAATTGTTTGTACCGTGACATAACATTCTATATAGTACCTAACGACTCTGTGCCTTTCAAAATGATAATTGGTAATGATTTCCTGAGAAATGTTATGATGTTTATGAAAGATTGTGTGGTTTGGTTATTGCCAAAAGACGATTGGATGAACCCAAACTATGAATGGTTAACCTTCGGCATACGAGGTGAAAAAAAATCCTCACCTATACAACGTGGGGTTAAATTAACCCCACAAGGGATTGCCTCTACTTTATGTATGCGCTAAGTGCAATAAGTTTGAATGAGTTTTTTTATATAACTACATCACAAAGTTAATGAATAAAACAAAAAAATGTATTAAATTAAACATTTATTATAAAAAAACTTAAAAATCACATAACCTTTCCGTGAATTTAACAAAATGATCTTAAGACAAAACAAAAATTAACAAAAATATTTCTTAAAATTAATACAATTATTTTACTTATTATATAAAACTAGATATATTTGGCTTTATAAAAATAATCACAATTAGCACTTTATGGCTATATAAGGGAGATCATTCGTTATCTAAATCAGTACAATTTTGACACATCAAATTCGCATGTTCCTTACATATCGCGGCATTACATTTGAAACAACCGTTCATATAAATATGGTTCAAGATTATTTTCAGCATCTTCCACGTCCGTATCACTTCGAACTTCAGAAGCCTCGCTGATATGATCTGCTTCGTCGTCACTGCTAGGAAGAAAGTTTTCATCGTCCGACGAAGTATCATTTTATTCCAATAAGGCCGCCGCAATACGATCATCCTGAAGGTTGTTAGACATATTAACTAGCTGAACCTATAATAAAAATAAAAAAGTATTAAAAAAGCACTAATTGTAAGTGTAAATAACGAAAAACACAGAAGTAGGCACAAACTTTTTTTACGACGTCCCATACAACGTGGGGTTAAAAACGCCCGGGAACCACTTTGCGCGCGTGCACACACGACGCCGGCGCGCGCAATACTGATCCAACGCTGTGATTCGACGCGGCAATATTTAAACTCCAGCTACTGTGAAAATCAAGTTATTTGGTTGCGTTTAAATATACAATCAACGCAATTTAAAAGTGTTGGGGTTAAAATAACCCCACCTCGTATGCCGAAGGTTAAAAGATGTTGCATGTTTTTCTAGTTCTGTTGACTGTTTAGCTCACGTCAGTAATCCTGCTGTCAAAGAAGAAGTAGCAAGGTTAGTGACAAGTTATGTCCCACAGAAAGTTAAAGAAGCTCCAATTGAATTGAAGATTGTTCTCAAGGATGAATTACCTGTAACTCAGCGGCCGCGACGAATCTCATTTAAGGAACAAGAGGATGTTGATCGCCAAATCCAAGAATGGCTTGATGATGGAATTATTAGGGTGAGTTACTCAGAATATTCGAGTCCGTTAGTATTAGTGAAGAAAAAGGATGGTGGTTTAAGAATATGCATTGATTACAGAAGGATTAATAGTAAAATGGTTAAAGATGAATACCCACTCCCTATTATAGATGATCACATTGACAAGTTGTCCTCAGCTAGAATATTTAGTGCATTAGATTTGAAAAATGGTTACTTTCATTTACGTGTACACGAAGACTCGATCCAGTATACTTCTTTTGTAACAACTACTGGACAATATGAATTTTTACGTGCACCTTTTGGTTTAGCTACTTGCCCCAAGGTTTTTACAAGATTTATCACAATTATTTTCAGAGAATTGATCGCTAAAGGTGTTGTTATTGTTTTCATTGACGATATTCTAATTCCAGCGCAAGATGAGTATCAGGCTCTTGAGCACCTGAAGGAAGTTCTGAACACTGCATCAGAATATGGGTTAGTTATCAACTGGAAGAAGTGTCAGCTGCTAACCAGAAAGGTAGAATACCTAGGTCACGTTATTGAAGGTGGTGCAGTAATGCCGTCGCCAGGGAAAACAGATTCTGTTACAAAATTCCCTGAGCCCCAGAACTTGAAGCAACTGCACAGTTTTTTGGGACTTTGTTCCTACTTCAGGAAATTTATACCCAGATATGCTCAGATAGCAAGACCGCTCACAGATATGCTGAGAAAAGACTGCAAGTTTGAATTTAACGATGAACATAGAACAGTTTTTAACGAATTAAAGATGAAGTTGGCTACTAAACCAGTGTTGAAGATCTATGATCAAAAAGCAGAGACTGAACTCCATACTGACGCATCAGGAATTGCCTATTCAGCTATTTTAATGCAAAGAGGTGATGATGGAACTTTACACCCAGTTCATTATATGAGTCGAAGGACGACGGACGCACAGACCAAATACACAAGTTATGAGCTTGAAGCACTGGCTATAATTGAAGGTGTGAAGAAGTACAGACACTACTTATATGGAAAGTTCTTCAGGATTGTAACGGATTGCAAGGCTTTTCAAATGACACTGAACAAGAAAGATTTAGCATCATCGACAAGAGTTGCTCGGTGGATTTTATTTTTACAGGATTATGATTTCACAGTGGAACACCGTGACGGTACTGCGATGAGGCATGTTGACGCACTGAGTCGAAACCCGTATGTAGCAGCCATAACATCTAGCTTGCACCAGGACATAAGACGCTCACAGGAGTGTGACGAGCGCCTTAGTGCTATAAGGAAGATTTTAGAAGAAGGAAAGTCATTTAAAGATTACCACTTGAATCAAGGATTACTTTATAAGGGATCAGAACAACAGCTTGTTATACCTACTACAATGGAGAGTGAAATTATACAAAGGGCACACAGCAATGGTCATTTTGCAAAGAAGAAAACTTTAGATCTAATTGGCAAGGATTACTACATTGAAAAAATAGGAAAAAAAGTTGAAGATTACATAGCATCATGTATACCATGTCTACTAACAAATAGAAAAGAAGGAAAACAGGAGGGTTATCTTAATCCAATTGAGAAGGGAGACACTCCGCTGCATACACTGCATTTAGATCATGTTGGACCCCTGACAGAGACTCATAAGCAGTATAATCATATACTTACCATTATTGATGCTTTCACAAAGTTTGTATGGTTGTGGCCATGTAAAAGTACCACGACGAAGGAAGTGTTGAATAAATTGGAGATTCTACAGCAAACATTCGGAAATCCAGAAAGATTTATCACTGATAGAGGAACTGCTTTCACTAGCAACGATTTTCAACAGTATTGCTTAAAAGAGAGAATAGAGTTAACTCATATTACTACAGGAGTACCCAGAGGTAATGGACAGGTGGAAAGGGTTCACAGAACTATTATACCAGTACTTACCAAGCTATGTATTGAGAAACCAGGATTGTGGTACCGGCATGTAGGAAGAGTGCAGATGGCTTTAAACAGTACTTACCAGAGGAGTGTAAACACTACTCCATTTGAGATGCTAATTGGAAAGAAAATGAAGAGACAAGAAGATATAGAAATATATGAACTACTACAACAAGAAGGACGGGATAATTACATAGAAAATAGAGAAGACTTGAGGAGGAGAGCAAAACTGCAAATACTAGAAGTACAACAGGAGAACAGAAAGAATTACGACAAGCATAGAAAGGATAGTAAGAAATATCAAGAAGGGGAGTTAGTTGCTATAAAACGAACCCAGTTTGGCCCAGGTCTCAAGTTGAAACCTAAGTATTTAGGACCTTATAAGATCACGAAAACTAAACGACACGACAGGTACGATGTAGAAAAAGTGGATGGGATGGCGGAAGGTCCAGTCAAAACCTCCACATCTGCTGATCATATGAAAAAATGGCCAGATGACATGGAGTAAGTATGTGAGGTATATGAAGTATGTTTTCTTGTGTGTTGACTGTATGAAAGTGATGAGTGCTGATGAATATATTTTGTTATTGTGTTTTCTCTAAATATTTTGTCATGTTTTAGATTTATAACTACACAGAGTTGTTAAGGGTAAGCATTGTAAGTTAATCGTAACTGGTCACATTGTGTGTTAAGGTGTTTTGTATTGCTTTGTTATGCAAAGATGTATTAAGACTAAGCCTAAACTGTAATTAATGTTTGTAACTAGAGTCATGATTGTTTTCTTTAATCTCTTTTTCTATAAAAAGAAATAATAAGATGTAAACTGACTATGTAGTTAAGTAATTTCTTATCAACAACTAAGAAAGGTATACTGTTTGTGTCAATCTTCTAAAGTGTATAGTTGAACTTATTTTTGTATTAGATTACCAATTCATTATGTTTCTGTAACTCATGTAAGACGGCCTAAAAATTAAGTGTTATGTATTAACCAAAGTGAGGTTCTATATAAGGTGTGTGTGATGATGGTATGAGAGTCGTAACGTGTAAATATTGTCTGAGGACAGACACAGTGTAGGATGACCGAGTGTGGAATGAGTAGTCTGTGGTAGGATGAATGATGAGCAAAAAGGAACGTACAGATGAGTGAGCGAAAGAGGATTAGCGTGAATGAGGGATAGAACGAGACTTGACAGTTCATGACAGAAAAGACGTACTTAATGATTGCAAAAAACGAAGAAGTGTGTTAAAATTATAAGTAAAGAGGAAAATATATAGTTTTAACAAACCAAGGTCTCTTATTCCACTCACACGATCCCACATATATAAAACAAAGTCGGGTTTGTTCGAACACTTATAAGTCGAAAACGGCTGGACCGATTTTCATGATTCTTTTTTTTTCATTAGAATAAGTATTAAAATATACAGAAAAAATAAAAAAAGCAAGAGGTGATTTTGATAAAACCTTTGACGACGCACGTTCTATTTGGTAGGTAGGGTAAACTAGGGTAGGTAAGGGTAGATAGGGTAGTTACGGTAATTAGGTTAGGTGGGGCGGGTAGAGAGGTAGAAAATTGCATTGCAACGCATGCTAGTAATTAAATATTTAAATTATAAGTGTTTGTGCTCAAGTTAATAAAAAGGAGTGATGAAAGTGATTTATCGGTCCAGGTCAAGACGATTTGCGTCACAAAGGTATGGTCACTCTCTAAGCACATTTTTTTCTCACAGGACTTTTTTTTAATTATAACGAGTGTGCTGATGGAAACTGCTAACAACTTGTTTGAAACTAAGTTAAGTTCTAATAAGTTTTCCAATTTAAAAAAAAAAACTGTAATAATCTAGCCTGGGAGCGCGCACTGTCGAAAGTGGCGCTTTGTTAAAACTTTCACAACTACGCAGATAAAACATTTCTCGATTGTTCTGCCAAACACAAAGAATGCTTCAATAAAAAATGACGCAGCAGGTACATTACGTGTCACTATGCCTTTTGCCATATCTATTCATTAAGTTTACTAAAAAAATCTTGTGACGTAACACAAATCTCACATACCATGAATACCATTGAACTTAATATGATTCAATGGACTCGGTATTTCATAATTAGTTTGTGTTACGAGTTGGTGGTAAAACCGAATTAATCACATAACTAGTGTTACAATAAGAAATAATAACATATCCGTAACAAAGTCAAAGCACCTATTACTAAGCAGTTATTTTGCCCTTTATGTTCCGGAGCCGCGGTATCTCTTTCAAACAACTCGCAACGCCAGCAGGCCCCTGTGCTTTGCAGACATCTCTTTAAGGCGCACGTGGAACACGGACGTGCCGTCGACACCTTCGACTAAGTTCCTTACAGTATGAGAAACTGCACGCACTAACGGCGATATACGCTTCACGTACAGCAAGTACAAGCGTACTCATGATCCGCATGTTTGAGATCGTCGAACGAACGTGTTTATGTGTGAGAGCAACATTTTCCGTCCGACCTTCTGTGCCGATATTTTTGTGTCCCCGCTCTACCCCTTAGTTAACGCAGTTTGCTAATTACAAGAACTTACTTAATATGAAAAGTCAGCGTCTAATTAGTGTCTGCCTCAACCTGCACGCTTTGTGCGAAGACTTTTGTAGACAGAAGTAGTTCCCTAACACAGAGCTTCAAAGGACTTAACTCAAAAATGGATAATTTTACATATCATCATTGCTTCACACTATACCACTATAGCATTGAGTTTCTTGTACTTTCCGCAAGGCATATTGCTAGCAAAGGCTTCAAATTCCTTGCCGTATCACTTTTTGGTTGTAGTGTGAAAATCTTTGAAATAATCTTGATGTTGGTCGTGTGTGAAGCTAAAAACCTTGCTTACTTGCACAAATTTAACTCTTCATAAAAAAAAATCTGCTTTAAACCTTGTTTTATTTCAGTAAGTTAAACGAAAGCATCTGTACGCCAAATAGATGATTCACATTCCAATCCATTACGCGATGAGTTGCGTCGTGACCGACTCCTACACAGAGCGCTCGTCAATGTATTACGCGCGTTTGCCTTTACACGCATCGTATATTTTAAGGAAAATTACATTAACTGATTACTATCTTTACGTTGTAACCTAAATAAACTATTACAGTAAGGTATCAATGGTAACAATGAGAGGTTATTTGATGTGATTCAATTAGGGCCCGTCGGTTAGTTTGGTCCGTAGGGACGCCCCGAGGGGGGGGGGGGGGGGGAGGGCACACTAATATACTCTGTTTATGCACACAACGATACAATATGTTATTTTGTGAGAATATGACTTTTCCTCTACTAACTTATTTTTCTAGCTTCCAGTCTAACCGGAACAGATGAATACCAGTATTTTACATGAAGCGACTGCCTATCTGACCTCTACAACGCATTTAGTACTGGTTAATACGATACCCTTTGGTAAGACTGGTTGTCAGATGGCCCACTGACTGCCTGTAACAACTGTCAAAGATTTACTTATGACAGCGGGGACCAACGGGTTATTTAGCTATTCGAGGCATGGATGAAACTCGGTACCTAATAATCTTTCTTGGGTTGGTTTGTAAGTGGTCACCCATCTACAAACCAACCCAAGCAAGCGTGACTTAACCTAAAGAACAACTGGAGTCACTAATTATTTAGCTACCTATAACCAACCACCAAAGATGATAATAATTAATATTGGAACCCGATGCTTTGCATTCCGCATTTACATTCGCATTCATATTTTACGTTTGACAATAATTTCGAATTGACAAAAACAGCTGTTTCCTATTTCTTTAGAACTAAAACTATGTCCTTTGATGATTTAAGTTGTAAACGGTCTATACGTATAAATAAATAATATGCTAGCTAAACAACACTTATGTGACATACATACGTAGTAGGCGCACAGCACGGTTACAGCCAGTGAGTGCGACACATTACATGCAGGAACATTACAGTACAACGACTGACGTAAGGCGTACTTTATACTTCAGTGCACTATGCTTGTTTACGGCCTGCGTACTGAGGGGCTATACTTGGTACATTTAAAAGCGTAAAACTCACTGCTTCCCTGAGTAAAAACAATTTTGTTATTTGAAAGGATTTATACCGAGACACATACGAGACGAGACGAGACGGCACAGTTGGCGCATTCGCTGAGCGATTGACTGCTGCGCTGCGTGTCACGGGTTCGATTGTCGCAAGGAACAAATATTTGTAGGGCCTACAAATAGTTGTGTAATGTTTCTGGTCTGGCTGTTTGTGTATGTGAGTTTAAATGTTTGTAAACGCACCAACGAAACAGGATTTTTTTTACGTTTAAAAAACAAACATACAATGACTGGATACTGTATTTATTTTTATATGAATTTATCTGATTTGCTTTCCTATGAAAAGTTGTGAAATGTTCGGGAAACCACCAATCTAGAAACCCTATCACTAAAAGGCGTTTTCCTAATCATACTGCATACTTAAATAATGGATTGGTTCCCACACCGTCGGCGTCGTCAGCTAACGACACATGAACACTCGTCACGAAGTAGAAATAGCTATAAAACTTCGTTCCTACGAAACGGGAATTTGTGAGAATACTTGCAACTTTACTGAGTTCGGGCTCAAAACACGGCCATTGAAAACAGTTGGCTGCAGAAACTCTATGAAAATCTAGGAGATAACGTTAACCACCATCCACAAAATTACAGCAACTTTAACTAAAGCAATGTATGTTTCGAGGAAAAGTGGAATATGTGAAGCGGATTTGTGTTATTCAGTATTAAAATTCGATTGATGGCAAAAAGTTTAATAATGTTTAGTCAAATAGACTGCCACCGCGCACTGCGCTAACTGAAGAGGTACTTAGATCACCAAGTGCGCACGTGATGACACTGTTACCATAAAGTTTCATTTATTATGTATCAGTAAATGAGAATGAGAGCTGTGGTAAATAGACAAATGAATCTTCCTATTTTATGATATAAAGAAATCTATTTCTTCGGTAAGGTAGGAAACAGTTTTCCTTTGTGTAATTTTGTGTGTGAAATGACATTTAGAGCTCCCAACTTATAATGTGAACGCTATATTCAGGCCATTGACCTTATTCATAACCAACTTTCAAACATAAATTATAGCTTAACACCGTGTTTACCGTTTAACTTTGTCAATTAATTAAGATTACGTGTTGTTAACGCAAAACCAATTACTGGCATATTGATAAACGTTAATCAATGTTCAACAACTCGTCGGCGTGTAGTGATCATTAACGCGCTAAACTTGTTCTGTTAACTGGCGATAATTTAACAACTCCATTTCAAACTGTAGAGTAGATCATAACCCATTGTAAGATAAATCAGATTATTATTACTAGCTTGCGCCCGCGGCTGCACCCGCGTGATAACGAAAAAAAATATCCTATGTGTTATTCCAGACAATAATCTACCACTGTGCCAAATTTCATCAAGATCCGCTCAGCCGTTTTGACGTGAAAGAGTAACAATATATACATCCATCCATACTCACAAACATTCTCATTTATAATATTAGTAGGAAGTAGGATATCAGTCTGGTTCTATAGCAGGGGTCTACTACAGAACCAGACTGATAAAGACTCACATATTTCGTTTGGTAGAGCGTTGCCATCAAAAGGAAAAAGAAAAAACACTTTAGGATAAAGTTTGGTTTTGTTATTTTATAGACCGTAGCGATATTTGTATATTATATCCCTCGCTCAGAAATGTTTCGTTTGGCGCTAGTGATACAATTTACAAACGCTTCAGGAATGCTTCCATACAGAAAGATGCTGCGGTACTTTGTGCGTTTTGTAACGAAGCCGCGCGGGAAGTACATACAAAGCGAACCACGATAGCGGTGGACAAAGAAGTACGAATGCAAATAAACATAGACTATTATTCTGGTATCCTCGGGACCAGCCTACAGAACTGCATCAGTCGCAATGCACTAAATATAAACTTTCGAATCTTTTCTATCAAAATAATAATTATTTTCTTCGAATTGATTGAATAACTCGGTTCAGTTTCTAAATGAAAATATGTAAAGACTTACGGAATTTACAATCTAACCAATTAATTACCATTTCACGGAATGGTTAGCGCAGTGGCTGAGCGATCGACTGAATTTTACTAATAATTAGTAAAATACAGTTTCGAAATAATATTTAGAAATATCCAAGTATATTTCATTCCATTGCTTTTGAGTAATGCAGGTTGACCTTCTGCTACTGTTCTATGTAGATTCACACCCAAAGAGTGTAGAGCTAGATTGTGGCGGAGTGTTTAGCGTTCTAATCTGAATAATGTTCGTACCTGCGCAGCGCTAGTCTCAGCGTGTTCTAGACTACGCGTGGAAATGAGGTAGGCGGTGATAACATGACGCCAGCGAAATTGAGATATGCTAATAAGATGTGTGGATGAAATGTTAAATTACGTGTATTGCTGGTTGGTAGAATAACTACAGGACTGCGAAGAGACATAAACGCTGTGCGAGTTGAAAAATCTCCTCCGTCCACTCCAATAAGTCAAGGTGTCGTAAACGACAAACAAGATTGTTTTTCCTTTGATCTTAGTTAACCTTAAGCCTCACACGCCTTC
This sequence comes from Ochropleura plecta, assembly GCA_905475445.1. NCBI lineage: Eukaryota > Metazoa > Arthropoda > Insecta > Lepidoptera > Noctuidae > Ochropleura > Ochropleura plecta. The sequence continues at coordinate 136,334 of FR997738.1, read as the reverse complement.
TTGGTTGTTGCAAACAATGCAATTAATGTACTAAGTTAATGATCTATACTGTTGTTTCGACCTATTGTATATTACATACGCACCGACAGTCAAATTGATAATTTTGTATTAAATAAGTTGTTTGTAAAGTATGCCTAAATTATTTATTTATTTAATAATTTATGTACACACAAGAAAAAACACAGGAAAACATCATAGGCATCATATATGCTAGGCGGGAGTGAGTTCCACAATCTTACGGCATGGATGGAATTATTAATAATGATTGTCTGACTATATCTTACAGTCACAATAACGAATGTTCAAGACCACGTAATCTATTACAGCCATTTCCATGTCACAAAACTTTCAAAACAATTCCCTTTTAGTATATCTGTCAGACGTTAGCGTTGATTTCCCGCGGGCATTGTAACGCGACGCAACTAGTCTGTCGGTATGTTTACCTAACAAAATAATAGGGGTATATTGACTTTAACACTTATGATGTCCCATTCAATAGAATACTGCCTTGTAGGTGTAGTGGAGTAGGTGGGCATGAGGATTTGAGTTTGAGTCCCCGGTCGATTAATATTCTTCCATCAGGAATTGCTCAGCATCAGCCCGTAACGTGCACATGTGCCCGGTATGTGGCGGTGGGCTCCACGCCCGATGACATACAACTCAAACATATTTGACAAAAGGTAGCTGCACACACAACTCTCTCCAATCCTTACTAATCCTTATCCTTACTAATATAATAAAAGCGAAAGTGAGTTTGTTTGTTTGTTTGTTACCTCTTCACGCCTAAATGGCTAAACCGTTTTAGATGAATTTTGGTATAGAGATAGTTAGGACCCTGGAGACGGACACAGGCTATTTTTTTTAAAAAAAAAGATTGTGATATGAGGGAGAAAGAGGGAAGAAAAGGGAAAACTTAGCATGGCTATTACAATAAATAAGGCGCAAGGGCAAAACTACAGGTAGCAGGTATCTGCAAATCACGAAAGGGGAACTGTGTTACCCCGAATTTAACGCGAGCGAAGCCGCTGGCAAAAGCTAGTCTTGTATAATAGGTACAACAAATACAGGCCTTTTTTTCGGATGAGAAATCATTAAATAACTTGCCCCGTGCTGTGCGGAGCGGGGGGGGGGGAAGTTTCACACTTGTACTGACTAATACATGGGTATGTTGTTGTGTACGATGTTCCTTCTTTTGACCTTTATGTTCCGGAGCCGCGGTAGCTCTTTCTGAAGAGCACACAGCGGTGCTCCGCCGTGTTACAGTGGTGACACCCGGGTGTTTCCTACCACCCGATTGTGCAGGAACTTCCCGGAACTTCCTCGTAAAGGGCTATGGATCGCACACATAATACAGGCATTAGATAGGGAAACACCACAGCATCATCATCACTATGAAAAAATAAGAAAATTAATTAAGAATATTTAAATAAAAGTATCCACGAACTAATGTCTGATAAGAGAAAACCAATAACTGAGTGGTACTAATTGAGTCAGGAGCAAATATCAAATACCAACTGTGAGCAAAAGATCAAATAAACTAATATCACAGTAACTTTGACTGTGTTGATCTCATATACAATCTAGTTATGACTTGTGAGAAGTCTTATCAGCCGATACACGAGTAGGTACACGAGTAGGTACCTACCAGTCCGAGTAGCTTAATTAAATGCCAGCTCACAGCTCGAACCAAGCTGACACAAGTCCAATACGTTAATACTTAGCCTTCATACAAAGTTTCTAAATGAAATCTCTTCGTAAGTCGTACTGGCTGGGAGATATTGTTCAACTAAAATAAATATATAGTATAGGATAGAGTCGCTTCAACATGTCCATGTCTAAGATAAAAGTATCCTAAAATAAAGGCAATATGTTGTGATGGCCCAGAGGTTAAGGCCTCGCCTCTCATGCATGAGGTTGTCAGTTCAAATCCGGGCAAGTACCAATGTGACTTTTTCAATTCATAGGTACTTTTTAAGTTAATCTTAGACATCACAGGCATTGGTGAAGAAAAACATCTTGAACCAGCCTGGACATATAATTAATATAACTCTGAAATTGTCAAAACGTTTTGAGTAAACGTCGTGGTCAACTCGGTTTGAGAAAAGGCCTTTGCCCAGCAGTGGGACAGTAAAAGGTTGGTATTATTATAAAATAAACACAAGAACAATCATAAAATCAGGAGATGACGTCATCTGTGTGAGCGACCCGACCTGTGGACCCGACCGTGCTACGAGATTTGCCGTCTCGTAGCGCTGCTACACCGCGCACCGCCGCCTACGCGCTTTGAGTACCATCATAATAATTCATGAGTCTTTTATCAACTATTGATATAAATCGCTCGGGGTTATTTACTACATATACATTTAAATTAAATTAACACTTCGAACAAATAAGTGCTATAACCAAAAGCAATAAGGTCTATAATACAGCGGTCGCTAATCGCCGCTGACCTACGGGATAAAATGTTATAATAAAGGGAACACGAATTCAATAACAAACGCAAAGAGGTGAAGCAAACTGTGGTAGTGTCAAATTAAGCGACGACATGTCCAAGCAGCGCCTCGTGGATCTGGTGGAAGTTGTCCCATCAGGAAACTAAACTCAGTAGCAGACGGGAGTTAACATAACGTGCCTTATTAGTTGCAGTTGGTTCTCCCACCTCTACATTGAACATAAAATACTCAAACTGTACAACTTCTTCCTAACCCTTCGTAGATTAGAGGCATGATGTTTCGTTACGATATGTTCTGCCGCAAGTGAGAGTGACGTCATCAGATCATCACTGTGTGTGCGTGTGAATGCAGTGCGTGGGTTTGTGAGTGTGTGAGGCTGTGTGTGTAAGATAATTGGCCGCCGAGTGCACAGCGAGGCTCTCCCGCGCTCCGAGCACTCTTCAACTATGCGAGCGACACGTTTGACGGTGTGCACTCAGAAATGTTTTGAAAAATAACGTTTCGTATGAGGAAAAGAGCAAATTCTACGAAACGAATAAATATCAAACTAATCTCGTAGAATTTTGATTCTACGAGATTAGTTTGATATTTATTCGTTTTGATGCAACAAACAACTTTGACCTAAATGTTTGCATTTAGGTCAAAGTTGTTTGTTGCACAACAGAACAGAATAACAAAAAAATGTTTCCTTGTATTAAAAGGAAAGAGTTTGAAGACTATTTAATTGCAGTCTATCTAAAAAAAAACAAATTTTAAAGATGTATTTTGTATTTACATGGCAGCTACAAAGCTGTGTCACAACAATTCAGAAGTTTGGAGTTCTCGCTCGGGTTGTAAATCAAGGCACATTCGTTTTACATAACATATACATATATCAAGAACTCTCAAGTCAGAAAACTCGATCTAATGTAATCTCCAATTGATGAACGTAATCACTTGAAGTTTACAGTAAATCGAGTTTACTTCCAAAGAGTATCAATTTGGTACATATTTGCTGGCAATGCGTGGGAATTAAATACTAAGTCGATTTGATTCAGTAATGGAACATGTCAGGAGTATGTTTACTGGTCGCTTAAATGTTGATTTCATTTGACAGTAACAGTTTTAATGTTTGTAATAACTGCAGTAAAAATACCCTCACATTCAACATGTTATAATAATACTAGCTTTCACCCGCGACTTCGTTCGCGTGGCATAGTTACTTTGGACAACGTTAACTTTAACCCGCGTCATGATTGAAAAACCACTGCTCAATTTAAAAAAAAATTGCCTATGTCCGTCTCCAGCGTCCCAACTATCTCTGTACCAAAATTCATCAAAATCGGTTTAGCCATTTAGGCGTGAAGACAACAAACAAACTCACTTTCGGTTTTATAATATTAGTAAGGATGCTGTTAGTAGTAGGCATAATATGATACGTTGTACTTGCAAGTTTTGTGTTCCATACCCTGGTCGGGCGTTTTCTAAGGCCTTCTTAATAAGCATTATACATTAGCTAACAAGAACCCTGTCGTTACCTTTACGCCCTGACCATGACCATGACAGCTCCGAAACATCATTATGTAAATCTGTCCCTCTCCCCTGCACCCGCCCTCCGCCCCTCCCTCCGACATGTCAAACAAAAATTGAGTTGTGTCACAAAGAAGTCGCGAGGACACTCAGTGGACTCATGAATAACATTACTAACGTATTTTATGAGCAATAGGACGATGGAAAGATAAACATATGTTGGACAACAAAGCTCTAAGACCGAAATTAATGTTGTTGCTGTTGATGTTGGTTACGTCTTCTAATGGATCGTTCCAAAGTTTAATCTTACGGATCAAGCGATGTGTGTAATCACGAAATTCCAGTATATTCGGGGCACAGTTTTGAAGCCAACTAAGATAATCGGTAAACGTACAAATATACCGGCACTCTCGATGACACAGGTATGTGGGACGCGTCGAGCACGCAAGTCCTCGCTAAGTGAGCTAAGCTCGCACATAGTTGTGACGTATCGCCTGAATACACAAATACGAGCTGATCGAATGCCACTGACTTAGATGTACTTGTTGAGGTCCGAGCGCTTTAGCGCGACGCATTAATGGGTTAGTGTACAAGGGATCCAGTCGATACCAACGTAATTTTATCTAACGTGGAAGTTTCTAACTACTTTCTTGTTTGTTTCTTTCTTTCTTTGGCATGTCGATGCCAAAAAAGTTCAAATACATTTAATCCTGTAACACAGGTCTTTGACTAAGAGTCAGGGAATACACAAAAAATGTAGTCACTTCTTGTGTAATAAAGATTATACTTATTCAACCAATACCTCCGCTCCACAAATTCCGCTCAAATAGTCACGGCCATAAAGAGCGCAGGTGCACGTATGTATACCTGAGCCGTCCATGAGGCGCCGTTTGTAAAGTTGTCCTCACTCCGGCCTGTCTAGTTTCAATAAACTAATTCTCTTTAACAAAACTACACTTAGATAGCTCAGTAACACGTTTGACTCAGTTTGTAGGGTTCTGTACCTCAAAGCATAGAATGGAACCTTTATAGGAACACTTTGTCCGTCTGTCTGTCTGTAGATCCTTTTTTCGGGAACGCGTACAGGTATCGAGTTCAAATTTACATCATCATCAACCCTTCAAAATTCAAAATTCAAAATCATTTATTTCAAGTAGGCCAGTTACAGGCACTTTTGAACTGTCGAAACATTGACAACAATAAAAATGAAGCTACAGTCCCAGTCACAAGGCATAATAACTGTGAAAGTACTGTAGTTGCCCATTCCAAAGCGTAGATCTCTATGGAGAAGAATGGGCAAGAAACTCCATGGACACTCTTTTAAATCAAAATATTGTTACAATACCTTGGTTACATCATTCGTGTTAAAGTGGTAAACTATGTGAGAACGATGTAGCAAGACGTGCACATTAAAAGTGTCCATAGTAAAAGAAAAATAATTTCAAAAATACATAATTAAATTTTAAAAAAAGCTGTGGCAACTGAGAGATGACCAGTCACAACTGACAGCGCCCGTTCACGAACATGACGCATAGATCAGCACCATTCAACTCAACCATTTTGAAGGGAACTAAATGATCCGACACATGCGCCACCATCAGCGAGACATTTGAGTGAGCATGACATGCTTTCAACCGCCAGAGCAAATTAGTCAAGAAAAGACGTAGGTTTCCATTGATTGATAGCTTTGTAGTAGATACATAGTACTCACACAATTTAGGCTATGCGATTATATAATGCTAAAAAATTGAATATATACAATGCAAAGATAGTTGTACAATCTTCAGCAGCTCCAACAATACTATTGAATGCTATCAATTTATTCGCCCCTGTTCTTGTGGAGCAGGACCGACATTGAGCCAAGCATTTTTGTCAGTAATATAATCGTCCAACTTATAATATGCTTGTTTACATAGTGTGCGTTTAATGCATGTTTTAAATTTCGTCTCACTCAGTTCAAGGATACTTTGTGGAATTTTATTATAGCACCTTAAACAGTACCCTAAAAAGTTTTTATTTTACTCTTTTTGGTTTTCTCTTACAACAAATTTGTTGTTGCTTTACTTAATCTAATTTGTATAAAATTTTTGACTGTTATTCAAATTCCAAATTTTTCGGCTTTTTGAAACAAAATATTGTTTTTGCTATCTAATTTCCTTTTTCGTCGATTTATATATATATATAAATATATATACTTCGACACTACTAAATATTTGGTAGCTATTATTTTAAACCCACATTAGTTGCTTTTGATATTTAATAAAAATCCTTGATAGGCGAACAGACGCGTAAGATGAAGGATTCGGGGATGGGAGCTTCGATAAGAGTGTTCCTTACCGTCAAACAGGATGACAAGTACTAAGATGACTACCATGAATTCGAAACACTATCGAGTCTTTGGGAATAGACCTCCAGATATTCTAGTACCTACCAAAAATTTGAAGAATTGTGTTAACAATGAAAGCAAAGGAAATAGAGTGATAGCAATGACTGTGTTGCTAGACCTCGATTGGTTGCAATTTTCAAAAGAACACGTAGTTACTAGAAATGTTTTTGAACGCATGATGTTGCCCGTAATTCTAAGCTGGGCCGTCAATTTACAAAAACTTCAAGGGACGACCCTCGATAAAGCAAGTATTGACCTGGGACTACATTTTATTAGCATCATTATAAAATTTTGAACCAAATAAGGTGTTAATCCACATGATGAGCGCGCTGACTGAAATTGCAGCTACTGAAAGGTTAACCCACTATGCACTGCACATATACAGTTATTTAATTCTTGCAGTAATGGCTAAAACATACTTATTATGTTTTTTTTTAAAAAGGGCATCCGTCCGTCGATGACACGCATAACCCAGTAAGGTCTACAGTTTTTAATAAAGTTCAAGAAATAAGCCCAAGTGGCGTTATACTGTAGGGGACCTCTTGTAACTGACTTACATTTCCACTGCCATAGCTTTGATGACAATCATACTCCAGCAAGGCATCAACAGTTCTCATCGACGTACATGAAATGAGCCTAAACACAACACAGCTGCTGTAAACTATTGAGAATGTGTAGTAAATACTACCCATCTCCATCATCAGACCTTCCATGACCGTAATTCTCCAGCTAGGTCTAAAGATCACGTCAAGGTGCATTAAATCAGCCCAAACACGATATAGCTGGTGTAAACTGTTGAGAACGTCTTGCAAATACCTTCCGCCTCCATCGTCAGATCTTCAGTGACAGTAATTATCCAGATTGGCTCAAAGTCCTCATCAAGGTTAATAAAACGAGCCCAAACACAATATTGCGGCTGTAAATTGATAAGAACCTCTTTCAAAAGCCTTCCGTCTCCATCGTCAGACCTTCAATGACAGCTCTATTCTCCAGCTAGGTCTAGAGTTGTCGCGCGACGGCGGACACTTCGGTATTAAATTCGATATTTATGTTCTGTTGCCCATTCATTACAATACTTAGTGAAAACTGAAAAGTGTTTCAATAACGAAAGCTCTACACACATTTGTGTCGACGACGTTGCTGTTACAAACGGCGGGATTTCGTGGGACGCTTTACATTGCGCGCACAATATGCTGGTTCGCTTTTGTCACTGTTTTCAACGCTTCGTTACAACATTTCGTTTCCTTTTTGTTCCACATAGAAATAGAAACATTAGTATAACTGCAGGATGTTTAAGCTGTTAAATGCAGCTGCCACGATCCCCGAGACGTGCCATTTGTGTAGACACAGCCATGCACGACGATTCTAATAGAAAACATAAGTTATTCGTAAACATGGATGTTTTGATGTCGAGCCCGGAACGATCGTTGACCGATAAAGTCCCAAATAAACAGAACATGTAATATTGTTATTCTGGGCCTGCAGAGCATACAGATAGTCCATTACCGGACCGGACGCGGCCGCGCGGCGCCAACTATCGGTCCGGACACGGAATCACTTGCACTCACTCAGTACACAACACACACACACATTCACAGAACCAACCGTGAATGCGGCACAAGTTTGTGAAAAACATTATTGGTTTTTTGTTGAATTTGTTGATGTTACAGACTTTCAGTTTGGATACCGATACTTTTTTTTTGGGGTGTGAAATCACCAAATAACTTCCCCCGCTCTGGGCGGAGCGGGGGGGAGTGTCAGACTTTTACTGACTAAAACCCACCCATGTTCCTTCTATGTATTACCTTTTACGTTCCGGAGCCGCGGTGTCTCTTTCGAACAACCCGCAACCCCGGCAGGAATACCTGTCTTGCAGTTTGTTTGACATTCTATGATGAATTCATTGATACTGTTTGCAGTTTACAATGTTGTTGATACGTAATATAAAAGCCTGTTTTTTGGTTTACTTACATAACACAAGTGAAACTAGTGACACAAACTGTACCTCCATTTAATAAGCTCAAAGAAAACTATCCTTTAACTGCCATTCTTGAAATCCTACATGCTGTTACTATGCACAGATCACTCCCCCTCCCCCCCCCTCGCCGGAGCGCGCGCTGTTGGTGACCACAGCGTTGTATGAATTAGCTCTGGGGGCGGTAGGGAAGGTGTGGGGGGGAGGGGGAGTGACGCGACGCGAATAATTAGACACGTTCACCGCGAGATGTGTCGAGATCAAAGAGAACTAAATGTTTTTTTTTTGTTTAGTTTGTGCTGGTGTTGAGTGAACCCCGGACCAAGCCAGGCCAACGACCACACGTTCCACAAGCGGTATTCAAATAAATACAGCTGAGCAGGCAAGCTGAGGCCTGGGTTCGATTCCTGGGTCTGGCCAGGTGTTATTAAAACTTAAAACGGGATGTCTACTCGAAACTCGGAATAAATAACAAACATGGCAAATATGCCATTTTAATAGTGTTAATAATGATACAATGGGTTTGTACCCATTTGATGACAATAGGCTCGCCCCCTATTACTTCGGACCCAAACATAACTGGGCACATGTTATGTTATTTGGGGAAAGCGCAATACGTTGTATTCTCCCCTGTCAACCGTCACTCTATCGTTTACTCGTTTTTCCTACATTTGTATATCATTCCTCACATCATTCAATCCACACATTTTTTGTTTGGTTTCCCTCTGAATCTCCATCCACGAACTTTAATATTTTATCACTCTTATCGTTGTCGCGTCTGTACGTGTACTATTACGTACATAACTACCTAACCCTATAATAAGCGTGATTGTATGGTATTTATGGCACATGATGATGATTTTGATCCGTCGACGATCCCGATAAGTACCTCAAAGGGAAAAATCTAAACCTTAATGGGATCACTTTGCTGTCCGTCTGTCTGTTTGTCTGTCAAGACCTTTTATCTCGAGAACGTGTGGAGGTATATATAACCGCGACGGGCCTGTTGGTCTAGTAGTTAGTGGCCCTGACTGCTGAGCCGGAGGTCGTGGGTTCGATTCCCACCCAGGACAAACTTTGTGTGATGAGCATGATTGTTTGTTCTGTGTCTGGGTGTGATTTATCTATAATATGTATGTATTTATAAATTATATAAGTATGTATATCAGTTGTCTGGTTACCATAACACAAGCTCTGCTTAGCTTGGGATCAGATAGCCGTGTGTGAGTTGTCCCAAGATATTTATTTATTTATTATTATTTAACCTTGTAAGTCTACTCAGTCAAAATATAGCCATTTATGTCGCAAGTTCACTTGGTCGGCTTTTTGTATGAAGCGTGACCGGCCCAAGTACTTACCGACATTTTATTTTTAAAATAGTGATACACTGACAATATATTATGTTAATCATAAGCTGGTATTAATACAAACCAGTTTGATGTGACACAAAACTAAAACGTCACTTTTCTGAAAAATAAGCTATCAACGAACGAAAACGTATGATCAGGTTCAAATGGAGTACACCGCGAAAGCGCTAGTCCCCGACTACTTGTTGTTTACTGCTGCTCGGGAATCCCCCGCATCGTTGCATATAGAACTTATATAAAAATGTAAAGAAAAAAACAAAATAGCTACAACGGCCAGCTCGTGAAGGATTCGAACCTCCGACTACCTCTTATTTAGGTTGTTCTAACCTCTGAACTAACGAGCCTTGCTGAACACCTCAAAATAGTGGTTCCTATTCGAAAAACCTGAGGAAATTTGTTGCATATTAAAATCTAGGATCATCACTGTAAAGTCTAGATTTCTACGGCACTGCGTGATGCAGCCCTACTGCCGCACATGCGCGGAACTCCGTGGTGGTTCGTGTACCCTCGGGACTTTATAATTATTTGTATGAAGCGCGAAGGATGTTTAGTTAATTAATAGGCACGCGCCTGTGGGACAGGAGAGTCCAACACTTGTCTTAAAAACGCGTATTTAATTATAATAACCCTTTCATTCATCCAGCTAGGTGGAACTCTTTTTAATAGATTTGAACAAATAACTATAGGGGTGGATTTATTCGCGTTCTGAGTTGGTACCGATGAGTTTGATAACTCCGTACATTGTTATTCCTGTAAGTTCACACACTACACTCAATAAATAATATAAGCTAAGACTGACTGAAATTCAGTATTCTGTTGGAAAAGCATTAAAATACCTAACCAATGCGACGACCTCGTTGGTCACAAGCGCGACTGCTGAGAATGAGGGTTCGATTCCTGGTTGAGGCAAAGTGTTATTTGGGTTTTCTACAAGGAATTTCATATTAGCAGTCAGAGTCTAGATTTGTGCCCAGTTGGCAATAGGCTCTCCCCCTATTTCATGGGACTGAAGCATAAGGGGTGATATGTGGGTGTAAAAATATATTACAAAAACTGCGAAGTCCTGGGGTAGACCTTTGCCCTTCTGTGGGACAACATGGACTAAATAAAGCCACGCGCGCGCCGTGCCGTGTCTCGGCATGTAAGCAACCTCATTCATATGTTTTCTCCGCAGGCGCCAAGCGCTGTCTGTGTATGTAATGTTCCTTTGATTGCATGCGTCCGCTTGTTCGACATTAAGTGAAGGAGCGGTACCTCATTCATGAAATGACCTTTTCATTTAGTGTAGTAGTTAGACGGGCGTTATTTATTTCCTTTAAAACATTACTTTGATGAAGCTCTATTTTCATGCATTCCATGAATTTAAATAGAAATTTGAAAACCTATTCAGAATTTGGCCGAACCAGTAGACAAAAAAATATTTTATGTATGAATGTGAGTGAATCGCGGCGCCAGTTTGTGCGGCGTCCAATTTGTGACCAATTTGGATTTGTTTCACATACAGGCTACACAAAACTTGTGGAGAGCTCGTTACTAAATAATTACAACCGCTCGGGTCTATCTTCACGTTACACCGCGTTTACCTGGGTTGACCCGGGGATGGGTGAATACCCATTATATTCCGAGTTTCCTCCTTGCCTCGGAAAACACGTGAAGCCGCTGGACCCGCCCGTCATTTGTAGATCTTTGACAATCGTCGTCAGTGGCTAGTCAGGCAAGTCTAACAACCACTCTCACCAAGAAATGTCGAATTACCCAGTACTAATTGGGTTATTGAGGTCAGATAATAAGCTGTTTCATGTAAAATACTGGTATCCACTGGCATCCAGTTAGATTGGAATCCGATCCCAATATGCTCGTAGTTGGTAAATGGTTTGGCAGATGATGATAGCTGACACAAAGCCGCGCTCGGGGGACGACTGGACCACGCAGGGGGAGAGAGACGAGCGGGAGGGGGGGAGGATCATATTGATGTGTTCAACTATGGGGAAATGCGATATAAATCCTCTTCGATTAACTGTGGTCGAGTGTTAAACGTATTGTAATACCAATACTGGAGTTAACTTGTTGCCTCTCATTCCTTTCAATATAATTTTTATGAACGCACTACCTTCTACTATTAACACTCAATTTCCAGTTGCATACCACTTACTTCTTCATAAAATCGTAGGACTCACGAGAGACTTACAGAAGACGAAACAATTTAAAGTGGTAGGTTTTACTATGTCAGCAAAAATAACAAGTGATGGAAAAATTACTAAGTTGCGTCTATGTAGCAAGATTGTAAAGTTCAAGTAGTTGCGTTCAAGGGGCTCTTCACTTAAACTTGATTTGAAGAGGACATTAACTTGAGAATCGTTTGAGTATTACCTAACATTAGTGTTTGTGCTCACGATTCATTTGAATTGATTAGTCTTCTTAGTGAAGTCTAGTGTAAAATCCATTTTGATGAACATGACAAGCTAGAGTTGTTGTAACTAGTCGCATGACATCTGAGATAAAGGCAATTTCCTCAAAAAATAAAGTAACTTACATAGGCTGCTACACCATCAAATACGTTGAATATTATTAAGTTTTAGATATTTTTGTAGAATCGTTCATCGATGTAAAATGGCCACGTTAATGGCTACTTATCGTCCAACACACATGCAGTGCTGAGGTGTGACAGTTCCAAAAAGGTTGCGGAATGATTGCTACTGAAGATATGATAAAATTATTAGACATACAGACAGACACATGGATCTGTCACACACTTAAGTATTCAAATCCAGTGACGAGTGATGTGCTGCTACTATGGAATGGATGTCGCGCCGTACGTGTCCATGTACAGAGATATTGTATACGTAGGTATGTGTGTACGTGCCTGTATGGAGGGCCGCCGATACAAACTGAATTGACGGCGTTCTAGTTGACTGAATTGAATGATAGGTGCACCCACCTGAAAATATATGCACATAGGTAGTGCGTACTGATTACGATATATATTGTACTGTACTTATATTAAACAATATCTTGAGAGACTTAATAATAATATTCGCTGGGTCTGGATATCTTTAGGTTAATCAATAACGTCCCAGAAAGAAATATTCACCAGGCACATGTAGGATAGATAGATAGACAGATAGATAGAATATTCTTTATTATGTACACCATACAAATAACAAGAATTACATTAAACAACTTATAAATAGGGTGACACAATGGGCGGTGTTATCGCTAAAAGCGATCTTTTCAAGACAACCTGATAGTTTGTGAATACCTACGGTATTTTTCCTAATGTTTCAGACGAATCCGGCTATCCGGCCCAAGTCCGAGTTCTACTTCCAATAATTTCGGTTAGAACACTCGATTGCCAATCTCACTTAGCGCGGCGTCTGTGCCGACACTTCGAGAGCAATCTCCTAAACGCTTCTATATTTAATATAACGATCGCGTTAACCTTACAGGCTTCTTGGAACATGCTACATGGTCCACTTACATGGTGGATATAGATAGTTCAATATTTAGTATTATTAAATACATATAAATGGAAGATTTACAGTGTTACTAACTAAACTCTTGAGATAATGTTGTTTGTACGTACAAATAAATCTCTGTGATCTTACGTGTTCTCTTAAATAATCCTTTTGCCTCATCCATTTATTTATCTTTTACTTAAAAAAAAAACACTTTATTCCAGTACATAAAAGTACGTGAATTTTACTTTACATTATATTACAGCCCACTAGTCAAGAATTTCCCATTAAATAAAATACAGTAAGACCATTTTCCTTGGGATATAAAACCTAACATATTGACTTGAAGCACGTTTAAGGAATCCTTCGATATTTTACATGACAGTTTTATGAGTGGCCCTGAAAGGGAAGCTTTCGCATAAAATCGTTTAGTTCGCGTATCCCAGTCAAGTGGCTAATAAATCTAGTGTTCGTACGCTCGCACTGCTGAGCGCTGAGCCACGAACTACATGCTCGAGCAGTGGCGAGTGCGGGGAAGTGGCACACGCGGAGCGTCTGACTCAAGTCGTACCGTCAGAGGTCTTCATTGATGGGATATTGTTGATTTTCCCTCCGTAGTATTATTTTTTTAGGGTTCCGTACCTCAAAATGAAATAACGAAACCCTTATAGGACCACTTTGTTGTCCGTCTGTCTACAAAGAGCCTTTATCTCGGGAACGCGTGAAGATATCGAGCTGAAATAAATAAAATAAAGTCATATTCTTAGTATAGGGTATATATATATATAGTCTTTAAACTGACTTGGTTACTAACATTATTATTAAAACTTGACAAGGGATATTTCAGTTTCAAGTTTTGATAATAATGTTAGTAAGGCACCCTGCCTTAGAGCTGTGAAAAAATTAACCCTCTCAGTCTACGCAGTCAAAAGATATTGCCGTTTATGTCGCAAGCTTGTCCGGAACCCTGGGTGCGCGAGTCCGACTCGCACTTGGCCGGATTTCCCTCCTATGTTTTTTTCCATTTACAGATACCCTAAAAATTTACGATCACAACCTTCTATAGCGTTCGTATCAACAATACGTTTGGTACGTTCGGTTTTTGTTGTCTACTTATACTTGGTTCCCTAGAGTCGCTGTGAGATAGATTCAGTAAAGCTATTAAGTAAACATATTATGGATGTAGACCAATCTGTATGAGCCCATAAAATTAAGAAAAGAGTTTTGTTTTGGCAGAAAAAGAAATCTAAACTAGTTAATTTGTGTTCCCCAAAGAACCTTCAAAGTTTTCCTTGCAGCACTTATGTAAGTTTCCTCCCTCAAAGCCATTTACTAGAAGATTTGAACAAAACAGTTGTATCTCTATGTTAACAGAGACATAAGTACAGGGTTGTACGCACAGCTTGTTGTGGGTCAGCTTTATTAGTCGTAATAATGGCTGCGGTGCTGCGACGGGCGCAGTCTGTCGGAGACTTATCGCTCCGTAAATTGTGCTGATTGCGAACCCTTACCGGCACCGCACACCCTGCAGCTAGGGCACATTGTGAACATACATAGTGTAGGTGGAAACTATAGAAAACTTGTTGTGCTGTTCAGTCCAGCGACCTACACAAAATTGAGGGCCAAGTGTGATGTTTTAATTTTTGTAAATGTTATTTTAAGAAATAACTTAGAGATTTGTAGTATCCCAAAGAAAAGAATGAATGATGACTCATTCAGACATTCGGTTGCCATGAATTTGTTGTAGCATATTAACTTTATTTTCGCCTAAACGAAGGGTGTTTGAGGTACAACCTAGCTTAGTATTGAACCAAGGACGTTACGATCTATAGCCGTAGCCTAATTTGTTAGCGCCTTAGTATTCCACGGCAGCTGGTTCTGACATACGCGCGGATTTGCATACATTTCTATGTATTGTAAAGCTAGAAGTTTACTTGTGCTGAAACTAGGTTTAGATAAAAGCTACATGTGAGACATGGTGACGTCAATGTCACTATTTACATTTAAGTAGCAAAGAAAATGACAAAAATTGGGCTTTATCATCGAGCCTTAGGCATTCTTAACTGGTTCACCGCTAAGACCCCTATATTTTTTATTTATTCAAATACATAGTTGATAATTTCAAATTGATGATCGCTCCATTAAACCAATCCATGGTTTTTAATGGTACTCGATATCGATTGGTAATCGATATTGTGCGGTAACTTAGTACCTTCAACTTCTGTTTGCGAATGGGTGATCCATTCGCGTTTGATGATCCATTCATGATCCATTCGTACTAATTTAAATATAATGCTTGCACAAATCCAACCATATAATATAATTATGTATAATATATACGTCAAATATTTTATATATTATTATTATATGTATATTATAAACTACTATACAATATAACTAAATAACAATATTAACATTCTAAGATTTGAAACGTCATAAACAGAACATCTTCTTCACACACAGTGTCCACATCTTTTTTCGCAGATATACTAGAAGAGATTTCTTTAGAAATAAGCATTACTTTTGTACCTATTTTTCCCCTGTCTTCTTTTCTGTTTTCAGTGTATGTAAAAACTGTTAAATTAATAAATTAAGTAAACATTATTTTCTCATTCGAATGAATATCCGCTGTAGTCAACGGCTCTATAATGTTTATATTGACTTCGAATGCAGCTGACATTCCCTTAACTGCGATTAACAATTCACGGGATTCAATTCCGGGAAATGGCCATCGCTGATCGCACAGAAAAGGAACGTGCAATAGCTTGTTTCATTCATAAACACATATCGTTGTTTGCCGTGCTTATCCCGACAATCCCGGGACGACAGTTTATAGTGATCGCGGAATTGAAACTGAATGTTAATGTTCCAACATGTATCTTGTGGAGTAAACTATAAACGGTGGGAGGGACACGAATGTTTAAACGGCTATCACGAATTCAGAACATCATTCTGAACCTGAAATTTCAGAATAATGAACATATACATTTTGGATTAGTATTTTTTATATGCTGTTTTGTACATTTTCACCGTGTAGGTTTTTTGTAAATTTTACTTACGTAGGAAACAACAATTTTCATGATGTTCTGAATGAGTGACAACCGTTTGTGCATCGGTGATCCTTTCAGCCTGTATTATATTAAATAATAAATGAACGAACTTACTGCACGGTCTTATAGCTCGTAGTCGCTACGGCGTAGGCTGTCGTAGCAGTCCTACGGGAACGTGGAACGAAACTTATAATGAGATCGAAAATATTGCCCATTTGAAGAAAATTTAATAGACGTGATACAAATATGATAAAATAATATTGATGATTTGGGGCCGACGACCACAGGAAGTCTGGATTTTAGTGGACTTTATCTGTGTACAAGTCTTATGGAAAATTATCACAGTTAATCTGCAGAACATAACGATTCGTAATAAAAAGCACTGCCTTCTGCGCGGTCACTAGATGTGGTAATTAATAGCAGTCGCTCGCTCCGTTAACTTTGTTCTTGTTTATGTGCTGGTGACGTCGTAATGACGCGGAAATGATCTACTGCCTTCAAATAACTACATACAAAAAATAGTCATAGCGCTCCTAGTTATTGAATCCGTAGTTCGTGGTTCTTGCTTGCTATATTGCAACACGGATACGGTAGTACGGTACGGCCGACTCCTTACTTAGATCAAACCACACGAGCACGCTCACTGAGACGTTGTACACGAGGTATAAAGGTGGAGTTCTAACAAGTGACAGCCGCCTACAAACACGCTGTGAGTACGGAAGGAAATATGAATAATATTAATTTGTTCTTTTGATGTTGTTCGAAAAGAAAAACATTCTCAACTGCTGTTGTTTCACAAAGAGCGTGAATTATACAAAATTATGTAAATATATTAAGCACGGTAAGGAATAGCGGACCATGTTCTGGAAAAACAAATTGATACAAAATATTTTCTAGTTAATTTTACTTCAAAAGTAAAAATAACTGCTCTTTGTGAGTCCATAGAAATAAATGAAAACCAATAGTCTCTGTGTTGGAGATAATTCCTAGAAAAGACATTTATACCGATTTATGATTTCAGACAATTATTCAAATACTTCTGAAATATAACGATTCAAGCAAGTATTCCAAATATACGTTTTCAAAGTAATTTTAATACCACTAAACGGACTAAACCTGAGCCCATTCAGCGAGAAACAACATAATTACAATACTCATTTGAAACAATAAACCAAGGTTTTCGCAATAACTCTCCTAATATTTATAGTTTCGTTTGCATAACGAAGCAATGCAATAAGTGAACTCGCTGTATTTAGTCGAGTGCTATATTATATCGCGTAATCATATAATGTTACAATTAGCACACTTACTGGGCTTGAGTTAGGAAGCGTTGCATGTTGAGCGGCACTTCGGTTGTTGTTTATTTGATTTCTTGATTTATGTAAAGTGCTATGAGTCACCTCAGGTTACTACGTAATACAACAGCTGGGACTTTTAGGCATACAAGTTGTTATTCAGTTAATTATCTTTTGCATTTACAAATTATTGTATCCATGTGGAAAACATGAAATAATACTCGAAATGTAATGGTTAACTTTAACACAATAGAAAAAACAAGAGGTTTTGTCAATAAATAATATAGGAACGGTGGCTTACATAGGAATGTGTGCGCGAAATAAAGCAGTATGTGAAACGGCATTGTTTTATTTATCTTTGTGAAAACATTGACACACAACAATTTAATACATTCTACTCAACTACCTTGTGAATCTTCTCTGACTTGGACCTGTTTTGCTAACTTTTATAGTCATCATAAAAAAATCCTACGCTCTTCGATACAGTTCATTTAAATGTGATGCTGTGACGTCACAGGGTACCTACTTGTTGATACTCCAGTTTATCGACAATCATTAACAAATGTGCAGCTCATTGTACCCTCGTTAACTTGAGAGAAGTGTAATACGAATGAAGGGCACTTGCCTCGGTTGTTAAACTCATGGGCTGCCTGAAATGTTCCGTTATAGCAATGTTGAATAAAGCTATGAAATTTTATAGCTTTATTTGTTTAAATTCGATTATAAAATAACGCAGACGCCAAGAAACAAGGAAATACTTCCTTAAATTATTGTTTCGTCTGATGATATAATAAACATGTCGCCATTTGTGACGCTAACAACATTATATTTAAAACCTTTTTGGAGACGTAGAACCGGTTAGTTACAAGCTTAAGTGTCGAACCGGTTAGTTACAAGCTTAAGTGTCGAACCGGTTAGTTACAAGCTTAAGTGTCATACAGGTTGCGAAAATGGAGGAAAAAGTTTAACGCATGCCTGGAGTTACTGCGACACGACGATACTCGCGATACTAAAACGATGAATGCACACACTTTGTCGCTTGACGCAAGTCGCATCGCAATTTGCGTCGTCTTAAATCTCGGACGGGCCGTATTGTGTGTAATGATCTCAGATTCAGCGACTCGAACCCGACTGATCGCCCCGCGTCGGCGGCGTGCGGCGGCGTGCGGCGGCGGGCGGCGGCATGCGGCGGCGTGCGGCGGCGAACAGTGACACAATATAACGAGTCCTGTAACGTTGTAGCTGTAAACAACATCGTAAATATGGAGGTTATGTGTTTACGTATTTATGATACGATTGTACAGAACTGCTGCACGCTCTGACTGATAAACAGATTGGAAGTCTTCATGAAATGAAGTCATGTCAAAGTGAAATGGTATTAAGCGTTGTTTTAAAATACTTTTAACAACCAGTTATTTTTCCTAAATACTAGATTATACTCAGTTTTCATATAAACAAATAAGTTATTTTAATTATTTAATTCAAATGTCAAAGATCTATAATACAATCACACTACATATTATTTTATTGTATATCTGATACGATAAATAAATAAATCGTTTATTTATAAAAAGGGGGCATCCCCTTTTTTATTTAATAAACTAAATATTTATTTACTACAGTATAATTTATAACAATGATTCACATTTACAAAATGAATTCAAGAATTTTAGTCAGTAAGAACTTACTTTTCTATGTTAGTATTAAAATATATAGCTACCTTATCCCTCTCTTCTTATAAGTAAAGACGAAACCGTTGGAAAATTGCAAAATTGTATTGAAAGTTTCAAAGTCGATTGAATATAATATACCTAGCTCAATAGAGAATAGTATCATTTTATTATTTACTGATATCCTCTATTTAACCTTTGCATTTCTTTTATAAAAGTTATTACAAGTTTTCTTGAACAACTTTAAGAAAAATTGCATAACTAAACATTATAATGTACTCTCTAGAGCACGTCGAGGTCCCACTCTGTATTTTGTACAAATAATTGAAATAATCAGAAGTCATTTAATAAGCAATGATCAATAGATCGTCATCAATATAACTTATCAGCCATAACCGCTACTCTTTAGGACCAATAAATCATAGCACATGATGTATGGCACGAGGGCAGAGCGTTCCATCATCGGCTCGGCGCGCGTTACGTCACAACACAATGACATGTCACCAGGAGGTGGCGCCTGTGCATCGTTAGCCACGTTAGTCCACAATACCTTAACAAA
The DNA here is from genome assembly GCA_905475445.1 of Ochropleura plecta. Classification (NCBI taxonomy): domain Eukaryota; kingdom Metazoa; phylum Arthropoda; class Insecta; order Lepidoptera; family Noctuidae; genus Ochropleura; species Ochropleura plecta. Next base: position 116,615 of record FR997738.1, on the reverse strand, counting down.
TAAGGCAAATGGAAACAGAAATATTTGTGACTAGCTTTCGCCCGTGACTTCGTCCGCGTGGCATAACTGTGACTTTGGGCTAACGCTAACAATAACCCGCGAGATGATCGAAAAAAAATTGTCTTTCACTCCCCTATTCTTCCCTCTTTCTCCCCCAAATCTAATTTTTAAAAAAATTAGCCTATGTCCTTCTCCAGGGTCCCAACTATCTCTGTACCAGAATTCATCAAAATCGGTTTGGCCATTTAGGCGTGAACACGTAACAAACTCACTTTCGCTATTATAATATTTCACGTAATTATTGTGCAATATGAAATTGTTCTGTCCTCTTCCGGATGCCTTTCTTCATCCCTCGCATATCTGCGGTGAATCGCTAAATGCCTCCCCCCACTCTCCCTCGCCCACCCCCATAGACCATAGACACAGCACCACCGTGCCAGAGAACGTGAGAATTATGAAGAGTTTCTGCTGTCTGAACTTGTTGTAGTCGTTGATTACTTAACTTTGGATTAACGTCGTGTTAAGCAGAGTTTATGTTCTACGGTTTTATGTTAAAAGTATGGGGTGAGTACTCTGCTTTAGACTGTGTTTTCGCAATATATCGACCAATTAAACAAAACATAAGTTTACTAAAACTCTAAACTTTGAAACGGTAGCTTCTTTCCTGATTTTGATGATTCTTCTTAGCTTAAAAGGTCAAGGTGAATCTCGTCTTAAAAGGGCCTTTTAATAGTGAGTAGCAATCTAAAGATATGTTCACAGTGTTGACACAGTGCCCGCTGTGTGCCACGTGTGCACTCGTCTCGTGTGCCGTGTCAATGTAGTGCCATGAATACTAGATGAGGAGCCACACAAGATGTGTTGATGGTGGAACCTTCTGGTGAGCGTGGATGTAGGCCGAATAGATACGACGCTTTGAGACGCTACTGTCTAACGAATGCAATTCTTTAGTTTCATAGTGTTAAAAAATGCTAGATATGATTATACAGTTATTCAAAGTCAAGTCTTTTATTTTTTCACAAATCACTAAGTTGTAATATGTTAGCTCAGGCTCGGGCCGGTCCAGTTAAACCAGACATTTATGGCCACTTCATATGGGTTCCAATCAACGTGTTTTATTAATAACTAGTGACCCGCCCAGCGGTTTCACCCGCTGCTCACCTCCTAAGAGTCACAGCGTAAAGCATCATACATATAAACCTTCCTCTTGAATCACTCTATCTATTAAAAAAAACCGCATAAAAATCCGTTGCGTAGTTTCAAAGATTTAAGCATACAAAGGGACATAGGGACAGAGAAAGCGACTTTGTTTTATACTATGTAGTGAAGTCCTTCTTCGCAGTTTGGAGGTGAAACAGTTATGTCTTGTTTGCTCACTTTGCCCAATCTCAGTGAACAAATAAATGAGAACGATCCACCAATGAGGTCACCTTTCGCCAGAAATCAACAGCTTATGTGAGAAATACGTTGTAAATGTTTACTTTTACTTGCGCCTGAACCCTGGTTACTATCTCGTAGTCAGAAATTTCTAACTAAATCTAAACAGTATCAGGCCCAGCCGCCAGAACCACCTCCAAAGAGAGAAGTAGAGAGGAGTTCGATCGGAGACTAATTAAATTAATTCAAATTAAAATAATAATAATTTTAAACAAATAGGGAATATATATCTAAAATAAATGAATATTATATTTTAATAAAATACATTTATTGTACTAAACGTTAGTTGACCAACAGATGATCTACCATAGCGAGCAATCCGCGGATTAGAATCCAACACTACTTCTTGTAACTTTACAATAAGCTGGGGATCGTGAAGTGTGCGGTGTTCGTCCACGTTATCTACCAACGTTGCAACTCCGCAGTTCGAAGGCATACACCCACGGCCACGGAGAAACAAATGAACCGCGCGGGTCACGTGACCGAACCTGGCTGTGCACGTCCTAGCATATTAGCATTTAGAAAAGTAGACTCAAAGATGGTTTTAATAAAAACGAGGTAGTAAAACCATTCCTACGTATAATTAACTACATGACAAAGAAAAAAATGGAGATTGACGTGAATAACACGTAAATTTGAGCACGTATCGAAACTTTGCGAACTCCACAGTTACAGCACAGCGGGTGTAATTAACACAATATACGAGTTAGTTGTGCTGAGATGCTGTTACGAGCTCACTCGTTTTTAAATGGGTCGTGGACTATCAATAAAATATCTGAGATCTCTTAGAATTTTCGTAGAATGACAACTGGGAAGTTTGTTCATCAGACGGTTAGAAAATGTTCACTGACGGCTATAGATTTCTTTTAAGCCGTCTAGATGCGTGCAAGGAGTTCACACGATGTAGATCGTTACAGTTCCCTGCACGCATCCAATCGCGCAATGAAAACTCCGAGCTGTGAAGCGTAACAAATTGGAATGTTTGTGTTTTGTGTTTGATGTTACCTAAAATGAGTCGTTGTGTTACTTGGAATAAAATATATAAATACAGTTAAAATGTTATCCACCATGAGTCACTCAGTAACATTCCACCTGCATGCCGTACGTTGTCTCCGGGACCCATTCAGACGAGACAGGGGCGGGGTTGGCGGCAGAGGGGGAGGGTGGCAACAAGCGAATATCTCATGAATTTCTATTGTTGATCGCGCGCGCTCTAAATTATGGAAAAATGTGGTATTCCTACAAATTTGTTGAAACGGAATTTTATAAAATACTCCAATCAGATAGGTATCATCCCTTTTTATATGGGACTTTAAGTCCTGTAATACAGAACGTTTAACTTAAGGATCAGGCATTACTTAATAAAACTAGCTTTAAACTAACCGATTAAATACTTGAATGTTGAGAGACGATCTGTGATACACGCCTTAGTGTGGAAAAATCACTAAAAATACTGAAAAAAAAGTGACATGTTTTATTATTTTAGTTATTATTTGCCCCTTGATTTTATCTTACAAGCAATGATACGTCCGTACAAACAAATTGATTGACAAAGGTAAACCTCAACCACCTTGTCCTCAATCATTTACATTATCAGCGCTTGTTAACCCTTCTCTCATAATTCATAAGTATTACTTTATCGCAAGCGGCGTGAGTGTGGGGGGTGGTGAAGCGATGACGTCACGATATTGATACAAAAGTGTCAGAACACAAAAAAGTAATTGACGAAGGTTTAATACCAAATCAAAACAATATCTTTACCATGATCTAATTAAAAACGATTCAAAAGCAAGACATTTAAGTTTAGGTTCCTAAACTGCATTGTTAAAATTCATACCATGACATGCAATATTCATATCAGCAACTGAATCGCTAGAAGTGAATGAAAGATCGATATTTCGGGCTGATCCACTTTTGAAACGCTTTTGGTGAAAAAGAGATAACGCTATTAATATCTAATAGGTGTTTCGCTCACACTTTAGTGTCAGACATGTTCAGAAGCATGTATTCTTGTTTAAAACACAGTTTTTTTATTATTTTATTTTATTACATTTAAGTAAAAAAGGTAATTAACAGGTGTATTTAAATAAATTTACAGTAATTCTGTAACTATGGTTAAAATAATTCTTAGCTTGTATTTATTTGGCTTTTTGTTATTTATTGTACGTTTTTTTTTTTCGACCGCCATTTTGTTGTGTGTTTCGAACGCATGAGTATGTGAAGTTGTCATTGTCGCTGTCAGTTTTGTGGTGGGAAACTTAAACAGAAAATCAAGATATTAAAGGAATAGTATTTTTATTAACTTTTAGTTTGATAATTTATTACCAGTACACGTCTTATTGGCAAAATTGAGGTATCTCTCGTCCACAAAAGCCATTGAAGAGTTGAAGTTGAAGATATTAAAGATAAAAAGTTTAATTTTTTAACAAGGAATGTCGTAAGTAATAAACATTGTATAATTTATCTAGGTGTTGAAACTAGATAATTCCTTTGATAAACCTAGTAAGTGAATTATGATCTGTCTGTGTGTGAATAAATGTGTGTATCAGGCCTCGAGAAGCCACTTGAGTTTTGGTGACAATAATTTGGAGTTTCAAGTGCTTTTTTGTGGCATTCTAGTCGAAGGAGAGTAACTTTCAGCCAGCTCGAGGCCCTGTGGGAGATTTTAAATAAAAATAGGGCTCTCGCAACTGGCTACAACAAGTCGTCCCAGGCCAGAGAATATTCAAAAAGAATGTGGCAGATCGCGGCCGAAACATTAAACTCCCAGGGTGAAGGTGCAGAAAAGGATTGGAAGGGCTGGTGCAAGGTAACTAAATTTCATATTATGTATTACACAAGTGGAGCTCTGTCTGCGTGTCTGTTGCCTTAACGCCGAAACGGCTGGACAGATTGTTGACTGTTATTAGAGATTATTGTCCTGTGAGGGCAACATCTAGTTGATAATACATTTACTAAATTATGTACCTTACCTTTTCAGTACTGGAATGATTATAAATGCAAGCTCAAAAGTAAAGTTGCCAGTGCACGTGCCTCCCTACACAGGACTGGAGGTGGGCCTTCTAGTGAAGGAAGACTGTCCGATCTCGAAAAAAAATATTTACAGATTTTGGGTGAGGATTTTGGGTCAGGTCTTCGTGGTATTAGAGTGGAACCATTCTATAATGTAAGTATGTGTGTCAAACTAAGAAAAAAATATTTTAAAATCCAAGTCATTTTTTCAAATTAGGCTGATAATCAGCAGTTTTCGAACGTCAAATTTACAAAAGATAAGTAGTCCCCCAAAACATCCGTCCTAAAAGAATACTGCATTTCTGGCCTGTAAGTACACACAATACAGTACCTACCCGATAGACATTGTTTTACCTACCCTACCTGACCTAACCCCATTGGACTTTTTCCTGTGGGGTTATATCAAAGAACGGGTGTATGTGACGGAGTGTGATACCGCGGCCGAAATGGAGCAGCGCATAAGAGACGCTTTCGCATCGTTGAACCATCAAATCAATGAGGATGTGACAATGATGCCTCGTCTCCATGCCGAAACCCTGCGTCGAGCACAACTGTGCGTGCAGCTCGGAGGCAACCACTTCGAGCCATTCCTTATATGACCCGAGAGACTTTAATTTAGGTAAGTGACTAAGTATTTTAATTTTTGATAGGTATTGAATCTGTGTTTAATTTTTTTAAGGCGTGTTTGTGTGTGTATTGTATTATGTATTTATTCCAAACGTCCCGAAGTACCTATTAGTATGAATGAACGACGCGCGGGGTATAGGGTCGCGCGCGTATCGCAATGTTCGTTATACATTGCGTAGCCGAAATAAAATTGAAAATTGAAAAACGTTCACCTATCATTTCCGGGAAAATATTTCACTATCAACATGTTAACAATACCAGTCTGAATTCATACTTTTCGTTTTTGCCAACCTGTCAATTACACCGTGTATTACTAACTAGGTAAGGATATATGTTTTTATTTTATAATACAGTGAAACACCACTGCGTAATAGAATACTAATCTATTAACCTGCTAACTGTTGAAAACATTCCCAAAAATGCTAAGCAAAAACCTTAGTGTAGACACTTTAATTGATATTTAAATAAATAACTAAAACTTATAATGGTACCTAATATGTATTCAAAATGAAACAATTAAATACATTATAATTATTTATTTTCAGGCTTTCCGCGCCGCCCACAGCCTATGAACAAGCCTAGCTCTTGTGGACATGCCTTGCTGTAATGTATGTTGGTTCCCATCAGCAACAGCAACATAGTTGTTTTGCATTTGCGCTTCTTGCTGAACCTCTGCATCTGTCAGTTCTGGCACTGGAAGTTGAGCCTGATTGCAAATGTTGTGTAAAATTACACAGGCATTTACAATAGAAGCCGCTACTTCTGGCTTATAGTGTAAAACTCGATGCACTAACAGACAGCGAAAACGTGCTTTAAGAAGCCCAATTGTCCTCTCAATAATGTTCCTGGCCCTAATATGCATTTCTGTATAATGCCTCTCAGGTGTGTGTCTGGTGCAGCATCTAATATTGGTGTCATCAAATGTGGTCTTAGTGGATAACCAGAGTCACCTGTAAAGAAATTTTTTACTTGTTAATCTATTAAAAGAAGTAAGCAAATTAAATATTAGAATAAATATAGTTATTTTCAAAAATATAGGTGCACAATTTTTATTAGTACATTAAAATTAATAACTAGCTTTCGCCTGCGGCGTCGCCCGCGGAAAATTCGGGATAAGCCAGTTCCTCTTTCCTGATTTGCAGGTACCTGCCACCTGTAGTTTTTGCCCTAGCGCCTTATTTATTGCAATGCTAGGTTTTCCCTTTTCTTCCCTCTTTCTCCCTCACATCCCACTTTTTTTAAATAAAAATTAGTCTATGTCCGTCTCCTGGCTCCCAACTATCTCTGTACATCATCTCTGTTCGTCAAAATCGGTGTAGCCATTAAAGCGTGAAGAGGTAACAAACAAAATCACTGTCGCTTTTATAATATTATAGTAAGGATAGTGAGGATTTGTAAGGAAGTAAGGATTATACATTACATATACAAGCGAATACAGGCTGCAATACAATAGAAATATCTTCTATCAATCCACACTATATTGGTTTGATGTAGACTGTAGAGATGATCTTCTAAAATTATTTCTATAATGTAAGTAATTTCTTACCAAGAAGCCAAGTTGGCTCATCAAGTGCCTCTAAATGAGCCTTTATTGGATGTTGATTCCAGATAAAAGAATCATGCGAAGCACCACCATAGCTGGCATCAACACTTGTGATGGACATATTAGCATCACATATCTAAAAAAAGTAAAAGTTCAAAATTAATTAATGTACCAGATTTTAAACTTGAACTTACACAGTCATAGTTATGTCACTCAATTAAATGTAATATTATTTTTAAAATGTTCTCTCCCTCTAATGCCCGGCCACCTCCTTTGCTAGCATTACTGCTTCGCAGAAGGAGGTGACCGCTTCCCATTCCCTCTCGCTCCGGACCATAGCCTGAACCAGGGCCGGACGCGAGAGATCGCCGCCGCCGATCGCCTCCAAAGAGCCGACCCTTGGAATAATATCTAGGAACTGACATTTATTTCATTTAAGCTAACTTTAGTACCTACATAAGCAGTTATGTTAGGTTATTTACCTTGTTTTCGAGGGATAAATCCGTTGACTTCACAGTATCTTTAAACATTGGGCTCAACTCAGCGCACAAATTGAGCACTAATTCTTTAGATAGCCTGTAGCGTCTTATAAATTCGTCATCCCCATAATGATTGAAGGGGTCCGACTGGCCGCGTAACTGGAGCCTCTTACGTTTTTGGGTATTGTGTGAGGCAGAATCTTCCTCAAAAAACTGAAATAAAAGTAGTTCATCAGACATCTGATAGAGAAAAAGAAATGCGGTTACAAATGCATGTAAAATAGGTATTTAAGACTTAGAAGCATAGATTAAAGTACACTTACATTAGTTTTTGATAATATCCACTAAAATAGCACTAAAAAACTTTGTTTTCTTCAATAATTTTTAAAAACGGTTCGGTTTAAGGTATAGAAATAGTAACTTCAACTCTTCATTAATGGCTTTTGTGGACGAGAGATACCACAATTTTGCCAATATCACGTGTAAACTGGTAATAAACTATAATATGCTGGAGTATATTTAGCAAGTAATAACAGTAATTTAAGAAATATCGCAACAATAAAATTATTTCTTTGCAGATTTAGATTATCAATCATGACAGAATGACAATAAACAGAATAGAGACTTCAAGTCAAAAAAAAAATAAGACCGGTCCAAAAAGTTCCTACTTAATTTTATTAATTTATTATTCAGAGACTTTGGAGGCGTCAGTAAATATAGTAACCCAATTATTATAATCAGACGAAACTTTTTGAGCAGAAATCTTATTTGCTTCCAAGGTATTTTTGTTAATTTCAAAGTCCAAGATGACAACAGGTTGGAAGACCAACGCATTATATGGTACTGTATATCGATATAAAATAGGGTTTTGAAAAAGTGGGCTTGAAAGACGAGAGAATTGAAGGTAGGCACGAAGAAGACAAGGAAGTTCCATATTAGGACGTCGACAAGAGTCAAAGATGGAAGATAATTGGTCCAGCTTACCAAGCAAGGGATGATCAGCATTTTGCACCAGTTTAAAAATAACTCTATTTGCAAAAAATTGTCTACGAATCGAAAGGGGTGGTTCAACACACTCAACTTGCATAGTATTAATAGGAGACGACTTCATCGCCCCAAGAATAATACGTAAACACTTTGATTGAATTTTATCAAGTTTTTGAAGGCCAGATTTATTACAAGGATCTAATAAAAACATACCATAATCAAAGTGACTACGAACTATAGCATTGTAAATCAGTGTTTGTATATATGATATACACAAACACTGATTTACAATGCTATTAATTTAATTCGGGCACCCACCAAACTCCAGAAAGAGAGCGAATAACATTAATGTTTCTTTTATTTCGCATTTTTGAGCATCGTATCTGTATGTACAATTCCTGATAATTTAGAATCTAACCAAATTCCTAAGAATTTAACATTGTTCACCTGAGAAAGTCTAGAAATAGTAACTTTTGTTCAATCGCTTATTTTGACAGTTGAGCGTTTCAGTTGAACTTCATTTAGGACGTCATGGTACCAAATTGAATGAATGAAACCAAAACTTGTGACTCAGTTTAGCAAAATCGCTATCGTCTTTATATAATCGTTAAACAGATGTCATAGTACGAATTTGACGAACAGTTCAGTTTAGGTCGTAAAATGGATCGCGATAAGAGCTCGTGGTAGCACTCAGGACGACTTTATAGTTAAGGCCCATAGCACACGGCGTATTTTAAACGCGCAGACGACGCACAGATTACACGCGTATACGCAATTCAAACGAGATTCGATCGCAACCTTGTAACTTAAGCACACGGGGCGATTGTGAAACGAGCCTCTACTGCGCGTATACGCGCAGATACAGCGATACAGACGCGCTGTAGTCGCAGCTCACAATAAACTATTATTGCAACAGAAGCGCGGGCGATGTAGTGAAGGCGTGAGCGCACCCCCCTTACCCCTACTCCGCTCCTTTGTACGCGCGTTTGTATCGCTTCAAACGTGCGTGTACGCGCTTCATGCGCGCGCTTGTAATATCAATGCAAACGCAACAATCAGTGTCTACAGCACCGAAGACGCGCGTTTCTGAAACGCGTGTCTTCTGCGCGTTTAAAATACGCCGTGTGATATGGGCCTAAAGCCCGATAACATTTCCTCAATGGATGACTAACTTCCGAACGAACTTTCATTTACTTTCGTCTTAGTTCATTCAGAGTGTCATGCTACCAACGCAGCGGATTAGGCAATGTGTTGATGTCAGCAAATTAATTAAAGATATTTGTCTTAAGTCTGTTCGTGTGTGATAAACTGCGTGGTGAGATAACCAAGTTAATAGCAAACTTGTAAAGTTCCTCCTTACTTTCGTACTTTCACATCCCAGGATCATTTGTGTGAACATTTGGCAGGGTTATTGTTCTGTCCCACGTGCTGTATCGTGAAGATCGCGTTGAGTCGAGCTGGCAACCTGTTGCCGCTCCTCATTAACGAATCATCTCGCCTACACACAACATACCTACTGCTGTGACCGTGACCACGACAACACGACACTATCTATGACTGCTACATACTGTATGACGTATGACGTTGTCGCATGCATACGTGACCACGGTATGCTGTCAGATCAAATGTACACACGACGGCACATCAACCTACAAAAGCCATTTTAACCTGATCTCTCTACCACGGTGTGCGATCCGTAGTAGAGAGATCGGGTTATAATAGTTTAGAATAGGTTGTCGCCGTCATGTGTACAACAAGGTATAATTCAAAGTGTTTTGGTAAGTGTAGTGGCTACACTATAATCTGGTGTTTGGCTCGGCAACGCACCACCACGTCCTTACGGGTTGACGGTCGGACAACGACTGACTCCCACTCAGCCCTCGCCTTGTGACGTATGCGCTCGAGACAAATCATAAGTTTATCTACATACACTACATCCCTTCCTTATTTTACTTTATTGAATTTAAATAAGAATACTACCTGTATTGATTTATATTAATCTTGACGTATAGATAATATACTTATGCTTTGCATTATAAAGTATTTCTCAAGTTACCAACAGTCGGTTTGGTATAGATTGTACCATTTTTTATCAACTTAAAGAATGACTACATAATTTGCAATTCATAACTAATTATTTGATTCAATCATTAATTTACCACCTTCCATCTCCTCCCCAAAATGTTTATTGAATCAGTCTTTATTATTTGGCGGAGGTGGAGCTTGTGAATTATATTTCTATATTTTTTTTTTCAAATATACATACTTTATCTCCTGGTATCAAGTCACTTTCTTTTGCCTTCCATTTCGTATCTGAATATTCTTTACGTAAAGGTTTTTTTTTTGTTTTTTTTTTTCCATATCTCTTACCTCTTCGTCTTTCAGTTGACAGTTAATGTCACTGACTGTTATACGGTAGGTTCTTTTTTTTTTTTACAATACGGTATTACACCCATTTTTAAAAAGTATCTCATTTTGATCCTAGGGTCCTAGTGAACCACCAAAAACTAAAACATTTTAATCAATCGATAAGTGCCATTAAACTGCATTTCAATTTTACAATTTCTATTTTCGCGCGTAAAATCACAAAAACTCTTGACGCCATGTTACTCTGTGGTCATGACGTCAGTTGGTCATGTAAACAAATGCGCTGTTATTAGTCTTTCAGTTTCGTTGTATATTTTATTCTTGGTAAATTTGTACTGTATTTTTTTTTACGAAACCGTCTTCCATGGTATTATAACTATTATTTTAATAAAAATAAAATATAAAGTTTTTTTTTTTTTTTTTTAATACAAAAATAACAAACGTTGCTCAGTTGACAGTTGTCACTTTTTGTTTACATGACCGTATGAAGTAATAATCATGGCGGACACACTCTTTGGCGGACACTGTTTCACTTAGTAAAACAACAGACTAAAAAGTGAAAACTTTGAAATCAATTTTAAAATTGATTTAGTTATTTTATAACTAAACTATACCGGACGGTATGCGGTATGCTGCGGCTGCAGAGGACCTCAAGCGGCGTAAATATAGTAACCTTATTGGGAACTATATTTTTGAGCCGTTTGGGGTTGAAACTCTGGGACAGTGGGGTCCTTGTGCTCACAGCCTTTTTAAGGAAATTTCAAAACGCTTGGTTGACACTTCCCGTGACCCAAGGGCTGGCTTTTACTTTGGCCAGAGGCTTAGCGTTGCCATACAACGTGGCAACGTGGCCAGTCTCCCGGGGACACTGCCAACTTACAGCGTTGAGGACGAACTCCTTGACGCTATTTTTTAATTTATCTATAAGTTTAGTTTAATAATTTTAGTTTATAACACACTTATTTAAGTTAGAACTTAATTAATTATTTTGTCCGTTATTTTATTAAATATTAATCTAACATTTTCCGACTGCTTATTGCCTAAGCTATCTGAATTGTATATTTTTAGAATTTCTTTCATATAGAGTAAAATACCCTATTCTGTGGCAGAAGTTTCAAAACCTTAAACCCAAGAATGTTTTGTTTTGTTCTTTTGTTTTGCAACTTCTTGCTTTATTCGTTTTCAGATAGTTCCAAACTTTGTCAAATAACTAATTTAAATTGAGAACTACAACGTAAATCAATAACTATCATCAGTTTACTCCTCTAACATCACATGTTATCTTCTATCAATACATTGTACTACTTTTTATTATAATTACTTTGTGTACTTTAATACATATCTAGTAGATTCCGTCATTATGAGTTTATTTTAATTTTCAATATCCTCGGTAGTAATTTATTTCATTATCTGCCTAGCCCTTTCCCAGCCATGTTGGAGCCGACTTAAAATCACCGGATGCAACCGAACACCAGCATCTCACTCGGAGCGCCTCCACAACTCAGCTAGTACTGGCAATACGACACGACACCCCTGTCGGGACCACAACTAAACGTGACGGGCGGTCATCCATCCACAGACCACCCCCGGCAAGCGCGGCACAACCCAGAGATGGATTCGAGCGGCTTCTACGATTTAGCCACTGACTGCCATAATTTCTTCGGACAGACAAACCTCTAATAATAACCCTAGTAACGCCCGATCTCATAATAAATACAGTTGTGACACTTTTTCCTTTAGACGCACCAAGCCTGAGGCTTGTGTGCACCACTCCCATATCCAGTCCAATTCAATCCTTCGCAACATTGAATCCGTCGACTCCCTCAAACATCATAACTCTTACCTACTCCTGGGAGTTATAGAAAATCTCCTTTTGCTTTTCCTTCTTCTTCTCCTCCTTTTTACTTTTTAGTTATTTTTTTTCGATATTATTTTTCAGTGGCCTCTAACTAATTTGGAAAATATCTCTATTACTTTTTTTTTTTTTTTTGAAAATCAAATGTTTACGGTGGTGGCATACTAGGCTTATAAGCCTGAAATGATGAGACAATTTGATGTCGAGTAATTTTTATCCAATACTTCATACACTTTTCATTTGTATCCTGAAGCTCTCCTATTTTTACGTTAAACCCTGTTCGTTGATATATTTTTATGTCCGCACTTGTATTACAATTTTTTTTTTTTTTTTTTTTTTTTTTTTTAAACTGGTAAAATTCGAACTTCCGAGCCACAAGAATGCGCGAATTTAATGGATAGCCAATGCGTCCAATTTAATGGATAGCCAATGCGTCCAATTTAATGGATAGCCAATGCTCCCAATTTAATGGATAGCCATTGCACCCAATTTAATGGATAGCCAATGCGTCCAATTTAATAGATAGCCATGCGTCCAATTTAATGGATAGCCAATGCGTCCAATTTAATGGATAGCCAATGCGTCCAATTTAATGGATAGCCAATGCTCCCAATTTAATGGATAGCCATTGCACCCAATTTAATGGATAGCCAATGCGTCCAATTTAATGGATAGCGATGCGTCCAATTTAATGGATAGCCATTGCACCTAATTTAATGGATAGCCAATGCGCCCAATTTATGATGCTCGTAATCTACCGTACTAAAACAGTGTATGGTATATGTCGCATGCCTTAGTAGCATTGGTTCTAGGACATGCCGGTTTCCTCGCGAGATTTTCCTTTACCGTTTAAAGAGCATTGGTGATGAGTGACAACACATAAAGCCTGTCTGGTTTCGAACCCACGACCTTGGTCGGACTAGGCCATCACCACTCTGGATAAGTTTAATACAAACAACATACATTGAGGTGTGTTGTTGTTACAAAAAACTTATATGTATGTATTTGATAAGTTTAACTAATTATTAACTTGTTTATAAATGTCATACTAATTAATATAGTATAATAATTAATATAGTATATTACATTTACATTAGTCCCACATTAAAGTTAGTACCTACTTGCAACTCAGTACCCTGTGAACTAATTTATTTATTCGTTAATAAGCAGGCCTCTTCACTATATCCAACTTATTCCAATTTAAAAATTGCAAAATTGTCAAACAGTATTTACATATCTTGTTTATTATTTAAGTGATTATTATATTTAATTATTTATATTTCCTTCCTCCTTTCATGTATGAGAGACTCTTTCTATAATATGTAATTTGTTGGTATTATTTAAAACCACCACTTGATCAAGTCACTAACACTTTTGAATTTTTTTTTTTTTAAAAAAAACGTCCCAAAGCGTAGTTCTCTATAAAGAGGAATGGACAAAAACTCCATGGACACTCTAGTTTCACTCTTATTGTTTACACAAACTTGATGACTACTAATATTCATATGGAAACTACAGACATACAAGTTCTATAAATGAACCTGACTAGAGTACCTTTCACAGCGCACTGTGTAGCTAAAGTTAACGCATCCCACAGACCTTTTGTACGAGTATAAGCTAAACGAGCCATAATTATGAAATAATACTGGCACACAGTCAGGTGGCAAATACGAGCAACAAACAGCAATATAAACTGCGACTTTATAGCTACATCAGAGAACATAGAGTATTATCTTGAGTGTACACTGACTGATGGTTTTCTCCTTATTGACATCCACAATTTGCAACGATAAGCCGTTGATCTATAACTTCTTCTCTATCAATCCTCAACGCAGCATGAAAACGTTAACTTTTACTTCCCTATAATTCAAGAGTAATTCTTGAATTAACGAACAGCCCCGTAAAGGCCTAATGTCCTTCATAAACTTTGCTCTGTTCGGGAGTAAAGTAAGTATCAAGTTCATCGATTGCAATCTGGAAGACGTCTGCTCCATCTGTGGCAGATACATCAGGAACATTATAAAATATTTGTTGCAGTTCTAAACCGCCAAAATCCATTAAGCTTGCCCATTTCTTCTTGCACTTACAATACCAGAAACATCGAGATAAATAACGTCTGGCTCCAACCGAAGGTTCTCCTTCGCAGTCGAACTTCTCAAGCATCAGTTACGACATGTTAATGTTATATCTGGAACCAGCCAGTTTATTGTTAGTTCAATATCAATTTAATGATCAGAAATATCTGCTCTTTTATCACGTCAATTTAATAACCATTATATACAATATATAATGCTGTTGAGGATATATTATTTCCTCTGAATAATGTCAAACGTTTACAATTGAATGACCAGCTATGCTGCTTCTATCTCATTATGTTGATATCAATTAAATGATCAGTATTAATGTATAAGTAAACTGCTTTACGAAAATGCAAAATAACTTTGTCATTTCTTTTGTGTCAATTAAATGACCAGGCACTAAGCCAGCTTACTTGCTTGATTGTGTTTGAAATTAATTCAAAATAACCACCAATCAAACACCTCTGCCTTTCTCTTCGAGAAATATAAGAATGATGTTTTGTCAAAATAACAGAATCACACATCTTCCGACTTAACGTAGCCGGCGGAATCTAAAAAGTTACTTGTTAGGTACACCTCTGCCTTACCCTTCGAGGATCCACTTCATACTTCACACTTCGAAAATCCACTAATCACTTTTTATGTATTTTTTTTTTCAATTAACCTCAATTATGATCACTTTAGCAATAGTTACTAATTACTAATAAAATAACCAAGTTAATCGTTCTTAAAACGTGTTATCAGTGCTGGTGCGTTCCAATGAGTCATAGCACATCTCAGCGTAAACAAGTGAGTTATTTTATAAGGCTATGTTGTCGCCTCCGTTATTTATGAAATTATTTCGAATATTCGAATCATAACGGCTGTTTAGTAATTCAAATAACTTAATAGTCTAAAATATAATAATTTAAGGTAAATAAGTTATTTTGGTAAATGTAAATGAGACTAAACTAAAAGTGTTGTGTAAACGCACTTTCTAATATTTCTCTACACCATACTAAGTATTATTTCACTGCAGGCACCAGTCTTTTTTTTTTTTTTTTTTTTTTTTTTTTTTTTTTTACGTTTTATTGATTTATCCTCGTCGCCAAATGTAGTGGCTACACTATAATCTGGTGTTTGGCTCGGCAACGCACCACCACGTCCTTACGGGTTGACGGTCGGACAACGACTGACTCCCACTCAGCCCTCGCCTTGTGACGTATGCGCTCGAGACAAATCATAAGTTTATCTACATACACTACAGTAAGTATTGGTTTACAATTAGTAAGTGTGACTGCTAGTGTGGGGTCTAGTTCAATTGCCAGGTCAAGCAAATGTTTTAAGGTTTTTCAATCAAAAATTGCTCGGAAGCAGACCGAGCAATTGAAACATGTAACTTTATAATAAAACCGCATACATTTGGGTTTTCTGTATTCTGCCTAATCTCTTGAAGTAAACAGAAATTATATTACTTTTAACTTAAGTTCTAAATACTTCTCTGCGAGTAGGAAATGCAATCTCGATCTCGCGAGATCGAGATCTCGCGAGATCTCGCCTTATTTTTTGAGATTAATCTCGAAGCATAAAATGACGAGATCTCGGCCGAGATTGACGAGATTGAATGGCGGCAGTCAGGGACGCATTACGCTCGCAATTTACGCTGATGATGTTTTATAAGGAGTTATTTCCAAAACCATTCATAAGCCTTGTTTCTTTTATATTTATTATTTTTGTACTCTAACATAGGTTCAACTTAAGTCTACTGATAAGTAGTTACTGTAACCGTTTACTACATTAATGATCCATGCTCTTAAATGAAAAATAAGAACGGTTTACTGCGCAATAAAGAGTCTATTTTTTGTTAAAATTCTTTACCGTGAGAGATGTTGTTAATTTTTATATCTTTATAAACCAAAGACTGGTAATTTTAATTTCAAAAACTTAATTGTGATTCGTATGTTCATTAATGGCTTAATTATTATTAATAGTAAATGATTACTAAATAAATGAGGGTTTTATTTTCCAATTCGTTCTGTATCTTACTCTCGTAATAAAGAAAACTAAGCTGTTTTCTTTGCGTTTTACTTACTTAAGAAAAACGATATTTTTTTAAATTTCAGCCGAGATCTCGAAATTCCCGAGATCTCGCGAGATTGACATTTCTAATCTCGCGAGATCTCGAATTTGCGATCTCGCCTCGAGATTGCATTCCCTATCTGCGAGTGCCTTCGCTGAGTTGATCATGTTCACGCTTCGGTCATGACATTCGTTTACTATTGAATGACAGATCGGACGCAGACCGTTCACATTACTCCTCAACGAACGGAAATCAAACTGAATCTCCGCTCCTTTATGGAAACTTGCTACCCAGTATATAACGCGAGGGGAAACTTATAGAAATACAATCCGCACTAAACTAAAAGAATATTCAAAATGATTTTCTATGCATGTACTTAGCAAACTCAAAGGTTATTTAACTGTGTGCTTTCTAAAACACTTGTGCAACAATAGTTCATTTGACATATCTTTACAGTTCGCATCCTCGAGAACGTGAAGCCTGTCCGACAAACTCACAAACAGGCAACCAGAACACAGACAACAGGTTTCATAGTCAAATTAATCACTAAATTCAATAGAAAAACTTTTTAATTCCATTAGCTTTTATTACATTTATTCAATTTAAAAATTACAACTCAATTACAGTGAGGCGTGCGAAATTACAATTGAACTTAAATATCATTATTATGGTTTAATAATGATCAATAAAATTTTAGTGTTATCATGTCTTAAACTAATTAATTGTATTTAGGGTAAACATTCATAAACTACCTAATAGTAGTTGATTGATCAATTTTTGTAACAAAATAATTTTATTTCAATCATCAAAAAGTCAAACTACCAACGTACACGTACATTTATTGTTGAGTGCCAGAATTGTACATTTTAACAGATTGTGTAAATGGTTTCAGAGAGCCAATCAGATTTCAACACCATCAACCTTCATTTGAGCCATGTGTTGCTCGTTATCGCTTGTTACAATGGACAGGTTTTGTAGCTACGAGCGCTAACGACCTGCACAATGCTGCTACACATGTACTAACAGATTTTTGTTTTGAATGTAAAATATATGTGTGTACGTATTGTGTTTCATTGAATTGCCGCGGAATTAATTGGGATTGTCTTTAAATTGCCATTCATTTAAGTAGGTTTAATCGAAGTAATTTTCAGTAGTAGTACTAGAAGTATTCCATAGCGGAGAACCACCGACCCATTAAAAGAAATCTTAAGATACTTTGAAACTTTTAACCGCTCGTATAACATTCTCATTTATGATAATACAACAGAGTTCTTATAAATAATAAATTGAAACTGGCCTGAACATCAAATTGAGTCGCTTAACAGAAGCTCAACCTGTTTTTTTTTTGTTTCAGTATCTACGTAATAATATTGAGTCCTTGAACAAATAAACTCGCCCAAAACTATTAGAAGTACGAACAGTGCGAGCTCACCGCTGCTGGCGGGACCACGTTTTTAAACAAATAAAATACATATATATTGTAACTAGATAATTCACAACACTTTTTATGTTGCAAATGATAAAGATTTTGATTTGCTTTTTAACTACTTTTTCAGACTTCTAATCCTTACTTCCTTATCCTTACTAATATTATAAAAGCGAAAGTGAGTTTGTTTGTTTGTTTGTTACCTCTTCACGCTTTAATGGCTACACCGATTTTGATGAATTTTGGTACAGAGATAGTTGGGAACCAGGAGACGGACATAGACTAATTTTTATTTTAAAAAACTGGGATGTGAGGGAGCAAGAGGGAAGAAAAGGGAAAACTTAGCGTTGCTATTACAAATCGATAAGGCGCAAGGGGAACTGTGTTACCTCGAATTTTAACGCGAGCGAAGCCGCGGGCAAAAGCTAGTCCTTAATAAATACCCCGTTGCTTGAAATCATTATCACGTTCTCAAGAACTTGTAGCTTCATTTACGTACGGTACATACACCATTGTACACTAACTATTACTTAGTGCACAATGTGCTAGTTGTTTTTGATTCCTCATTGTCTCATTGTACGTCGCTCTACGCTCAACAATAAACGTAAATCTTTAAAACGTATGTCCAGTGTGCGGGTGCACTTTAAGCGTCATATAGTGGAGCAGGTACTTAACAAATCTTATCGGCCGTCCGCGCCGCGCCGCTTGTCTCCATGGTAACGACAGATTTAATCAGAAACGAATCTTCTTTCATTTACAATCTCTAAATAATGGTCCGCCGTGCTCTTGTGATCCGATTACGACTTAAAAAAGAAAGAATTTGTTACGAAAACAAAGTAGGCTATACTCTTTGCAGATAATGCCAGACATTAAATCGAATTCATAAGAACATATACATTTTCCGCATAACGTTACTGAAAACTAACAAAAAAGAAAATATGTTTATTTGGCACATGTCACACGTACACACAACATAAAAAAAAAACCAAACACTACCTACTGACGTCTAAACCAACCTCTGTAACCAACGTATGTAACCAACGTTTGCCTGCATGACCTATGAATTGAAATAAGTGTATTTCTGTTGCTTGTTCATTACCACCTGTTACGTAGACGTATAATATTAGATAGAGCAGTCTCAGAACACTTGACAATTTTCATTTGTTTTGTGATGGAGACTTGGCATGTGAAATGAATAATAGGAGAACAAAAGTTACTGTAACTTCATTGTCCGCGTTACGCATGTCCTGCTTGTAACGTAGTGGTCAGTACATGCACTTGTTCACTGCACACTGTGTATTGCTCGTAAAACAAAGACTGCGCCAGACAAGATACGACAATATATACCTTAATCCCTTACAAGTTACTTACTTAATAAGCGTGTGAAATGATTAACACTCGCTCTTGCTTCTTGGTTGTGATTTACATTAAATCCATTACGCGATGAGTGGCGCCTTGACCGACTCATATATACAGCGGGCGGTTAATGTATTGCAAACATTTGCCCTTTTTGTGTTTCTTTACATCTGTGACTTGTACCTGCTTTCTGTGCAAATAAAGATTTATTCGATTCTACATTGCACTGACGCATTTTACCCTACGCTCTAAAGTAACCGCAAACACAATCAAGTTTAATGAAACCATTTGTGACCCTTGCACCGTATGGTCGCGCGTTGTGTCCGCTTGTGTGCGCATGTCGCGACCGCAGTCAAGTCGCAGCTTGTTTACACGCACACGCACACGCACACGCACACGCACACGCACACGCACACGCACACGCACACGCACAGGGGCTCTTCACATTACGGAACAATACGAGACTGAAACTTCTCCGTACTTTTGTCTCCAGTTATTTCGAGAGTTCCGACCAGAGGACGCCACCCCAATCCTATAGTATACTGGCGCCGCCTGTTTGTCTGTATGTACGACTCTATATGTAAGGGGCAGTACCTGCACAAGTGCACAGTGTGTCTGAGGGCTCAGTCGTGGCAAATAATAATCCTATGTGTGTACTCTGTTGGTTCGGAACAAAATTACTATATCTTTTTTTATTATTATTTACAACAAACTCGCAACAGGCCGACTCGCGTTGTAGGCGCCTACCAGACATCACATAATAGTAGATCTTTCGCTAAATCTTCCACTAACTTTTACCAAAGCCACAGAAACCAGAGGCAAACCTCCAAGTACAAGTACTCAAAGAGATGGATGAAGTGCCCTCAGCGGAGGAGAGGGGGAGGGAGGGAGGGGTTCGTGACATTTGCATAAAGTTAAGCAGCCGATGTTTTAATCAGACATTTTACTACGCAACGTTTAACAACTGGACACGCAAGAATAAACTTTATAACATTTGTTACAAGGTTTAATTTGCTACAAGAAGTTTAATCTGTATTTAAATAAGTGGATAATTTGTATTTACAATAGGTCATTTAAAGCTTTTACATTCTTTTTTAAGATTATTCGTTGGGGCACAAAGGTTGCCTTGAATCCACTCAAGTGATAAGATCAGCCTCAAGAGGGCGCGTTAATGACTATCAATTAATATAACGTCAAACTCTACAATTAGTGATTGTTTATGTACTGTAAAACAAACATTTACAAATACAAGCACAAAGAGATTTTTATAGCGGAAACAACTTTTTTTGAAGGGCGTTATGTGATTTTGCGCTTTTTTGTTTGAAAAAATTTTGATTCTTCAATATAATTACTCTGAGCGCAGAAGACCCGTGCTATGCACGACGTGCGATACCATGTTCCATAACATAACATCAAGCCTGAAATCTAAAAATGAAATGTACCTAAAAGTATACCCACATGTTGCCTGTCCCATGTTATACAATATGTGCCTACTGCCACCAACTGGCCACAAGTCCACTCTCTAAGCACAACAACACTTTCCTCGATACGGAGATCAAACGTCAGTTTTACAAGAGGACCTCTTGCTCTGAAGTAGCGCCTCCTGCCACTAGATCAGCGAGGACCTTCTCTAAACACGTCGCACATTACAGTATACCACAGTTTACTTCACCTCTTTGCGTTCGTTCTAGAATTCCATTACTCCTTATTATAGCGTTTTGTCACGTTCGGGAGCGGCGATTATCGACCACTACAATCTGAACCTTACTGCTCTGATATACGGCACTTATTGGTTTGAAGTGCGTTTTAATTTACATGTAAATAACGCCGAGCGATTTATATCAATAGGGTATTGATAAGAAACTTATGAATTATTATAATGGTGGGATTCATAGCGCGTAGGCGGCGCGTGGCGTCGTAGAAGCGCTACGTGACTACGAATCTCGTAGCACAGCGCAGCCGTCGTCTGAACAGTTGACGTCATCTCCTAATTTCGTTACTTTTCTACTCTTTATTTTAGGTTTTATCTTGGTTATGTCGAATAGATTTCATCTGTTTTTTTTTTATATCAATATCTGCCAGCCAGTCCGAATTACGAAGATATTTCATTGAGAAAGTTTGTATGTAGGCTAAGTATTACTTACAGTCTGTATAAGTTCAATATTGTCGACTTAGCTCTGTGAGGTCGCGCCGAGCAGGGCGCTGGCATTTAATTAAGGCTGCTCGGACTGTGCTCTGTCGGTACTCGTGTATCAGCTGATATTACTTGTAACGTTACGCATGACTTCTTTCACTTTGACATAACTAGATATAATTATATAAACTAATAACAAGCAAACTGTAATATTGTTTGTTTGATCTGTTGCTCACAGATTGGTATTTTGCTCCTGACTGAATGACTTCTTAATTAAGCTTTTATCAAATATCGTGTAGGAACTAAATAGTTAACTACAAATATGAGGTATGTTTAACGTATTATAACATCCAGCCTGTAGTACTCGCTGGTTGTGCTAAGTTGTGAGTACAGCTACAATTGGCTTCATTTCACCTCATACGTTTCAGTTCAATGAAAGCCTGTTGCTACAGACCACGCACTGATCCGGGTAACGGCCTGACTTTCAGAAAGAAATACTCAACCTGGAAAAAGAAATCGTATTGCGCCGACCGCACATAGAATGGGACAAGGGCAGGAAAGGTGATCACATCTTTGACAATTATTTTAGAAAGAAGGTACATTGTGGCAAACTGGTATTTAACTATACTATTGGGTACATTAGAAACCGACCCCAACATAGTCGGGAGAATACTTTGCAGATGATATGCACTGTGAATAAAATGGTGTCTTCTATTAAATGACCTGGAGAGGTGCTGTATCCACAGGAGATGGAACAATTAAAGCTGTTACAGTATCAGTTAATCATTAATCATTAACTTCTGCTGTTGAAATAATCTTACCTGTTCAAAACTCTCTCGAAGCTATTGACAGTTAACAGAACAAGTTTAACCCGTAAATGATCGCTACAGAGCCAAGTTGTCGAACACTGTTTAACGATATATAGCGATTGGTTTCGCGAACCCTAATTAATTGATAAAGTTAAACGATTTACCAGATTGCTTATTCATATGCAACATTATATTGGATCAAATAATTTTACAAGGCCAAATGTGTAATAATAGGAATTGGTTAAAGAACACGCGGATCAGTCAGAACAGTCGGACAATATACTTTTTAACATTATGCTTAATGACTTCTGTGAAAGATTAATTGATAATAAGAAAGAAGTTGTTATGTAAAAATTATGTAAACACAAGCTTATTAGAACAGACGACTCTGCTACATTGATCTAGTGATGAACATTTATTTTGGCGTGACTTTAATGGAAACTAACGCCGCCATCTGTGTCATTAAAAACGTTTTCAACAATTTCCCAACAGTGACTAGCTCTCAATATCATTGAAACGCCAGATAAGCCATGTCGCACCGCGGAGGCACTACACCGGGGGGAAAACCCGCTGCCGCGGCAAGTTGCCGCTCGGCGGGCAAACCTCCGGTGCGATCTCATGGTGGCATGGAGAGAGCGACTGTCGCAACCCCGTGCAGGGCACGCCACAATAGCGGCGGTAAGTCCCCTCTTTGAGGAGTGGCTGGAGAGGCGTCCTCACCTACCGCCTGACGCAGGTCCTCACCGGACACGGAAGTTTCGGGAGGTTCCTGCACATCATCGGGCGGGAGGAAGCGCCCGGGTGTCACCATTGTGACGATCGCCCTGAGGACACGGTGGAGCACACAGTGGCGATCTGCCCAGCGTGGGCGGAGCACCGCCGTGCCCTCGTAGAGGCGATCGGCGGCGGCGATCTCTCGCGTCCGGCCCTGGTTCAGGCCATGGTCCGGAGCGAGAGGGAATGGGAAGCGGTCACCACCTTCTGCGAAGCAGTAATGCTAGCAAAAGAGGTGGCCGGGCGTTTGAGGGAGAGAACATCTGCCCAACCCAGCCGCCGCGGGAGACGCCCAGGGCGCCGGGCGCCGCGAGACGACTTCCGGCCACCGTAGATGCGGGCCTGTGGGCGGTGAGCAATGGGTAGTTCACCGTCCGTCCGTCGATTGACGACAGGCCGTGTCGACGGCGCGTTCGTGTTTCACGCGCGCCTCAAAGAGAGTCAGCAAAGCAGAGGGGCTTGCCAGAGCCTCCGCCTGCCGGGGTTGCGGGTTGTTCGAAAGAGATACCGCGGCCTCGGAACGTAAAGGGCAATAGAAGGAACATGGGTGGGTTTTAGTCAGTACAAGTCTGACATGCCCCCCCGCTCCGCCCAGAGCGGGGGAAGCCATTGGATGATTTCCCACCCGAAAAAAAAAAAAAAAAAAAAAAAGCCATGTCGCACAATAACTGAAGCAGACATTTTTACAGAGGAGCGCTGTTCATACACATTAGCTTCAGTTCTGTACCCGAGTGATTACAGAATGGTGGTAATAAAAACGAGTTAAAATTAGAAAATAGTTTATGATGGACAAATAACTAAGTTTTATGTACAAAATATCTACTATCCTTAATCGAGAGTCGAAAAGCAGTATATAAAAAAGGATATCTTATTATATTTTCTTATCATCTTACTGTTTGAAACATCTCTCATCAGTTCCTAAAGTACCTTTTTACAAGGATTCTATTTCTACATGTGTATTTATTTTGGCTTGCGAACAGGCTTTGGGAACAGTCAGTTATAAAAATCTTAGTCAGTTCCTAGTTGCTAATATGTACGGAATATTATAGATGTCCATAGAGTTTTTGCATCGTCGGATTCATAAACTCTTGTTATTCCAAACGGCACTGACTTGAGACCGAATCCAGGTTAACTGCAAGTTTTCTCACCAATTCCCCGGTGATAAAGTTGGAAGTTTTATAGTTGCTTCTACTTCCTGAGGTGTGTTCATGTGAACTTAGCTGGCGTCGGGGTGGAAATGGATTCGATGAAGGTATCATGCAGTATATTGTAGAGATATTCAAATATACATGTTGGAGGTTTTTTTTTAAATATTAACTTACGTATTTTACAAAAGCATTAAGAAAACATTCACACAGTTCATCCATCGTTTCTATGGTATCTTGTAGTCTCACCATTCCTTTCAAATAATAAAATCTGTTAAACTCAGGAGAATAGTGGGTTTCACGGTTTAAAACTGTATGTACCAAGTGCACTTTAGTTCGCACTCCGTCTGTTATTGCCCTGTTAACTGTGAAATCTCACAGCGTCGGGACTGTACTGTGTAACTGTACGTCCTGCCACGTGGTATGCGGGGGTGCCTTGTACGGGAACGTTAGGGTCTGTCTGTTGTTTCAACCCAATTACCTATTCAAGTCTAAATTATTACGGTAGACCATATGCACCACAATACACAAGTAACAGCGCTAAAATAATGTAAAACAGTTGTTTCTGACAACTCGAAACTTTTGTCAGACTAAGAGTTAACATTGCGATACAAAATTGAAATGATTAAAGCTATCCATGTAAATGTAGAATGCAAAACACCGAATTCTAATATCTATGTTCAGTGGCTGTTGGTATAGGTAAGTAAATAGAGGAACAACACAGTAATGTTCTCACAACATTATGTTTTGTATTGTTGTGTGCATAAACAGAAAATATTAGTGTGCCCTCCCCCCCCCCCCCCCCCCGGGGCGTCCCTACGGACCAAACTAACCGACGGGCCCTAATTGAATCACATCAAATAACCTCTCATTGTGACCATTGATACCTTACTGTAATAGTTTATTTAGGTTACAAGGTCCAGATAGTAATCAGTTAATGTAATTTATCTCGAAATATGCGATGCATGTAAAAGCAAACGTCGTAATACATTGGCCGTCCGCTCTGTGTGAGAGTCGGCCACGAGGCAATTCATCGCGTAATGGATTAGAATGTAAATCATCAGTAAGGCGTACAAGACGGCGTCGTTTGACTTACTAAAACAAAATAGGTTTTTTTCAGCATCAATAACGTTTAATGGGGAGTAAAAGTTATAAACGAAGTACGTCAAGTATAGTATTTAAGAGAGCCTAGAGCCTGCCCAGTGTTAAAAGTTTTTTTTTAGCTTTTTATAGGGTTTAGCATTTTTAACCTTTTGTCATAATAATTGCGTACTTTTTTTGGGTCGGGGGTGTTTTTAATTTTTTTTCTCATTTATTGCAATGGTGGTTTTCAAAGCAAATTCAATTATAGTGATTAATGACAAAAATACTTTTCGTGCTATCATTAAATTTCTCCGTATGTGTATTGAAAAACGTTTTTTGTGTACGTGGGAATTCAGCACTGGTGTTCTCGACTCCATAACCCTGTGAACTCCGCCTCGAACGCAATAGTCTCCCCACTTGAATCAAATGTACTATTTCCGAATTGATGCTTATTAAGGACACGATATAATTAAGCCTGCAAAAAGCTCCGTACTAGTTGACGGTACTGTAATGTCCACAAGTCTTCGCCCAAAGCATGAAGGGTAAGAATGACACTAATTAAGGATGACAGGAGACGCAGCACGAGCTGCAGTTCGACACTTTATTTCACCTGAAATACATTAAATATTCAAAAAGCCAGAATTTATCTTCTTCATTCGTGTTTTAGCCCAGAGGTGTCTATTTTTAAGGTAATTCAGTCACCCGAGCGTTTTTTTGCGCAGATAGTTATTAACTAGCTCTCTCCAATATTCAATTTCTGGTGATAATAGCGATGGGATTTCGAAGTTCTCCTTTGAACACAAGCGTATTGTCTGATCTTTTCTTTTTTAAGAAGACTTTTACTTTATTAAGTCACTATTAAGATAAATCACAAAAACGGCTAAATTAATGAAAATAGAAAGTGACCAAAAAGGGTTTCCCAATAATATTTCAATGCGTTGGATACCAACGTGCGTGTGTCTCTCGGGACCACACGCTACAATTTATTTGATTCTTAAGAGTTTATTAGAGAAGGGCCAAAGTGTTAGTCCCTTTTCGTGTCAGTGCGTGCGTGTATGAAGAGGTTTGCCTTTATATTATGACCCACGATATAAAAATCATTAAAATGGGATTAGATGAACTAATATATTGATAACTTTAAGTATTAAAACTCAACATAACCTTTTTTGTTTTTTACCTAACTCAACTGGTTCTGAAATGTAAATAGACAATACAAAAGTCTATACAAAGATTATTAATTAAATTGCAAATGAAATACATAAATAAGTAAGACATTTATGCGGCATAAATACAGTTCGCCTGTTATGAACCCATCACCCCTCCATCAGAATCGACTAGTTCACACGATTACTCTACATTCCTCCGAAATTTGTTTCAACAATAGAAACTCGCGCGCCATAGAGCGCGGTCAGTCGCCCTCGCATGCATTACGACTGCTGGGCTATTGGGACTAGTTCAGGTAGGTATGCTTAATCGCCCTCACAAATACATTGTCACTCTTGACAATTTACTGCAATAAATAAAAAAGGTTGTAAATATGTAATTCTGTAATCAACTAGACCAAAAGGCTTAGACAAGCGGCGATCGATCAGACATCGTTTTGCTATACTAAAACGATTTCAAAAGAATAAACTAATTGGCATTTGGCTGAAATGCATACCATTAAAGTAGTTATGTCAATCCAATAACTTTCACTTTTACATCATCGTTAAGGCTGATAGAAAGCCACCATTTAAAATGACATAATTGAGTAATAAAACAGTTTCGAGGCGCACTACACTGTACAGTACACTGCCTGTCCAATGATTGTCACGGCTCAATGAATTCACAGCTATTCACAGAGAACCACTCAGCAGGTAGACGTGTGTACTCCTGTGTACTAATACACTATGGGACTATCTACCTGCAACAATCAATCTTAGTTATAAAAATTATAATTATTTATTAGCTGGATAAAAAAAATGCATAAGTATGTATGAGTAAATATAAATATGCATCTCTTTCCTGTGATTATCTTCAAAGAAAACATGTTACCGATTGGATTTTAATAGACTTAAGAGCGATAGAGCATGCAGTGGTGCCCCAGTGCAGTAGTGTCGGCGACGACGCTGACTTACAACTTAGGCTATGAGTAGAGACTCAAACAGACCTTTTACCGTGCGTTATTTACTTTACACTCACTGCTCTCGAAACAGTTATAGTAACCGTGAGGGAGCCGGCACTTCGATTGCGAGGAGGACGACGGCGCAATCAATCTCTCTCATAAGCGGCGGGCCACTGTCCCCGTGATTAACCGTGATTAATATCATTGTCTGTTATACTATTAAAGGAACATTGATGAGCTAATGACATGATTATGGTAATGATTATTAATATTAATCGGTATGTTCTTTTAATAATGATACAATATCCTTTTGAGATCATTCGTATTACTGGATACAATAATGTTGCGTTTATATTAATAATCGAATGGTATAATTATTATTTTGTGTTTGTAAATATTGTCATATGTAAATGAAAAATGGACTAAACCCTTAAATTAATATAATTTCAAATTTATACTGATGTATTTTTGCAAAAGTGGGTTTGCGTACGTGATAC
Source organism: Ochropleura plecta (assembly GCA_905475445.1). NCBI lineage: Eukaryota > Metazoa > Arthropoda > Insecta > Lepidoptera > Noctuidae > Ochropleura > Ochropleura plecta. The sequence continues at coordinate 88,843 of FR997738.1, read as the reverse complement.
TTTAAAGATTTTGTGTTATTCAAAGCTTATTTTTAAGCCGCGCTTGCCTTGGTTGCGCACCCGTTACATACCGTTTTCCTCCGTGCCTCGGCAAGGACGCTAAGTTGTTGGTCCCGGCTGGCATATGCAAATCTTTGACAGTCGTTACAGGTACTTTGTGTCTTGAAAGTCTGACAACCAGTCTTACCAAAGGGTGTCGTATTACCCAGTATTAACTGAGCTGTGGAGGCCAGATAGGCAGTCATTCCATGTAAAATACTGGTTTTCAATTGCATCTGGTTAGACTGGAAACCGACCTCAACATAGTTGGGAAGAGGCTAGGCGTGGCAGCTGTGTTGAAAATAAAATAAAATCTGCTATTTTATTTTAATAGTTAGGCTGGTTAATTAAATTAAAAGACTTTTATCAATTGGGGTTGTTAACTAAATGAAAACAAAAACACATTGCACACCATCCAATAACGTGGAAATTCTACTAAAACAGATTCCACACTAGCATATTGTGGTGGTTTCATTAACATTCGATATTTACCGAATATCTCGAAAATTTGTCGTCGAATGTTAACAGATCAAGCATTATATTACATGCGCCGCTCTATTGATACTTGTTATTTACCATTCTGCGTATTGTCTTCACAATACTGTTCATAATAACGGCTGCTCCTCTAGGAATTGCGAGCGGTGGGGTATAGTGGGTCCCCCCCCCCTGCCGCAACTGAGATTCCGATAAATTGAAAGTAATTGTACATAATGTCTGCGGCGTTCGGGTCCAGGGGCCTTAGTCTGCTATTACAATGGTGTCAGAATGGTCGATCACTGATCGCATAATGGTTGATTTTGACATCTACTCCATACTAAACTTGTCAAAATCAACCATTATGCGATCAGTGATCGACCATTCTGACACCATTGTAATAGCAGACTAAGGCCCCTGGTCAATCGTATATATTTACCAAACAGTTCATGTTAAAAGCTTTTTAAATTGTTTGTTGGCTCTGTGTCGAGGGACACACTGACGGATCTATTGTTGTGATATAAGTTAGTCTGTGAGAGAACACCATCGTCGGCCAAACTCTTTTCGACCAACGTTATGTTGGGCGCCAGTCTGAATACCAATATTTTAAATGTAATGACTGTATGTTGAACCTCTTTAATATTATATCCCGATTTATGTGACTAACACGATCTATCTGTAAAAATACAAAACTTGATCTATTGGTCAGACCGAGATCACTTAAGTTTCACATTATGTAAACAAAGAAAAACGTCAATAATCTAGATAAGATGTGAGATGTAACTACCATAGACACCATAACATAGATAATAACAAGGAGAGTACCGGAGTACCGCGGAGGGCTCACACGCCATACATATGTTAAGCAGATCCAGGCGGATAATCTTATGATATGGATGTGGCGGGGGCTCTGGTGGAGTATACAACTCATACATTTCCTTGGTATAACATAAGTTAAAAATAAATAACGCTACTATGGGGCTACGCTACACTTACACTAGTTTGAATCTTTAACTAACTTTATTGTACAATTATATTAATAGCCATTCCGATCCCCTTTTCAGTTATAATAAACTAAGAAAAAACCATATATCTTTTGTAAAATCCTACTCGGTATGTGCTCAGCCTTTCCCTCATTACATCTGGATTGTTTGGCTTTCAGTGTAACCTGATGCAGCTGAATAACTTGTAACGACTGATACAATCCCACTGAAACAATCAATTTAAATAATAACACACCGGTAAATCAGTAATGTGTAAACAGAAATACGCCAAACAAAAGCAAACTATGAGATAAGTTTATATATTTTCATTGACATACATCCTAGGTCTCGGCTTGAGATAACAGCGTCGTCTCATGAACACACGCTACATGTTGATCCCGGTGACGCAATAACTGACACACACCACCAATCCCGGGATCCCAACAAGTCCCGGACGACGCACGATACCGTTTAAAGTGATCGCGGAACCGAATGTTAATGTTCTTCCTTGTGCCACTGGGATTTCTTTACGAGCTGGGTAGGTATATAATGTACTGCTTGGTGTGTTTCAGTAGCGTAACACAAAGCATACAAGTTTTTAGTACGAGTGCGAAAATATTCTGACACTTCTTACTTGGTTTTATGTTGTTTCAATGTTGATTACTTACATACGAGTATCACATGTGTAACGATTATTTAAAATAAAATATGAACAAAAGAAGTTGATTATTTTTTACCGATTCAGATTTTTGCTACGCTGAGTGTTGCTACGCCGTAGACTCATCGTGGCTGCTACGAGATTTGACTGAAGTTGACTACTCAAATATGTAATATCAATTTTGAAACCCAGTATTTTAGTTTGGTAAGTGTTATTGGATAATTGTACGTTTGAAAATCTAATTCATGTTTGTATGAAGTTGGTGCGGTTGTAAGGTAATTGGTTTAAGTAGAGCTCGTGTGACGTGACGAGAGAGAGAGGTAAGTTGAAGAGATTATACGAGCAATAGTGTGGGTATTGCGCGTATGTATTTATAATTACTGAGGCTTTCAATCAAAGTATTCTCGTTATACCGTATTCAAAACTGTTTATCTATAGACAAATATTTTGTCTACAATTTGTTATTATATTGTTAAACAGGGAATCGGACATCACATTCAAAGATCATACAGAGACATTTTCAGTTACTTCAGTAAGTATTTGTATGGATGTGTCCGTACAGCTCTTTGTCCGATGCTTTTATAGAAACTGCTTTATAAATTAGTGTCCAAGTTACCGAATATCTGACGATAATGTATACTGGCCGGAATCCTACGTAATATAAGGTTTTATTACCGATATATAAACGCAAGGACAGCTGGATAAAGTCCTATTTATATCATCGTAGAGTTCGCTCTCCGCGGTATTCATTTGTAGTCCCAACGCTATCATCCGACCGTCACGGTCTGCGGCTGACCTAATTGTTGGCCGAGCGACTGATTGCTCGCTTGAGCCGCACAAAACAACCAAACAATTGCCGATGAGCTCCGAGCGAGCGGAGCAGAGTTGAACAGAGCGGTGACACTATTAGGTAATACTAAAGTACGGCCAACGAGAAGCGATACCAAATGTAAACAAAACCCATGCAAGGTCATTGGGAATAGCAGGGGTGCGTAACTTTTTAAAAGTTGGATTTATATAGTTTTAAAAATTATCTGGCAAATTGTAATAATACCAAAAGGATGGTCTATTTTTATAAATTTTATCATAATTTGAATTATTGTATAATGTAGATTTAAATTAAATAACGCGAATAATAATAATTTTCTGAATCTGTGTATGGCAACACACTTGCCTCCTGTTACATAGGGATTTGAAACAAATTAGTCGAAATGTGAGTGTTAATACCTCTGCCTGCCCCTTAGGGAATACAAGCGTGATGATATGTTATATTTATGGAAATAAGAATACAATTTTTTTGAGGAAATCCTTGTTTATTTAGTCAGACGCCGATTCTTCTGAGTCTGTAGAGTCAGAATCGGAGTCTGTAACACATATAATAAATTTATCCGTCACGTCATCTACAATAAAATCAAGTTTTAAAAACTTCTCTTCTTCTTTTCGAACGTGCTCCACACATTTCTTCCACCGATCAGGCGTGACTTTCGCCATACCCTCACCTAATAGTGCCTTAACTTTTTCAAATTGAAACGTAGTATTGTTTCTAGCTACGTGTCCTTTTACATCAGCCCAAATCAACTCAATGGGGTTTAATTCACAGTGATAAGGGGGGAGCCTTAGTACCTCGACCCCATATTTTTTTGCTAATTCGTCTACGACGTATAACTGATATTGGTTCTTCACCATCTTTACTTTATTTAACAATTGTATTTTTATTTCCTTTTCATCGAAACTAATTTTTTTGTCACGAAGCCACTGCTGAATGTTAGCCTTCAACCATGTTGAGCTGGGTGTTTTTTCCTGTCGCCTTGAGTGGTAAGGCGCGTTATCCATGACGACAACTGCATTCTCGCCTAATTTGGGCAATATCTTCTCAAACCAGCTTTCAAAATGTGCAGCATCCATTAATTCGTGATAGTCACCAGTGCCTTTGGATTCAAACACCCAGCTACCGTCTTCCACAAAACCATCCTCGTTTCCGATGTGGACTACGATTAGTCGCCGGCCCTTTGAGGTGGGATTCTTCGCACCTGTACTCAGACCATCCAAAAACGCTTGCCGTTTTGATTTTATTTCGGTGTCTACCCAAGTTTTATTAACAGTGTGACCTGAAAATAAAATACAGTATACAATTACACATAGGCAATATTACAAATAATAATCTTTCAGGCAGAAATACTTAGTTTTGATTTTGCGCCAAAAGATTTCTCTGAAGATAGAAACTCTCTGCGCTCAAGTATACTAACGCAAAAATTTTAAATTACTGACCTGCGTTCACCCATGTTTCATCCATGTAAAAAATACGCCGATTCTCCTCTCTATACTTCTTAATTTTATGTAAGTATTTTCGCCGCCACAATACGATATCGTCTCTATCAATCAGTGCATTATTTCTTTGCCTCTTAATATACTTAAACTTTAAATGTTTTAATATTTTTTGGAAAGTAGTTCTTTTGAAATTTGGCAGAGTATCGTCTTCATTGATATCTGAAAGTACTTTTTTCACTGTAGGAAGTTCTCCTTTAATAAAGAAAGCATGTACTTTTTTGCGTATGGCTGATTTAGTAAAACCATCAATTTTGTGACTAAACGTTGGTCTAGGTTTGGTGGTGACAGGAGAAGAAATTTCGCCGTGTTCTTTATAGTCCTTGAGGATTCTATATACAGATGCAACGCCGATACCTAAAATACTAGCTGCTTTCCTCGCCATCTCTTTTCTGTATGGGTATTTATCATTAGGCCAAGTTTCTTTAATATATTTGTAGGTATTCATAATCATATTTTTTTCATTCACAGTAAAACTAGTCACCTAAAATTAAAAATCAAATTAAAATAATATTCATACTTTAAACACATGCATCTTTAATAAATTAAAAAACTTTTATTATTACAGTTGTTGTTTTATAACTTTAAGATAACTTTAAAGTACACTCCCAACCAAAACTACTAAACAATATTCTTATCTATCAGCTAAAACCCAAATATCTATGCAAACGGTAAAAGGTTTCCTATACATACCTTCGGTCGTTTCTTTTTTGGGGAAGTAAAATCTGTTGATTTATCTCTCGACGTACTTGGTTGTAGCTCCATCATTTACCACTCTTAATAAAAACTAACAATGATCAACAAAACAAAATATACCTAATAACAATAATTAAATAAACAACAAAATAATACCAAAACTTTAACAATTAACTTGTGTCACCACGAGCGCGTTCCGAAACAGAATGAATCTAAAATGGCCGCCCGAATGTTGGCGAACCCGTCTTAACGTTGTCATGTTTTTGCCGGGAGAACGAGACATTACGTCAAAGGCACAAGATGGAAAGAGATAAATATTAGATTGTCAACGCCACAGTTGTTTTTTAGGTTAATGACCTTTCGTATCGCTGCTAGGTGGCCTTATTTTATAGCGGTAGCGTAGAGTCATTAGCTACATTCTCATTATTTACTTTCTTTACTCAATACTCAATACTCAATATCTTTATTGCTTTACCATAATGTGTACTTAGGTGTTAGTTTATAATAATGAGATCATTATGGACCCTGTAGGGCACAGCAAAAGGGTAGAGGAGAGGAAGCTCTGTTTTATAATATAGTTGCTAGTTTTTACAATAAAATTATTTATAGAAATGTGTTTTCTTGTATATTTACATCTTTATTTTTATTATAATTCTGCTGATTTGTATGTGTAGGTATTACTGTGGTGGTGTGTACTTTTAAATGTTTTTTTTTTTGTATTTTAATAAGATTTTAAATTCAGTAATTTCAATATTTATTAAAATATTAGTTTATTGATTATTTGTAGTTGCTTAATTTATCAGTGGATTTATAATTTATGAATTATTAGTGTTATATTATTTATTATTTAAATATATCTATCAATTTCGTGGATGTCATTTATTGTTGTTGATTTGTTAATTATTATTGGATTCCTATATTATAAATGTATTTAAGCATGTCTTTAATTTCTTATTGATTATTATTAACTATTAATATTTTTAATTTATTTTTGATTATTATTAACTATTAATATTTTTAATTTATTTTGCCTAACTTAATGAAAATATATTACTATTAGTTTTTTTAGTTTTTTCAAAAATTTATTTAACTTTCTATTCTATTATATTATATTGCGTGATTATTATAAGAATTATATATGTATTGTATTTTATAGTGAATTATCTTTTATTTGTGGTTAATTAGAATGTCATGTATATTTATTATTAACTATTATTAGATTTATCAGCTAGATATTCGTCTATCGTATAATAGCATTTATTAATTAAGATTTTTTTTAATTTATTTAAAAATATATTAGTTTTATTTTCAAGTTTTATGTTATCTGGCAATTTATTGTATATTTTAATAGACATAGAATATGGACCAGAAGAGTGCAATTTTAGGCGGGAGAAAGGTAAATTTAGTCTATTTTTATGGCGTAAGGAGTATTTATTTTGTATTTCTTCCCTCGTGGTATAGGAATCTGGGTGTTTACGGACAAGTTTACATAATTCCAAAATATAAATGCTGGCTAATGTTAGTATATTGTGTTTTTTAAAGTATGGTTTGCAACTGACAGTTTGTTCTATGTTTGTTATAATTCGTATTAGCTTTTTTTGTAACGTAAATAGTGAGGGAGCTTCTGTACTGTTTCCCCATAATATGATGCCGTAGCTCAACCAAGCATGGGCATACGCATAGTATGTGGCAAGAGCGGTTTGCAGGTTTGTAGTCTTTTTAATTTCGCGCAGGGCGTATGAGAACTTTGAAATTTTTGTTTTAACTTTCTGTACATGTGCTTTCCAATTTAAATGTGTGTCAATAGTCAAACCGAGGAGAGTAAAATCGTTAACTGTTTCTAATTTGTGTTGATCATTATGTGTATAGTTAATATATATTTGACTTTTTTGTCTTTATAATTGTAGTCAGGAGATTGCTTAGAGCTAGACATTAATGTCTGTATGTTAGTGTGTTTTTATTGCTTGTTTGCCTAAAGTGAGTGAAATAAATATGTTTTTAAATGTGAAGTTCATAACGAGACTTTTTCGGTATTTTTTTGACCAGGAGTCACAACCTGCCATATTATACTGTACGTATACATTTAATACTCAATAACTTCATTGCTTTATCATAATGTGTACTTAGTTTTGACACTACAATGAAAATACCGGCCAAGTACGAGTCGGACAACAATATTTTTAACGCTCATTCAAATTTACTATTACAATTTATTTTTTTAAAACACGTTTTTAATAGACTGTACTTCTTCTTCTTCCACCATCTTTCTTCTTCCATCGGGAATCCAGGTACAAAAAGCGTCTCCAACTCACAGAGATTATTGTCTAAAAGACAGAGATCTATCTTTAGGAAAAAAGTTAGTCAAGTCCAGAATAAGCCACTTTTATTTAAGAAATTCGTGCAAACAAATAAGTACAAATAGTCTTCTACTCACTGAAAATTTCATCGTAAAACCGAGAATAGATTGGAGATTTTAGAACTGTTTGTGTTGAATGGACAACCGTTGCTGTATGTGTGTCGTGTCGGTATACTGGGAGACTAAACCTTCAAACTCAAATGAATATTCATCAATCACTCTCGCTGAGGTCTTTACGAATTTTAAAGTATGATTTGATTGTCTAGGCGTTATTTATAAAGTTAAAACAGTTCCGTACACGTAACGCTCACAGGCTCAACCAATCAGTATCAAGAAGTTGTATGATTAAATAATAAAGCATTAAACAACAGGCAGCGAAGTTACAAACTTCAGATGCAGACGGTCAAGCACGCAGCTTGCAGCTTCAGTTGCGCAAAGGTTTATTTGGCGTCTCAATGTTTTTTGTGTTTTTTTTGGAGGGACTATTTTTAACCGACTTCAAAAAAAGGTTGTCAATTCGTTGGAATCTTTTATGTATTTTCACCGATTACTTAAAGACGCCTAAACCGATTTGCAGAATTCTTTGATAGGGTATACTTCCCAGGTGGTCCCATTTCAATTTTATTAATATTGCTTACGTAGTTTATGAGTTATTGTCTATAATACGTATTCTTTTCTCTATGTCTATCTATATGGATGATCAGCTAATCGTTTAGTAATAATGGAAAATAAATACTCGATAAAAATGATGTGATATATATCATTATAAAAAACTTTAATTAATAAATTAAAGTACCGCACAGAACAAAACAATGGAATCCGGTCGGATCGATCAGTAAGTGTTGGAATAGTTTAGTTTATGATCTGTTTACAACGCGCGGGGTATGGCAGGGGTGGGGGGGGAGGGCGGACGGGGGAGGACTTTGATCCAGCAATTAACGTTGTTGTTGTTTGATTTGATATCTGATATTTGCCGCCGATATTGTATCGTTCATCACAAGTCTGGTATTCATTGCATTAGCTTGTAATTACTTGTTTCAAGTTGAATAAGTGTAAACTGCACAGCCAATTGCACATTTCGTATTTGTTTCAAAGTCCAGATCTAGGTCTAGTTGTCGCGATCAGCTCTTGAGCTCTTTGATTCGGGCAAAGTGTTATTGGGTTATACCCATCAAGAATTTCTCAGTAGCAGCCAAGGGGTCTGGATGTGTGTCCGATTGATGATAGTAGGCATCACGTGGGACTTAGACATAAATACTTTAACGAAATGTGGGTATACGAGGGTACCGAGGTGTGGTTCCACCTCTGTCTACCTCTTCGGGGCTTGCAAGCGTGATGTTACGTTATGTGCTTGTCTAAGTAGTTTAGCGACAACAGCCTGCAACAAATTATTTTCACGTAGCGGGACATGACAATAATTTGTTACACGTTGTTGTTAATTCGGAGCACGTTTTCATTTAATTGTGTTGGTACCAGTGATAAAGTTAAGGAGTTATTTTCGCTATTATTCCAACGTAAACTTTTTTGTTGTTAGTTAAAAAGCGTTGATCGTCACTTTTCAGGCGGGACTGTAGTCCCACTGGTTATTGCTTATAAGCAACTTATTTCGAAGCGTCGCTGTCGTAACACACTGCACGACGTTCGTTCGTTAAGTGAGGTAGTCATCATATTCCTCTCGGCAAACCTTTTTAATTGATACCTATAGTCATTAAAACGCATTAAAGTAAATAGTCCGCTAGCTTTGAGAGTCCGCCATATTAAATTTAGATTGTTCTCACATCGATAATCATACATTTCAGCTCAATCATAATCGTGAAGGGGCTCACATTGCTAAGATTGTTTACTTACTTACAGGTGAAAGTAAAGCCATGTAATGCGCGGAAACTCGGGATTTATTTCGAAACGATCGGATACCTAGTGCACGTGGGCTCCGCTGCGCTGCTCACCGCGCGGCGCTCGTCATATCGGTTACACTGGACTTTATTATTTCTGGTCATGAGCACGGTAAGCAGATGACATGTTTTGCGCGCTTTTCTTTCTAGGCACGGATGAAACTGGTTCGTATCTAGTACACCAGCGCCATCCGGTGGCGCTAGATGAACTTGGTGAAGCCGTGCCTGTAGGGGTGTCATGCAGACTGGAAGACAATTATCGGTGAGCTAGCGGCGCGCGGCGCGAGTAGATCACTAAACCATCCCGTTCTGCGATATGTACCTACTTAGCTATCTGTGACTACCTACCTACTAGCGTGTTATCATTGCTCGACCCATATTGTGTACACATGGAGTCCGAGTCTAACGGAGTATAGTAAGATGACGACACATTTTTGTATGTTTTTGTTAACTTTTCAAATTTCGCGTTTGTAACAGAATACATGTCGGTAACAAGCAACAGGTTCCATTCAGAAGGTGACTCTGTCCATCCTTAACTTACAGTTTTTAATGACGTTGATGTTATGATGAGATGGACGTTTTAGTATCCTTTTACATTACATCAATACTTACATATTAAACGTGATCTTTTCAAAGTAAGTAAGTATTAACCTGTTCCTTTCAGAACATAAAAACCTCTTACTATAAATATTGTTTTACGACCATTTTTCGAGACAACGTAGCTCTTGTATTAATTAGTTAATGCCAGTGATGGCAGGCTCAGCGTTTCTCCACAAACACGTGACATTGACAGCTCGCTTTATGTATGAGTCGGTCACGTGGTCACACATCGCGCAAAAGATTGGAATGTAAATCACAACTCATGAGTAAGAGCAAGTTTAGTGTTAATCATTTCACACGGTGGCATTATGTTAATAAGGTCTAAATTAGCTTATCATGTATGGAGCAGTAAGTGTTTTGTGTAATATACTGTTCGTAGTAAACAAGTGCATGTATTGAGCACGCAGTGCATCAAGCACGTGACCACCGGACATCCGACACCAACCAACACCTCTGTTAATTACTATGTCACGTAGGTAGTTACAGCTCTCCTGTCTGACATTACTAAGTACATACATAATTACTCAAAGTTTATCAGTGGTCTAAATTAGTGCGACAGGATCAGATACACAGTTTTAATGTCAATTTACACGCGATAAATATGGAAATTTGTAAGTCCAAGCGTTGATATCGTGCCTCCGCATCCGAGCACCGGATGCGGCAGCCATTGACGCGGAGCTATATGAGGGGTACAGAGCGGCGAAGACCGCCCTCCTAGAAGGTGACTTGCGGGCTAAAGACTTGGCCCGCGAGGAGATGCTGGAGTCTCTGGATGGAGATCCGTGGGGGCGCCCATACAAGATGGTGCGGGATAAACTCCGCACCAGGGCCCCCCCGCTGACGCAGAGTCTCCGGCCCCAACTAGTTGAGGATGTGGTGAGCGCTCTGTTCCCTTCGCGAGGGGAGCATGCTCCGCCGCTTGCGGTGCCACAAGCGGACCACGAGGACAACGACGACGACGACGTTCCGGAGGTGACTGGGGTAGACCTGAGAGTGGCGGTAGGCAGGCTGAAAGCCAAAAACACCGCCCCGGGACCCGATGGCTTGCACGGCAAAGCCTGGGTCCTGGTCCTGGAGGCTCTCGGGCCCCGACTACTAGGGCTCCTAAGCGCATGCTTGGAGAGGGGCCAGTTCCCACTTCGTTGGAAGACGGGGAAGCTGGTCCTCATACAGAAGCCGGGGCGCCCTGCGGACTCTCCGTCCGCATTCCGGCCCATTGTGCTGCTCGACGAGGTGGGCAAGCTCTTTGAAAGAGTAATTGCAAACCGCCTCGTCGGGCACCTTGTGGGGACGAGGCCGGATCTTGCGGAGCACCTGCAGTATGGTTTCCGCAAGGGGCGCTCGACGGTGGACGCCATCATGCGCGTGAGAGCCCTCACGACGCGTACAACTCCATGCCTTGGAGCTGCATCAGGGAGGCACTCCTATACCACCGGATGCCGACCTACCTTCGTCGTGTGGTCGGGGCATATCTATCTAGTCGGCGCGAGAGGGAATGGGAAGCGGTCACCTCCTTCTGCGAGGCAGTAATGCTAGCAAAGGAGATGACCGGGCGTTTGAGGGAGAGATCATCTACCCAACCCAACCGCCGCGGGAGACGCTCCGGGCGCCGGGCGCCGCGAGACGACTCCCGGTCACCGTAGATACGGGCCTGTGGACGGTGAGCAATGGGTAGCTCACCGTCCGTCCGTCGATTGACGACAGGCCGTGTCGACGGCGCGTTCGTGTTTCACGCGCGCCTCAAAGAGATGTCAGCAAAGCAGAGGGGCTAGCCAGAGCCTCCGCCTGCCGGGGTTGCGGGTTGTTCGAAAGAGATACCGCGGCCCCGGAACGTAAAGGGCAATAGAAGGAACATGGGTGGGTTTTAGTCAGTACAAGTCTGACATGCCCCCCCGCTCCGCCCAGAGCGGGGGAAGTCATTAGATGACTTCCCACCCGAAAAAAAAAAAAGCGTTGATATCGTTACGTGAGTGGAACCTACCCACGGACCGGCAGCTGAGAGCCAGACAGTTGCCAACTTATAGTTGATATCGTTACGTGAGTGGAACCTACCCACGGACCGGCAGCTGAGAGCCAGACAGTTGCCAACTTATAGTTGATATCGTTACGTGAGTGGAACCTACCCACGGACCGGCAGCTGAGAGCCAGACAGTTGCCAACTTATAGTTGATATCGTTACGTGAGTGGAACCTACCCACGGACCGGCAGCTGAGAGCCAGACAGTTGCCAACTTATAGTTGATATCGTTACGTGAGTGGAACCTACCCACGGACCGGCAGCTGAGAGCCAGACAGTTGCCAACTTATAGTTGATATCGTTACGTGAGTGGAACCTACCCACGGACCGGCAGCTGAGAGCCAGACAGTTGCCAACTTATAGTTGATATCGTTACGTGAGTGGAACCTACCCACGGACCGGCAGCTGAGAGCCAGACAGTTGCCAACTTATAGTTGATATCGTTACGTGAGTGGAACCTACCCACGGCCCGGCAGCTGAGAGCCAGACAGTTGCCAACTTATAGTTGATATCGTTACGTGAGTGGAACCTACCCACGGACCGGCAGCTGAGAGCCAGACAGTTGCCAACTTATAGTTGATATCGTTACGTGAGTGGAACCTACCCACGGACCGGCAGCTGAGAGCCAGACAGTTGCCAACTTATAATTGTCACCGACTGGGACTGTACTGCGAGGAACCTCTTACGTGTCGCACGTAGTAAGCTCATGTATAATGTAATACGCAGATTTTTCATATTTCATGTTTAATGCTTAAAAATGTGTAAAAGTTGAATACCTTTCTTGTAGATTTGCACATGTAAGAGCAATCTCAGGGAAGGTTAACTAGAATAATCGTATAATTTATATAGAATACTTGTTCACAACACTACCACTACTATTTATTGTTAAGTAAGATTCGTCAAGACACGCCAACTAATAACACGATAAAGTTTTACTCACAACTAGTTCGAAAGAGAGACTACTTTATAACTAGAACTTCGTTCACAATTAAACATGAACTCGAATGATCTCATGAAGTACAATGATTACATTCTGAATTGTATTACGATCAGTTTTATTAGATAAAGTGGAGCAATCCGCAATGTTTCAGATATTAACAAGTGATCTACATTCTAAACGGGTCTCTTCACGAACTGGTGAACGATCGCACTTTGACACAACTTTTCTGTTCGGCGCCGAGTTTAATGAGAACATACATTACGAGCGACTGGACACCCTCCAAGTTTGTAATATAATATGTGTGGCCAGATAATAGGTACTGTGAAGGATCACATATCGAAGTCAACAATAGGTCAAATCTAAAGTGAAATAATTTATTAAAAGGCAAATTTGAATGCATTTAATATAATAGAAGTAAGAGACATTCATCTCGTATAGGTACGTGTCAAATAACGAAGAACGTAAAGCTCGTGCCGAGCACCAGCTTTATCTGGACTTCAGCATCACAACTTTAACACATGGTCAATAATAGTGAACTGCAGAGGATATCCGTAAGCAATTTTGCTCTCTCTTATCTCTATCTATATCTATATATATATCTCTTACTTATATAAGAATTTATTGTTTTTGTGATAGACGTTAACCAGTAAATCTCTTGATCGGCATCAAGAGATTTCCAACGATACGATTTGCCAAATTATATTAAACAGTTAAAAAGTTATGAGGGAGCAGATGAACATACAAACATACCGGTCAAAATCACAACCCTCCTTTTTAGTTCGCCATTGTCGTGTAATTAAGGCAAATTGTCCTAGAACATCGAATTTATCCACTGTTGACTTAAAACTATTCAATAAACGTCTATTTGTAGACTAGCTTATTGTACCGCAATTGAATGAAACACAAAATGTGTATAAAAATCCTCTAAACTGAAATGAACCTGCTTGTATGTATGTGTGTACAGATCGTTAGCACTCAATGTACAAACGAAGGTCATTTTAACAAGCGATTACGAGCAACACATGTTGCATCGCTGTTATCGGGTAATGAATGCCGACCGTTTTCCGTCTCATTTACTTTTTTTAACATATGGGAAATCATCAAATAACTTCCCCCGCTCTGGGTGGCGCTGGGAAGAGTGTCAGACTTTTACTGGCTAAAGCTCACCCAGGTTTTAGTCAGTAAAAGTCTGGCGAAAGAGATACTGTGGGGTATCTCTTTCGAACAACCCGCAACCCCGGCTGGCAGTGGCCGTGGCAGGCCCCTCTGCTTTGCTGACATCTCTTAGAGCGCGCGTGAAATACTAACGCGCCTTTGACAGGGCTCATTGGTTTTCTATACACAGTTAAACAATTTGTTGAGTATACAATTCTGTTAGTTTTATCTGCATTCAAAAAATCCCAGATTAATACTTGTTAAGATTGCAGAATTAGATAGATAGATAGATAGAATATTCTTTATTATGTACACCATACAAATGACAAGAATAACAGTAAACAACTTAGTTCATACGGTGACATTGATCCTTTGTGTATTTTTGATGCAATGATAAAACATTATTAATAACACGTATGTAATCGTCGAAGGGCCGAAGTGTTTAGAGAACAACACGTATTGCAATGACCATAACTAGACTGCGGTAGGCAGCTACTGAAAATTTATAAACAGAAAACCGAATAACATTTTGCTGAATCTAGAATTTGTACAAGTTTTTTTTTTAACACGATACCAGAACACATAGATACCGTCCATGTGTGAGCAGGTACGCGAGCCACAACATACACAGTCGCAGCGCAGTGTTGACTTGTCGCGCTAACAGCGCCTGTCAAGTGGTTGATCTGGTAATGAGGTGCGGCAACAGGTAGCTCCATCTGCCGCGACCCTCACACGACACAGTGCGCAAGACAGAAGTATCACTCCGTTAAAAGTTAAAAGATTGAATACAAATTTATTTCAGGGATTATTGTGTAGGTACTCGGTCACCTCGCTCTCACCTTATATTACTGCTGCCACACACCACAAATTCATTCACTGACAAACAAAGCATTGTATAATCCGCTCTAAAAATGGAATTGAACTCAAGAATTCACACAACAATAAAATAGCAATTTTTTTTTTCAATTTATCCACTAACGGGTTTTAATAGGAGCTGTGAGTTACAAAAAGGGTAAGATGAGCAGAACATTTGATATCCAGCGGCGATGGAACACGGCGAGTATCACCAAGTCCAAACGAAGAGAGCAAGCTTTATAATGATCTAGAAATTCGTAAAACACGACCAAGCAGGGCGAGAATTCTTTGAAAACTTTTTATTTGTAAAAACATTTGGGCAATTTGACTAGAAATCAAATATACCACACATTGAATTTAATTATTCATCCTGGTTATTTGTATTTTGACACAATCTTTAATTAAACTTTTTTTTATGAAGGTAGTGACCCGCGGTGAGTAATAGTTCTTTAAATAAATCAAGAAATAAACAACAACAGAAGTGCGGCTGAACATGCAACGCTTTCTCAACTGAAGTCTAGTAAGTGTGTCAGTTGTAACATTATAAGTTTTCGCGATATAAATAGCATTCGGTCTAAATGTTACAACCTGTAGTTATATGTACAGGTTGATTTGTTGTGATGCTGTTGTGTTGTGTTTTAGTTGTGTAGGTTGTGCAATGCGGCTGGTAAACAATCCCTTTGGAATTTAGTTTGCCTCCGAACATGTACATGTGGAAGTATTAAATAAAAAAAGTTTCGACAGCAAAATTACAATCCGGGTTTAATTTGACAAAAACGGCTTAGTTTGTTCACTGGTCAATTTTACACTGGGATTGAAACTTATAACGTGAAGAGTGACGAAATACTACCCCACACTGGGAGTTGCCCCACACTAGGAATGTCTCCTGTATCGTAGGTGCGTTTACAAACATTTAAACTCACATACACAAACAGCCAGACGCGGAATAACTATTTGTAGCCCCTACAAATATTTGTTCCGTGCGGGAATCGAACCCGCGACACGCAGCGCAGCAGTCAATCGCTCAGCCACTGCGCTAATCGTGTCGTATTTGTTAAAAGCTTTGTCCTGTATCATGGATGCTTGTATGCTTTTACAACTCATATACACAAACAGCCGGACCATCACCTGTAGGCCTTACAAATGTTTGTTCCGTACGGGCATCGAACCCGCAGCACGCAGTGCAGCAGCCAATTGCTCATTACGTTATTGTTTGGATTGGAAACCAGATTACAAATTCGGTAAACCATAGTAGTAGGGCAAAGGCGACCATTCCTAGACCTAATCCTATTGTGGACCAGTCCTGGGACGAGTCCAGCTCATTACACCACTCCATTGTGGACATGCCACGTTGACGTTTTCTGCCAATTCCTCCTCGAACATAATCATGCGACAGATCATTACAAGCACTCCAGTTCCATTTCGAGCTAGCACGTATGTTTGTACAAGTATCATTCATATCAGTAGACTAGAACGCAGTGAATCCAGTTAGTATCGTTGCCATTCCACACATCTCGTGTCCACACAGTATACACACTATGTACACATACTGACAGACACGCTGTGGGTATGTGTATGAACACAAGTGCGGTGCGTGTTCAATTTCACAGTGGGAGCACATCATTTGGAAGATTTTTGAATGAATTTTCGTGTCAGAGCTTGTTATATATTTGAGCCCCCGCTCACTTTAACGTAACTAATTGAACTTTATAAACTTCATTGATAGACACCACTTAGTAATTTTTACAACACCTAAAATTCAGACTGACTAAATAATAAAACCTCTGGGAAGAAAGTAGCTGCCTACATATCGCTACATAGCACTATTCGCGATAAGTCCGCCGTTGTACCATGTACGTTGTACCATGTACGTTGTACCATGTACGTTGTACCATGTACGTTGTACCATGTACGTTGTACCATGTACGTTGCACCATGTACGTTGTACCATGTACGTTGCACCATCTACATTGTACCATGTACATTGTACCATGTACATTGTACCATGTACATTGTACCATGTACATTGTACCATGTACATTGTACCATGTACGTTGTACCGTTTACGTTATGGTTTTTTTAAAAGAGCTTTGTAAATGTATAATTAAATAATTAAGTACCAAATTAGTAGTTATTTATACTTATAATATACAGAATTCTTAGAGTATATTATCAAGAACATGTCCTCGTCAACTCTAGATAGAAAGGTATAGAGGCTTTTGCCCAGTAGTGGGACGATACGGGCCGTAAATTAGCCCGTAGTTGGGAATATGAAAATAAAGTTATCATGAAAGGTTGAGAGGCAGCAAAATAAATCCAATATTGGTATCACAATACATTTAACACTCGGGTGGTAAAGTTAATCGAAGCTTTATATCGCATTTCATCGTTGGTCACATGAATCGGTTCGCACCCCCCCCCCCCCCTCTGCTCCAGTCGCCCCCCGAGCACGGCTTTGTGACGCCTGTATGAGAAACAAATCCAAATTGGACACGAACTGATCGGCGCCGCTATTCACTTAAACCAACAAATTAATTGCATGCAGTGTTATTGGTTTCGGCCAAATACTGTATGGGTTTTCAATTATTTGTATTTATTTGCTAGAAAATACTTTTAATGAGAATTGAACTACATAAATAATGATTTAACGAAAATATTACGAAATAAACGGAAAAAGCATAGGGTCTACTTTGAATGAATGACTTTTGACTTTCATTATGTTCTAGAGCCCAAACGAATGAGTACCTTTACAACCGTGGATGACAAACAGGCGGACAAAGGTAGAAGAAGCACACGCGCTCAATGCGCGCGGTGACAGGCTCCGCAAGATATGCCCGGCCGGGGAGTACAGCGAACTGCGCAACCACACCAGCTCTCCAGTCGAACAGATGAACACCGTGTGATTTTAGTCAGTAAGAGTCTGACAAACCCCTTCGCTATCTTAGAGTTCATGATACCCATGAGGATTTCCACACGAAAAGTGAGGCACGCGTATTGCGGCAGCAACCGCGAGCGCTGAAACAACAACAGCTTTCAACTATTTCGTAGTTTAAAAGAAGTTCAACTTCAACTCTTCATTAATGGCTTTGAAAAAAGTTGTTGGAAGCCCGAATATTCGAGTTAGGAATCACCTCGACTGCCACAAATAACATCCACTGAGCTCGTGCACACAATGTTGAGCCTTAGCTCTGCGGACATAACTTCAAGTTTATACTTAGTGCGTGTGGTCAACAACTTGTGCGCGGGGGTGAGGTAATCTGTCTCAAGTTACAGTGTGTAGGGTTTGAAGTGTTGGAGTCAAAGGATAATCACATTTGATAATATTAAATAGAGTCAGAGTTGGTGTCGTCCGATGTACCTGACAAGTCTTGTGGACGACGACATCGGATTAAAGTATTAACTGGTACTCATCTCGCATTTGTTATAAATCATAACTTTTGCACTTTGGTACTTATCACTTCATAGAAACAAACTATTTTAAGAAACAACAAAACCTAGAGTTTATTTGTTGTCTCAGTGTCAGCGTACATCCGTAACTAAGAGTAAACGTTTGAAGAGGTTACTTTAAACGTTTGACACTTGACGTTCCACTGATTTCGTTGGTATTACACAAATAAGGCAAAAGACAGGCAGGAGCCAATCTGCACGTAACGACAATATTGTATCGTTTGTCAATGAAAATGAATAAACTTTGAGTTTTAGAAAGACTATCACAGTCACAGGAGAGTACGCAAACAACACCACTTAGCAACAACAGGATATAAAATGTGCGCCCCATTAGCGATTTGTTACTGTACATGTTGTGTAGTGCGTGCGCGTGAGTCTGTGTGTAGCCTGGTAGCGGAGCACATGTGTCGTGTGCCATGCAACGCTACGGGAACGGGATCATATACTGATATTAAATGTTCTGCTTATTCCGGTCAAAGATAACACCTTACATGTATTAAGTTTGAGAGATCAGTGTTATGCTGACAACTACGGTTGCGGTTGGTGGTGCTAATTAAATAAACTGACACACCTTGGAGATAAACTGAGTTCTGAGAGAATCTTAACTTCATGTGATGAATTCGGTCTTTGTGAGATAACATAAAATTTGTTTATGTGTCAGATCCACTCAGAAGTTCTAAACTTCTGAGTTGATCTTAAATTATTAAGTTTAGTTGATTAAAATAATCTTTAGTTCATTGAACCTTTGTTTTCGGATGAGAAATCATCCGAAAACGCACATCGACAAACGTGTCGCTCTCATAGTTTGAGAGTACTTGGAGCGCGGCGAGCCTCGCTGTGCGCCACGTGTTCAGATATGTAACAATGATGTGATAACGACACCACTCACACCGACCAGTAACATAACATTACATTACACCACGCCAGTAATCTCTGAAGAATTAGGCAAACGTATACCCACTTGTACATCCACGTATCGCTAGTTGGCTCAATGCCGGTCCTGCTCCACAAGAATAGGGGTAAACTCATTGATTGGTATCCGAAGCTATAGTGGAAGCTGCAGAAGATTGAAAGACTATCTTTGCAATGTATAGAATCAATTCTCTAGTATTGTATAATTATTAAGCCCATATGTGAGTGCTATGTATTATTATTGACTTGACGAAGCCCTGGTGGTTGATAGTGTCATGCTCACTTAAATGTCTCGCTGATGGTGGCGGGTGTGTCGGGTCATTTAGCTCCCTTCAAAATAGTCGAGCTGAATGGGGCTGATCCATACGTCATGTTCGTGAACGGGCGCTGTCAGTTGGGACTGGTCATTGTTTTAGCTACCACGGTTCATTTTTAACTTATTTGGGATTAAATTTTGCTTTTTATTTGCTCTGGACGCTCTTACTGTGCACGTCTTTCTACATCGTTCTCACATATTTGTATAATCTCAACATGAATGATGTAAATACAATTTTGTAAAAAAATTATAATTTAAAAGAGTGTCCATGGAGTTTCTTGCCCATTCTTCTCCATAGAGATCAACGCTTTGGAATGGGCAACTACAGTACTTTCACAAGTTATTATGCCTTGTGACCGGGACTGTAGATTAGTTTTGTTTCTTGACATTCAAAAGTGCCTGTTATGGTCTAATTGAAATAAATGGTTTTGAGTTTGAGTTTGAGTTCAGTTTTCCATTGCATACAACAGATGCGACCCTATTGACATCAACCGGGGAATAATCAACCTCATGGCTGCTACCGAGAAGTTCTCCATGAAAACACTGTATAACACTGTCGCCCTGGGAGACGAGTGGACACAGTTTGCATCACCTCTTTGCGTTCGCTCTAGTATTTAATTGATCTTTGATATAGCGTTTAAGACATACGCAGTATTGTGAACCCTATCGGTTTGGGAGACGGTAGATAGTTACGTTGTACATAGATTAGATTTAATTTACGTGCAAATCGCGCGATCGATTTATATCAATAGAGTATTGGAGAATCTATACTATAATATTATAAAGCTGAAGAGTTTGTTTGTTTGTTTGTTTCTTTGTTTGAACGCGCTAATCTCAGGAACTACTGGTTCGAATTGAAAATTCTTTTTGTGTTGAATAGACCATTTATCGAGGAAGGCTTTAGGCTATATAACATCACGCTGCGACTAATAGGAGCGAAGAAACAATGGAAAATGTGAAAAAAACGGGGAAAATTATTCATCTTTGAGGGCTTCCGTTGCGTGCGCTGCGAAAACGGTTCAAGATATAAAAAAAATATGTAGAAAAGAATTATTCCTCTTGAAATGATCTAAAAAAATGTCTGTGACGATATATGTCTATCTTTTAAGATTAAGTCACTAGAACCGTTTTTATGGTAATCAAATTTGGTCAAAATTAATGCATGATTACCAATTATTTGTTAGAGTTGTTTCAACATAATAATATTAATCTTTATCCAAATAAATGTGTTGTTGATTAACAGTATTTAATTGTGAACAAAATTGTCTTTGACATCACTTAATTACAATGAACATCTTAGAAGATATTACAATTTTAAAATAACTCCGATATAAAATTCACACGCGCCGCATGATGTGCAAAACAAGACGCTGGGCATGGGCGAGGAGAGGCGTTGCTTGCGGGCGACGCGGAGGGGGGGTATAGCTCTACGATTGTCAAGGATAATATTTTGGTTCTAATAATTTCACAATTATTCATCATCTGCCTAGCCTTTTCCCAACTATGTTGGGGTCGGTTTCCAGTCTAACCGGATGCAGCTGAATATCAGTATTTTACATGGAGCGACTGCCTATCTGACCTCCACAACCAGTTAATACTGGGTAATACGATACCCCTTGGTAAGACTGGTTGTCAGACTTTTGGAACACTGACTACCTGTTACGACTGTCAAAGATCTACAAATGACAGCCGGGACCAACGGCTTAACGTGCTTTCCGAGGCACGGAGGAAACTCGGTATGTAACGGGTGGTCACTGGTCACCCATCCACAGACCAACCTAGGCAAGCGCGGCTTAACCTAAAGATCGACCCGAGCGGCTGCTATTATTTAGCCACGAGCTCCTTATGAGCAATTTTTTTTTTATAAATTTCACAATTATTAAAAAAAAATTGTAGATAATACCTGTAAATAGGTGTCATCTACATAATTATTCTTAGGGCTGTTTATTCAATAGTCAGATAACTTTTATCTGAGGAATAAAAATGGCGGTTTGACAGCTCATCTATAGAAAACATGTCAAACTGCTATTTTTATTCCTCAGATAAAAATTATCTGACTATTAAAAAATCAGCGCTTATTAGGTTAGGTTTTAGTTTAAGTACACAGTTAGTTAACCTTATATTTTACGTAAGTACCAAATACAGGTAACAATAATTAGGATCCTAATTATTAACCTTACGTTTGTTTTTTCTTGATTACGAGTTACGGTTTGGTTAAGTTTTCATTTCCTATTTTCTTTCTTCGTCACTATAATGCCTAGAAAAAGAACTCAGCTTTCTCGGCAGACTGTTACCGCAAAGCGGCTGCGAGCTTTGCGCAGCAGTGAAACAGAGAATGAAAATATGCATAGGTTGGCTACTCAACGAGGAATCAGTGAACAAAACCGTGCTAATGAATCGATCGTTGAACGTTCGCAGTATCTAGCCTCACAAAATTTCCGAACTTCGGCAAATCGTCAACGGGAAGCAAGCGCTGAACGTTTATCCTTACAAAATTTCCGAACTTCGGCAAACCGTCAACGGGAATCAAGCGCTGAACGTTTATCCTTACAAAATTTCCGAACTTTGATAAACCGAGAACGGGAATCAAGCGCTGAACGTTCTCAACGTTTAGCCTCACAGAGTTCTCGAACTTTGGTGAACCGACTACGGGAATCAAGCGCTGAACGTTCTCAACGTTTAGCCTCACAGAGTTCTCGAACTTTGGTGAACCGACTACGGGAATCAAGCGCTGAACGTTCTCAACGTTTAGCCTCACAGAGTTCTCGAACTTTGGTGAACCGACTACGGGAATCAAGCGCTGAACGTTCTCAACGTTTATCCTCACAGAATTCCGGAACTTGGGCTAAGACGCGGACAAAGTCGTGGGTAACAGTTATAATTATAAAGCTGAGGAGGTTGTTTGCAAAAATAAATATGATGCCCAAAATACTATTCCACGCGGACGAAGTCGCGGGCACAGCTAGTATTATGATGTATGGCGAGAGTCGTAGCGCGTAAGCGTCATAGCGGCGGTGCTACGTGGCCGCGGCGTAGCGCGTAGCACCGCGTCCATTCGATGATGCCATGTCGTCTGATTTATACATTTGTTTTTCTCTCTTTGTTTTAAGGAACCTTTATCTATTTACATGTCGCTCCAACCAAATGTGTAGTAGGCGACTTGTGTAACATTTTGTTTTTTAACAAACAAGATAACAAGGTTCCTCTGAGATAACAAGTTAAGCTTCCGGCAGTAAGTAGTGTGGGGTGAGGAGGAGCTTGGAGTGTGTTGCTTTCATTCGAGAGTGTTTGTGTAGTTGAACGCACTAAAGTATTAATTATTGTATAGCATAAGTAATTCGTCGGAAAAAATAAACGCATGTATTTAAAAAGTGTTGTGGTGTAAACACATACGTCGGGGGCTCTTCGGGGCTCCGTCGGGAAATAAACGTCGCCTCACAACCACACACAAGCACACACACATACGCGCATATATACTATTTATCCACAATAGCTGAAATAATTATTTGTTTATTTGTCAACGAGGATCGTGGGTTCGATTCCTAAGTTCAACAAGATTGTTCGGAATGTTCCCGCTGACTTCTCAGGAGCAGCCTGATCTCTAGTGTTATTGTAAAGGGCGGCTGATTTGCTTATTGTCTTCGTCGGCCCTTGAAGTGGCAATACCCGTACCGGACCGAAGCTTTTCATGTCACGTTCCACAGTATACGTTATGTGGTAAGAATAAGAATAATTTATTATTAAACCAGTGTTACAACATTTTTCTTAATCTAACATCATTACAAATAACGGTAACAAGTTCTATGTAGACAAAATTAGAAAACAATGGTCCCCAAACTAGGCTGCGCCTGTATCTTGGAGGCCGGAGTTGCGATAACTTTAAATTAAAACATTTATCTTTGTCGATGTGATGATTAGACATTTTGGCATTATGGAAGAATTAAATTATAAAATAAAATGAGAAAACAATAATGAAAATAAAATAATTCTGATGTTTAATAAAGGTGTGGGTGTGTGTTTGTGTGTGTGTTTGTGTGAAAGTGTGTGTGTGGGTGTATCAACAGGTATGTGTGGTGAAGGTTTAGCACAGATTAGGTGTGATTAACTGACAATGTCTTCAGTTTCGTCGTATGGTAGTGAAAGAAGCAAATTCTGGATCACTTTCTTGCATGAGACATCGTGTAGGCCTTTGATATCACAGCATTTGATTATTTTGTTATAAACTTAAATGTGAGAATAAAAGACTTGTTGAATTGGGAAGAGGGATGTGGAAAATGCGTTTGGATAGTATGTCTTGGTAATCAGGTCTGTTTTTAATGGATTTGTGAGTACGCTGTTACTTTGATTACTGCTCTTTGCGCTCTTTCTATTTCTATGAATGTGGTTTTGCCTGCACTGCGCCAGATTCAAATTCCATACTGGAGTACAGATTGGCATAGACCAAGGTGTACTGTTCGAAGAACCTTATAAGTCACGTAACTTCTTCATGATGTAAATAAGTTTAAAAAATAATAAATAACTAATTGTATTACATTATAATCATAATAGAATCCTCTTAGAATAAATATTACTAAAGGAATAGCTCTGAGTTAAATCTACTAACTATGCATTCAATTTAAAAATAATGTTTTCTACAGCAGCAGCTTTAACTTATTTACTAACGAAGAGTCCCGTAGGAACAGTTTGTTAGTAGTCCTCGTAGTGTTAGTACTAACGAGTTGGTCCTCCGAGCCCTCTAGCGGGCGGAGGGCGCGCGCTTGTTGATTGCATTCTGAGTGCCGTGACGTCAGCGACGGCTCAGAATGTAACTGTGACTCGTGAATTGTACGCATGCATTGTGCTAATCTGCTAAATACAAATACAGTGACCGAGTGTATTTTTTTATGAAGGTTGTGGATTATTTCAATTTTTTTATGTTATATTATTTTAATTGGAAAAGTAACATTCTTGCACTCTGACAGGTAACAAGCTGGACGACAAAAGTGTAACAATACTCGAATGGTGGACTTCGCTGAGTCAAGAGTAACCGAAAATAAAAACTTTTTAACAAAAAATTATTCCGACGAAAAGTGAAAAATAAAAACCTTTAAGTCTAGGTAAGCTCCAAAGTTAAAGTAGGAAATTAATTTCAAGTCGGCGCCAAATAAGCAAGAAAACTAATAACGCAAAACGGGAAATATTGACAGCTTTATTGATCGTCGATCATTGTATGTTGGCGCCGCCTCAAAATTAATTTCATACTTTAACTTTGGAGCTTACCTAGACTTAAAGGTTTATATTGAGGCGGCGCCAACATTCAACAATCATTGTATGATCGACGATCAATAAAGCTGTCAATATTTCCCGTTTTGCGTTATTAGTTTTCTTGCTTATTTGGCGCCGACTTGAAATTAATTTCATACTTTAACTTTGGAGCTTACCTAGACTTAAAGGTTTTTATTTTTCACTTTTCGTCGGTTTAATTTTTTGTTAAAAAGTTTTTATTGATCTATTTTTGGTTTTCTTTAACAGCATATTTGTTGTTGCTTAACTTAGTCTAATTTGTATTTAATGTTTGGTTGTTATTAAAATTCCAAATTTCTCGGCTTTTTTAAATCAAATATTGTTTTTTTGCTTTCTAGTTTCCTATTTTTGTCGATTTTTTTGTTGAAATCTACATCGTGCTCAATATTTGGGTGCTATTATTAGGAACCTACATTACTTGCTATTGCTATTTAAAAATCCTTGATAAGCGAAGATTGGCGTAAGCGTAAGGATGGTGCTTCGATAAGAATGTTCCTTACCGTCAAACAGGTTGACAAGTACTAAGATGACTACCAGGAATTCGAAACACCATGGCGTCCTTGGGATATCTCCAGATATTGTTGTACCTACCAAAACATCTGAAGAATTGTGGCGCCCATGAAAGCAAAGGAAATAGAGTGAAAGCGATGGGTGTGTTGCTGGATCTCTATTGATTGCAATTTTTAAAAGAATAAGTACTAAAATGTTTTTAACACATGATGTGGCCGGTAATTCTAAGCTGGGCCGTCACGGAACATAAACTGCAAGGGTCGGCCCTCGATAAAGCATGAATTGACCTAGCACTGAAAGTTTTAGCAAAATTATCAGATTTAGAACCAAATAAGGTGTTCATCTACCCGCATGATTTTCGCGCTGACTGAAATGCAGAGACTGAAAGGTTAACTCACTATGCCCTGCACATTATACAGATATTTAATTCTTGCCGTAATCTCTAAAACACACTTATTATGTTTTTTCAAATAAGGGCATCCGTCCGTCGATGAGACCCTTTTTTTTTGCGGATGGGAAATTATCAAATAACTTTCCCCGCTCTGGGTGGAGCGGGAGGGAGTGTCATACTTGTACTGACAAAAACCCACCTATATTCCTTCTATTGCCTTTTATGTTCCGATACCGTGCTCTTTCGAACAACTCGCAACCCTGCTTTGCTGACATCTCTTTAGGGAGGTAACCGCTTCCCATTTCCTCTCGCTTCGGACCATGGACTGAACCAGGGCCGGGGTAGATGGCACCCTTAACCCAATAAGGTCTAAAGTTGTCAATAAAGTTCAAGATATAAGCCCAACTGTTGGGAATCTATTGTAACTGTCTTCCGTTTCCACCGCCAGAGCTTCGATGAAAATTATAATCCAACAAGGTCAACAGTTCTCATCGACGTACATGAAATGAGCTTAAACACAATACAGCTGCTGTAAGCTATTGAGAACATCTAGGAAATACTTTCCGTCTCCATCATCACACCTTCTATGACCGTAATTCTCCAGCTAGCTGATAAGATCTCGTCAAGAGGCATGAAATGAGCCTAAACACGATATAGCTGCTGTAAACTGTTAAGAACGCCTTGCAAATACCTTCCGTCTCCATCGTTAGATCATCCATGACAGTCATTATCCAGCTTGGCTCAAAGATCTTTTTAAGGTGAATAAAAGAAGCCCAAACACAGAATAGCTGCTGTTAATCCATGCGGACGTCTTGCAATTGCATTCCGTCTCCATCGTCAGACCTTCAATGACAGCGCCAGCCTCCAGTAAGGTCTAAAGTTCTCGTCAACGTGAATGAAATGAGTTGAAACAGGATATATCGCTGCTTTAAACTGTTGAGTACCTCTTCCAAGTTGCAAGTGTTTTCCGTCTCCATCATCCATCACCAGATCTTTAAAACGTCGAAATGTCATCAGAACTACATAAATGTGCCAAATTTAAACAGAATCTGTTTACAATTGAAAATTCAGTGTGAAAAAAATCAATCACCCCCTATTTTCCCACCCTTAGGGGCGGATTTTTTTTTTCCTTAAAATGGGACCAACTTTGAAATATACTCTGTCCAATGAAAAAAGAATTTTTCAAATCGGACGTCGCAGTAAAAAGTTATGCGTGGTCATACATAAAAAAAAAAAATATACAGGTCGAATTGAGAACCTCCTTTTTTTCGTCGGTTTAAAAATACTTTTGTTTGCACGTTTTTGAACTCGAGTATTTTAAAGTATATCACTTAAGAATTTGTTTGCAATCACTTATTCTATTGTTTCCTTTTTTTGTTGTTGTTTTTTTTGCCTATGGAAAAATGATTTGTTATTTCCACTGAACGATTTAAATCTTTTGTAATCTTTAGGTTTTTTGTAGGTTTATAGAAGAATTGTTTTTTATAATGACAAGTTATTAATCTATATTGGTTTGTACGCTTTGCCTGGTTTGAGGGCAGCCTAAACTTTTTTAATTGACTTAAAAAACGGAGGCGGCTGTTTATTCGACTGTTTTTTTGTTTGTTTTTAATTGTAAAAGTATGAGCGATACTATTTGAGTGTACTGATGACAGAGTGTCAGCCGTTTCTCCGGCGGGACGTGATGAGTGCAGCGCACACGACACGTACCATCGTGTGATGAGTGCAGCGCACACGACACGTACCTTCGTGTAATGAGTGCAGCGCACACGACACGTACCATCGTGTGATGAGTGCAGCGCACACGACACGTACCATCGTGTGATGAGTGCAGCGCACACGACACGTACCATCGTGTGATCGAAGGTGACACGGCACTCTTGGTGTTTTTTGTTTCTACAAAAAGCCTTCCAAATGTTTAGGGCTTTTTAAATCCAAAAATCGCAATTCCTTCTTGTGTTTGAAATTTAGTGTTTGAAGTTTAGTTCAACTTCGATTACGATCATACCGACTATATGGGTAAATTGTTTGGGTCATGGTGAAGTTCTATAAAACAGATCCTCACTTAATTAAATTCCGATTCCCAATGATCACGCACCTTGTAGTTTGTGGTCAGTCTATGAATGGTTCCATCAATTAGCGTTATTATATTATGAGGTGCTCGATTAACATAATTGTGAAAATGATGAACTCACCGGGTCAACACTCACTCACGTCACTCTGCTTTGGCTTGTATCCATGAGTTTTGTAACACAACACATACGTTGAACGTACAGTACGGTACTCAACAAACATCACTTGTGACAAACCATCCTTGGAACACAAACTAGGAATATTAACGTTCTTTTAAAAGTTTCATGCACAGTTCGTTGTTAACTGAAATCTGCTTCACTGCTCAAATTAATAGAAAAATAAACAGGAAGAAGTCCTATCACAGGGTCTGACCTTGAAAGAGTTGCTTGTCTATGAGTTTTTGAAGAACTCTTCTGAATCCTACCACATTGTAACAGTGAAGAGGGTATATGAAAAAACGGTGGTATTTATAAAATACCTAGAACATAGAAAATGTGTGGCAGAAGGTAACGTTCGGACAATTGGCTCGTTTGAGCAGTGTTTGATTGTCCGTCAACAGGTAGCTGTGCCAGTTGTAGGAGTCTGTTAGTAGGGACTTACTTTTGAGGCTTCTTTAGCGGAATAGCGGTTACATATACACATTAAGCACACACAAACAAGCTAGGGAAGAATCTTGTCTAGCTAGAATGATGTCTGTGTTCCTAAACGATGAAAAATACTATAGATCGCTTTCTTGCAACATCACGCTATTGTTTATTGCACTAATGACACTATCTGATCAACACTCTGCCGCACCCGTCACGTTTATCTCACTGCTATTTATTACCTTAAGGACCAACATTTTCTGAAGAAACTTCCCTATCTCAAAACTTTTGTGAACTTAAAATCAACAAAAACAAACAAAATTCGGTTATAACTGTAATGAGTTCTATTCTAAAGTTTTTAAATCAATTCTCACAATAGAATATTAGTTAAAAACAGTTATGAAACAATTCCCGTCGATGTATGGCGTGGTGTGGGCGCTCAGCACGCGCCGCGCTCGCTCGCGGTCGGCTCCAGACTGCCGACAACCGGCGCGGCCTCCCTTCTCACACAACTCGCACACGATATTTGGTCCTGTTAGCTTTTGTTTGGCAGGATATTCCAGCAAGCTTAGTTAGTGCCACGCGAGCCTAAGGGGCAGGCGGTGCGGCTTCCACTGTTACGTACATGTACACTCTACAAGCAGCAACATATATATATATACCTAGGTACGGTCAACAAAACAGATGAAAAAACAGCCGCGTCCAATATCGTTGATTTGGAAACCAATGGACATCTTCATCTCAAATTTAGAAATCAGAAATATTTATTTGTGAAACATAGGTACAGTGGTTGGTCATGTTTCAGGGAAAAGTACGCTATGGTCAGCCTATTACAGGCATGCAAAAATAATGAAATGAATTACAAAATTTTACAATCAAATAAAAAGTTTCTCTTACTACCTAAATTATAAATTAATTACTTAGGCAATTTATGAAATATAACTGGTGCCATGTGAATGAACTTTTATACATTAAGGCATTATTTGTTTTTGGAATATACAGACCACTTTCGTCCCTTTTTGTTCGATTGAAAGCTTTAGCTCATTTATTTACGTTAACAGTCTAAAGATGCTAACATAAATAAATGAGGATGTTATTTCGCAAACATCACTACTTCAAATATGTATATTGTAGGTAGTGGTTCATTGATTGTTTTGGATTTTTTATTTGATACATATTCATCATATAATTAAATTAATTACTAAATATATACAACCTATAAATGTACACAAACTAATAATAAAAATATATACAAGTAAAAAATGGAAAATTACAGGGCGTCAAAAAATTCGTCCGTATCGCCGTCAACAGGTAAAGTGCCCAGAAGGCTGGCAGCATTACCGCGTTGGATGGCAATGCTTATTTTTTGTGCAAAAAACAGGCCAGCCCTCTGGTCACGAGAAGAATCGACCAACCGCTTGGCGATTTCTCGAAATACTACATGGGCACTCGGACCCCATGGCCCTAGTGTTTCAACCCCAAACGGCTCAAAAACATAATTACCAATCAAATTGTGATACTTGCGCCGTTTGAGGTTTTCAGCACCTGCAGCAGCAGCTCCAGCGCAACCCACCGTGCTAGGAACATGGGATGGTGCAAGGGTGTCGACACAAGTTGCATCCTACACCAAAGATCTACCCAACTTCCATGGCATTATGGTCATACCATCTGGTCTCTTTCCATCGACGCGTACCAGGTAGTGGTAGGATAATGTGCTTATTAAACAGAGGCACAAAACTTTGTTGGTTTTAAACCAAACATAGCTCGAATGCACGTAATGAACTATTTGTTTTCTATCAAATAAATTTACCTTTAATCGAAAATATCAATGGATTTCTAAAACAATAACTGACGAGCCTGGTTACTTATCTCTTTGGTTGACTGTACCTAACATCACGCCACGTCAGATAGTGAGCCGGAAATATGCATCCTTCAAAACAGGCCTGTTCTGACGTACGACACAAATGTCGACAAACATGTTCGTCTTATTAAAATTGACCTGATTTAAATTGACATTGCTGTCGGGGTCGCTAACTCAATCGTAAAACAAAGTTTTTTCATTTCTGTCCTAACGACTTTTTCAGACTTGTGTATCATAAGTATCTCTGTCCGGCTCGCTGTTGTCTCACTGCGCCGCCGCCGATCTGCCGCGACACACCGAAGGATCACACGGTTTCAGTTGTGACTATTTATTGGAATGAATCGTTTGAGCCTTCCGTAATTATGTATACGTATCACTCCACTGGTCTAGCAGCTACTAGTTATACGGTCACAAGCACTTATGTATAAACTTAATCCTTACTAATATTATAAAAGCGAAAGTGAGTTTGTTTGTTTGTTTGTTTGTTTGTTACCTCTTCACGCTTTAATGGCTAAACCGATTTTGATGAATTTTGGTACAGAGATAGTTGGGAACCAGGAGACGGACATAGGCTAACTTAATTTATTTTAAAAAAGTGGGATATGAGGGAGAACGAGGGAAGAAAAGAGAAAACTTAGCGTTGCTATTACAAATCCATCAGGCGCAAGAGCAAAAACTGCAGGTCTGTTTGGTGTGTTATACCGAATTTAACGCGAGCGAAGCCGCGGGCGAAAGCTAGTAACGAATAAAAGTGTCTGTGTCCGGTTCTTCTCTAATCATTACAATTTTTGCATGTTGTTACAAACATCATATTACGGATCCTTCATCATCTCCTGCCTTTGTCCCAATTTATATATTCTTTTTCATTTCTATTACTTGTCATCTGATCAGATACCTCCTTGCCATATCCTCCTCACACATTCCATCCATCGTTTCTTCAGTTTCCCTCCTCTTATAGCCATCCACATTCATACTCAAGACTTCCCTCACGACATTTTCCAACTTCCTTCGTATCACGTACGAAACCAATCGATTGCCACACATCATTTCAGTGACCGGCGCGCGGCGCCACTTACAGGCTTCCTCTTATGTACGTTTTAAGACAGCAAGTCTAGCCATATATAACTCTTCCTTTTAAATTAAAGGGGAATACGTGAGTAGCACATTCTTCCCGTTACTTGCTGCCATTTTATCGATCCAGTGTTAATTATGATCTATGTCACCAGCGCTGAGCAGACGTGAACCGAGACACCGAAATTCGGAGCAGACAGGAAGACACGCGCCATCTAGTGGTATCTATGGTAGTGACTCCCAACCCTCATTACCTTGAAATGTACGTCTTTCTCAAAGTTGCAATTGAGGGGCTGGTAAGACATATGAACTTAGTATCGTCTATACATATTGGCGCTGTGCTCGTAGTAGTCGTGACTAACAGACTGTGCTCATGTCTCGAGACAGTAAGTTTAAAATAATATTAATCTCTTTAATGACCACAGTTCGTCCGCACGGGCGCTGGGCGCGGCGCGTTTTCTTCCTGCGAGTTTCTCTTTGTGCGTCCAAGTAATTGAGTCTCTCAGTTCACCGCCTCTGTTCGTGACGGCTACTAATATATATTCCGGCCGTTTTCCTAATTATTTCTTCGTTCTGAATGCGCCATAAAGCTGCTGGAAAACACAAACACAACTACGAACACGACGACAACACGAGATTTTATGTTGTTATTCCAGCGCATTTTAAACAGGTGACCTATTTATGATTTGAATAACACTGCACACTGCTCCTTTTAACAGATATCTTGAAAAAGCGAGACTTGCGTAATGTCTCATGCTTCGCACCAAAGGACTAAATCCAGAATGGCTCTGTGCAATAAAGAGTATCGGAATACACGATACTTAATTGACTTTTTTATAATGTAAGTTGCAAGTACTTCTGTAACACGGACTAACTGTATGCCAAATATCCCGCCGACAAACTGTTACGCAGTTTGGTGGGTTTACTAAATGGCAACAATTTTACTACTACGATAAAATACTGACGGGACTTTCTGGTCGAGACTCGAGACGAGACATGATTGTCGAAATTGTGTAGTAACTAGCGCCAGATGTGGAAATAATGGGCGCTGCACTTACTACCGCTAGCTCTAGACTTTCGGAACACTGACTACCTGTTACGACTGTCAAAGATCTACAAATGACAGCCGGGACCAACGGCTTAACGTGCTTTCCGAGGCACGGAGGAAACTCGGTATGTAACGGGTGGTCACCCATCCACAGACCAACCTAGGCAAGCGCGGCTTAACCTAAAGATCGACTTGTTTGATGAGCTACACTCGCGCGCGTGTTCCTTTACGGCACCAGTACAAAATGGACTGAATGTAGTAATACCGCATGTCCAGCAAGTACGAGAACTGGGTGTGCAGATGGTGCCTGAGCTAACGTTCCGCAAACACATAGAATCTTGGTTTCATCTTACGACAGTGTAAGGATTTTACCGATACCGCTGCTGTTAGAGTTTTGTATAATGCACTTGACAGAAGTCATCTAGAAACAAGAGCATTCATTTGGAATCCACATGAGGGGAAATATAGCCTTTTTACCCGACTGAGGAGGGTTATGTGTTCATCAGTCTATGTATGTATGTATGTATGTATGTATGTATGTATGTTTGTTCCTTTGAAGCACTATACAGACTAAACGCCTGGGCCGATTTTTATGATTCACACGTCAATCGATTCCTCTTAGTCCTGCGAGTGTCACTAAAGATATGAAATTAATAAAAAAACAAAATGGCGACCATAAGACACCATATTGTGAAAATGAAAAAAATTAAAACCAACAAAATATGTCAAGTGGGGTATCGTCGAATAGGTATTTAAAAATCATTAATAGTTTTCTTACATCACTTTTCGATTCAAGTGACTATTTATTTATAAATAATTAAAATGTTGGCCGTCATGTATTTACATATGTATTTAAACAATACAGCATTAATTTTTATCCAATTAAGTACCTTAAATACATTGTCTATTCAATATAGATCAATATGGCCCTTTACAGCATATAATTTAAATGAATATTTCCGAAGATATTACAGTTTAAAAATGCAGGGACATATCGATGCGGCCGGCCGCAGCGGTGTCCGGGCGGCGCATGTATCTTATATACCTATTCTTTCGGCATAATAAACTGGACCAAAACAGACTTAAAATAACCTACGGTTTTTTTGGTCATGGTAATGACCAAATTCCGCAAGCATCACCCAAGATCGTGTGTGCAAAGGTTAACATTACCAAGGAAAGAAGAAGGCAGAGGGTTCATCGACATTTTAAACTTACACAACAAGCAAATCGCATCACTAAGACAATATTTCGTTTCTAAAGCTGGAACTTCTACACTTTACAAAATTATTACAAACAGCGACCAACAATCTACACCTCTAAATTTAAAAGATAAATCCGAACAGAAAAACAAATAAGTAAGCAATAACAAAACCAAACTACTAGAATGGAGCCAGAAATCTTTGCACGGAAGGCATTACCAAGATTTAAGTCAAAATTATGTCGACAAGGAAGCGTCGAACGCATGGCTTAAACGACGCGAGCTCTTCCCGGAGACTGAAGGCTTCATGCTTGTAATTCAGGACCAAGTCATTGAGACTAAAAATTATAGGAAGTACATTATAAAAAACCTAAGCACTGATATTGCCTAAAATTCAATAGTTCACCAGAAACCATCCAGCACATTACAGGCGCGTGTAAATCAATAGCCCAGACAGACTATAAACATAGACACGACCAAGTCGTTAACATC
The DNA here is from genome assembly GCA_905475445.1 of Ochropleura plecta. Taxonomy (NCBI): domain Eukaryota; kingdom Metazoa; phylum Arthropoda; class Insecta; order Lepidoptera; family Noctuidae; genus Ochropleura; species Ochropleura plecta. The sequence continues at coordinate 54,668 of FR997738.1, read as the reverse complement.
ATACATCAGAAACTAGCACACCAATACAAATTTATAGTGTCCATAGTTCCCTACTACAAATACATCCCCCAAACTGTGCTGGAAAACGCTTCAACAAAATTATATTTTGACCGAGGGATATTTACTGACCGAACCATCCACTTCAATAGACCAGACATCACATTAATAAATAAAACAAACAAAACTGGATACCTCATAGACATAGCTGTACCAAATACACACAACTTACAAACTGCTATTGCAGAAAAATTATCTAAGTATACCGAATTAAAAGAAGAAATTACCCGCCTCTGGCATCTTCAAAAAGTTACAATAGTCCCTATAGTGTTGTCCACTACAGGAGTAATACCAAAACGTGTAGACTGGTGAGGAAATTCCTACAATGTTAATCAGATAACCCGAACCAACATATCCACTTAAACAGACCCTCATCTCTCTTTCAAGCTACAGTACAAAACAGTATTGTACCTATTACTACCTCTTTAACTCTAAACCCAACTGATAATCACTTGGCTTAGGCCCGTGCTATCAGTACTTTCCGGCTACCCAGGTAGCCGAACAAAATAAATGTATAGATAAAAATAATGGGTCCCTCTATCTGGCAGAATCTTGATGCTCCGAAATTTATTTGGCATAATACACTTAGCATAATTTTCACTAAACGAACATTTAATAGGCATAAAAAATATTTGATATAATTATCGTTTGGCATAATGTTTAAAACTTCGAATTTACAATGGGATACTTTTAAGATGGCGGAATTACATTTGGTATAATTACGATTGGCAGAGTTCAAATTTCGCATAATATCGTATAGCATAATGTTCATTTAGAGCGATGATTATTTGGTATAATTTCACTTGGCATACTATGTATATGGTTGAAATGGCTAGGTTAGGTTAGGTTAAAACTGTGACCATCTACGGAAACGACTTGCATTAATAGAGAAAAGAGATTGTTTTTAGTAGGTTACCCGGAACTGAACTATTAAGATTAGGATAATTACTTATTAAATAAAATGATGAAATTTATGTCTAGAGATGATGCTGACTTACAAAATTATGAGTTTTGAATGTATGATAAATGAGTGTCTGCCAAAAAATTTTCTGCGAAGTGAAGTTTATGCTATACGTTGTTGTGCAAAATAATAATCTCATAAATAATGAATACCTAATAGATACTCATAACTAAAAAGTCAAAAATAAAAAAAAATATTTAAAAAAATCAAAAACCCGACTGCGTAAAAAGTGAAACAAACTACACACCTAATAAAAATAAAACTGAAAAGAGAAAAACAAGTTCTGTAAACTGGAACTATGAAGAACAGTCGGGACCCATTATTGGAGTGTGAGCCGTTCCAGATTTTAATGGGTCCCGACTGTTCTTCATAGTTCCAGATTACAGAACTTGTTTTTCTCTTTTCAGTTTTATTTTTATTAGGTGTGTAGTTTGTTTCACTTTTTACGCAGTCGGGTTTTTGATTTTTTTAAATATTTTTTTTTTTTTGGAGTGGGAAATCATCAAATAACTTCTCCCGCTCTGGGCGGAGCGGGGTGTATTGTCAGACTTTTACTGACTAAAACCCACCCATGTTACTTCTATTGCCATTTGCGTTCCGGGGCCACGGTATCTCTTTCGTACAACCCGCAACCCCGGCAGGCGGAGGCCCTGGCAAGCCCCTCTGCTTTGCTGACATCTCTTTGAGGCGCGCGTGAAACACAAACACGCCGTCGACACGGCCTGTCGTCAATAGACGGACGGACGGTGAGCTACCCATTGCTCACCGTCCACAGGCCCGCATCTACGGTGGCCGGTAGTCGTCTCGCGGCGCCCGTCGCCCGGGGCGTCTCCCACGGCGGCTGGGTTGGCCACCTCTTTCGCTAGCATGACTGCTTCGCAGAAGGAGGTGACCGCTTTCCATTCCCTCTCGCTCCGGACCATGGCCTGAACCAGGGCCGGACGCGAGAGATCGCCGCCGCCGATCGCCTCCACGAGGGCACGGCGGTGCTCCGCCCCGCGCTGGGCAGATCGCCACTGTGTGCTCCACCGTGTCCTCCGGGCGATCGTCACAATGGTGACACCCGGGCGTTTCCTCCCGCCTGATGATGTGCAGGAACCTCCCGAAACTTCCGTGTCCGGTGAGGACCTGCGTCAGGCGGTAGGTGAGGACGCCATGACGCCTCTCCAGCCACTCCTCAAAGAGGGGGGGAAATATAGCCTCTTGTTGGAAAAAATACAAAATAGATTCTGTAGATTTTTTTACCTCAAACAGTACGGAGTGTATCCCTTTTATCCCCTGATGTACCCAACGCTGTTCGTCCTGGGCATGGTCGGGTACACCAGGCTGGCAGTAAGAAGGGACGTGGCGCTAGTCAAGTACGTGGCGAGCATACTGCTGGGTTTGCTGTACCACCCCGAGGTGCTGCGCACCGGACGGCTGCGTGGGAGCGCGCCGCCGCCGTCCCGCACGTTTAGACGTGCCAACGGCTAGGACTAACTTGCTCAAGTTTACCCCAATTTCTCGAGCCGCTCCGATTATTAATATAATAACATTATCGGAAGACATATTTATGCAAAACCTGCCGAGATTTCTTCATAGGGCACAGATCGTAATGGAGAGGGGTGCCCAGTGCCCACCTCCCTTGATGATGACTTGTTAAGAATAATTTTGATCAGTATGCTTTGCCATGTTTAAATAAGATAAGTATTAATTTATTTTTAATTTAATTGTAGTGTTTTTTTACATGTTGTATTATTTGGTGATTTATTTATTTATTTAATATACTATGGAAGACTTACTTACTTAGTGGTAAATAATTATATAATTTGATTTTTCCTTACCTGTAATTACCGAGGCCGGGCGTTTGAGGAAGAGAACCTCAAACCAACCCAGCCGCCGCGGGAGACGCCCCGGGCGCCGGGCGCCGCGAGACGACTCCCGGCCACCGTAGATGCGGGCCTGTGGACAGTGAGCAATGGGTAGTTCACCGTCCGTCTGTCTATTGAGGACAGGCCGTGTCGAAGGCGCGTTCGTGTTTCACGCGCGCCTCAAAGAGATGTCAGCAAAGCAGAGGGGCTTGCCAGGGCCTCCGCCTGCCGGGGTTGCGGGTTGTTCGAAAGAGATACCGCGGCCCCGGAACGTAAAGGGCAATAGAAGAAACATGGGTGGGTTTTAGTCAGTAAAAGTCTGACACGCCCCCCCGCTGCACCCAGAGCGGGGGAAGTTATTTGATGATTTCCCAACCCAAAAAAAAAGGGAGAAAGAGGGCAGAAAAGTGAAAACTTAGTTTTGCTATTACAATAAATAAGGCGCAAGGGCAAAAACTACAGGTAGCAGGTTCCTGCAAATCAGGAAAGGGGAACTGTGTTACCCCGAATTAAACGCGAGCGAAGCCGCGGGCGAAAGCTAGTAGTTTATAAAAGTTAACACTTTTCTATTTTTTTACGAGTTATTACAACTTCAATCAATCCTCCCGCGTCCGAATTTGTTCGCCATTTGATAAACAGAGCGGGCGCTCGGGTAGAGGGGTTGGCTCGCGTGGCTCGCTGGTGCGCGATAGAACAATAGGCACAGCGGCCACCATTTGTTTTTTGAAAATATAAGCATTTCTGGAACAAACATGTGGAATAAGATTGACAAACTATATTTTTTTCTCATTTTTAAAAATTATGAGCTTTCAGTGAAAAAATCCTTTAATTGTTTTTAGAAATTCAATCCAGTGAAACAAAAAAACGGCTGGCTGGATTAATTTGGCTCTTCGTAGGATTTTTGTGGACATATTGAACTGAAAAAGGCACACTTAACATTAGTGGTTTCCTCAATATTTTCGAGCCAGTGCTTGACTTTCCAAAAAACCACCAAAAGGTTTTTTGTTGCAATGTCAAATTCATGTGACAGAAAAAAATTACTCAAAAAATCTGCGAGGTACAATATTTAAAAGTTATAATCCAAAAATTAGACACTTGGAGCTACAATTTCCTATTTTTTGGATTCCCGTACGACAATTTGTAACCAATAACAAGCACAGTATTGTATTATTATGATTATGTGCGTCTTTCGCCTATAATTTGTTTACGTTTATAAATAAAATTACATAAAATTGCATTGCCTACCTATGACCCAGCCTGTCGCCCAGGGGGGGGTCATGACCCCCATGACCCCCCCCCCCCCCCCTGGATCCGCCGTTGGTAATTATTGATCATTATTTATAAATAAACTAAACTCGTCGCGCTGACTGAGTGAGATCACAGGGAAACTGTCTCGTTCATAAGTTCAGAACTGTTGGCAGCGTGCAACATTAGTTTAAACTGATAGTTTTTGATGTGTAGTAACAAAGTACGTCCATTATATTGTTACGTCTGTGATTTGGCTTCACATTAAGATTGATATTTTTATCGTTTATAAAAGTAACGATATGACGTTACAACTGCACCAGGATAAACAAAAATACATAACATCAATCAATTGTTTTAATTGAAATTAAGAATTACATTTTACGAGTATTATTATTTAATAACAATTACATAGTCATATGTGGCATTATTTCGAAACAGTGCATACAATATTGTCCATATTCTTGGCCAGGCAGAAATTTAATAAATGTGGCCCTTTCTGTGGAACGCGACGCAAATTCACAAAAACGAGCTGATGGTTAAAAGGAAACCACCCGCTCGTTAGTATGTATGTACATACGTGGAGCGAAATCTCTGCAACCCTTTGTTTCGGTTCGGGCCAAAGCATCGTCCGTCATTCGACGTCAGTCACAAGACGGGCGCGCTGTCTCACTCGCTGCCACGTGATCATATCGAACATTACACTACGTTGGTTTGTCTTACCGGTTTGGGATTAGTAGTCTCTCTTCTTTTAATTTAGTTTTTCCAAAATACGTTACAGAACACGTCACGTGCAGCCTAACGCATAGGTTTAGATATCAATACACTTGTGACCACTAACACTCTCATGTGTGGAAATAAGCTGTTGCTTAGCATAATATTTGTATTTACAAGGCTGCCTTTTTTCCTAAACAGAGGAAGAAGTGTTTTATATTTTTCATGGGAAGAGTTAATCGTTCTCTGGTTCCCAAACCTGTAATGTAAATAACTTATAGGACACGGCACGTATAAGGTATCATAGCACGTCCCATGCTTATGCAACGCTCAGTTATAAGCAAACAATCTCTGTGAATAGACGCCGGCGACGGCGACGGCGCGGCGACGAGAACCAGTTAACCTTCTCCTGAACACCGCGCTCGGAGATAGCTTGTTTATACCAGCTTTGTGTCTGACTTTCCATGCGGGTCAGCAAATCATTTCATGCCTTGCTTTCAATTTAAATACAGCATTAATTTACACATTTTCGTGTCTTCTAATATGTCGAAAAACTTTTTGAGTATTAAAATCAGTCATAAATATGATGCACAGATCTCCATCGCCGGCTGCAGCTGGCAATTTAGCTTTAGCACAGTACACAAACCACCACAGCTAGCTTATCTAGCGCATAGTGTAGGTACCACTTGGACACCTTCGCGTGGTCGCTGCACAGCGCACTAGGAGTGCGCGCGCGGCAGGTGCGCGTCGCGGATCTGGCGCGCCAGCCACGCCACGCCGTCCGCGAGCCCGGCTCCCGACAGCGCGCACGACGCGCAGATGTGCCACGGCTTGTCGGTGATGCGCTCCAGACCCAACGCTGCACAGCGCACTAGGAGTGCGCGCGCGGCAGGTGCGCGTCGCGGATCTGGCGCGCCAGCCACGCCACGCCGTCCGCGAGCCCGGCTCCCGACAGCGCGCACGACGCGCAGATGTGCCACGGCTTGTCGGTGATGCGCTCCAGACCCAACGCTGCACAGCGCACTAGGAGTGCGCGCGCGGCAGGTGCGCGTCGCGGATCTGGCGCGCCAGCCACGCCACGCCGTCCGCGAGCCCGGCTCCCGACAGCGCGCACGACGCGCAGATGTGCCACGGCTTGTCGGTGATGCGCTCCAGACCCAACGCTGCACAGCGCACTAGGAGTGCGCGCGCGGCAGGTGCGCGTCGCGGATCTGGCGCGCCAGCCACGCCACGCCGTCCGCGAGCCCGGCTCCCGACAGCGCGCACGACGCGCAGATGTGCCACGGCTTGTCGGTGATGCGCTCCAGACCCAACGCTGCAACACAACACAAATCTATAAATAAGCAAAGCGTTGGAACTCTACGACTTGGTAACTACTGAATCACCAGGTATCCTGTCATTTTGAGTTTAATTAATTTGACAACGAATGATTTCATAATTTAACAACTGACCTAAAAATAATTTATCAGAGAATAAAGTTTAAAATAATCTAAAATATCATATGCTTTTTAAGGTTGAATCAGAATATCGAATTTTACAATTCGATATTTCGATTCGTGGCTAAATAATAGCAGCCACTCGAGACAGGTTAAGCCGCGCTTGCCTAGGTGTTTCTGTGGATGGGTGACCACCCGTGACATACCAAGTTTCCTCCGTGCGTCGGCAAGCACGCTACGTTGTTAGTCCCCGCTGTCATTTGTAGATCTATGACAGTCGTTACAGATAGTCGATGTCCCGAAAGTCTGACAACCAGTCTTACCAAGGGGTATCGTATTACCCAGTTATAAATTGGAGCTCAGATAGGCAGTCGCTCCCTGCATCCTATAATACTGGAAGCGGACGCCAACATAGTTGTGAAAGGGCGAGACACATGATGATGGTCAAGATGAATGCCTTTTTTCAGTTTGAACGAAAAATAATTCTCCTTCCCTTACCCCAATATATTCGTGGTCGGCGCAGCATGTCCTCTAGTACTCTTCCAAGAAGAATCAAAATATTATGTTACACAACACAACATGTCTGTATTTTGTATTTTGTGAGCGGGTTATTCAGGAGTACACTATTAATAGTACACCCACCTTTAGCCCGTAATGTCCTAAAAATCTCATGTCATAGGGGACGAGCTTATTCCCATCAACCGAATACATCCAAGCTCAGAGTAGTACTGAGAAATCCCTGATGAAACAATCCAACACCATTTGCTATCATCTAATTGTCATTTTACTATTTGGTAATGACTTAGGAACCTTACCCAATATCCGTGTTTGTAATTAAATAAATGATTGATTGATTGACCTTAAATATCATCTGGAAAATCACAAGCAAGATCATTTTCATCTTCCATTTGCCTGCATTTTCCCATCCAAGTTGGGATCTGACCTCTTCAATCCAGTAAGGCAACTGGTGCCACACACACCCACACTACTACAACGTTCGCTCGGACCGCTACCTTAGGTAAAACGTTACGCCTTGATACGGTTGATCATGGTCATCAGAGTGTCGAGCTTCTACACAAAATAAAGCTGAATGTTCCGCCCACCCCACAGAACCTACAGATATAATATGCTAAAACTAACAGTTAACAATGCATCCTAAATAAATCATCACTTAAAAGTTGCTACCCGTGGGAAGCCGGGACGAGTCACACTGGTAAGCTTATAAATTGGAGAGAGGAGAAGAGTTGAGCCCATTGATTTCGGTTCGTGCTGGTGACTGTGTAATATGCATGAGGTGAGCGTCATGGCAGTTGTAGGTTACGTACCGGCGGCGACTTGCATGGGCGCGAGCGCATGCGCCGCGTCGCTCTTGTTGGCGAACACCAGCAGCGGCACGCGACGCCCGAACATGTCGGGGTGCGCCAGCAACAGCTCCAGCTCCTCGCGCGCCACCACTCAAAACACAAATAACATCACACCTTTAACCAACAATTAATAATAATAATTTCAATCTCAATTTTATGGGGCCATTAAAAGGCACTTTTGAAAGGTCAAATTTTAAAACAAAGGAAAAGGAATTGTTTGTACTCCTATTTGCAAGATTAGTTTTGTGTGGAGAAAAATGGGCAAGAAATTCAATACTTAGTTGGCTAATTGTCACTTTTATTTCTAGTATTCAAATCAAAGCTATCACATATTTTGTTTAAGAAAGAAAGCATTTTCTTACATGCCTTATATGTAAATAAATTACATATTTTTGTATATTCATTTCTTGCATATTTTTTATATTTTTAGATATTCTTATAAAAAAAAAACTAAAAAAATTGTAGCCCACCGGTATCGGGAACAGGGTCCAAGCTACCGGCAGTCAGGCCTCCAGAGAGAGGAACCTCCTAACAATACGAGCCGTGTCCAAGAGTACCGCTCTCTGTATCAAGCCCTTGATCCAGCCATCTAACGAGAGCCTCCGCCGGTGTTGGTCGAGGCAATTAAGCCATTGGCAGATACTAAATTAATTGTTAGTTATACCTTTACATTCGAAATGGATTCAATGTCAGCAGCCCAGCCCCACAGTAAAATGCCGTACGACAAAATGTTGTGAAAGTAGCTAAAATGTACTAAACGCCCAGTTTCTACATTTGTTAACAAAAGTAATATTTCTGTAATAGCTGAATAATATTTGGCTAAGTAAATCAAGGCATAACCTTAATGCCTAATTTTACCCCTTTGATATTTACAGATTGATCCGATATTTTGTAACCTTAAGTTCTCATAACAATATCATCATAATCTACTTTTTCCCCAACTACGTTGGGCCGGCTGCTAGTCTAACCAGATGCAGCTGAATACCATTATTTTATGTGAAGCGAATACCTTTTTGACCTCCGCAACCCAGAACAGTTAGTAGGTAACAGGGTACTACGATACCCCTTGGTAATGCTGACAATGCTTGGTAATACTTGTAACGACTAACAATATATTTAGTATCATTGTAAATCAAAGATAGCTTGAGCCACAAAACGGCGGATTTCATATTTTTTTCACAACAGCCTTTGTATGAGTATCACATGATGGGGTTTGCCTAATAAAAAACAGTACAATAAAAAAACCGTATCCAAATGGCCGCTGACAAAATGGCATATTACATATTTTTCCAAAACGGGTATCAAATGAAAGGGCATCGCTTAAAATTTTACTTAGAATGTTGAAAATCAACTTCCCGAAGTCAGGCGTAGTTAATTGCTTTTTACTGATGTTTTCTTATTGTGACTTCGTGGCAAGTCTGATTGCCCGGAACTGGTAAATCAGTTTGTAAGGCTTTTAGTTCGTTCCGAGCCCAAATACCAAAGTGAGACTGCGTGGTCTCTGACTGTTGGTGCCATGCACGCACAGTTTCTCACTCCAACTCTCCCTTAGTTCGCGCCGTGGCAATGAATGCTTTACGAGAGTTATTTATATGCCGCGCGATGCGCGTGGTCGATGTACGTCATATAGGTCGAGAGTATTTCCTAACAACACTTTGCCCGCGCTAAATTTCAAATCCAAATTGACGTCCAGTAACAGCATTCGGACGGTAGCCCAATGAGGAAGAGTAACTGAACATAACCCAAATGGCTACGTGTGATCAGCACACAAAATGGCTACGTCTGATCAGCACATAAACAAAAAGGCTACGTCTGATCAACACATAAACAAAATGGCTTCGTCTGATCAGCACATAAACAAAATCACTGCGTCTGATCAGCACATAAACAAAATGGCTCCGTCTGATCAGCACATAAACAAAATGGCTCCGTCTGATCAGCACATAAACAAAATGGCTTCGTCTGATCAGCACATATAGTTCCACATCACTCGGGATGTGTTTGAATATAAGTCTCTCAAACTGATATCATGTCCACAACCAAATGCCCAACACTAGTACACTCCACAGTCTGGGGCCGTCCATCTTGGTCCGTAATTAAGCCGTTGGTCGACGTCGGCCTCCGTCGGACAACATTCCTGAGTCGCCTGTTCTGAGTTGTGTGAAGATTCCAATGTAATAAAATACTTTGCACTCAAATGGAATTAATAATAAGATATATATTTGAAATTAAAACTCTCTATTTCTCAAAGAATTAAATTATTTTAATTAAAAAGATCACTTACGGGGAGACATAAAAAAAACAAAACCTATGTGATTCAAAGTACAGATAACGTAACCCGGATTTTTTTCAATGTCGTTTACGCGCGTAGACGTAAACTTCAGTAAACTTTGTCATTACTAATATCACAGAATAAATAATAGTACTGACGTACATACTATTATGGATGAGTTTTTAAACAGATCCAAGGACGGTTTACATGGATTACAATAATTAAGTAAGTATATTGATATTAGACAGATTTTGAAAATATGATTGATGCCTTTGATCATGATTGATTTTGCCTTGGGTTTCAGGAAAAGTAAAAGTATAATTACCATTTTATTAAGAAAAACGATAACGTTTATTTTAGAATGTCGTACGTATTGCGACAGACATCCTTACTATATTTACTATATTATACTATTATACTTTTATACTATACTTATAAAAGCGAAAGTGAGTTTGTTTGTTTGTTTGTTTGTTACCTCTTCACGCTTTAATGGCTAAACCGATTTTGATGAATTTTGGTACAGACATAGTTGGGAACCAGGAGACGGACATAGGCTATTATTTTTTTAAAAAGAGTGGGATATGAGGGAGAAAGAGGGAAGAAACGGGAAAACTTGGCGTTGCTATTACAAATCAATAAGGCGCTACCGAATTTAACGCGAGCGAAGCCGCGGGCAAAAGCTAGTTCAACATAAACAAACACACAAGGTGACTAGAGAACTGACCGAGCCGCAGGTGATCCGCCGAGTCCACGACGAAGATGACGGCGTGCGCGCGCCGGTAGTGGCGCTCCCACAGCGCGCGGTGCCGCGGCGCGCCCGACACGTCCCACGCGCTGAACGTCACGCCGCCACCTGCGCATGCGGCACGGTCAGAGCGGCGCGGCTAGGGCCGAGCGGGCGGGCGGCATGTACGCACTGCTGAAGTGTTCCTGCGCGTGCGCCACCGTGGGCACGGGCGGCGCGCGCGCGTCGGGCGGCCGCAGCGCGGTCAGCAGCGTGCTCTTGCCGCTGTTGTCCAGCCCCAGCACCAACACCGTGACCTCGGCGCGCCCGCGCCCCAGCCACAGCGACAGCTTGTCCAGCAGGCCCATACTCGACTGCCGCAGTTCCATAAACACGTCAACATCGATTAGTGCGCCGCGCCGATAACATACAAATTCTCTAAATTAAATTAAACTTAAGGCTATTATTATTATTAGTGTTCCTGCCGAGGGTGCGGTTGGTCGAAGGAGATGGCGCGATCCCGGTACCCAAGACGGCGCGGTCCCGGTACACAAGATGGCGCGGTCCCGGTACACAAGATGGCGCGGTCCCGGTACACAAGATGGCGCGGTCCCGGTACACAAGATGCAAAAAAGGAACATGGATGGGTTTTAGTCTTCTTCTTGGTCACTTTGGTTTCTACAACATAATAGTTGGATATCTCATTTTGAATCATAAGAGACTTTTAAAATGGCTCTGCGCACGTTCTACACTAAAAGGTAACCTTTACCAGCAAAACCCCTTGAGAAGCACTAATTTATTATAGACTGCTACGGCAACGTATGTCATTTTGAGAAATCAAATCATTTATTTTTGCAAACATGGGTAATTGTTACATAGATGATTTTGTATATAACAAGGTCCTCCATATTCTACCGCCGTATGGGTGGTATGCAAATAATATACAATTCCAAAATTAAAAGTAAAGTTATAAAACATTGTATTAATATCAAATAAATTTAAGTGTCAAATCATTAGAGCAGCACAAAAATATTTAATTAATAATGTCAAAAAAAAATATGTCCACCAGGAATAAAAAAATAAAATGTCAGAAATATAACAATAAATGTCAATCTTAAATCGATTTATCATTAAATTAAGGAAATCATCAACTGTGTAGTAGCATTTCTTCATTAGGATTTGGATTAGGGCCCTTTTAAATTTTATCACAGTCAAGCTAAGTATTACATCAGGTACTTTATTATAAATGCGTGCGGCGATTTGCATTTAGGACGTTTGTTGACATATTGACTCCGTGTGGGATTTTTTCTGAGTGCTGACAGTTTTTCAAATAATTGTGTATAGTAGTATTTTTACGAATAGAGCTGTTTGTTTATACTAAGACTGTGGACTGCTATTGATCTTAATGTTTTAAACATGTAAAGAAGCTGGCGCCCGCAGGTTTTAATGGAAGCTGTATGATTACTTAGGTAAAGTAGTTGTCTAAGTTGATGCCTAGGTAGGTACTCGTAAACGTCTGCCTTCCACAACCCAGTTACTGGATAAAGCCATACTCTTCGGTCCAGTTAGATCCAGATCGCAGAACAGACTATCATAGGGTTTTAATTTAAATTTAAAGTCCTGTTGGAACTAATTCAGTTTTTTTTTAAATGATGTGTCACATTATTATTATGACTCACCGGACAACTATGTGTAAGTGTGATTTTAGCAGCGTTTTAACTGCGCAGCTATAATATGAAAATCAATGATACAATATTATCACGCGTGCACTAGATAGGAATGTATGTAAATTTACCTCGTTTCTGTTCCCACGACGTCACATACCCAGCTGGAAGTGATACTGTATGTTCCGGCGAAGCCCTGGGCTGTGTAGTCGTGTGGGGACAGCTGCTCTACTGGCACCAGTGCTCCGTGCTCGCTGGCCGGCACACACGAGTCCACTAACTGCGGGACTGTGCACAGTTCAGGGATAACTCAATCACTAATTGGTACAAGTATTTTCTGTTTGTGCGGTATCGATGTCGGTTGTCATGGAAACGCCGCGCCGTACACAACACCCACACATTATGAATATTTTTGCATTTGATGTCTTCGGTTAATGAGTGACGCACACCAGCGCTGATGGTAGCTATTTGTAAAAGCAACTTCAAACAAGTTCTGAACATTTTTGTCGAAACTTCTCCGAAACCGGTGATTTTGAAACCAGTTGTAGTGATGGATAGTAATTGTTATGTATACATATATGAATTGTAAATGTAATGTCAATGTAAACTGACCAGACTGCTTAGAAATTGATAGGTACATTTTGAGGTTTATTATATACGATATTAAAACGATGGCCAATACAAACATAATAATTATATTAGATATTTAATATCACATTGTTCATCATTAGCCTACTTATGCACTAATTATCTGTAGGCACTCACTGGGAAGCAGTTGAAGACAAGTTCTTCATTCGCTTGTATTACCCGCTGGGCATTATGAACTGTCTTTCTTAAACGATTTCAACAAAAAGTACATCGGCTCTTATACCTACAAATACAAATTAAAAAAGACAAACAAAGCAATCTTAAAATGTATAAAAATAAACAAAAAATAAAAGGGCATCTCAGACACTCATCGTGAATGCTGTCAGCTGGTGGCACATCACCTGGCTGGCCCAGGCTAAAGCCAGCCCTGGGCCCTGGGCCCTGGGCCCTGGGTCACGGGAAGCGACAACTACTCGTTTTGATGGTTGTGAGCTCTGGAGCTTACGGGTCACTCAGACCCGTAAGCTCCAGTTTCAACTCCAAACGGCTCAAAACTATAGTAAGTACTTACATAACAAACCCACGATGGTACTATATTTGCGCCGCATGAGAACTCCGCAACCAACACGATGAGCTTAGAACATGTGACGGCGCGCGGCGCAAGAGTCCCGACACATGTCGCGCTCGCGTCCCACACTATTGTATTGTGTAACGAACACGAGCTGGTGTCTGCTACTCCATGTACAAAGCGCGTTTCTTGCATGCGGTACTTCTCACTCCACCAGAGGACAGCTTATATAATAACTTTATTGGTAATAATGTTTTGAGCTATTTGAGGTTCAAACACCGGAGCCATGGGGTCATGGGGGGGAGCCAACTTAGTATTGCGGGATATCACCAAGCGATTGGTCGACTCTTCTTGTCGCCAAACATTCAACAGTAATTTATGTTACAGTTAAAACTGATAATCGGCAAAACTACAAGCCACCTAAAATTACTGCCACTACATTTTTTTAATTATAAATATGAGAACCAACATCTATAACAGATAGATAAATTATAAACAATTGTGTAAGTAACACAGAGCCAATTACAGGTAGTCACGAGTAACACAGAGCCAATTACAGGTAGTCACGAGTAACACAGAGCCAATTACAGGTAGTCACGAGTAACACAGAGCCAATTACAGGTAGTCACGAGTAACACAGAGCCAATTACAGGTAGTCACGAGTAACACAGAGCCAATTACAGGTAGTCACGAGTAACACAGAGCCAATTACAGGTAGTCACGAGTAACACAGAGCCAATTACAGGTAGTCACGAGTAACACAGAGCCAATTACAGGTAGTCACGAGTAAAAAAACAGAGAAAAAGTATAATTCTTAGAACTTTTTCTTATCACTAACAAGCACGATAACAATTATTAAGAAATAAATTAAAGAAAACTAAATAAGGTAGTCAGTATCACAAATCACATTTTCGTGGAGATAGTCTGTTCACCGCAGTGTTCAGTCCGCACAGTGTCGCAGGCTGGCGCCGGCGCCGGCGCCGGGGCACAGATGGCGTCCAGGATCTCGTCGGGCGTGCGGCCCCTCGTCTCCGGCAGCGCGAGCGCCGCGAACAGCGCCAGCGCCAGCGTGGCGGCGGCGGCCAGCGCCAGCGCGGCGCCCAGGCCGGCCGCGCGCGCCGCCAGCGGGAACAGCGCCACCTCCAGCGCGTTGCCGCCCCACGCCGCCGCGCTGATCAGCGTCACCGCGCACCCGCGGTACTGCAACACCACAAACTCTACTCTAACTCCACCGTTCATATCGAAAGGACCCGTAGCACGCACCTGACACACTGAATCAAGAGAAAAACATAAAGCTGCCCTCCACAAATAAATATGAATTGTAGTTGCTCACTCCATAACGCGTTGCAAACGTTCAGCGCTCGTTTCCCGTTCGAGGTTTGCTAAAGTTCGGGAAGTCTGTGACGTTGAGAACGTTCAGCGGTTTCGTTCATCGATTGCTCGTTGAGTAGCTAACCTGTGCTCATTTTCATCCTCTGTCTATCGTATATCGCCTATCCACGTTAAAGAATTTCCCTAAAATACTACAAAATAATGTATCTCTTTAGAAAAGGAAATTAACAAAAAAACTAAACTAAAACAAAAGTTACTCATCTAAAAAGTATTATACAATGATATTCTGAAAAGAACAAATTTAAAAAGTAGTTCGCCGAGTACAACCTTTCCGCGCGGTTCCGACCACGCGCCTGAGCCGCGCGGCATACTATCTTGCAGATTGTAGAGCTAACTGGGGCCACCGCACTTCCCCTCATGACTTATAATGCGCTCATTGATATCGGTTCTGCAGTATTCACATCCATGTCAAGCTTACGTGACACTTTCGAGAGTTACAAATCTGGGCGGCTTACATCTTTGGAAGTATTAAACCGAAGGAATACTCAATTTCTTAATACAATAGACTGACGATTTTTTTTAGTCTATTATATTATTATTATATAAAAATAAAAGGTAACATATTAAAGCCTCCGAGAACAACCAATAGCGACAGGGAGTGGCCGAGTGGGCTTTGAGACCAACTGCAGCTGAAGCTCAAGTAACCTACAAAGAAAAAGCAGAGCTCATAAGATAGAGAGTGGGCTTTAAGCTTTTTCTTTTACCGTAAAAAGTTGTGAGATTCATGTAACCAACCATGTACCAACTCGGTTGATTTATTGTAAGGGACCTTCTGTCTTATGTTATTACGTACTTAATTAACTTACTTAACAACATCATATAGGGACCATAACTATATTAAAACCTTTTATGTTTTAAATTAAAATATTGAGAGGCGGCACCGTGCTAGCGAAGGAGGTGGCCGAGCGTTTGAGGGAAACCAACCCAGTCGGGCGCCGTGAGATGACTCCCGGCCACCGTAGACGGTGAGCAGTGGGTAGCTCACAGTCCGTCCAACGGCGCATTAGTGTTCCACGCGCGCCTCAAAGAGATGTCAGTAAAGCAGAAGGGCCTACCAGGGCCAATACCTGCCGGGTTGCGGGTTTTTCGAAAGATACCCTGGCTCCGGATCATAAAGGGCAATAGAAAGAACAGTGTCAGACTTGTACTGACTAAAATCAACCACCCCCCCCCCCCCCCGCTCCACCCAGAACCGGGGAAGTTATTTGTGATTTTCCATCCGCAAAAAAACACTATTTTAATAAAAAAAAAATTAAAGTGCATCATGGGATTTATGAAAAATCACAATTTATAGCCAGGAATCGAAGCTGTTGGTTAAGGAAAATTCACAACCTGTATTTTAATATCATTCCATAGTGCCCTTCGTAGGGCTCAAATACTGGAAACTAATGACATACCGCAAATAAGATTTTTTAAAGGTACCTACATACATAAGCGATTACACGTGGGAACTAAATAATCCAGCTACACGCCGTGGTGGCAGCAGTCACTCCACATTCAAACATACCTGGTAGTGGAACATATCAGCCAGCATGGCGTAGGGCGCGGGCTGCAAGCCAGCCGAGTCCGCGAACACGGCGGCCGCGAGCGCCACGCCCGCCCACGCGCCGCCCACGCCCGCCCATACCGCGCCCGCGCCCCCCAGCAGGCACAGTCCCGTCGCCAGCGCGCACCAAACCATCAGGCGCTGGGGAAACATTGTGTTATGAATCGTAGAAAATTTAAAACAGGTGTAAATAAGTGCACATGTTTCCGGTTCCCGGCCACTCTCATACCTTTCGACCAAGTTTCTCGACGAGGTACAACGCCAGCGCGGACGCCACGAGCTGCGCGGCCCCCAGCAGCACGGCGTGGCGCGCGGGCGAGCCCAGCGCGTCCCCGGCGCCGCCCGCGCCCCCCGCGCCCGCCCCCTCCCGCGCCAGCACGAACACGCGCTCGGCGAACTGCAGCAGCGCCAGCACGCCGCACGCCTCCTGCCCCACCACAGCCACCAGGCACAGCACGAAGGCGCGCCGCCGACGCACGTCGCTCACTGCCCTAACCGAATATAGGTAACCTAAACATCAGCTATTCGGAACCACTGCTAGCCTCTAGCATATTATCAGGCCTGTAATCGCCAATGGGTCAAGCAGCAGTCCCTCGAGCTACATGTGGTATTACAGAAGAAGTAGGACTACGAGGATAATGAATTCGAAGAGGCTGTCCTGGTAGAGGTCTTGTCCTGATATACTCACGCATGTCCTTCGCCAGAGCCAGCGGCGACTGCATGAGCTGGTCGGGCGGAGGCAGCGCGCGCAGCTCGTCGTGCAGCGCGGGGTCGTCGCGCGCTACGCCGCGCAACCACGCCAACGCCGCGCGCGCCTCCTGCAGTACACACGGTTCACAATCACCGTGACATCGAGAAGTTCTCGGCTCGGTTGCCACGTATGCGGATACAAGCAAGTGACAAGACATGAAAGAATTCCATTTCCATTGCAGTGACACTCACGTCAGGTTTGCCTTGCGCGGCGAGGAAGGGCGGCGACTCCGGCACGAACAGGAACAGCGCGCAGTGCGCCGCCGACAGCGTGAGGCAGCACAACAGCACCGTCCTGGAACGTGTCACAGTCGCGTCACTGACAGCTCGTCAGAGGTCAAGTAATACAAACCGCCATCGTACCTACCTACGTAACAGCTCTTTTTTAGCGACCTAATAAACATTAATTTAAGAACTGTATTCACTACCTATGTTACACAAATAAAATGATTTTGATTTTTGAACCAGTTGATCGTGAACTGCACATTTTCCTCTTTATGAAAATGACTTACGAATAATATTCCTGTACGTGTGTGCCGTACGTTATATGTAGGCACAGTCAATGTTACCTGTGCGGCACGTGCGCGTCCGCGGCGAGGTACATGAGCAGGAAGCCGAGGTTGTTCGCCAGCACCATTGCCGACACCGCCGCACCCCGGACCCCCTTCTCGCACATCTAACAACAATTTCAGTAAAAATGAGTCTTCTGATCTACTCGAAACATATCGCCAACGGTAGAGGTGAGATGAGGCTACCTCTCGGGCGAGCAGCGGCGCGAGGCACCAGGCGCCGGCGCCGCCCAGCCCGGCGCACGCGCGCGCTGCCACCACCCACCAGCCGCCGCCGCACAGCTTCAGCGCCCAGCACACCTGCACACAGCCACGCCACACATTAGCTTCTCGCATGCCGCCAATGAACCACAGCGGCTCAGTGATGTAGTGCGACTTACCACGAAGGCGGCAGAGGTGGTGACGACGGCGCGCTTCCTGCCGCCGGCGAGCAGGCGCGCGCACAGCGGCACTCCCAGCAGCGACGCCACGAACGTGGTGGCGGCCGCGCCCACCGCGTGCGCCTCGTCCACGTCCTCGCCGCCCCCCTCACCGCTCGCCAGCGACACCCAGCCGATCGCCAAGCCGAACGATATCGTCGGCACGTTGACTGCAACCGAAATAAGTAAGTAGTCGAAACTTTATCATTCAATTTAAAACACACGAGTGTATATGTAACTCGTTATGGGTTACGATGCGAATATGCTGAGTATTGCTAATTGCCTAATCATAACATACGAATATGCTGAGTATTGCTAAGTGCCTAATCATAACATACGAATATGCTGAGTATTGCTAAGTGCCTAATCCTAACATACGAAAGATTCGCTATTAACTAGAGGATTTTATGTAAGTCACGTACTGTAGTCCTTCAGGCTTAAAAGCCCACGGACTTGTTTAACACGGTCCTGAAATAACCGGGCCATCTCGAGTAAAAGACAAACTTTCCGGCAAGGACTCGCTAGTTTAAAACCAAGCTATCTAGCTTTTGCCCGCAGCTTCGCTCGCGTTTATTGTAATAGCAATGATAAGTTTTCCCTTTTCTTTCCTCTTTCTCCCTCATATCACAATCTTTTTTTAAAAAAATAGCCTATGTCCGTCTCCAGGGTCCCTACTACCTCTGTATCGAAATTCATCAAAATCGGTTTAGCCATTTAGGCGTCAAGACGTAAGAAACAAACAAACTCACTTTCGCTTTTATAATATTAGTAAGGAAGTAAGGATTTTATGAAGATTATCCATAATTACTTACCTACATTTTATAAGTGAGAAGTAATAACCAGAGCACACGTGGGAGGCACCTCCTTCGAGGTAAAAACAAACCGTGCCATAAACTACAACACGTTTAGTGATCATTGATTAGCGGACCGGACTTGTGTTGTCCCATTAAATCCTACCAAATACTAATGAGCGCGTGTTTGGAATAATTCGTGATCAACACGCAGTATTTCATTAAGTTTTTCGTAACACATAATTATAATAATTTCTAGCACTGTGATAAAATATCCAAGAGAGGTTTATTATTAAAATTATGTCATTGATTTTAACCATCTTGTGGTCATTGGATTTTACCGGGGGGTATGTACCTTGAGATAACAATAACGGAACGATTACGGAGGTGTATATAAACTACTGTGTTATAAAGCTACTTACAGCCAACATGCAAAAAATATTATAAAAAATCGCCACACGACAGTCGGTAATCGCTCCCGGGTCCCGGCTCGTGGATCGTGGCTAAATAATAATCTTGAGGTAAAGCAGTGCTTGCCGCGGTCGGTCTACGAATGTGTGAACACCATTACCTATCAATACCCTAAATGTCTCCGTCGTTCGTCCCGGCTCTCATTTTTTGATCTATGACAGTCGCTACGACTATTCAAAAGCCCTGTAGGAATTCGCAATTAGTTCTTCAGTGGTTGCATAGATGGCGTTGTAGTACTTTTTCTCACGTTTATATTTGTGTCGCTACAAATAATAATTTATTGCCCAAAGAAAAGAAAATACATGATATATTACTTATAGGTCAAAGTTCTGTTTTACATTTAGTTTTGGTGAAAAATTTATGACAATCAGTCTTACTAAAGGCTAATTAAAAAGGGTCGCTTAGGTCAGGTAGGCAAGTCAGGATATCAGGATGGATAATGATCGCAACCGGTGCCATATCACAGGTCAGAAGACACCATCCACGACCTCTTCCGACGTTGATAGCATCTCACATCAGACACTGTAGAACCTAAAGGTAATGTGCCGGAGAGTGGCGATGTGCAGATCAATGCAAGCCTCGAGATCTCTCCGAGCTAGCAAGCAGTGTGTACGTTCATACGTTGGCCACACGCTGCGATTATTGACAGACGACGCGACGTCTCGCTGGTTGATGAGAGGAAGGTGAGCAGCTTTGATGCACAAGAACAGGTGTAGTGAGGCAAGGCGGCGGACATTGTACACAGACATTGGCACACTAATGGTGTACGCAACCTGCCGGTTCGCGCTGTGTGTGCTGGCGCTCGAGCTTGTCGGCTGTTTGTTAAGTTTTGCAAAATTGTCATCTGTTTGCCTAGCGACGAGCACAGCAGTGCGGGATGATCTTCCGGTTGGTGTTGGTGTTGGTGTTGGTGTTGGTGTTGGTGTTGGTGTTGGTGTGCGACGCACGATTATGTATCTACATCTGACGTCTCATGCGACCATCATGTTAATTTTATATTTATTGCACTGCGCTTGTTGATTGTAAAGAACAGCGGCACAATAAATGTTTTTCCTTAGGGTTTTTCTTTTTTTGTATATAATGTACATACCTAGCTAAAGAAAATGAGTGAAATGTTTGATAAAGCTAAAGGACTACCTACCCTTCAAAAATACAAGCGTGAACATGTTATGTTATGAGTAACATGCCGCGACTTGGAACCTACTTACTAATTTATTTATTTACTTGTGACAATAAATAGGTAAGCAGACTATATTTCGTGCAGCAGATGAGCGCGATGCGTCCGAGTGCTCGTGTCACGTGCGCCGTGCCAACTACCTGCTCGTTAACTTTCATCACGCATGCATTACTTTTATGAAGCACATAAACCTTTCACGCGATACTGACTACCTTTACTGTTGTTTTCGGTGCAAACCTTACAAGGTAAGTCAGTAAAACTTCATCGTTACAGCTCCGGCTCGGTATAACTTTATTTCATGGTTTAAATGAGGTCTTTTCTCTGAAACGTTCTAACTTTGGAAAGCAGAGCTCATATGTTATTGACCAACCTGTTAAATAACATTGTTATAGAGAAGGATTTACTTACTCAGTACGACCATAAGGACCTGGCGCAGGTAAGCGCGCACGCGACTCGCGCCCGCGTCCGCCGCCACCGCCGCCTTCGCCGTCATGACACAGACTAGTCTGTCCACTGGCACACCCAAGTACTCCGCTGTGATACCGTATGTGACGAGAAACAGTTGCCAATCATAGAGAACACGCGAGGGCCAATAACTCGACTAATGACAAACAATGTGTCAGAATCGCGATTCGTACGACACGGTGACATGCGTTTGCGCAGACTTGATTTTCCCAAGTCTAATCTAAAAAGAGCGCAATGTCGCGGGTGTCTTGTGCTGGCGGGGGCGTACGGACTGTGCGCGCTCGGAGGACGCGCGGCCTAATAAAGCACGTTGAAGTGCCGCCGCCGCACCGACTGAAAGGGCGCAAGCGACACACCGCTTAACTACTCACACGCTACTACAACACTTGACACACAGAACACTTTAAAAACTTCTTACGTTACGAACTCCGAAGGGATGACGTTAAAAGAAGAGGACTTTGCAATTCGCCACGACGACAACAGGACAAGACAACATGATACCTTTTGTGATTATGAGGTTGACCAGTTTAGGCAGTACCTACTGCACTCTAACTCCAGGTTTGTAACATGCGAGCTGGTCGCCTGGAACTAACTGGTTATGGTTTCTGACAAAAGCCATCAATTGATGGACCTCATAGCTAGGTATCTAAGGCGTCGTCTTATCTGGTAAGGATCATACAGAATGCGTTCTCGTACTGTGATGAAAATGTGGTCACGCGATGGCTGACGAGCTTCAATTAGGAGACTGAAGAAACCTATAATATATGTTTGAAGTGCTCGTGCGACGGGAACGCATCGTGTCATCGTACGATCGATAGCCAACTAGGCAGTCGCCTAATATAGGTGCTCTAAATTAAATTAATTTCGTTTATTTCGAAAACCAGTAATAAGTAAATGTATGAAAATAAAAATTGTAATACTATATTAGATTAAAAATCAATAATTAAAGGATTAGATGATTAGATACAATTCATATTATAAAACACATCACAATGTACACATTACGAAAAGTCATCAATAAAAATAAAACATAGTGAATTACACTTTTATTACAAAAATAATAATAGAACAATACATAAAATAAAATAAGTACAATACACAGTGATAGTCTTAACCTAAATTTAGGTTTGTCCAGTACCGCATTATCGGAAACCAGATCCTGATCCATCCTCCAAGCGAACAGCTGTACTATGGGTACTACTTTTGAAGACGTAAACAGCGCTCTATCAATGGTCACGGATTGGTTCACGCAAATAACCTTGTTCTTAATGCCAATAAAACTAAATGTAAGTATTCAATTCGCTTTACCCATTGTTAGAAATCTTGGTCCTAACGTTATCCTTGGCAATGAGAAGCTTAAAAACTGTAGACTCAGCAGTATTCCTGGGTATAACAGTTGATTCAAAACTACAATGGGGTCCACACATATCAAGCCTAGCGGGAAGGCTTAGTTCGGCCGCATACGCCATTAGAAAAGTTAGACAATACACTGGCGTTGATACGGCACGATTACTCTATTTTAGTTATTTCCCTAGCGTCATGTCCTATGGTATTCTGCTGTGGGGCAAAGCCGCTGTCCAAAATATAATATTCTGCAGAAACGAGCGGTTTGTGCAATTTACCTGCTAGGTGCCCGGGTTTCTCTGAGAGCATTTTTTTTAAAGTTTGGTATTCTCACGATGGCTTCTCAATTTATCTTAGCGAACATTTTATGTATTAGGCAAAATATCCATTTAGGTATACAGTAAATACAGAGACATATCTATTATTATATAACATTTTCACAACATTAACACTAAAAATAAACATAAACTACGTGCTCCCTTCAACCGGCTTCATTCATTTGTAGGGCTTGGTATAACTTTTTATAACAAACCTTCGTTTTTTTCTAAATTTGCCATTTAATGCATTTAAAGTTAAAGTAAAATCTAACCTTTGTTTAAAAGCATATTACCTATTCCGTGTGTGTCGTCCTCAGCCACCAGGACCGGCAGTGGAGACCGCCGCGCCAGCAACAGTGGACTCAGCGAGTTACAAGGAAATTACTTTGATTAATAGATATTCACGTTCTGTTCGTTTTTCATTAATTGTGAATTCATTTAATGAACTCACCTTAGGCCAGAGTTAATAATCATAGCACACTTAGTGTAACCAGCCTACAAGCTCCCCAGTGCTGGGCACATAGGCCTTCTTTCTGTGAGAGGTAGCCAATTAGATTAACTTTTATGAAGTATGAAGGAGTGGCTACAGAGACAGCATCATGCTTGATGCCCTCACGTTCCTAATCCAAACTGGAGACGAGACACGGTGCACATACGAGTTCACACTTTATCACAGTTTCTAGTGATTTCGATATCAATTCTTGTTATGGCAGAAGCGCCAGGTAAGCCCGCGAAATCCACTTTAGGCTATTACGTATAAATAGGTACGTATTCTGTGCTTTAGGAACAAATTAAGTAATGCAGGGTACCTTTCTTTGCAATTTGCCACTCAGACTGTTGAACTAAATATGATTCGCAACTATGACGTCTATCTATGTACCTACCTATTTACAGAATACCCCTTCAAGTCCATTTAATCCCATTAAATAGCTAGTTCACGAAACAAATCAAAATACGCTACCCTGGCGCTTGCTTGTCCTGGTGGTCTCGCATTGCTTTGAATGAAAACCCTACTAAACTTATGACTGCAACATGCAACCACGCGACAAGCCACTATTAGGTTAGCGAGCGGGCAGGCCATGTAGGTAACATTACAGCACACAGTTGAGAAATTATCAAATGACCACTCCTGCTCTGGGCTGAGCGTAAAGGATCGGCAGACTAGTAGTAGTGAGTGTTTGTGTATTTTATATGATGACTACAGACCCCTAAAACAAAAGGTAGAAAGAGTGTAGTCTGTTGAGGGAGGGCCGCTCTGGAGTTACCACCGGCTTCACTACGATAGGTAACTGGCACGAGTCCCATGACATCATTAGTAGTTTGTTGTTTGATTCCCCTTCGGTTCGGTTCGGTTCGTTCGTGGAGATGATAGATATGATACTTTCTTTCATATCAATGCGCTTCTTTTAAACAGATCGAGGATGTTCGTGGGACATCACCGATCTAAGATTATGAGGAAACAGGTAAACGCATATTCAGCGTACCATCAAATAGTAAGTTGCGCAGTGGTAATTTCACGAGATCAGTGGAGTACGTGCTGTGCATGCGCAATGAATGTCCCCAGATCGTCGCGAGCGCTCAGAATACTAACGCGAGCACTCAGCGCGTATGTATATATGTTGCAGTCAAAACTCTTAACTAGTCAAAAGTACTATTGACTAGCAAAATCAGTCAAAAGCACTTTTGACTGAACAGGTTGGTCAAAAGTGGTTTTGACTAAAAATTATTGGTTTTTAGTACTTTTGACTGCAAATTTGCGGTTAAAAGTACTATTGACTGACGCTCTTCGTCAAAAGTAGTTTTAACTGCAATAAAGCATCAGTCAAAAGCACTATTAACTAACACTAGGTTAGGTTAGGTTAAAACTGTGACCTCCTACGGAAACGACCTGCATTTATAGAAAAAAGAGATTGTTTTTAGTTGGTTACCCGGAACTGAACTATTTAGATTAGGAGGCATTACAATCTTTTTAAGAGTTTTTACTGATACCACCAGTCAAAACCACTTTTGACGGAATCACTTAGTCAAAAGTACTTTTTACCAGCTTCATTGGGCAAAAGTACCTACTTTTAACTGTTATTTTAGTCAAAAGTACTATTGACTAAAGCATACGGTCAAAAGTACTTTTGACTGATTTTGCTAGTCAATAGTACTTTTGACTGGTTAAGAGTTTTGACTGCAACATATATACCTCGTGGTCAGCGGTCAGCATGCTCACGACTAGCAACTGTGACTTACAAGAAGCGTCATGTCACTACGAACGACCCAGGAGCAAGTGCATATTAAAACTGTTATGGTATGATTTTCACCGAGCTGTCATCATGCATACGTACCTTAAGTAAATACTACGATTCTGCTTAAAAAAGGCATCGGCCATGATTGGGCAGGTAACATCGCCATTGAACGTAATTATCTTATCTTTATGGGTTGTTTATATGCTATTGGAACTGCTCTTGATTGGCGGCATATATTGTATGATATGAAATAAACACCCACATCCATTTAACTTTAATTTATTTCTTCTGGCTAAGGGAAACACAATAATCAGTTTATAAATTACTTTGAAAGACCTATCTTCATTGTAAGGTAACACACGAGTGTTTCCCGACGTGACGTTTTATCTAAGTAGTTTGGTTCAGCTCTGAACTCAAACTTGTATTAGCCCGGGATCAGAAAAACATGATCAGAAGTCATGGAGAGACGCCTTTTCTCAGCAATGGGATGATGTAAGCTAACAATAAATGCTGTCATGTTGCCATTTTTAAAGATATACCTAAGTAGATATATTCTCAAAAAGTAGGTTTACGATCGAGATGTTTACGTGATAACGTCTTATTGGTGATATAAGTTATCACCAGTAGTGACATCTAAAATGAAATTAAGTACTAATTTAAAGTTTTTTTTTTCGAGCCAAGTAACAGATGGCGCTACCATCTTTATGAAATGTCGCTTGTGAGGTTTTGGTGTGACACAAGTTTCTGAACATGTCACCCGACTAAAACGATTTTAAAGACGTTATCACGTCAAAAGCACAAATTCACTTACATGAAAACTAGAGTGCCTTATGCTAATTTTAAAAATAGGTACGTCACTGTTATTAACCGACGAAAAAAAGGAGGTTCTCAATTCGAACTGTATATTTTTTTTATGTATGACCACGCATAACTTTTTACTGAGACGTCCGATTTAAAAAAATCTTTTTTCATTGGACTGAGTATATTTCAAAGTTGGTCCCATTTTAATTTGAAAAAAATGGTTGCCTGTAAAGTCGGTTTTACGGGCGAAGATTTTACGTGACAACGTCTTTTTCTCGGTAGAATATTTATTGATATGAATATAATTAAATTGCACAATAGGAACAAGGAATTGAATGAAAATAAGAATTGCACAAATTTTAACTATAGAAATATATTTTGTTTACTAAAAAAATGGTTGCCTGTAAAGTCGGTTTTACGGGCGAAGATTTTACGTGACAACGTCTTTTTCTCGGTAGAATATTTATTGATATGAATATAATTAAATTGCACAATAGGAACAAGGAATTGAATGAAAATAAGAATTGCACAAATTTTAACTATAGAAATATATTTTGTTTACTAAAACATAGTTGAGTGGGAGAGAGACGCAAGGCATTCGGCGGGCCTCTCTCTCGTTCGGTGACTCATCGTAACGTTACCGAGCGTTACACTTTTTCATAAGTGACTCCCAGCCGCAACCTAATTTAAGACGTTGTCACGTCAAAACCACACGTGTGAACTTGTATTATGACGCTTTCTTGTTTTTCCAACGCCAAGAACGTTCGAGAAAGACAAAGACAGAGACACAAGCATGCGCCGATTCAATGCGCCTAATTCTCTAGTGCTGCGCGCGCGGCAGACCGATCATAGTTGAGTGGGAGAGAGACGCAAGGCATTCGGCGGGCCTCTCTCTCGTTCGGTGACTCATCGTAACGTTACCGAGCGTTACACTTTTTCATAAGTGACTCCCAGCCGCAACCTAATTTAAGACGTTGTCACGTCAAAAAAATCGGCCCTTAAGGGTGGGAAAATAGGGGGTGATTGATTTTTTTCATACTGAATTTTCAAATAAGTATTACCTAGATCTAGGCGGCCAATTGACGGGCCCAAAACTGTTCACCGAAGGCGGCTTTCAATTGGGCCATTGTTTCGCGTGCCGTGTGGCATGTGGCACCGTCTTGTTGAAACCACATGTCAGGCATGTCGAATTCTTCCATTTTGGGCAAAACAAAATCGCCAATCATCACACGGTAGCGCTCGCCATTCATAGTAACGTTTTGGGCCCGTCAATTGGCCGCCTAGATCGTGTGATCTAACGCCTTTGGACTATTTCTTGTGGGGCCATGTTAAGGCTCATGTCTACAGGGATAAACCAGCAACGATTGACGCACTGGGAGCCAATATTGAAGCATTTATTCGTGATATACCGGCTGATATGTTGGAGAGAGTGTGCTCAAATTGGGCCTTGCGAATGGGCCATCTAAACCGGAGCCGCGGCCAGCATTTGCATGAAATCATCTTCAAACATTAAATTATATTGATCGTTCTATCGATTCCAATAAAGATTTCATCAAATTTATTGTGTTTTTTTTTTTTGAAAATCAAATCCTATACCTACCTCTTAAAAAATCACCCGTTACCTCGATCAGATTTTCATCGAAGCTCTGGCGGTGGAAACGGAAGACAGTTACAAGAAGTCCCCAACAGTTGAGCTCATTTCTTGAACTTTAAGGACAACTTAAGACCTTATTGGGTTAAGGGTGCCATCTTCCCTGGCCCTGGTTCAGTCCATGGTCCAAAACCAGAGGGAATGGAAAGCGGTTACCTCCTTAAAGAGATGTCAGCAAAGTAGAGAGGCTTGCCAGGGCCACCGTCTGTCGGGGTTGCGAGTTGTTCGAAAGAGCACGGTATCTCTTTCGAATAACTCGCTACGCCGGAACATAAAGGGCAATAGAAGGATAATGGGTGGGTTTTTGTCAGTACAAGTCTACACTCCCCTCCGCTCCACCCAGAGCGGGGAAAGTTATTTGATAATTTCCCATCCGCAAAAAAAAAGTTTCATTGACGAAGGGATGTCCTTATTTCAAAAAACATAATAAGTATGTTTTAAAGTTTACGGTAAGAATTAAATTTCTGCAAATTAAACTTTCAGTATCTGCATTTCAGTCAGCGCGCTCATCATGCGGGTAGATGAACGCCTTATTTGGTTCTAAATCTGATAATTTTGCTAAAACTTTCAGTCCCAGGTGAAGTCATGCTTTATCGAGGGCCAACCCTTGCAGTTTATGTACCGTGACGGCCCACCTTAGAATTACCGGCAACATCATGCGTTCAAAAACATTTTGAGTACTTGTTCTTATAGAAATTGCAATCAGTAGATCCAGCAACACAGACATCCCTTTCACTCTATTTTCTTTGCTTTCATTGGCACTACAAGATTCAGATTATTGTTAGGTACAACAATATCTGGAGGTATCCCAAGGACGTGATGGTGTTTCGAATTCATGGTAGTCATCTTAGCACTTGTCAACCTGATTGAGGGTCGGGAACATTCTTATCAGAGCACCATCCTCGAATCCTCGCCTATCAAAGATTTTTAAATATCAATAGCAAGTAGATAATGTAGGTTCATAATAATAGCACCCAAACATTGAGCACGAAGTAGATGTCAACAAAAAATCGACAAAAAGGGAAACTAAAGCAAAAAAGAAATATTTTATTTAAAAAAAAAAGACGAGAAAATTGGAATTTTAATAACAACCAAATATTAAATACAAATTAGACTAAGTTAAGCAACAACAAATTTGCTGTAAAAGAAAACCAAAAAGAGATAAATAAAACTTTTTAACAAAAAATTTAACCGACGAAAAGTGAAAAATAAAAACCTTGTAGTCTAGGTAAGCTCTAAAATTAAAGTATGAAATTAATTTTAAGGCGGCGCCAACAATGATCGATGATTAATAAAGCTGTCAATAATTCCTGTTTTACGTTAATAGTTTCCTTGCTTGTTTGGCACCGACTTGAAATTAATTTCATACTTTAACTTTGGAGCTTACCTAGACTACCTACAAGGTTTTTATTTTTCACTTTTCGTCCGTTAAATTTTTTGTTAAAAAGTTTTTATCAGTTCTCTTGCTCAAAAAGTCCGTCATTGCAGCATACTAGAGCGTGGATAAAATAAAAAAGGGCATTACTTTTGATCAGCCACATTACTATAAAGCTTGCGAAATTGTAGCTGCTGCTGATATTTAATCTGATGTAAGTAAGTACTTATCCAACGTTATTGTTAGACTTATTAGGTGGTTTTCATATGCTTATGTCGTTTCTTGGATCTAAATATAGGATATATCATGGAAGGAAGTGGACTCAAGGAAGCACTTAGTGTTATTTATACTCCAAATTCAATTGAAGGTCATTTGAATGCGATATACTTACTAGATTTTACTAAAAACCTAAACCTCTATAAGATAAGTAGGTATATCTTTCCCAAAACGTTCAAATATTAGATAATAGTTTTCAAGACACATCATGATTATTTTCCTGCCCTTGTCCCATTCTATTTGGGGTCGGCATCATTTACTCCTTTGTCCTTCATAAATAAATAAATAAAAATAAAAAAAATATCATTCCTTACACAATCCATCCATCTTTTTTTGGCCTTCCTCTCGCTCTCCGCTCATCAACATTCAGATCCATAACTCTTTTAGTCACATGAGCTTCGTTCCTCCTCATTACATGTCCATACCAAGATATACAACTGCCTTTCAATTTTTCTCTAACAGGCGCAACTCTTAAGCTTCCTCTAATACTTATTATACTCATTCCTTACTTTATCTATTCTTTTCACTCTACACATCCATCTCAACATTCTCATCTCCGTTACATGCAATCGTTTTTAAGACACTTATAAATATTAATAAAAAGCAATAGAGTTTACGCCTTGGTGTACGGTTTACAATACCATAGGTATGTGAGTGCATTCTAGTCGCTCTCTCAGCGCTTTAATCCGAAAACCGTTAACTTTACAGAAAAACTGCAAAAGACATTTTTTGTAGACAATTTTATGAGTAACAATTTTATAATGACCTCTATTTGACCACCGTCGCAAAATATTTGCAAAAAACTGATTCTCGTGACCTTTTTACCTTTGTAACTTTTTTAGCCGGCACGATATCGATGTCGAACGTTAGGTTTTCACATCTTCATAATAACACCGTAGTATAGGTGTTAGTATACAAAAAATCAGCTTACAAGGAATTTTTCAGCAGATAAAATGACTGGACGTTACCAGGATACAGGCAGCTTACCTGCACAAAGTTACTCTACAAAATACATGCACCCCACTGCGCAGCGTGTACTAAGTTCATATACTTAGGTGCGTTGCGCAGTGCAGCACATAGTCCACTATAAATTCATATACCCATTTTCAAAGCAGGAAAAAAGAATATGGTGTCAAACTACAGGCCCATTTCTATTTTAGTCATCTTCGGCAAAGTATTTGAGAAGCTTATAACCGAACGTCTTTCATCGCATGTAAAACACCTTCTCACGGGCGACCAACACGGCTTTATCAAATCTCGATCGACGACCACGAATCTCATGTGTTACGTGTCGACTTTATCTGAATCCTTAGATAAACGTATTCATGTTGACACCGTTTATACTGACTTCAGTAAGGCGTTCGATAAGGTAGATCATACTCTTCTGATAGCGAAACTCCAGCACTTGGGTGTAGGAGGATCAATGTTAAAGTGGTTTCAGTCTTACCTCAGTGACCGGACGTCAAAAGTTGGTATTAGTGGGCATCATTCAAAGTCTTTTGAAGCTACATCCGGTGTCCCGCAAGGCTCACATTTGGGCCCAATTCTCTTCAACATTTTCATTAACGACATCACGCAATGCTTTAGGCACTCAAAATGCTACCTTTTCGCTGATGACATGAAAATAATGAAGCCAATAGTAACTGAATCTGACTCCGCTTAAATGCAAGAAGATCTGAGCAGACTAACGAACTGGTGCGAAACGAACAAAATGCTTCTCAAGGTCTCAAAGTGCTACTATATGCAATTCAGTCGTAATAAAATAGTCAAACCACACATTTACACTATAGGCCAACAACAATTAAAACAAGTAGAGGAAATACGTGACCTAGGAGTCACATTAGAAAAACAACTCAAATTTGACAAAAACATCATGAACATCATGGTCATCGAAGGGGTTTCAAATTCTTGGATATATCTCACGTAACAGTAAAGACTTTAAAAAGTCATCTACAAGAATAAAACTATTTAACACACTGGTTTGCCCAATACTTGGATATGGCAGCCCGGTTTGGAACCCTCACTAAGACATATACATTAAACACCTGGAAAGTGTCCAAAGGCGCTTCATAGTTCATGTATCACTAAGACCAATTGGCTAAAAAAGTAAGCAGTTATAAGGACAGACTAGGGCACTACAAAATGGTTTCACTCGCTGACAGACGAAAAACGGCAGACTTGATACTTTTGCATTAAATATTTAATGGAATCATAGACTGTAGTGAATTACTAGGCAAACTAAACATTAACGCGCCATCTCGCTTGCCGCGAAAAAGCAGGTTCCAAAACTAATCTGGGACATTTCGCCGCTCTACCAAGACTCTGTAGGTATTACAAAGATTTGGCAAAACAATTTAGCTTGGACATAACCCTCCCCATTACTAAATACAAAAAGAATTTGACCACCACAACAATTGTACAACAACCATTATAATTATATTTTTTATGTGAATCAATTTTAATTTAATTCTATTGTTATATTCATATAATGTCTATATCTCCTTTTTAATTGACATTATGTTTCCTTTTCCCGATTTGTTATCATTTTAAAATAGTTTTCAATTTTCACTTACAAATATTTTTTATTTTTGTGTTAACACCTCGTTATATGTGCATGCTGTGGTCTCCTATATATGAAGGAACACAGTTAAAACAACCCATTGTATTGTGTTTTATAATGTATCTGTGTATCCTTTGGAGATATAAATAAATAAATAAAAATACTTAGTATCTAACAGCGCGGACGCGCGACGTGGGCTCGCGGTCCTCATAGCTCTAGGCGGTGTAACACACAGTACTATACCACCCACACACACACTACGATTCTTTAGTCCCAACCGTAACCGACTTGCTCTGCACGCGGGGAGGACAGTACACACACCCACAGTGTAGGTGCGCCGAGCGCACAGCGCTGTAGTGTGCCTGCAGAAAAATCACTGCAACCACTCACATAGGCGCATGTACCTAAATATACTCAAACCACACGCCAGGCAAAATTGCGGCCTGCCAACCGAGCTGGCTCCGTCTATACGGGCCAAGGTGAGCCACCGCGGCCAAAGGGCGAAGCCATTTCCCCTGTGGGGGCCAGTGACATCCAACACCAACGACGAACTGTCGGGCAGTGGCCCGGTACGCATTTGGTCGGAGGATCCTCCCTTTTCTGTAGGGGAAAAAAGAAGAGCTTTACACCATAATTATGTTCTTCATACCCCTAAAAGTATTTTTCGAAAGCTGAAAATTAAAGAAAAATAGCAAACAAGTGAATAACGAAATATTAAGAACTATTTATTCCGTCACTTATTTATTTAATGGCGTTTGTGGTAAAAGACACCACAATTTCGCCAATATCACGTAGATACTATGGTATTTATTCTGTCAATGTGCACTTACCGCTAAACCACAGCATTAACTTCTAAATGACAACAGCTGTCAGTGGCAATGTTGTCATTTGTCGTCGTGTTTTCTTAGCGTTCCATTTCAAAACTTGCGCATTCAGTGTTAAATAGCACCTATGAATAGCACAACACCTAATATTGTTTTTGTACCTAGGATATATTTCCAATTTTCTATAATTATTTATTATATTATATCAAATAACTTCTTATCAGTTAATAAGATGATCATAATAGTGGAAAAGCAAACAATTCTAGATAAGTAAAATCAAGAAAAATGTAATCTTAATGTTTAAAATTCCATGTTTTGCCAGAATGTGGAATGGAACGCCAGCACGGATACGGAACGAACATTATAATTGCAGTGAGATAGATAGAATAGAGATGTTAACTGATTGTAAATTCGTGATCGTAGTCCAAACATAAAATTAAGTGCCACAGGTGTGACCTCGAGATTAAGCGTACTAATTGATGATAAAGATCGACGCGATTTGGTAATTAACAAAGAGCGTCTATATTTTTGGACACGACTACACGACGAGGCGGAATAGTGATCGGTTCAGTGTGTCGTCAGTTCGGCGCGAGGTCGCTGACCGCATACAAGATGCTGTCTCGCTATGTGGTATCGCAGGTGAAGCACAACTCGTACTTCCTGGTGGGTCTGGCACTGGGGCTGTGGGTGTCGCTGGCGCTGGTGCCGCTGGATGAGGCGCCGGCAGCCGCGTGCGAGGCTGCGCTGGGCGCCGCACCGCCCGACGACTACGAGCCGCAGCGCGAGGAGCGGCCGCTGGGCCCCGGCGGCCACGCCGCTGGCCGCAGTGTGCAGCGCCCGCGCTACTACAGCACCGAGCTAGGCATGCGAGGTACGTACCCTTGTGCCGCACTGTCTCTTCGCAGTAGTTGACGATAGTGATTTGTTCCCCTACACTTGAAGTTAACTGATTGTTCTAGGATCCCTGCTCACCGGAGTGCTGAGTTCTGAAGAAGCTCTTAAGAGCCAAATAGCAGCACTGAATCACACCACAGCTCGTTTACAGCCCGCACTGAAGTTCTTCATCACGGCCAGTGCCATGAGTTCTGTGCCAGGAATGGCCAACGTTGTGGGCTTCACTGACACACGAGAGATGCTGAAACCATTCCATGCTCTCAAGTACTTAGCAGATAACTATTTGGAGGAGTATGACTTCTTCTTCCTAGTGTCGGACACTGCATTTGTTAACGCCCGTCGCCTGACTGAGCTGGTGTCACAGCTGAGTGTAAGTGAAGATGTGTACATGGGCACTGTGGCTGAGGATGACAGCCATTACTGCTCACTTGGTAAGTTGCCAACATTCACTTACGAATTTGATTTCTTGACAAAGAACCATCTATTTACTTGAAGATAATAAACATTTCTCAGTAAGTAGTTTGTTTAGATCTTTGGAAAACTAAGTACCTGGCAAGCTGAACACTCAAAAATGTTTAAGACAAACTAAGATATTGAGTTTGCTTGATTGAGGGAGTGAGTTTTCAGTAATGTTTATTTATCACCAATATACTTTCATTGGGAGATGTTAACATGTGAGGTATTTGAAAACAATTAAGCAATCTGTATTTTAACACCATTCCATTGTATGCTACGGATCAATTTCGGAGAATTAATGACATCCAATAAACCAAAGAAAAGATTATTTTTTAAATAAAGTTCAAAACAGTAATGAAATATAATCAATGAAATGATGAACAAAATAACTATTAGCGTGAATTTACTACTACCTGCTCATTTCAATAGCATACATTTTTCTCTTTAAAAGTTACAATATTAAGGCCACAATTGTGTAAATACCTATACTGCAGCGCAGTGTTATTAAGCAAGATCATTATTGGAAATATGAATTATTTTACTAAAACACATTTTCCTTAAGTATATACACATTTTTCTTGTGTATGCATTGATCTATACTACATGAACTTGAAAAAACAGGCGCAGGCAGGGATTACCTTCTACATGTTACGATGGGAACTCATATTTACAATATTTGACATCAAGACCTCTAAAAAAATTCAATAGTTGTAAATTGTATTGTTGTAAGATGTACCTGAAACTAGTAACACTGATCGAATCAGTGTTGCTAATTTCAGGTACATCTCAGTCATGTAGTAGGTGACAGATGTGATTGAGAAAATAATTTTCAAATAAAGTGGGACTGTCACAAGTGAGGGTGTGTCATGTGTGCAGAGGGCGGCGTGCTGCTGTCCAACTCCGTGCTGCGCGCCGTGCACGCCGAGCTGGACTGGTGCGTGCGCAACTCGTACTCGCCGCACCACCACGAGAACATCGGGCGCTGCGTGCTGCACGCGGCGCATCGCGCGTGCGCGGCCGGCGCGCAGGGCCAGCACTACCGCGCCGCGCGCGCGCCCGCCGCCGACACGCCGCCCCTCGCGCCCGACCTCGCCGACGCCGTCACCGTGTACCCCGTCACCAAGGCCGAGTCGTTCTACACGCTGCACGCGTACGTGTCCCGCGTGCACCTGGAGCGCGACCGCGCCGAGGTGCGGCGCCTGCGCGCGGCGCTGTGGCGCGGCGCGGCCCGCCACCCGCCGCACTACCGCAACGCCACGTGGCCCTCCGGCCTGCGCGCAGACCCCGGCCTGGCGCCGCCCGCGCCCGACTCCAGGTACCTACTGCTGCGCGCTGTCGCATGTCGGCAGGACTGCGATAGTGTGACCGTGTGACGTACTGACGAGTGACGTGGCGTGTGTTGCAGGTTCGACCATCTGCGCTGGGTGTCATTCAACACGACGCACGCATTCTACCCTGACGACCACCACGAGGTGGCGCTGATCGCCGGCGCCGACCGCGAAGCGCTCGACGTGAGTACCTACAACACCTTGCCACTACTGAGGATCACTGCACATAGCATCTAAATATTAGAACAGTATTTCCTGGAAGTCGAATAATGTACTGAATTGCAATCAAATAAAAAACTTAGTTAAAAATGATGAATTGTTATGGCGCATATTCAACTTTCTAAATTGGTATGTTCGGTCCTCGCTCATGACGTATCGTATGCGGCACAGTTGGTGCTGGAGGCGGTGCGCGCGTGGGGACTGCGGCGCTGGGAGGGCGCGCGCGGCGTGGCGCTGCTGGAGGGCGCGTGGCGCTGGGAGCCGGCGCGCGCGCTGAGCTACCGCCTGCTGCTGCGCGAGCATGCGCGCGGCCGCTCGCGCCTGCGCCTGCTGGAGGTCGTGCGGCCGCTGGGCGCGGCGCGGCTGGTGCCCGTGCGCTACGTCACGGAGAGCGCGCGCGTGTCGCTGCTGTTGCCCGTGCCGGCCGCGCACGCTAGCCTGCGGGACGTGCAGGCTTTCCTCGCCAGATACGAGACGGTGTGCCTCGACCAGGACAAGAACACTGCGCTCATCGTGGTAAATACCTTCACCTGTACTATACGTGCGGTGGTCTCTAGGATATATACTAGTAATAATATTGATCGACAGGTGATAGTGGGCGGCGCTAACGATACGGCAGCTATGGATCCGATCCGCGCGGAAGCGGACGCTCTGCGGCGGCGACACTCGGGCGCGCAGCTGCACGTGCTGCACGCGGCGGGCGCGCCGGGCGACGCGCGCGACGTGCCCGAGTACCGCGCGCACCTGCACGCGGGCGGCGCGGCGCTGGCGGCCGCCATGCCGCACCTGTCGCGCGACGCGCTCGTGCTGCTGCTGCCGCCGCATGCAGAGTTCAACCAAGACTTTCTCAATAGAGTGAGTACAACGATGGGACGCACGAGCACCGAATATGATTCAGATCAGTACAATGGGAAACTGCGTTCACAGGTGCGCATGAACAGCATCTCGGGCGAGCAATGGTACCTGCCGCTGGCGTTCGCGCGCTTCTCGCTGTACGCGCACCCGCGCTTCCTGGCGCCGGGCGGCGGCAAGCCGCAGGTGAACACGGGGCGCTTCAACCCGGCCGCGCGCCTGGCGCTGGCCTTCTACCGCGCGGACTACGACGCGGCCGCGGCGCGCTGGCGGGGCGCGGGCGGCGCGGCGCCCGCCGACGTGCTGGCGCGCGCCGCGCTGCGCGTGCTGCGCGCGCCCGAGCCCGCGCTGGTGCTGGCGCCGCGCGCGCGCCCGTGCGGCGGCGGGCGCGACGTGCGCGACGTGCGCGGCGTGCCCGGCACGTGCGCGCGCGAGCTGCGACGCGCGCAGTTCGCGACGCTGGACGCGGGCGCGCGACACTCGCTGGCGCAGTTGCTGCTGGAGACGCAGGCGGAGCTGGATGAGTGACGCGGGTGTCCCGCGCTACATAATATTATATACGTACACAGATCAAACTCGCGACTAATATATATTTTCAGTCGACACCGAATCGTTTTATTTCCTCTTCCACCTTGTAACGTTGTTCCTTGCTAGCTTTAAGAATAGGTTAGAAATTATAAAAACTACAAATAATTACATTGATTTATTCTAAAACTATTATAAAAAACACTTTAATTAAACTAAAAGAAACACAACGTACTACTTACCAATTTAAACTACAATATATTATAACTAATTTTCAATAAAACATACTACGGAACCCAATATTAATTGTTTACTCAAAGGTCCTCGCACGTATTGCACCTACGCATCTCTAAACGAGTTAAAAACTGGTTCTTGTGCCGCGCGCGATCGTTCGGCTCACCTCGAGTGCATTCGTAAAATTCAACGGTTAGACGATTTAGGCCTCTGCCTCGAATCTCGCGGGCAGCGGGGCGGCGGCGGCGGCGGCGCGGGAGCGGCAGGATCATACGCGTATAATCAAATGGACCGGCCCTCGAATACAGCGGTGCAGGAGCGGCGCGGGGGCGGGCAACGAGCGGTGCACTCCAGTCAAGCGGTGACCGCCCGCGTTGCGCGTCTGCATTGTAGGTATAGTGTTGTACATTTTTTTTTGTGACGTATCAAAATGTCTTCGGACGTGCAAGAGCTAATTATTTCGGCAATCTTTGAGAGGACACCCATATGGAACAGCAAAGATGTGAACCATAAAAATAGAAGAATAATTAACCAATTATGGGAAGAAATAAAAAACGAACTTAAAGTTAAAGTCTGTTCTTCATAATTTCGATAAAACTCGCCATTTATTTTCCTTGCCCTATAGTAGGGATTCACTTCTTCTTTTGCCCACAATAAATCGAGCGTTAGGAATAAATATGAATCAAATTTTTCAGACATTTCGTTCGCGAATAAAAACAAATATCTCGACAACACAACCACGAACACAACACTACACCGCTATAGTGCCGCGCGATCTGCCCGCTAGTTTGGAGAACAGGTATGCGTTGCCCGCCCCGCTGCCGCGCCGCCGCCGCCGCCGCCCCGCTGCCCGCAAAATTCGAGGCAGAGGCCTTAAAGGCATCAAACGTGACGGCTGTGTCATTTGGTCTCCCGATCTACTTGAAATTGTGATAACGTACTTGCCTATTTAATACTTATTTGTTCTAAAAAACAAATCTTAATCGGAAATCCCGCTGGGGTAAGTTTCCATGCATTGCTTAAGTGTTTCTATTGTAGAAAGAAAAGAAAGAAAGAAAAAACATTTATTTGGCCCATGCCACAAGTGCACACAAAATGAGATAAAGACTTAAAACTAAACGATAAAAAATACATTAATACGTAATTGTGTGTCGCACGGCTGCGCCAAATAGGCCCAGTTCAGCAAACTGCCGAGCAGCTAGTGCCCGACGCTGGTTTTCAACTGGACCTTAGACCTGATGTCACGGACGTAAAACAGTTTCGTATTTAATTGTGTTTCTGTGTATAAAAAGGTATATATATAGCATAACTTTGTGTAAAATCATAAAAAATAAAATACTTACATAAAAAAAAAAAAAGGTGTTCGGCAAATATGTTAAAGGAATATGCCCGGTTTCTGAGTCACTTTTGACGGCAGTTTATCTATTCGAAAGGAAATAAGAACGAGAAAACTGTAAGACAAAACAAATAAACAAGTAAGTAAGTGCGTTACTACATAATAGATGGGATGGGACTAGCATAATCCAAATTGTTTTATTAATATTTGTGCACTTCGACGCTCAGTCGCTCAGTAAGGTGTTTCTTCTTTGTAAATTTCTATCTAAAAGCAGCTGTGTTTAATTTTCTTTGTCTACTGGGACACTGTGACCTTTGGACCCGGCTACGTGGTCCGAGCTCTGCTAACGCTTGCTTATTGTCTGCGCTTCCAGGATTTATGTTCCACCTTAGACCCTCGCTTCGCAACCTTCTACCTGGCGGCGAGTGGAAGATCAGACCGGATCCTGGTCTGGGACTACCTAGGTCCTGCTGAAGACCTAGAACTGCAACCTGGGAAGGAGCTGGGCCGCCCGCAGAGCTACACTACGGTTCAGGCCAGTGTTCCCAGCGTACTTACTATCTCAAAACCTGGACGTGATTAGGGCAACAGAAGTTGGCTGAAATAAAGTACCTTTCCTACATATTGTGTACTTTATTTGGACCCCTACCTACCTACCTGCCGGCTAGCCTGACTACCCAGGAAGCAACCGCCGCAACCTAACTTGTACTACTACTTATTCTGTGACCTAGCTTAATCGCGACGTAACAATCATGATAATGCATAGAAGCTTATAATGAGTGTGATACGTGACTTAGAAAAGTGTAACACCTAATAACACGTCCCCGTAAGTTTACGAATACGAAACGCTTAACAACGAATGCACGCTACCACGAAAAACTGAACACCGTAGCAATGTGATCTCGAATAACGAAATCTCTAATGTTCCCTTTTTCGAAACACTTAACAACGAATGTACGCTACCACTAAAAACTGAACACCGTAGCAATGTGATCTCGAATATCAAAACCTCTAAAAGTCATCGTAAAAAGTCTTTATTCATATAACAATCAACTAAACAGAGAAAATCAAACCAATCAACCAAATCAACAGTTTTTCCATGACAATACAAATAACCAAATCCAACATTAAATAAAAACTTAAAAAAATCAGTTAACGTTTAAAATAGCACAAGTATCAAGACCATCTTAAAATGTGGTTAAGTCCTTTGTTTGTAGATGTCAGGCGGAAACAATGGAGGCACTTTTTGGTCTGGTCTGTAAATAGCTCAATAGGGACCACTGTTCCTATTTCACAAAATGAGGTGGAATCATGGCATCACCGCTGGAACCTCAAGAAACTAAAAGAGCAAGGAAAAAAGAAAATAGGGAAGAAAAAATTAAAAAACATTTGGAAAAAAAAGAAACAAAGGACTTAACCACATTTTAAGATGGTCTTGATACTTGTGCTATTTTAAACGTTAACTGATTTTTTTAAGTTTTTATTTAATGTTGGATTTGGTTATTTGTATTGTCATGGAAAAACTGTTGATTTGGTTGATTGGTTTGATTTTCTCTGTTTAGTTGATTGTTATATGAATAAAGACTTTTTACGATGACTTTTAGAGGTTTTGATATTCGAGATCACATTGCTACGGTGTTCAGTTTTTAGTGGTAGCGTACATTCGTTGTTAAGTGTTTCGAAAAAGGGAACATTAGAGATTTCGTTATTCGAGATCACATTGCTACGGTGTTCAGTTTTTCGTGGTAGCGTGCATTCGTTGTTAAGCGTTTCGTATTCGTAAACTTACGGGGACGTGTTATTAGGTGTTACACTTTTCTAAGTCACGTATCACACTCGCTTATAATAATATAAAGTAGGTACCTGTGTTATATAATATATTGCATATTGATTTATTTTATTTATTTGCTGCAAATAATCCCTCCTAATCCCTAGCAAACGTTTTCAAGCGCAGTAGAAGAATGTCGTAACTGTAACGCGGCCGGTTGCCACTTCGCCATATAAGGTTATCAGAAAAAAAAAACGTAAGCGCGTTTTAAAATACAGTCAGCGCCATCTAGCGACGTGTGCGGGTATCACCGCCACTCTTAGTCGACCAAATAGTAGAAGGGGGCATTACCATATCTTTAATAGATACAGCTGAGACCTGCTAAAGGTTCTTCATCAGATACTTCAGTCAGACCTTCGATTTTTGACGTCTAATGAAGCGGCCCACCAAGTTGTGTAAAGGCAGGATGTCGATCTCTAATAGTTTGGTTGGGCTCTTGTGTTTTCTTACTTTCTTACTGGATGACGAAAATTTCTGCGTTCTGGTCTTATCCAGAGGTTCTAAAATGGGAGTCTGAAAATGCGGCGAAATGGTTCCAGTAAAGGATGGTACGGCAGCTTTTACTTCGCGCTCGACTTGCGGGGGCCCTGAATACTGTAGTATGCCTTTTCAGTTAAATATTTGAATAAGAACTTTTTATACTCATTGACCTCTTTTTTTTCTCTTATGGGCTTAGGTATTTTGTTGTATATTCTGGGTGTCATACCCAGAAAAATTTTTGTGTAATTTATTACGGCATTATTACGGCGTTTAGATTTCAGTGATTCGAATAACTGTGGGTTACATTTTACAAAGACTGCTGTCTCATAAATAAACAAACACGGTAGGGTAGGTATGTAAGTATGTTATATTTTTTGAATAATTATGAGTAGTAGTAGTAATGAGTAGTAGTGTCCAATTTATGTTGAGTGTAAAAAATCTAATTTATATTTTTCAAATTTACCATTTTTTTAGGGTTCCGTAGTCAACTAGGAACCCTTATAGTTTCGCCATGTCTGTCTGTCCGTCCGTCCGTCCGTCCTCGCTTAATCTCTGTGACCGTTAGCACTAGAAAGCTGAAATTTGGTACCAATATGTATATCAATCACGCCGACAAAGTGGTAAAATAAAAATTGGAAAAAAATGTTTTATTAGGGTAGCCACCCTATATGTAAAGTGGGAAGTGATTTTTTTTTATTTCAACCCTAACGTGTGATATATTGTTGGAAAGGTATTTAAAAATGAATAGGGGTTTACTAAAATCATTTTTTGATAATGTCTATAATTTCGGAAATAATCGCTCCAAAAGTAAAAACAATGTGTCCCCCCCCCCCTCTAACTTTTGAACCGTAAGTTTAGAAAATATGAAAAAAATCTGAAAAGTAGAACTTTATAAGGACTTTCTATGAAAATCATTTTGAACTTGATTGACACAACAGTTTTTGTACAAAAAAGACAAAAAGTTGTACAAACTAATTTCCTCCTCCACCTTTAAACTCATAAGTGGGAACACTTATTGTGACGGACGGGAAACTACGGAACCCTACACTGAGCGTGGCCCGACACGCTCTTGGCCGGTTTTTTATAATCATTTCACATTTTTTTTTGTCTAATGTGTTTTTTTTTTATTTTGCAAAGTGTATAATTTATAATTATAATCTCGGCGTTCTCTTTCCATTTGTATGATTCTGGAAGTGCTGTGCACTTCTGTAAGTGACGAACTCACTTTAGTCTCATTTATTGTGATTTTTTTTTTGTGTATATGTGAGTAAGTCGTTGAAGTGCCTTAATAAATAAATAATGGCAAGCAACTATCTGTTGATTTTAGTTTGAAAACAGATCTTAAGCATTTCTTTTGTGTCCTAAATGCGATGTCGTTATCTGTGGAATTTCCCCAGTACAGAACTCCGAAGCGTAGTGTAGATGTTACGTATGCATTGTAAGCTATTAGAACCACGGATTGAGCAACAATTTTTCTCAAGTTGTATAAAGCATATGAATATTGATTCAGTTTTTTACAGATAATTTCTATGTGTGTTTTCCAGGATAAATGACTATCTAAATGTAGGCCTAAGAACCTGGCATTGTTGGTATCGGCAATGAGATGAATGAGAAGTAGGTACTAGTTATATTTTGATGATCATGAGTGAATGAGTGTCATAAATGCGAAACTTTGCTTTCGCTTAATTTCGGAACTAAATGACCTTGAAATTTGACTTGAAATTTTTGCTTGCTTCGCGCTCGACTTGGGGTCAAATATCGATATTTAACGTTTGAAGATGTAACTAATGGTATTGACATTAAAAAATATGATTTCACTAACATTTGCCGCATAATAAAAGGATAGAGGTAAAGGATGGTACGGCAGTGCTTGCTTCGCGCTGGACTTGGGGTTAAATATCGGGGGCACTGCCGTGCCCCTGATATTTAACGTTTGAAGGCGTAACTAATGGTAATGACATTAAAAAATATGATTTCACTAAAATTGATCTCACTAATAAATCAATATCTACTTAATTCTTTATTTTGCCCTTTATCTTTTACATTCACGAAGTCCCAAAGTATAAATCATGCATACCTGCCTAATCAAAAGCAGATTTTGATGCGTTTTTATTCAAACAAAAGTTTGTCACGCTTCTTCGAAAAAATACAATGAACATACCTACCTAATTTTTTAGACGAAAATATTTATTACGGATTAATTGAATACTTTCATTATGGGTCTTTTTTTTACGGTGAATAATAAAATAAGTTATCTCAATGTAGCATACCTTTCAGGCGCCAATTTTCGAATTCACATTTTTAAATTAAAACACTATAATCACTTAACAATCTTAGGTCGTCACATAGGGCCAATAACTTTCACCACATCACAATCACTTTTAAAACAGTTTCCAAAATATTCAAAACAAAATAACGACAATCGTCATTAGCAATTTCTTGCACTTGTTTTTGCAACTACATTCAGGCCGATTATCGCGGATGGTTAATGTGTGCGTACTTAAAGGCCTAGCCAGGCTTTTCTAGCCCGCATTGATCGCCGTTTAAGTACATAAAAACTTTTTAACAAAAAATTTAACCGACGAAAAGTGAAAAATAAAAAACCTTTAAGGCCGAAGCACACCAGATGCGTGGCGTGACGTGATGCGTGCACGCACCAGTTGTAATGTATAAAACTGTAAGAAAGGTGTCAGACTAGATGCGTGACGTGTGCACGCGCGTGACCCACGCACGCAGAGCCGCATCTTGTCACAAACCGAGTCCGTGCGCGTGTGTAGCGGAACGGCAACGTCGCACACGCGCCTGCAGTGATGACGTTGTATTATATGGCGCTCCCTGTTAGATGCCAGACCGGGCACGCACGCATACGCATCCGTCATTGCTGCACATGCGCACGCACGCAAAGTTGTATTTATTTACAAACAGAAAGCAGCTTACGTGTGTTTTTTTCGCAATGGAGACAATTTTAAAGTAAAAACTAATAGAAATCGTCAACCCAA
This sequence comes from Ochropleura plecta, assembly GCA_905475445.1. Taxonomy (NCBI): domain Eukaryota; kingdom Metazoa; phylum Arthropoda; class Insecta; order Lepidoptera; family Noctuidae; genus Ochropleura; species Ochropleura plecta. Next base: position 11,112 of record FR997738.1, on the reverse strand, counting down.
AGTCTCTTTGTAGCAGCAGAAGATTTTTAGCAGCAATAAAGCTTCTTCATCAGAAGAACTGCTGTTGTCTAACATCTTTTCGCTAAATGATCTCAACTCCAAATGCCTGCTGGCAAGCCGGCTCGCACGTGCGTGCAGCAGTTCTGCGTAACGTGATGCGTGCGCGCGCGACGTGTGCTGCACCGATCTGGGCCGGTGTGACAGTGCTCGCACGCGCGTGTGCACGTCACGTCACGCGTCACGTCACGCCACGCATCCGGTGTGACCCGGCCTTTAAGGCCGAAGCACACCAGATGCGTGGCGTGACGTGATGCGTGCACGCACCAGTTGTAATGTATGAAACTGTAAGAAAGGTGTCAGACCAGATGCGTGACGTGTGCACGCGCGTGACCCACGCACGCAGAGCCGCATCTTGTCACAAACCGAGTCCGTGCGCGTGTGTAGCGGAACGGCAACGTCGCACACGCGCCTGCAGTGATGACGTTGTATTTGTTATTACGTGCTATATATTATCAGGTTTAGGAGAAGAAATTAGGCACAACATCTTAGCACGTACTTTATATTGTCAAACCATTTAAATAATTAGGTACAGCAAAATAGAAATAAAAAGGATGTTCTTACTTGGACTACATTTTGACAAGAGAGAGAATAGACAGAAAGAAATTGTCTATGTGTAGAGTGCGAACCATAAACTAATAATTACAAGCGGATCATAAGTTTCATCACTTCCCCTTACGCTTTAGATTATTACTTTATATAAAAAGTAAATAATTATAAATTATTACTTTATATAAAATGTCAATAATTACATGCAGACAACAGACACAAACAAAATTAAACCATAATTATGACTCTACAATACTGGTTCCTAATAACTCACAACACAAGTACATACAGTCATGTTACACAACACATACATTCATGTCTTTAATAAAATCAACATGTTTCATAAAACTAAGCGGTTTGGTAAGCACATCTGCTATCATCTTTTCAGTCTGTAAATAATTTACAGTTACAATATTATTATTTATTAGGTCTTTTACATAATGGTATCTAAGATCTATGTGCTTTGTTCGTTTATGACAGTACTCCTTACATTCTAATAACTTAATTGCACTTTGATTGTCATTATAAACAACTGGCTCTACATTTAAACAAAATATCTCAGATAGCAGACTCTTAATAAAACAAATGTCCTTACAAACATCAGAAATTGAAATATATTCCGCCTCTGTTGTAGATAAAGCAACACAGCGTTGCTTGCGTGACTCCCAATTTATTGTGTTATTACCAAGCTTCACAACATACCCAGTATAAGACTTACGATCAGTTATATCATTAGCCCAGTCTGCATCAGTATAAGCAGTTAAACTCAATTTATTACTTCTTACAAATAGTAAGCTATAATTAATTGTCCCCGCTAAATAACGTAAAACACGTTTAGCAGCTTGCCAATGACTGTTATCGTGACAGTTATTAAATTGACTCAACTGGCTACATGCATAAGCAATATCCGGCCTAGTGCACACAGCTAAGTACATTAATGAACCTAACAATTGCCTGAAATTATCATTGCTCTCGCTTACATTTTCAGCTTTCAGTAATTTACAATTCAATGGCATTGGTGTAGATACAGTTTTACAATTACCCATACCAAACCGCAATAATAATTTCTTAATATAATCAGTCTGGTCCAATTTTAAAATACGTTTTGTCCTATCTCTAGTTACATTAATCCCAAGACAGCTTTTTAATGGACCAAGGTTCTTTACATTAAATTCCTTTTCTAACAGATTTACTAAGTCTTTTTGAATAACACTCTTCTCAGTATAAAATATATAGAAATCATCAACATACAGTGCAATAATGGTTACATCATCCTTGTCTTTCTTTACATAAACACATGGTTCACATTGACTTTGTACATAACCATTACTATCTAACAAATCATGAACTTTGCTATTCCACATTTTACTAGCTTGTTTTAAACCATAAATACTCTTATTTAACCCGGCGGGAGTGTGGTGGGGTGTAGCATACCCCAGCACTAGTTTACCTAGGTATATTTTTTTAACTGGTAACAACTAGATTTCGTGGCTTCGTGTAGCTGGAGGTAAGAGGTTGCGGGAGGGGATAGTGGCGTGATCTCAGTGTTACGCCGGCTGGTGATTGGAGTGCACGTGCGTAAACGTCCGTGGGGTAAGTCACACCCCGCCACATAGTTCGCGTATTGTTTTCGTATTTTTTTTATATTTATGTATACTTTTATTTTTTATAGTTTTTGAATAAAAATGGCTCTGGAGGCAGATGAAAGACGTATAAGAAGCATTATTGATGAAGTTTTAGCCGAATCTTCAGATGAATCAAGTTCTACCGAAGAATTTGATCATTGCAGTGAGCATGAGCTTGAATCTGACACGCAAGCAGTGTGTGATGACCTCGAAGGGATCAGCAGCGAGTTTCTCGATGTGCGGATTGTCCTCGGAAAAAAGATCGCAAGACAAAACATGTCTGTGCAAGCTGCAGAAAATCACTGTGCCTAGAACATGCAATATTTTCTTGCAAAAATTGTGCTGACGGCGAGGCCTCTTACTAAGATATTCCATTTGATTCTATAAGTGTTTTTTAATTTTAATTGAAAGAAGATCTAATTTTTTGTTGATTTAGAAGTTTTTATTTTGTTTTAATTATTATGGTTGTTTTTATGAATATTTTAATAGAGCAAGTAAATTTTTGTCACCAAAAAGTTCTCAAATTGTTCAACTACTAAGTAAGTAATAAAAGTATTAAAAATATGTATTTATTTGTTGATTTTTTTATTATAGGGATTCTCATTCATAATACTTGTTAATAATTTTGTACTATTTTGGAGAAATACTTGATAGAAGACGTTTTCTTCCGTGGGGTATGTTACACCCCACCACATACTCTATGTAATTTTTCCGCACCACACTCCCGCCGGGTTAATAAACAAACCTTGGAGTTATCTCCATTATCAAAACCGATAGGTTGTTCCATAAATATTGTTTCATTTAAGTTACCATTCAAGAAAGCACAAGCTACATCAATGTGATCTATACTGAGATTTAAATCATTTGCCACGGAAAACAAAATTCGCATAGTAGAATGCCTAACCACTGGGGAAAAAATCTCATTATAATCAACCCCATGTTTTTGTGTAAACCCCCTGGCAACTAATCGCGCTTTATACTTTGTAAAGTTTCCAGAAGCATCGTGTTTATACTTAAATACCCATTTGGATTTAATAACATTCTTCCCTATAGGGCGATCCACGATCTTCCATACTCCATTGGCAATTAATGAGTCATACTCACTCTGCATCGCCGCACGCCATTCAGTGGCATCCGAACAAGAGATAGCCTCTTCATAACCAGATGGTTCCTCAATATTACGTACATACATTGAAATGTCATAATCACAATACCTCAAAGGCAGAGTCGAACGAGTACTTCGTACAGGGCGCGTATTAGCCTCAACCCGGGGTACCTCCATAATCGTCACTCCTTCCTCTCGAACAGACGCGTCCGGCGATGACGAAGTCACTGACTCGAGGCTCGCCGACGATGAGTCTGCACAGCGGGACTCATCCTCACTGCCTGTGCAGTAATGCTCCTCGTCTGTGGTATTTGAAATTTGAGAACCATTATTCAATTCCAAAGATTTGGTTGTATCACTAATCTTATCCTCATTACTACATTCATTTAAATTTATTTGATTAGAAGGGATTTCATTAGTATTATTATCATTATTTAAAACCAATTCTTTGCTCTTGTCAAAACAATTATTCTGTAAAATAATTTCATTATAATTAAAGTCATCACTATCCTTTTCATTTAAATTCCCATTATAAAACCTGTCCTCTAAAAATGCAACATTCCTTGACAATGCAATTCTTCTAGGATTCATTGGATCTGATAGTCTATACCCTTTACAGGTCTCACTATACCCCACAAAAATATACTTTTTACTCTTAGCATCAAGCTTACCACGCTTATGCTTAGGCTCCAACGAATAAGCAATGCAACCAAAAACCCTTAAGTGGCTCAGATCAACCCCAGATCCCGACCACAGGTGCTCAGGAATCTGTCCAGACAAAGCCGTAGTAGGGGACCGATTTTTCAAATAAATTGCAGTATTCACTGCCTCTCCCCAATAACACTTACTAAGACCTGATTCCTGCAGCATGCAACGCGCTTTTTCAATGAGTGTCCGGTTAAGGCGCTCTGAAACACCATTCTGCTGAGCAGAGTAAGGAACTGTAGTCTGATGTACAATACCTTCTTTACTTAAGAATCCAGAAAACTTATAATTGACATACTCGCCACCATTGTCCGAACGTAAGCATTTAATCTTTAATCCAGTTTGCCTCTCAACCATAGCCTTAAAAATAATAAACTTAGACATTACCTCAGATTTGTACTTCATTAGATATCCAAATGTTTTTCTTGTGTGATCATCTGTAAACGTAACCAAATACTTTGCACCTGCCAAGCTGTTCTCACGCATTGGTCCGCAGACATCTGAGTGTACCAACTCCAATGGTCGCTCAGCCCGCTTGCCCTCTCCTCTGGGAAACGGCTGTGTTGACAGCTTCCCCTCAAGGCAGGGTATGCAGTCCTTCAAACTATCCTGGGAATGATTCTGAAACATCACACCAGACACCTGACCTTTCAGAGTACTCATACTTCTCAGACCTAAATGTCCCAACCTGCGGTGCCATAGCTCAGTAGAAACAGCTACTGCAGTACTCTCGGTCTTTTGCACATTACTCAAAAGTTTGGAAGAATACGCCCTATTGTGCAAAGGCTTTACAATGTTACAATTTAGTTTATAAATTCCTTTATCACACCCTACAAGAGCTATACGGTTGCCAGGGACTTTACTATCATAAATGCTGCACCCATTACTATCAAACTTAACAGTAAGCCCACTTTCTACGAATTTACTTACTGACATTAAATTAGTGGCAATCTGCGGTACATACAAAACATTTTTAAGCTGTCTTACCTCATTTCCAAAGTTTACCATTAAATCTCCTACACCACTACATATCAATTGTTCATTATTTGCTACAGCAACTGTAGTGTGTTTTGCATTAGAACTAAAGTCTTTATAATTCACCATATCCACTTTAGAATTTGTCTTATGAGATGTACAACCGGAGTCGATGAACCACGCATTACTTTGATGAACAAACAAAGCTGAAGCGAAGCTTGTAGACTCATTCTTCTTGTCATTCTTCATCCTGTAGCACTTAGCTTTTATATGTCCAGGCTTATTGCAGTAATGACAGATCATAGTCTTCTTCTTGAAAGAGTTCTTCGAAATTAAAGCTTTGTTGTTATTGTTCGATGCACCATCACTTCTCCGCAGCTCTTCTTGTAAAAGTCGAGTTCGTACAATCTCGCTGGTGAGATCATTGGTTAAACATACTGTTTCAAGATTAGAAACCAAGTATTCGAACTCCTGAGGTAGACCGCTCAATAAAATCTCTGCGACTTCAGCATCATCCGTCTTACGGCCAATATCCGAGAGCTGCTGCACCAGTGTCATGACACCCTGTATGTATTCAGACATACTTGAAAACTGAGTATAATCAATTCTATGCAGTTGTCTCAAAAGCAGCACACGTCGTAACAAGCCCTTATTTTCAAATATATCAGCCAAGTTTTTCCATGCACCTTTAGCTGTAGTAGCATTCCTGATATATTGATAAAGTGCCGGCTTGATGCATAAAGCTATACGCGCCAAAGCACGCTGATCTTTCACCAGATCAGTCTCGGTGCCTTCGATTGTATTCCACAAGCCATCCATAATAAGCAGCATTTTTATAGCAAATTTCCAATTCAAATAGTTTGACACTCCTTCCAATTTTTCTATAGACGATGTCAACCCATTGTTACCTTGCAAAGCAGCATTTCCATTGCTCGCTTGTTGCTGACTAGGCGAGGCCATTTCGAAGCACACCACCTAAACAAAATCACCACCACACCACAACCTCGTGGCAATCCAAAATTTTAAGGTTATGTTCAGCACGCGGTAACACTTCTCCGTAAAATATTTTTCTGGGTAGAAAAATTCTGGGCCCATAACCTGTTATTACGTGCTATATATTATCAGGTTTAGGAGAAGAAATTAGGCACAACATCTTAGCACGTACTTTATATTGTCAAACCATTTAAATAATTAGGTACAGCAAAATAGAAATAAAAAGGATGTTCTTACTTGGACTACATTTTGACAAGAGAGAGAATAGACAGAAAGAAATTGTCTATGTGTAGAGTGCGAACCATAAACTAATAATTACAAGCGGATCATAAGTTTCATCAGTATTATATGGCGCTCCCTGTTAGATGCCAGACCGGGCACGCATGCATACGCATCCGTCATTGCTGTACGTGCGCACGCACGCAAAGTTGTATTTATTTACAAACAGAAAGCAGCTTACGTGTGATTTTTTCGCAATGGAGACAATTTTAAAGGAAAAACTAATAGAAATCATCAACCGAAAGTCTCTTTGTAGCAGCAGAAGATTTTTAGCAGCAATAAAGCTTCTTCATCAGAAGAACTGCTGTTGTCTAACATCTTTTCGCTAAATGATCTCAACTCCAAATGCCTGCTGGCAAGCCGGCTCGCACGTGCGTGCAGCAGTTCTGCGTAACGTGATGCGTGCGCGCGCGACGTGTGCTGCACCGATCTTGGCCGGTGTGACAGTGCTCGCACGCGCGTGTGCACGTCACGTCACGCGTCGCGTCACGCCACGCATCCGGTGTGACCCGGCCTTTAATATAGCTAAGCTCCAAAGTTAAAGTATGAGATTAATTTCAAGTCGGCGCCAAACAAACTATTTATTGATTTTCATAACGTAACATGGTAAACGTTGACAACTTGATTGATCGTCGATCATTGTTTGTTGGCGCCGGCTCAAAATTAATCTCATACTTTTACTTTGGAGCTTAGCTATATTAAAGGATTTTTATTTTTCACTTTTCGTCGGTTCAATTTTTTGTTAAAAAGTTTTTATTTTACTCTTTTTGGTTTTCTCTTACAACAAATTTGTTGTTGCTTTACTTAATCTAATTTGTATAAAATTTTTGACTGTTATTCAAATTCCAAATTTTTCGGCTTTTTAAAACAAAATATTGTTTTTGCTATCTAATTTCCTTTTTCGTCGATTTATATATATATACATATAAATATATATACTTCGACACTACTAAATATTTGGTAGCTATTATTTTGAACCCACATTAGTTGCTTTTGATATTTAATAAAAATCCTTGATAGGCGAACAGACGCGTAAGATGAAGGATTCGGGGATGGGAGCTTCGATAAGAGTGTTCCTTACCGTCAAACAGGATGACAAGTACTAAGATGACTACCATGAATTCGAAATACTATCGAGTCTTTGGGAATAGACCTCCAGATATTCTAGTACCTACCAAAAATCTGAAGAATTGTGTTAACAATGAAAGCAAAGGAAATAAAGTGATAGCAATGACTGTGTTGCTAGACCTCGATTGGTTGCAATTTTCAAAAGAACACGTACTAGAAATGTTTTTGAACGCATGATGTTGCCCGTAATTCTAAGCTGGGCCGTCAATTTACAAAAACTTCAAGGGACGACCCTCGATAAAGCAAGACTTGACCTGGGACTAGATTTTATTAGCATCATTATAAAATTTTGAACCAAATAAGGTGTTAATCCACATGATGAGCGCGCTGACTGAAATGCAGCTACTGAAAGGTTAACCCACTATGCACTGCACATAATTATACAGATATTTAATTCTTGCAGTAATGGCTAAGACATACTTATTATGTTTTTTTTTTAAAAAAAGGGCATCCGTCCGTCGATGACACGCATAACCCAGTAAGGTCTACAGTTTTTAATAAAGTTCAAGAAATAAGCCCAAGTGGCGTTATACTGTAGGGGACCTCTTGTAACTGACTTACATTTCCACTGCCATGGCTTTGATGACAATCATACTCCAGCAAGGCATCAACAGTTCTCATCGACGTATGTACATGAAATGAGCCTAAACACAACACAGCTGCTGTAAACTATTGAGAATGTCTAGTAAATACTACCCATCTCCATCATCAGACCTTCCATGACCATAATTCTCCAGCTAGGTCTAAAGATCACGTCAAGGTGCATTAAATGAGCCCAAACACGATATAGCTGGTGTAAACTGTTGAGAACGTTTTGCAAATACCTTCCGTCTCCATCGTTAGATCTTCAGTGACAGTAATTATCCAGATTGGCTCAAAGTCCCCATCAAGGTTAATAAAACGAGCCCAAACACGATCTTGCGGCTGTAAATTGATAAGAACCTCTTTCAAAAGCCTTCCGTCTCCATCGTCAGACCTTCAATGACAGCTCTATTCTCCAGCTAGGTCTAAAGTTGTCGTCAACGTGCATGAAATAAGTTTGAAACACGATATATCGCTGCTTTAAACTGTTGAGGACCTCTTGCAAAATGCAAGTATTTCCTGTCTCCATCATCCATCATCAGGTCATTTTGACGCCGTATTATCATCAGAACTACATATGTGTTTCAAATTTAAACAAAATCGGTTTACAATTGCAAATTAAGTATGAAAAAAAATCAATCAACCCCTATTTTTCCACCCTTAGGGGCGGATTTTTTTTTCAATTTGAAATGGGACCAACTTTGAAATATACTCTCTCCAATGAAAAAAGAATTTTTCAAATCGGACGTCTCAGTAAAAAGTTATGCGTGGTCATACATAAAAAAAAAAATATACATGTCGAATTAAGAACCTCCTTTTTTTCGTCGGTTAAAAAGTACGTTTTGTAACTTCTATACGAATTAAAAGCCAAAATATGGAAAGCCAAAGAGCGCGAGGGAGACTAGTGATAGAGTGAGAGAGCATTACGCGCACGCGTGCTTTTGATAGTTTCGACATGTCACGAATCGCTCGGAGGCAGATCAGATACGATTGCATTTTGTTCGAATTTTTGAATGATTGCTTTTAGTGAATTATAGTATTCTACAGATACCGGCACGGATCTTGAGCGCTCGGCGGAAGAGTGGGGATCGCTTTGCGCATCGTACACATATGGCAAATAAATACCACCAAAGGGACCCAATAACTCACTTTTGCGCAGGTGAAGGTCAGCGCTCAAGATCCGTGCCGGTATCTATAAGGCGCGTCGCCCACACGACCAAGAGTCGGGGCGCAGTCGAAGCGCGGGCGCAGGAGTGCCGCGCCGCAACAAAGTTTTCTTAACAAATGAATGGCAGTGCGCTCATAGACAAGAGTCGCGGCGCGGGCGAGGTGGCGTCGGGGCGGAGGCGAGGTGAAGGCGAGGCGGAGGCGAGGTGAAGGCGCAGGTGGGGCGCATAAGTGTGCCCAAGCCACGAGGCCGCCGCCATTTTGTCATTTGGTTTCGTGCGGAGCTGCGTTTAGACGTTTTAAACATGCGCGACGATTTTGAAACCAACGCAAAACTCATTGAAATTGTTCAATTAAATCCTTGTATTTATGACCAGTAACCAGTAACCTTTCTTCAGGGCAAATTGATTTCCTCCAGTTAGTGTCCTTCTTCTGTAAACTATTCTTCGTTTTTTTCAAACAGTAGGTAAATGGAATGTTTCTGGTGACATTTCATAAAACTTTTTGAACTTGTCGGGATAACTTTTTAAGTCACGTGTAGCTCTGAACTGACCGACCTCTTTTGTCACACTGTCGCAACATAATATGGATGCACCCAAAATCTTCTTCTATTTAAATTAAGAACTTGTGCTAGTACGTCTTAGTAGGTGAATGAATTAATAATGTGAAGGAAGCATAGCCGCCTGCGCCTCGACTCCTACGCAGAGACCTATCCTCGCCCGTGCTTCGACGCCGCACCGCCGCTGACGCGACGCCGCCTCGACTTACAGTGAGCGACGCGCCGGATCTGGTAAAGTAGGCGCGCGGCAAATTAATTTGCGTTTATTGTGTTCAAATGAAAATGTTTTTGTTCATGAATTATTATGTTAGTTTAGGTACAGATTGTTATTATAACAAGTATTGGTATGTTCGGTGTTGTAATTTGGGGCAAGCCGAGCTTGATAGCATTTATGAATGAATTTCGCCTCTGGCGTGAAGATATTTAAGGGCACAACTATAAAAGACAATGACGGGCGTTACGAGGTTAACTTAGAGAAGTCAAAATCTAAGATAATAATATAAAATTTATGGTAATGGAAGTAAGGCAGCAATCGACAGATTTTACGCATTAGAAAAAATACTAATTAAAAACAAAATACATATTATGTTGAAGTTATTATCTAACGAATACTTGCAACTCGGTTACATGAGGCCAATAACCAAGGAAGAAGAGTAAAATCAATAGGTATACAATGTAGGTACTTGCCTCATGATGCTATAATTCGGGAGGATAATGATACAAACAAGATTAGGGTTGTCTTATATGCTTCCTGTAAAGGAAAAATGGAATACCTATCGTTCAATGATGATCTAATGATTGGTCCAGGACTGATTCCTTGGAGAACACACCGCATTAGTCTAGTTTCAGACATTTTCAAAATGTACCGTATAGTGCACGTTGTCCACCATCATACAGATTTTCGAAGCATCGTCTGAAGAGACAACAAACAATCTGTAATGAAGGATCATAAATATAAACCTTTGGTACCTCTTCACCGTTCTATCGACGATGCAGCAAGTAGCATGCGATGAAGGAGTGACGTATCCGCTGGCAGTTGAAAAACAGTTCTGAAGCATATTACATGGATAATCTTATGACTAGTTGTGACTCGATAGAAGAAGGCATACAGATCTATAACCAAATCAATAAATAACTAGCTTTTGCTAGTAACTTATTAACAATTTCTGTAAAATATAATCTCCCGGGTGGTGTCTCAGACCATGAAACTGAACAGCTTCTGTTCTATGCCTTATATAAATTCTTGAGTTTTTTTAGTTTTTCCATAATGTGGAATCAGCTGATCGCGTCATTTCCTATAAGAGATTTTTTTTTTAAATTTAGTCCTTAAATTATTATATTAAATCTCTATGTTATTGCGAATGGCAGGGTTGTATGGGAGTTTAGTA